>OY751414.1:4009826-5209826 GCA_963565655.1 Aleiodes testaceus
GGCCATTTGCTCCGGCCCTGGGAATGGAGACTCGGATTTTTTCGCACGAATTTGTGTATGATATTGCGAAAATCTCCACTCACATTGTTGCGTCTGCTTTAAAATTGCGCGCGCGCACAGTCCCACCAGCCTGGCGCCCAACAATAATAATTCACCCACGCAGAGAGAAGAAGAGGAGTGTTTTTGCAGCCCTGGGGATCCTCTCTGATCCATCGATTCTAGATGTTACTTTATTCTGTTCTTTTATTCCTGTGAATGTTCTTTCTCTCAATTGGAGAAAATAAAAATTAAAGAGAAATTAATGGAATTGATAAGAACACATTGGCAACTTTTGAAGAACTCTAACAAAGAGACTCTTTAAGTGGATACTTCATTTATGTGAGCGCTTTTTTATTGGATCAATTTAATTGCTAATGAAAATGTAGCATTGTTCAATGAGGCAAAGTAGAGAATTTATTTTCTCTCCAATATCCTTCGATTGTGTTAAAAAAAAATACGGAGTGACGGTGAAATGAAGCATTGCGATAGAATGGAAATCATTGAATAATCCCGAACCTAATGGATCCCATATTCATCGATTCTTCCATTAGCTTCACGCATACTAGATCACACGGAGAAAGAAAAATCTAAGGAATTTCTATTCATACCACAAACACTAGTCTCATTTACGTCAAAAAATTCTCGTCTATCCGTCACTCATAAAAGTCTCCCCTCGTTCACTTTTTAGGTCAATGTCCCAATCGAAACACAGAATAATAATCATAAGAATGACAGCTTTTCCACGTGAAGGGGGGCGGTTCTCAAGGACAGCACGATGAGGATCGTGACCCATAAGTTCTTTTTCTCTCTTTCATCTGACATGGAGAAATAAAGAAAATAATCACCAATAATGACACTGAGTTTATCGATAATGAAGGGGCATCTATATCCACATTTGAGGGGAACGGAAAATGGGCGGAGGTGGCTGTTCGTGTAAACTATCCACGAGAGACATAAATAAGTTTCCCTTAGTTTGTACGTTATATATATTGAGTCTAATCGTATTTCGGCATCTTCTCGTAAATTGCGGGCGTGAGTACGGTTTTCCAGATGCTGGAGGCACTGGGATTCTAATCAGAATGATCCTAAATAATGAAATCAATACTGAAATAAAATTAGAATTGTTCATTTCTTTTTTGTCGTTTAGTGAATAGGTTTTTCATGCATTCTAGTCGCGTAGAAGCATAAAGTATTCAGCCAATCAGTCGTGCCAATCACATAATATCGACTGTGACACCTGAAAACGAGATTACGTATGGCAGGGCGTCCGTACGAATTATGATAATTCAAATTCGATTCTCTTCCCTTCACCCATGAAAATGTAACACTGAAATCACCATGGGGAAGCCGTTTGCCAGCCGGTAACCCATGGAGATTTCCAGTGAGTCTAGTCGGGAGGGTGACACACGGCATTTGGAACACGTGGGGGCGAGTAAAAGAGAGAAAAAGAGAGAGAGATCTGTAAAACTGGGCGATGACTCATGCAACATCCCCGTAATTCTTCTGCCCCTTTTCCCTGAATTTATCTTCATTCCAAGTCGTCTCATCCACGGGCATTTGTCTTGATTGAAATTGTATTTTCCCCTCAAAGTGAAAACCACGAGTCTTAAGTGATTGGAATTTGTCGACGCCATAACTCGATAAAATTCTGATAATTCTGTTATTCCCCGGAATTTTATGCGTTAAATTTAATTCAATTTTATTCAAAAATAATTCAGTTATACAGTGGTAGGTCCTCTCAACGTCCAGCTGGCGACCGCTGATTCATCCGACAACAAAACAGGACGAAGAAGCATGCGCGCGCATACTCCAGGGCACTTGGCGCGCCTTTGCTTCACGATCTTGCGGTGTTGTCACATTTTTTTTTTCAACTTGACGATAGAGAAAGAGGTTTTTTTTCGTTAAGTATTAATGATTTCCTGGGGATTAATCAACCGAAACATTTGTGAAACGTTAATTTTTCTCTTCTTTTTTGTTGTTACACAAAAGAAATTATTGAACTCTACTTCTTTGCTGCTTTTCGTGTCAATAATTCTGTTGGAAACAATACGAGTTTGATTTAAGAGTAATGTTTTTTTGATAATAGTACTAGTTTATTCTGCTTCATATGTACACGTCGTGTACCAATGATTTATGCAATACAAAACACGAACTCATGTCTCTCTGTCCCATACAATCGTGTGGGGGAAATAGGTACGGGCAACAAATCATCGTTGAGTTCTATAATATAATTCGCATTCGGTTATTTTATTTCTTCTCTTTTAAATAAAAATAAAACGGCGGAAAATGCAATATGCTAATGTCAAAGTTTGTTTATTCATTGGATTTAGTTAAGTACGTAAATAGCCGCAATGTATCATACTAAACACTGCGTTGGGATTAAGTGCCATAACTGGACATGCCTCAGTGGAATGTGTTTCGTGTGCAGTATCTCTGCATATGTACACACATGTATATTCTCCAACAAAACACAGAGTTATAATCTTGTAATTGTTGCTGGAGTTTTAATAGTCTGTTGCAGTAGGAGAGATTGATTGTCGGATAGTTTAGTTCCTCCGTGGAATAAAGAGAGTTAAATACACCAAAAAGTTGGCGCATGCGCGTAATTAAAGCGGGTAATTCAAGCAGCGGACAATGGGTTAATTCTTGTCTGTGAATGTAATCCTAGAGTTGTAACTCGAGACTCTTGAATTAGAGGAAATCCTTTTCTCCAGTCGTTGCAAAATGAAATAAGATCACTTTCTAGTTTTTTGGGAATATCTCAGAATCCGGAAGAGTTACGGGAATTTTTGTAGAGACCTTTTTTGTAGAGGAGAAAAAGATCTACAAAAAAAGTGATTACCAAAATTTCTCTATCTCCATTATTTTCCGAGATAATCCAAGAAAACTGCGGATTTTTGGCAATATAAAATTCGATCCTCTAAACTCGTAAATTTCTTCCGGAAACGAAGTCTATATCCAGTAGCCACATGGCTTTAGCAACGAATAGACGATAAGACAAAGATTGAGTGCTCCTCTGAAGTTGCTTTGAGAAGGGATACTCTTCGTCCCTATTTTTAAAGATAACCCAAAGTAAGAAAAACAAGAGAAAAAAAAATCTGATAATCACAACGTTATTATCTTTCCCTTCATCCTTTGTTCCCCAAGGAAAACATCGTATTATTTCAAAAATATTTAGATAGCTCTCTAATGTATTAACATTAGGCATGCGTCGAGTCATGTCACGTACCATTCCTTCGTCGATAGAGCCATCCTCTTCGAAGTAACAATCGTCGCTCTCATCCGGTGTCAACGGAGCTTCCGGTGACTCTTTAACGTCCTGACGCCTCAACCAATCCATTCTCAATATATTTTAATTTAAAAAAAACCTCAAATTCCCTCAGAGTTATAAAGTCAATAATTCCCCCAGAAATATTCACCACTTTGTAGCACTATAAACCATCATTCCAACTCAATCTCACATGTTGAATTTGATCTCTCTATTCGTACTTAACTACGATCAATAAACACGTCAAAGCGCTTCAATTGAGACTTTGCCTCAAGAACACGCGGGAACTCGACATTTCCCAAATGTCAAAGTACTTGAATTATCCCCAAAAAATGTAATAAATTCCACTAGAACACTGGACACTTGTCTCTAATCACAATTCTTTTGATTATGAAAAAAAAAAGACACTAAAATTATGTATTCATAACTTTAATGCACACACGAGTGAAAATACGAGACTTGTTCTCAATGTATCGTTGCGATGCAGCTGCAACTGCGGACAAACGGGGAATGCTGGAAGTTGGGTTGTATAGTGATGGAGGATGGCTCACGGAGTAGCCGGCCGGAAAGCAACGGCTGCTTCGCGTAGAACCCGGCACACGCAGTTGGAGCGTGCGGGACACGAAAAACGAGGGAAGGGGGAATGACAAAGCGTACGACAAAAAGAGGTGGGGAGAAAGAGAGAGAGAGAGAGTGTAAGAAGCGGGGGCGATACTACTGTCTTTCTTTAATTTTGGTTTTCTCTGTTTTAAGCGAGAAAATAGCCCCACTCTCTCTTTTTTTTTCCCCTCTTTCTCTCGTAGACAGTGGTGGGCTTCAGGGACGATCCTTCCAGACTGGATTCGGGGGAGCTAGAACGCTTTGTGTGTAACGAGACACATCACAGGGATTCCCCTGTTTCTATGCATGTGCCGAAAGGGATTTGCGGGAGAGAGAGAATACAGGGGGTTTTGTATTAATGATCGATAGCGCTGACGTATGAACGGATAATAATGAGACGAAAATTATCGCTCACTGCAGGTCGTAAGGGCTTGGATATCAATTTATTCTATTCTTATTTATTCAAACGGAAAAAAAACATGTTTTTTTTCTCCTATGAAAGAGAGAATTTCAATTTCTTTATCAAAGTCTCTCTTTATTCCTAAAACATTTTATTCCACTTTCATGAAAACAAGAACTCTATTATCATAAAACCAAAACGATTTTGCGAGTATTTTTCTCTACAATTTTCCTCCGAATAGAATTCACCCGGGAAATAACACAAACTGTTATTTAAAATAGTGTTTATACAGTTTGAAACGAGTAACAAAAACAACGTATTCTTTTATATTTTTTATTTCAATCGAATTTATGGTTTTTTTTCATTCTCCCCATTGAATTGAATTGACTCGATACAGTCAAGAGCTTTAGAATTAAGTTTGTGCCTCAATAAAATTGTGAATAGAGAAGAAATAAAAAAGGAGAGAAAAAGTATTGTTAAAGAGGTGGTGGAATAGGGGCGATGGTATGGGGTTAGTGCAAAACCCGTGATATTTTTTTGGGGTCACGCGTGGCTGCCTCTAATGAAATACCGGGTGATACATCCCTGGGTTGTGTGCCCTCGGGGACTGGCTGGTTGTGTGTACGGAGAGGAGAAGAGAGGGGGGGCAGTTGACGGAAGGCCAGGATGTAATAAAAAGAGACAAGAAGAGTTTTAGCGGAGGATTCAAGGGTAGTACAACTCTCTTTGTGTGTATGTGTGTGCGTAGGGCATGAGAGACGAATGAGTGGAAAGAGGGGGAGGGGCAGAGATGCTGCGTTGGCGAATGCGTTGCCCTTAGCAACCCACGCGCTCACAAACGCAATATGCTACAAACGTTGCCTCACTAACACATTACGAATCAAGTACTGGTGTGTATGGATTTGGAGCTAATGGATGGGTGAATTTAGGAGGAATATTTTAGTGTGTGTGTGTGTGTGTGTTGCGAGTTAATTGATTTTGCTTTTAGAGGATTCTGCACGATGTTTCGATCACATTGTGGACGTTTATGAGTGAGGGTTCTATTAATTTCTTCATTTTTTGCAGGATTATTTAATGGTTTTGGAGAATTCCTTTCAAGCACTTTATGTGAAGTAAAGCAGTTTCTAATGATGTCATGAGGCATTATGACAGCATTGACAAATACATTTAGAATGTTGAGTATCAAACTTTCCAATGGAACATAATGAGTCGTAATTTACTGTTTCATAATTACGGATCTCATTGGGAATGAGAGCGGGAGAGAAAATACAGTGGATTAACAAAGTTATACAGTTGATGCTCATAATGTTGTTTAATGCAGTACGAATTGGTGGGGTTTATCGGACGACTAGGTAACTAGTTTGTGGACTTTATCAGAACGGAAGTGAATGGACTAGTTGGGAAAGATTGTGCTGTTTACTAGTAGATTGTTTTCATTTGGATAATGGAGAGTGAAATTATCATGGTTCATTTGCTTGTTTCTCTTTTTTCGAGATATCTCAAAAACTAAGTGAGATAGAGGATTTTTCATGGATACCTTTTTTCTAGAACTTTTTACGCTCTACAAAAAAGGTCTCTACGTTTTTTCTCCTATCTCCCATAGTTTCTGAGATATTTAAAAATGAAAATCCTGAAAATTCACATTGTTGAAAATAATTAAATCTTTAATTACTTCAATGAATACTTATTATTTTTTCGTAAAAATGAGAATTAAAATCACCGTAACGCTCCTTTGTCCGTGATACATGGGCTCATTTCCCGTTGCATAAATATCCAATTGCAAATTCATGGTGCAACGGGTTTTACCATGTAATGGCTTTACTACACAGATACACATTGAAACGTGTTTATGGGTTATCGTCATGGGCACATGGAATTGTTCATGTGTGTGTGCGTGCTAGTGTCGGTGGGAAGAGGCACATTGGCCTGCCAATTAAGAGCGCTCAACGCCGTAATCTGGCGAGGATACTTGGCCGATATGCAAATGCCCTTTTGCCCAGCGGCTGTGTGTGTACTATACATTTGACTCCCTAACTTTCGTACTCAGATGGCTAATACTGCGGTAGTGACTGTTCCACAGGTTTTAAACCCATCTCACTCTTGATTTTGCACATTCTCCCGTAGTTTCTCGCAGTGCCCGATGCACGAGATGGTTATCGGCCAAAGAGGAGCAAATATTGGCAGATGAAGAGTCAAATACCATGATAACATTTGCGGAGAGATAACTCAAAAAAAAAGTGCAGTAATTGTGATAAAAATTTGCACTTGACATAAATTCACGTCCACAGAAAATGCCTATCCCATGAATTTCAATGTTTAGGGTTAATAAACACCCACTTGGGTCTTTCACCAAAATAAACTGCATTATGCATAAATTGTGAGAATATTCGAAATAATGTGGACCGAAGTTTCTCCGGAAAAGTCCAATGAATTCTTGGTATAGAGCTCCTCCTTTTTTTGGATTTTAGGAGCGTCATTTTACTGCACCATAAACGTTTAGATGGTGTCTTGAGCGATGTAATGCACCCCGACGTGCATGAAATAGCCACCTCCCCCTCGTTTTATAACACCCGCATAGATAGCTCGTTTAATATACGACACAATGTTCCATCGTTTCAGGAACGACGGGGTCGCGCGGCCTCTTTGAATTTAATGCAGCCGAAGCTTCTTCATTCTATCCAGCTTCTCTTCACTCTTCTTCTACCAAGCGTATATAAGCTCTTTTCTCATCAACATAAACGTTCTATGTACTGGCGAGAATATAACAACGATGAAATACATAAAACGAGGTGTGGGCGTTACCGCAGATTTCGAAATTACGTGGGACAAAGACGTATTTTGTTTTTCACAAATATATTTCTTTTTTTTATTATTATTGTTGGCGCCAGTGTTAATTTTATTACCAGTTCAATTTTTTCTATGCCTCGATGACATTTGTTTCATTAATTCTACGAATTTTTCCTGAAGTTTCAAGATAAATAGTTTCCCGGGAGAATTAGAATTGAGGAAATAGGATTCTAAGAAAAACCAGCTACATTAATTCTTCAATTTACAAGCGTGAAAGTTCAAATTAGAGTTGAAATTGAATTTGTGTCATTGAGAATGAAAATGTTTTGTGAAATCGTTTTGCTTCTACGAAGATGCATTTAAATTGTTATTAAAGAATTCTCAGAACTCACATCATGTGTGTGCTAAAATAGTAGAAATGAAAGTATATGAATTTTTTCAAAATCAAAATGTCCTCCGACATCCCCAGGTTTTCACATTCGATTGAGAAGAGGCCATGTCATGACCTGAAACCGCCTATTCCCGGTGGTCCAAGTGCCACGCATTATTCATTGGACTGCAGCTCGAGGATTTGCATCGTCAAGACCAAAAGGACAAGAATTGCCGAGTCAGGTACATGAGAAAGTTCCTTTTACCTTCACACAAGTTGAGGAAGAAGTTCGAGGGGGATCGAGAGACACCTCATTCTCTCCTCTCGTCTTGATTTTTTTCCCTGTTTTGTAGTGTATTCTACCCGAGGCGTTTGGCCGCCTACCGACAAAACGAATTGCACATTGGGGAAACCAATGGGAAGACAGACTCGAGGCTAAGAGTCGATTCACTTTGTCGGAAAAGAGGGGGAATGAAGAAACGTGAGACAAAGATCTCTCATGCAGCAAAACTGTAGTTGGATTTTGAGACCAAGATAAAATTGTGTATTATGGTAGGAGATGAAGAGGTATATAGAATTCACTTTGTCGGCGACAACGATCAGACAATGGTTTTTAGTAGAAACAAAGGATAAGAGAAACGCCAGAATCAAGGATAAATATGTGGCGAATATAAATGAAGGCTTTTTTTTGCCAGCGGTTGGAGTTTGATGTTTTTATCGATGAATTTTCACATTCGATTTAATTTACAAGCGCAGTACATCCATTAATCTCAAAGCCTCAAGCGAGACATTTGAATAATGGCGCGAAGGTGCAGAGGTCCGCGCTCCTGCGCGCGCATCCGTCCGTCACGTGATCGCATTATTCTCGTTTATTGCAGCAGTATAGGCCGGTCTATTGCCCGTACTGTTGCGAATCAATGAGAAATTGGCATAAATCTATAATCAAACTATGAACGGAGAGTTCAGTGAACCCGATATGAAATAGCCCATAGTTATAAACTCTCGTTAGATCCAACTACTCGATCCACAAATTCGGCGGATCATTAACCTCTGATTCTCCTCCTCTTCTCCGTTCCAAGCTGCCAATAACCCTCTGGTTTAGTATCAAATTCATGGAATTATATTGGCAATGATTTAAACATTAAAGGAATAATAGCTACTGCACGTGTTGTGTAATATTACAGAAGCGCAATAATAATTCATTGAACAGATAACGATCTGTGCAATTTTGTATTTCGAGACGTTAGAGGCAATTCATTTCAATCATGCGTATATTGCTCAAACGCTGAATTCAAGTGTTCTACATCGTTCAATGATACAAACGGAATTTATGAGTGTTAGAGGCTCCAGCTAATACAGAAATTCACATTTATTTAAACTGGCGTCAGGAGAAAAGCGGGTAGACCTTATAATTGCCGGCAATGACTTGTTAAATGCTACGAAAAATCGAGCAAGTATTGTCGGTAAAGTGGACAGTAGTTTATTACTGTGCTTTGTCAATTTCACGGTAATGAATTACTGGAAAAACTCAACTCCTCGGAGAACGACAATGATGAAGAACGAGGAGACATTTATTTGCATTTAGAAGACAGAGACTATTAATTTTTTCATGAGGAAATTCATCAGATCACCAGCAAAAAAAAAAGAAGAAAGCAATTAAAATTCTGTTACATTATGAAATTGTTGAATGCATCGTGTTTTGGATCTTTTTTTTTTCTTCACAATCTCATCCACTTCCCAAGACCTTGGGAAGCCTCCACGTGGAGATGCTAAAAAAGGAATGAAAAGGAAGAGTCGATGGTCGCACGAGTCCAGTGTAGGAATGCGTGGAGATATTTCGCGATGAGAGAGCCTCCAGCAAAATCGCCACCAAAAATAAACGAGGAACATGGCCAAGAGTGAAAAGAAACTTGGAAAAAAACAAGAAGAAGAATTGAGATTGAACAAAGAGGCTTGGTACATACAATTTGCTGCGAGAAAGGCACTCTTATATACCCAAAAAATACAGTCTCACCTCTTATTATTATTCTGGTGCGAAGAGCACAAAAATTTTGTTCACTTGATAAAACATGAATTGTCCTCGTTATCTCCATTTTTACATGAATTTAAAATGAAAAAATAAGGGCTTTTCTAAAAATAAATCTGCCAAAAAGAATTAGTAAATTACATAAAAAGCCAAGTTGATGGCAAATAAAATAATAAAAGAGAAAGAATTCAGGGTATAACGAAGGGCTTCTAATGGAACCCGAACATCCCAAGAGAGGCCTTATATGGCTCGTCTCTTGGCGGTCGGAGCAGAAGCAGCATCAGAAAGCCACAAGAGCGTATATACCGCAAACTCCCCATCTTCTCCCTGTTTTATCCCCCTTTCGGTTCACCTCGTGGCTTCTCGTCGCTTCTGTGGGTCTCAGGGGCCGCTCTGGCGCCAGATTTAGAACCAAGTACAAGCGGAACACGTAGAGAGCCCAGTCGTTCTTTCATCCAATGTAATTTACCATGTGAATTATGAAAATCCCCATTCTCTCCATCCAATGATCCCAAAACTTCAATTTTCATTGATAAGAGAATAAATTGTCATCAACTCACCACTTGATTGTCCTTGCCTCCGTTTTTCCGCTTATTTCTCCCTGAATTCAATGCAAAATCCTTCGACACGATCCTCTGGACGTTCGATCTGACCAATCGATACTCGTCCCCCGGCTGTCTCCTCTTCTTACGAAATGAACCGCAGAGCATGATTACGAAAGCTTATCAAGTTCTCTCTGAATTTAACCTCAAAATGAATAATCGTTTTCACAGATATTATAGAAATATCGTGATCTCGATAACAAGATCTCACTGTGTAATCCCCTCAGGTTTTCCCCAGTAGTATAATAACAGTTGTGAAATTAAACTGAGAAATAGTCTGTCCAAGTTGCGGTTAAAAATAATCTACAGCGGTTAAAATTCATCGAAGTGCAGTGTGTACGAGGCGTTCTTGTTTCACGAAAACTCCTCGTATTTTATTACTCTTTCTCTTTTACTCAGTTTCCTTCTTTTTTTTTTTATCTTTGTCCGCGGGTCGTTCTCCTTCGCTCGAGTTCTGTCTCCTCTCTGCTGGTCGTGGCGCCAGTACGAGATTCCTGCATCTGTTTATTTCCCCTTTTTTCCCTCTCTCTCTCTCTCTCTGCTCCAATATATTTGATTTCTCTCACTTTTTATTTGCCTATCGTTACAATCTAATTCAAATTCAACTCCATTCTCCCGTCTATCCTTTCGCTCATGATATTTTGAGAATAAATGTTTTCATTAATTCTCTCTGCCATTTCTCCAAGCACACAGAAGTGTCACTGAATTAATTAATTGCAACAAAAGCCAAAGGATAAAGTGGAAGCCGTTAATCCAGGATCTAGAGGCCAAACAGCGTGGGATAGGCGCAGGGTTATCGACCCAGATGATCGATCTCCCCACCGCATCCAATGAGCTGATGGAGCACTTCTATTCAGCTTGAATAATAACCGATGCACTTCCTAGTTTATCAGAATAAAAATAAAATTATCTGCACTTTTGTGATAAATTTCTCACTTTTATTTCTCTTGAATTTGCGAGCAAAGTTCAGTGACTGTCCTCGTTAAAAAATGAATCACCATGACCCCTCAAGTCCATGACCCTCCAATCACACTGAATCACCTCTTCACGCTCCGAGGACGACACACCCTCGTCGCGCCGTGCGTCCGTTTGACCTGTGGTCCTCGCTAAATTCAAAAAGATACTCGACTTCACCTGTTACGTAACTTTGATTTTAAAAAAATCGCAATACAATGATTTTTATTGTTTGCAATTAAATGCGATGTTGAGACTCGACGCAGTGAGAGTCGCGACTCGACTGAAGGCATATAGCCTTCTCGGTTATAGCGGTCGAAGGAGGCCCCACCACGTTGATTTTCAAACACCCGGCCAAGCCGGTGAGCCGGACGACCCGGTCGCGTGGCACAAAACTCCGGCAAACACACACACAGTGTTTCTCAAAAATCTCGATTTAACTACCTGACACTTGGAGGGAATTATTACGGATTTTCTCGTTAAATCGGGAGGGAGTTGATGATGATGGATGGAATGAGGTTTCATTGAAATTTCTTGGATTTCGAAAGGGCAATTTTTTATTTATTTAATTGCACTCGTAATTATTACGTTCCAATGGAAAATAATTCACAAGGACATTCTCATTTTTTTTAAATCAACATCTTGATGTCCTTCATTTATGTAATTTTTTAATTAATAGAAAAAAGGATTAAAAAAAAACAAATTGATATGAAAAAAAGGAATATTTCATTAATTCTCCGTGTCACGTGTTTCTTGCTATTTTCAAACCGCCAAAAAGAATAATAATTCAAAGAATTGAACAAAATAAGTAACAATGTAGCATTATATACCGAAAAATCGTCTCTTTCGACACTCTGACTTCAATACTCTCTCTTTGTGGGAAGAGCACAAAAAGAGTTCTCAATGCCGGGATAAAAAGAGGGCAAAAAAGGAAGAGATAAAAGAGAATACACGACAGTTGCTGTAGTTGCTATGAGTAATGCAAAGTTCAGGTGACCAAGTCACCCATTTGCATGAAAAGCGAGTGGATAACTAGAGGGGCTACATAGCAACTACTCAAGTAACACACCCCCAACTGTAATTGATGGCCCGCATATAATTTCGCAGTGACTGAATCACCTGCACCACCCCCAGACTCTCCAATTTGTCCAGCAACCCTTTAACAATATTAAATCCATCAATTACCCAACGTCTCTCATCAATCCATCATCTCCATTCGAATTTGCCCGATTTTTTCATCAATTTATAATTGAAAATACCTCTTCAATATCCCGTAAAATATTGATCAATACATCATAGACATGGTGAATGGTTATCTTGATTTATAAAGATGTTTTGTGATGGCAAGAAGACAAATGGCACATGTTTCGATTACCGGCACGGCAACCACGGGAGAAAAGAAACCATTTGAAAGAGATAACCGCATCGTTAGAAGCTCGTAAATGTGTCTAGTCATGGCACAAGTTTGTGAATCCCCTGACCATATTGCCCTAATGCTAGTCCTCTGATTTACCTGATTGTGGGTAATAAAAGTGGATTATATTATGAACTTTTTCCAGCAATTTTCACGTACTCCAATTACCAACAATTGACATTCAGGAGAAATATTCAGCACTTCAGTTTATTCTGGAGGAAAATCAGGAATTCTAGACTTGTGAGTGAATAAAAATTTCAACAGGTTTACCAAAGGGTCTCATAAAAATTGAGAATCCCTGTAATGCAGGTTTTACCTGCTTCATAATACGCATGCGCGCACAAACGACAGATGTTTCCTCATCGCCAACTGTTGCTTACCAAGTATATAGAAGCAGAGAGTAGATGGAAGAGGCTCAGTGGTTCTGATTTACCGTACGAAGAGACGAAGAAAAAAATGAAAATAAACCAGTCCCTTCACCACTTATTTCTCATTTCTTTTCCCTTTTTTTTTTCCTGCAATTTATCCTTCTCTCATTCTGCAACGAGACTCGAAGCTCCAGGAATTTATCTCCATAGTCCACATTACCTTTTTGAATCACTCAAGTGGACAATTCTGAATGTCTTCTTTTCATCCAGATGCAGAGGAAGAGAATCGATAAAAAGAAAACATTTATCATTTAATTGGAAAGGGATTTTGAGGTGATTTAAAATCCGATATTACCACCGAAAAACACCTGCTCTCCACGCTCATTTAATTACTCCCTAATTACTGCTGTAACAACTCTCGAAATTCTTGAAAGTCCAGAATGTCCATTTTAAAAAAATGCCATTTCAAGTAATAAAAGAGATAAGTAAAAACCTTCTGTTTCCCTCAATTATTATTACCTCCAATTGAATAATATATTCTGAATATAATTACAGGGATAATTGAAAAAAAAAAACCTCAATTTTTCTTCAATCCACATAATTTCAGAAAATCCGTCCACTGGATAACACCTGCCCAAGTGTATTCATATCATTAACCATTGGCAATTTCATATTCAAAACAGAGAAAGATTTATCGTAATTCTCTACATCTCTTCAGAGTTCTAATTATGCCTTATTAACTAGCAGTAAAAATGCGTTGATATTCCATCAACTTACACATTGAAAAACCGGTCACGATTATTTCAAGCCATCACCTGCTTCATCGTAATACCTCATCCCCCTTCGACAACTGCAAAATCCTCTATTTTCCTTCTTTTCTCCATTCATTTTTGTTTACAACCACTTCTTCCACAATCTCAAAACTCCACCTTTTTTATTTCCATCTCTCATGAGATGTCTCCTTCTTTTCCATTTCCCTTTGAAATTCATCCTGAAGTGTACAACGAAATCACAGCGCGTGAGGGGGCGATTGCTCAACAACGCCAACCACCTGCCTCAGATGAAACACGTGCTGGCCACCGAGGGGCAGCTGCTGCATTTTGTTGCTCAGCCTCTCTCTCCTCTCTTTTCACCCGAAAATCCCTCATCTTTTTTTCAAACACAAATACTGTAGTCTCCATGATAATTCAGAGTGAAGGAGAAAAAAAAGGACTCGAAGGCCACGAGAGGAGATAATTCTTTTTTTCTCCCTCGTAAACATGAGGAGAATGCATTTATTTAGCAGAGCAGGTTGCATGGAGTATTATACGTGTTTCGAAATTATTTTTCAGTGTTTAAATTTGAATAATTGATTTTTTTTCCCCCCCAAAACTACCGAGGAAGATTCTCATCTCTTTGCTAATGATGGAGGAAAGGTGTTTCATATTTTATTGATGAAGTGTAAATTTTCTATTAATTCCACACGTTTCTGGTGATTTTTAAATTCTCGTTAAATTGATATTCAATGATGATTCATTATTAACAATGATGCCGGATAATTTTTGGGGATGTCGAGAGATATCCACACGCCCATTGGCACAAAAGCGCAACAGATGGTAGACACAGAGGGACGCGTGGCTGATTTCTCCAGGAGATAAGTTTATTTCGCCCTTCATCTCCAAGGATATCTAGTTTTAAGAACAGGGGATGCTCTTTAAGATAAAACTATACGGGTCATTTTTACCCGATTAATAGCAGTGATTATGAACATTCAAACCATCTTCGTGCATGAAAAATTAAAGTTTTTCCGGTGTTTGTGAATGTCTGACATGAATGAACAAATTGAAATAAACAAAATAATCCGGAAATCCTCAATCTCCTTGTTGATAATGCGTAAGAGGCGAGTAAATAATTCGTATACAAATAACCCTGAAATTAATTCACAGATGGCCAAGAAATTTGCGCAGTTCAGATGCTAATGATAACATAATTCCAAAAAAATACAAGTAATTACCATGAAAAAAATGGCCCACGGTGTTGGGCTAATGATACAGCGGATTTTATGTGGTTGGAGGAACGAGTGAAGGATTCGACACGGAAGCGAGTATCGCGTTACCCAAAAGGGACTCGAGGATTGAGGAGGAAACAACGAAGAAAGAGACGCCTAAATTTTGCAGCTGCTCCTCTTGTAGGGCACGTGCATGTATCCACTTGGATGCTTCTTTTTATTTCATCTCTTTTCAGCGTTTCTAAGGTTTCACGCTATCTGATGAACTACACGAGGACATGCGATGGCACGCGTGGCTTTTCGATAATTCGGATGAATAGAGCAGTTGATTGGAGAATTTCATGGTGAGGATTTCGCCTATTATGAATTATTCGAAATTATTTAATAGAAAGATTAGTAAGCAGTTGCTTCACGATGGCAGAAAGATGATGAGACTACGCAAGTGTGATTCTAGTAGAAAAAAAAAAATGAAATGATTGGCAATGCTGAGAAGTGCCTCGTTTGAATCAGAGAGTGAGGATATACGTAGCCCGCATACCGATTTGAAGCATTACCGGAAATTTCACTGGTGCCACTGATGTCAAGCTCGTTTTCTTCATTCATCTGTCATGACAGAGGGGGAATGATTTCTGTTTAATATACAGTGACTAGGAGCATTTTGATTGCTTTATGGACAATGGACACTGCCTTTCAATTATTGTCATGGGGACTCTGTCTCCCTGAGTCTAAGAATACATGGTTTATTATTTTTTATTAGGGATAATTGAGTAGTCTTTTATCGTTTGGATTCTTTTTAATTGGAAGTGGGGTATTACGGAGAATCCGGTGGAGATTGCGAGGGAATTATGGACCATTTGGTGTAATTGTAATTAAGTGTTCTTAGTTATCTTGATTTTTTTATTGAATATTAAGTTGTGAAGTCGATTGCAGCGCCGCGGAATTCAATGGAACTCCTTCAACAATGGAGGGAACAGGCGTTATCACCGACTGTCGGTGAGAAAGAACTCTGTTTTATCAATTGCGTGCAGAACGTCGCAGTAGCTTGAAAAAAGCTGCTAAAGGTGGCGCTTTAATACCGAATTCAAATAATCTGTACAATTCGATAATGAAAATAATAATCCGGAAATGAGTGCACACAGTATAAATAAAATTCTTCATAGAATTTGGACTTAAGGACAGAGTGACACAATAATTCCGGAAAAAAGCGATAAGCTTCCAACGAAATCCTACTTCCGCAATCTTTGTATTTTGCAAAGACAAATATAACCGAGCTCTCAATCATCCCGTGAAAAAAATCCGAATCTCCGAGTCAATATTGACTAGACGAAGAGGCGATTAAATTATCACGACCGAGCGAATGAGCGAATGAGCGATCGATTCTCTCTCCCCCATTTCAAACAAAACGAAGATTCCGATAATTGAGAAAAAAAAATCTGATTACTCAACAATTTTCCCAATGAGCATTGTGCTCATCATTATAATCATCGTATCATTTTACCCGGCAATTGGAAGTGCTCTCGAAAATAGCGTGCCAGTGGTGTATTAAGCCTTTTCGTGTGAGATAAACGAGGGGTAAAAAATATCTCTCATTGGCAATTCAACGAAATATGAGATAGTGTTGCGTAAGTTCTTGGGAGGCACCTCTCGTGTGTACAGTCTCACGTGCATATTCTCGGGTGTCGGGAGATTGTAGGGATCAAGGGGATGTGACCTGAAAGAAAGTGTTGGTTGAGTTCCATGAGATCTCGATCGTAATATGAATCAAGGAAGCTGGGTACATTGATTAAGAGGAAGCATCTACGGAAGAAGAGAGATGGATGAGGAGCAATCGAAATGAAAGAAGAAGATAGAATAACAGAGAGGTCAGCGACCAGCGTTATCCGTTCCGCGTTGCCAGGTTATCGATCTGCCGCCTTGACCGACCTCCGTCTGTGCCAAGTGCAAGTCCAAGGGCTCTCTTTCACCCTCGACGAATTTATATAAAAAAAATTGAGGTGAATACAATTTCACAATCCCCTGATTATCACAACGGGGAAGGAAAGAATTTGCTTATCGAGTTCTCTTTCGTGGACTCATGGAATGGGAAACGAGAAAATTTGCTCTTCGACTCAGTGACTCTTGAATTATTGAAGAAAAATATTTTCACAGTGGAAAATTCATTCTCAATGTTTCACATAAAATGATAAAGAACTCTTTTGTATAAAATGTAGCAATTTCGTCAGAAAAATACCGGAAAAGTCAGTTTATTTAAATTGCGAATTGATGCACTGGAGAGTTTGAAACACGATATATACATTTGCCTAGTGTCAATCGTCGAGAATAGCCGGTTTCCTGGCGACCGTTGTTCGTTGAATTACAAATTATTCACGATAGAACTGCTGCGAACGATGCACCAAACTCGGACTCTATATGTGCTGATAAATTTGATGTTTCATTGATGGAACTTTCCGCGTTTTCAAGAGTCCAAAGTTATCGAACCATCAACTGAAACGCTCGAATTGATGCACATAATATTGTGCATGTGTACTTTGTATTGCAATGTGCTCACGTGATTGTTCTTTGCGTTTCGTTGATCAAAAACATTCGGTCTAAATACTAGCTTCAAATGACAGCATTGTGGCATTCATGCTGCAGCAAATTTATTTGCGCACATTAATTGACATCAATTGAGAAACGCAGACCATAGCAAATGTATCATTCAATTCGGTCTAATTTTATGGGAAAAGCTTTTACTATGATCAATCATCAGCCATAGTGATGATTTTCTGTAATCAACGCCAATTATCACGATTTCGGTAACAATTCCCTAGCAAGGCAAATGGTTTGGAAAGATGAAGAAATCTCAAAATGAAGGGTGAACTTCTCTTTTCAGAGATTCTAAAGAATCGAGGACTCACCACAGTAAGACTGTCTAATTCCCCCAGCCACTCGTTGAGAAGTTGCTCTGGATCCGTCTCGTTGTCACTGTCCTCACCGCCTTCATCTTCGTACCGCTCCATTCTTACAAGTTCTCTTATGTTTTCTCAAGTTGTTTCAACTGGAAGATGTAGTTTTTCACTGTAATACAAAATGTTGCAATTTAAGTTTCACGAGTACATGTTTTGCGTTGGTAATAAACAGTTTGAATGAATTCAAATTTATTTGAACATTTAGCATTGGATGTATCCTTTTAATTGGAAGGTGTTGGATATTTTAAATGAAACGCATCATTACTAACGGATCGTTATGAAAAAACGATTCTATATGATCTTAATTGCTGTCGCTGAAAATACTGTGGAAACATTTATATCCACTTCCGAAAATATATAATAATTGTTACGCGTCACGGTAGTACCAGTCAAGTTCACGTTAATGAACCTGCCTTTACGTTAGAGGCGATTCGTCCGAGCGAATAATTGCAGTCATGCAACGATGGGCACGACGTTTACAACATGAGAGGCATTAAAGCCCTTCGCTTCATTCCACGATAAATTTCTGGCTTCGATACGAGCAGAAAGTTTGCAGGTGAGGACGAGTTATTAGATTCCTAACACTCCCTCCGAAGTCTACCCCTTTTTTTCAAAGCCCTCTGTGTTTCGACTTTTATTCGTTAACTTTTCCAACTTTTATTGCCCCCATTTTCTCCTTCACTTAAAATTTCAAGCTGTAAATTTAAAAGCTAATAAATTAATGGTGAATTTGTAGAATAAGATAAAAACTATGAAACCAATAGGAAATCCTCAAAACCAAAATTACCGGAGTTACGGTTGGATCCGTAGTTGAGGCTCAAAACCGATAATTAGATTTCCTACCAGAGATATCCGCGGTATTTCTCCGAGAGCGGAAATTAAATTTATGGAGCAAAACTAGTGGAATGAAATCACAGTCGATTTGAAGTGGTGAATTTACCATGTAAATTGGTATTCGGCTCTGTGCAGTTGCGTGCAAATCCACAAGAAATTCAGAAGAGGTGAAGGATAATGAGGTGGAATGGCATTGAATGGAATTGATGCATTTCAAGGTGAAGATATTATTGATCGACAATGAGATATTTTCATTGTGATGGAGAGATTCTTTTTTGGGAGATGAATCTGCTCGTGATGTACATGGATCACGAATTCGTGATGACTCTCGTTGTCTGGCATTTACTTAAGGAGATAAGTTTGGAGCCTTGAGCGATGCAGAAGAAGGTATCATTGTCGAATCATCGTGAGAAACTTCATTTGAATATCAGACCAAAGTTGAAACAAAAACAAATGATGGAAAATATATATTTATCCACAAGTTCATATTGACACTATCTCCAAAGGAAGCTGCTTCGGCGAAACATGGCAGTAACACGAGTGACGCAATGACCGTATTCACACCAATGCGGAGAGACAGGAGCACTGAAAAACAGGTTGTGAGGCGCCAGAGCACGCGCTGACGCACAGATATTAGTCACTGAGATCTTGCTCTCCCTTTTCTCGAATAACCCACACACATCCACCAGAGGCAACTTTTCTTACGTCGATAAACACAGAGAACGAGTTTTCAGAAGCATTGTTGTGAAATGCTACCGTCCATCAGTCTCAAGTCGACCGCAAATAGCATCTCAATACAAAACTCTTTTTCTTCAATTCAAAAATTCCTCAAACTTTCTTTTCACTACAAGCATAAATTTTAGAACAACTCAATTCTATTCGATGCTCTTCCTCATCAGTTATTCTAGTCGTTTAACCCACAAGACAAATTCCAGAGAATTTTATTAGTTTTGTCATCTTCAAATTGTGACTTCTTCATGATTTCGAATGATAGAGATCTCTGCCAACAGTTTGATGGTGTTGGGGCATGTGCTATCGAATGAAAGCGATCTCCCTCCGCCAATCGAGCGTTACCATACACTACACTATTTCATCCTGCCCCCATGAAACTGAAAAAAAAAACCGTTTAACGACTGTACGTATAATGTTCTTACAAGAGCGATAAGCAAGTATGACTTTACGCTCGACTAAATCACAGTACTCTAGGATGTTGTTTTGAGGTCGAAGTGAAGATCCTGGGTCAGCTTACTTCGAGGTGGAACACACGCAAGGCTTCTCCACTTTTTTTCGGTGAATTATTTTATGTAATCATCATTATGGTTTATGATAGTTGAGTCGTTTCGTTTGCAATTCAATTTTATGCGGAATAACAGCCAAGAAAATGGATAATTTTTAGATAAATTAGCATGAGAGCCGAATTTATTGCGTGCGCTTGGTAGAGACATTTGAAAATGAGAATTATTGGGAGACAAATTGTGTGTTTTACATGACTAGAATTGAACTGAAGAATAGACAAATTTTACATCGAATTTATAGCAAAAAAATTAGATCGAACAGTGAGAAATAAAATTTAATCACTCATGCGTGCACAAATCTTGATAAATGAAGAGTTAAAGTGATTCTGGGTGGAAGATTGTTCTGTTAGTGGGCTGAAATGTAATTGCGTGGAATTGAGGGCTGTTTGGTGTGTCGCGTGCCAAGGGACATATATTTGAGCAGAAGTGTGTCGTAAATCGTGACAAGTCTCATGTAATATGATGCCATTTATTAAGGACAGTTAATGTTATTCATGGCGCGAGATTTATCGATGAAGAACAATCAGCAACACTTGATGCTGATGATTTATGAATTCTCATTGAATATTGATATTTCCTACAAATAATTGAATCACTGCACTAAACGATTCATGGACTTTGGGATAGACAACGACGCCTCGGTAATGGCAGGTCCATTAACATTCACCCAGAAAGACAAGAGGGGAGAATCGATAAGCAGTGCATTGTCTTCTGCTCCGTTTGACCCCGTACAGCCGGGGTCACATGCACCAGATTCATTTGTTGGAAGATTCAGTGAAAAAGTTGACTATTTCACAGGATGAAAAGTAATTAATTTCAGAGTTTAAACGAATAGATTTGTTAAAACCTTTAGGCGATTCCTTTCTCGAGGGATCGATTCTCCAGTGATGATTCTCTGATCAAACATTCACCTGTTGTGTTTCATTTCGAAATTGAATCGACGGAGAAAAGAGGCAAAGAGAGCCAGTAAATTTCCCCGGAGAAATGGACTTTTCCCAGGTCGATTTGTCAGCTTTGCTGAGTCATCCAAGTACGATTAACAAGAGTTTCTATATTTGAAGAAGCTCATGAAAAAAAGAAACTGATTATTTTCTTCATTCTATTCACATTTTCGACGAGATGAATAAGATGGTCGAAAGCATGGAATTGTTGGAGATCGACAATCAGACAAATCGGATTGGTGTACTCTGAGTGGATTTGCGTGGAGAATAGAGAGGAGGGAGATTTTAATCACCCAGGGATCAGTGATTCTCACTTCGAACGGAATTAATGACTGTTCTACCATTCAGAGACGTTTGCAGTACGTTTATTTATTCTCTCTACTCCTTCGACCTTTGTGTCCGATGAATAAGTAAATAAATAAGGAAATAAATTATTGACTCGAAAGTGGGATATCATCGAGGAAATCTCCGGTATCGACCCACTCAATTGATCAAGAGACATCCACATCCATACATGGATAATGATCAATAGAAATACTTGGAAAAAAAAAGTACAGAACATCGATACTTTCGCTCTGCAGCATTGCAATCATACTGACGTAATCCAATAGATTCAGCACCTAGAAAGTCATTGAGATTCCTTGGCCATTTCGCAGTCGACCGAGAACTTCTCCGTTCTTTTTTTTAAATCTTAAGATATTCTACTAGCAATCCAGTGAAGTTTCTGAAGTCGAGGAAAAATGAGGAGATAAGGAATCCTGGAGAATTGCTCGTTTGAAAGGAGACAAGTCGAATTATTGGATGGAAAAATAATTAGAATTGAGAATGAGGAGACACTGGAAATTGGATAATCGATATTAGTAGAGGTGAACGATGAAACTTAGGTGGAGAGGGGTATTCCAGTGCTTGTGACCTCCAAGGTTCTCTTGTCGCGGTACAGTCGAGCGGCTTAGACCGATTTATCGATTGTTGCGATTAATAATGCAGGCGTTTTCAGTCAGGCATAAAGCAAGTGGCTTCTGTCTCGAGTAAAGCGACCTTCGTGTTGATAATAAAATTGGATTTCAGTAATTCTTCAAGACTAATGGAGATACGCCTTTATTATCTACTCTCTTGAATAGAAAGGAATAATTCATTTTCTGTGGTTTCCACCTAGATATAATTTTACATATTAATTTTCTGAAACTGCGCAGAATAGAAATCGTACGCTCTCATGCATCTAAGAAAACAGAATCACACGTATCATGGAATAAATCATTATCCCGGAAATCCAGTGTTATCGCGTGATACTAGAGACCACAAAATATTTAACCCTGCATTGACTAGTTGTGTGCGTGATGTTGGTTTTAACTTTCCGGCCCACGATTCTAGCGTGTCGTCGACATATCCAGGGACCGCAGTACCCACTGGAATTAAATGATACTGATGCAATTTGTAGATCCATTCAATTGCACTTTATTGAGAATGAAAATTCACTAAATCAAACAATAGACCCGGAAAAATCGATTCATCCCCTTTTAACTCTGAAATTGATAATAAAATAAAAGTGATCATTCCGGAATGATCACCTGAGACAATTTGCTCGCGTGTCTGATTTTTCCCTCGAGCCTGAATTCTCCCGACACGTCCCACAAATAACAGTATAACGCACACGCACGAACTCCACGTAACCCCAATACCATTTGGACAAACTACAAATCTGCCACTTGAAGATAATGTACAATTGCAGAGCGTGTTAGCATTTATATACGTATGGGTTAATATCAAAGCCATCTAGATTCAGTGTACTGCTATGCAATATTGATCATTGGGGTGGATAAGTGGAGGCAGGGAGATTTGGTGTTGGGTGAGGAGACAAGGAAACACACATCATTGGAGAGATGAGAATTTACTTGAAATATTTACGTAGTCCTGTGCGAACTTCTCCCTCGGGTGCAGCCGGAATATATCCCATGAATATTTAACGTACGCACACGTTAACCCGGAGGAATTAAATACAGTTGGGACGTTATTCGTTGCATAAACTTTGGATTTTTTTTTTTGAAATTCAATGGACGAAAATTGTTATGCTAAATTCCAATTTAAAGGGACTCAATTAATTACATTAATTCATGAGATTGTTCGCTTTTCACAATTATTTCAGATGAATTTATGTTGGCGAAACTCTTGGAAACTACTTGCAACAGATTATCAAGCTGATAAGAGCTGATTCTGGAATTTTCCCCCGAGGGAAAGTTAATCGTAGATACCAACGTCAGCAGAAATAATAAGTGAAGGATGAAAAGCGAAAGGAGGAAGGAAAAAAAAAAAGAAATTGGAAAACCAGTTGAGATGATGAGAATGAGAATGCACACGAGTGCAAGAAGCAATATCCTCCTGCATCTTACCACCTTTCTTCTCAGTTAACTTTTCTCACCGAAGCAACGCCCCGATTCGATCGATCCCCCTTGTATACCTTATACTGCAGAATGGCCCCCATACTTTACGTAGCAATTTGTTTCATAGAATACGACGTGAAGGCTCTTTCATGGTCGTTCTAGTGCGATCATGAGATTTCTTCGGTGACTTCCTTTTTTTTTGCCGATTTTTTTTTCATTTTTATCGGGCGTTCAAAAATGATAGAGAATGAATTCGTGGAGTTTTGGGGGCATTTTGATGAGATCATGACTCACAATTTACAACTTTCTCCCACGCCCTTGATAATAATTCACTCGATAAAAAATGAAGCTGATAATGATATTACCAAGTGTATGGAATGTTTTATTCATCAATTCAACATTTTATTTTCATAAAAAGAAAAGAGAAGAATGCTAAGTTTGATTAAAATTGTGATGATGAAATTAGGCGAGATTATTATGATTATTTTTATGAAAATGTGGTAATAATATTAGCATAAGCCCTGTTGTGACTTAAAACATCGGAAGTGGTAATTGAAAGGCATTAAAAACAAGGGGAATATCGAGTCGTGGGGTTATCAGCTTCAGTCTTCCGAATTTCCTGGCGTTTCGCAATGAGATAAAGGAGAGAGAGAGAGAGAGATGCAAGAGAGGAAGCGTAAGCGTTGAGTACAATGTTTTGGCGAGATCGTAAATGGGAGCATATAGTGGCTGAGTAAAAGGCCACTTGGCTGAAGGAATCGCTCGATAAGCCTGACGTTGCCCTTGGCAATGCAAAGTAATAATACCCTCTTGTACCTTTGACGAGCTACCGTATCGTGAAAAAAGAGAGAGAATAAAGGGGGGCAATGATTAACTCGGGATTTACCTATCAAAAGCAACTTCGTTTGCATTACATTGTTTACACGGAGATATTGTCATGTGATTTTTTTTTAGTGAAAGAGTTTGATTAAAAAATCTGAAAAAAATTGGGGAGACTCAGCAAGGAGTTTAGATTGTTGGAGAATTTTTTCAATTTTTTTTAAAGAAGTGCTTTTTAATTATGCAATAGATAAGAATTATTTGTATGACATTTAGTATTCATTCCTCTCGCTCACTTCAACATCATCAAACTTCCTTTGACGTGAATTATAAAACATGCGAGCACTTGGAAATTCGAATAACCTAACCCTAGTCACTTTGCCTATGAAAATTCATCTTCAAAAGACTCTGAATAAATTTATATTTGAATCATATTTACTCTCGATCGAAACTCCTAGTCTCTTTGAAGACGCACCTCTATTTCCCCTAGAAACTATTGCCTCAAGCTATTGCATTATATGCAGGACAATGACGTGCCTTTGACCCAAAAGAGACTCTCTAAAAAATTCCATAAAAACTATATAAATTAAAGAGAATGAGAATTTTGAAATAAAATCCCCACAATATCGGTCACTCCTAAACTCACTGAAACTGCAAAACTCGACTTCCGGCACACCCATCGAATATCAATGCCACAATTCGCCGCAATACATATAAATATACTTTAAAATCCAATGGTTTTATTTAAGTTGGTAGGTCGGTGACTCCTACGCTTCTCCAAGTGTCGACGTGAAAAGAGAAGAGAGAGCCAAGAGGAAATGAAATGGAAGCAACATGAATGAATGTATGGTAACGGTTTTAACCACATTGGATTCCCTTTAGCCCGCTTTGCCCCTTTTTCCCCTCATCGTAAATACTCTCGAGTGCATGGAGGGCTTCTACTGCATGAAGCTCCACTAGAGAAGAAGGGAAAATTGAGAGAGTGCTTTAAAAAAATAGTGATACAGAAGTACTCCGTGTTTAATCGTTCAACTACTCAACCGGCATCTTCGATTCACCCCAACAAGAAGGGGCGGACATCTGCATGACAGAGAGACGCGTGGCCATGTTTGCAGAAGTGTGAGAGCACAAAGAGCCTCATTTATACTCTCGCATCGTCCATTGGCATCAACATCTCTCTTCCTGAATTAAAATTCTTCTCCCTGCTACATTAGCAAAAAAAATAGTGAAATTATTTCGCTGTTTGATACTCTTACTAACGTTTTCCTCATTCCTTTTCTCTGCTCTTTGTAAGTAGGATTTTAATGGGCGAATAAAGCGATCAAAAGGCAAGTTCATTACTACGTAATTACTCGTGCACAGATATAGATATATTGCGGGAGAACTTTGAACGTGAATATTTTTTTTTAATGGAATATTTTATGAGACATGAAAAATAGAGAGGCACTGATTATTTCTGGTATTATGTGACTCAGTTTGTGACAATAAAAAATAAAATGAGTTTATTGTAATAATTTAATGGTAATGAGTTTATGTAATGTGTTAATTAATTTATTTTGTGAGAAATTATCAAGAGAATTTATCATTCTTATCCTCAAATAAATTTTCATCAATTAATATTCATTTATTTGATGGATGAATTTTGTTGGAATTGAGTGAAAGCATTTCCTCGTCATTCTCAGAGTTTTACGATAAAGAAACATGAATAAACTGTCACGACAAAGTGGCGCCTACTCTTCGATCAGACCTCAATGATCAACACATCATTCATTATCGCATTATGAAGAAAAAAACTCCATAATTACATCTGAAATAGAAACAAAGTTCTCCAATTTCCCTCGAGAACAATAACTTCCTTCATGATTCATAATAATAAAATAACGCATTTAACTGCGCATAAAGTTGTTGTAACTGTCTTTTTTCATACATTACAAACCTCGAACACTTGATGGATATTAATAACAATGTGTTGAGCAATTAAAGTCAAAATAATTTGCATGGCAAATATATTATATATTCCGTAATTTATTCCCTTCCTCTCAATTTTTTTTTTTTAATTTAACAGCACAGAAGGAATGAAACGTTGATTGCACGTTTGCACCGAAGAAATGACCAAACTGGGCAATTACTCCAACAGTTCACCACTTCGTTTTTTTTTTCTTTATGTGTATGTGTGCATGAGCTACTCTTTTCCAAGCTCATCGTATTAAGAGCTTCTTTTATTTTGTCGTATTTTTTTTCATGTTCTCGGTCGCGTAGGCGCCATCCAGGCGATACTGGCAGAGCAAGTAATCCAGGATGCTCACACATACTTAGAAACTGATATATATTCTCATGTGAATGTGATTTTTATGAAACTAATATTTAATAGAAATTAATACATTGAATTGAACCCTTCTGCAGGTGTTAAAAAAAGGAAAATTGAGTGGACCGGTTGGAAAACCACACGAAAAAGTCAATCACTATATTTCTTCAACGAGAATCGATTGCCACTCGAATAAATCGTTAACGACAATACATCCGTTACAAAAAAAAAAAAACAGGTGTAATTGTTGCTGCAATTCCGTCAACTCCATCAGACCCAATCACTTCCGCAAATTTTCCATTCGTCAACATGAAGTTAATGTCACCAGTTCTCTTTTAAAAAAAAAAAAGAGAATAGAAAAATCACTGCAATTTGTTTGTTCATGGTTAACGATTTCCCTTGATTTTCGCAATCAATTCGTTATTCACTAATTGTCACGGCTGTGAGTTTCCAACTTCGTTAATTACACCAACTCAAATAATTGAAAGGAAAATAATGAAATTGAGAGTTATCAGTGGAATGAATTTCATTAAAAACGTTACTACACATGAAAAAATTCATTATTTGAATTTTATTTAACACGTAGTGCATAATACCAGTTATTTTTCCAACGTATTCATGATTTTTACCCTCACACATTTTCCATGTGAATGAAAAATACGTGTTGGGTTATACAATACACCTAAACACGAGAACCCGAGGGGATTTAGCCACTATCATATTCTGTCTATGGAAATATTATACGTATTGGCAATCGTAAATGACGCTTTTGTGCATCACGCGTCAGTAAATTTCAATTTACACGTTTCGCTCAACGACTATTGAAATAATTCATCGATATTTTCATTGCGCATGAAAAAAAAAATCAAATAAAAAGAGAATCATAAAAATTAATTAATCCACAGATTTCATTTTGTGTGGAGAACACGTCTCTAAGCATAATGATAAACGAGATAACAGAAAACATAAAGAAAAGAGGTGAAGAGTAGAGTTTAAGAAAAATTGTGGTTTCACGGACGCCGAGTCTCTCTTCTCTCTCTCTCTCTCTCCCTGAGGAGAAGCCGGATGACGGAGGAGTAGAAGGACTCTTTTATTCCATTTGAGTCTCTTTTTTCCCATTTCTTTTGGCCATTCTTTCTCACTCCGTCTTTCATCTCTCGAGGCACCAGAAGATGATGCTGCCAGCCGCAATAGGATCTTCAACAAAAAGGCACGAGGTCTCGTTCACGTTCACGCGCGGTTTTACACAAAACTCGCTTCTTCCATTTATCTCAAATATAAACCGTATGATAATTTACATGACACTAGAGCTCTCGCTAATTTTCAAGGTGAGTCAACGTAAATAATTCTGAATGTTCCAGTAACAATTTTTAAATGAAATTTCGAAACTTTGTGGCTTCAAAGAAATTTAAGAATCAGGTGAAAGAGTCTTTCTCCAATAAATCCCGAAGAATCGCAACATCCGGTTTCGCTTGTTAGTCTCATCTTACGCATTTTCTCCCTCTTCGCCATTTCTATTTCTGGATTTTCGCAAACGACCAAACGGCATTGCGAGACACACACGCCTTTCGAAAAAAAGGGCTTTCTACAACTCCGTCTGCTTTTTCAATGCAACAAGGTTCTCCATTCAGAGCTTCTCGAGTCTGAAACTCTCTCCTCCCTCTTTTTTCGTTCAAAGGGAAAATTTCTTTTTTATCCCCTCTATGAATATAGAAAAAAAGAATGAGTTTCTCTCATTGTAGCGCGGTAATTCTAATTAAATTTGACGGTGCTTTGAGGATCCCAAATATACAATACCAGTACCAACGCTATTTAGCAATTGGAATCGTTTTGTTTGCATTGGAAATTAATTACATTCACTGAACTTTGATGATGCCTGATTCTCCGCTTCTCGCATCGCCTCCAGAGACAATGGCCCTTTCTTGTGCCTGTGCACGACAAGCATTTTTGTCGGAAAAACCAATTTTCGTTTTAACGTGAGGTCTTCCCCGAAGGCGTATATGCGAAAAAAGGGCATCAGTTAGAGAGCAAAAGCGCTTGGGTTTAGGACGTCGACCTTGTTGAAATCGATAATGCCGGCGTTGGTAGAAATGAGTGCAACACGGGGGCTTTTTCCAACCAGTTCGTATATAACCGAAGCTTGTGGTACGTTTGAGAGCCTCAGTCGTTTCAACTTGCCGCTTTGGCACATGCTTCTCTCGTTAATTTTCCTTTATTTTCATGAGAAATGAATTTCATATTGACATAATATAATATCCCAATATAATTGATAAATGTGAATTAAATTGGATTTAACTGCGCAAACATTTGTCCCATGAATTATCATTGATTAATCAGCAGTGTTTGATGCATTTAATGCCTACCAAATAATTCCGACAAATCTAATTATCATTCGACAATTGGATGAAGCCTCGTTAACTCATGCATCTAACAAGAACCAAAGGCAAATCGTATTGAATGAAGTACACTGGTATAACATCAAACTATCCGAGACTTTGAAGCGAGTGTACTTGTTCAGTGTCTACACATACGTGAGTTGTCCATCCAATAGCTTCACCCTGTATGCAGAGTAACTCAGTCACTGGTACTCTACAGATACGAACAATATTAATTCTCTGAAGCATGTGATGGATCTTTCGGTGCGGGTAAATGGTGAGGGCTTTTGGTTCAATTAGTCATCGATAGGGTCATCTGGCTGTGTGATTTATACTCCCTCTTGATTAATTAGAACCGCTACAATTAGATCAAGTAATTACAATTTCATGGATCAATGAATTTCTACAGTGAATTGCTTGATTTTTTTGTTTCATTAGCAAATGGCGGATAATTGGGAATTTTTTAAAAAAAAAAGCTCTATTGAGTTTGAAACAATGACTCTAATTAGTGATTTCTCTCTGTGTCTCTGGATAAAGAGAATTTTTATGTTAAAAAAATTGAACCGTAAATTACAGGTTTATCCTCTATTTCTCTCCGCATCTTCAAACTTTTTACATCAATCAATGCTCATCGAATTCCTCACCATATAGGGACAGAAGTGATGCGCCTCTACCCAAAAACCTTTTTCGAATCGAAGTATGCGTCAAAGAAAACGATTGAAAGTGATCCCTTCGAATTTTAGCCACCGAAAGATACGTGCCCCGAATTATTCCAAGAAAACATTCTCCATTTTGACAACAGGATTTTATGAGATTCTTGGTTTTGATGTAGTGCATGAGGAAATCACTATCTCCAACCTTAATTAAAATCTTCATATATCATAGAATCAATAGATTCTTTTTCTTTATATCCGTCCGTTTTCCCCTAATCTTTTTTGCCAATCTCCATTAGTCTCCGATTCTATTGAGAATGTTCATGAAAATAAATCGATATTCCACTCTGCAAGAGATATCGAGAATCCTCCATTTTTAGTACAAGTCAATATGAAATACATTTGATAGAATGACTCTATCGTCCGTGAAACTATCCATGAGCTCATGGATACTTTGCTTCAAATTTACTGCGAACGAGAGGAGAAGGCAATTTTACCTCTTTCACTGTATCACATATATATTCTTTTCTCATCCAATTGAAATTTCACCAAGTCAAGTAGAATAATGAAAATGGACCCATCGATTTACCTCCAATCGATAGATAAAACCAGAGAATACACGAGAAGTAGAACAAACAGTGGAAAAATGAAAGTTTTTTTAGTGAAATAAAAATGCTCACTCGATTACTAAAATGAATGATTGCTTTTGTAACACCCTCGGGCGCCATAATTAACGCCCAGTCGTCGTTGCACTTTATTAAACTGAAGATAAGAAGCAGAATAAAATTGAGTGCACAAAAACCATAATAAATATGCATCGATGAATTACTTGGTAGTAACACGGTGGTCAAGAGAGTATAAAACATCGACAAGAATCACGATGCTGTTTCTTATCGAAATTGAATATCAGAGCCCTGACATTATCGAGTTATAAAAATCCTTAATACAAAGAAACCAAAAGAAAGGAGCAAATGAATAGTTTCTCTCATACAAATAAACATCTTTCAAAGAATTTAAAAAAAAAAACATGTAACATGTAATTTAGCCATGTTCAGCTGGTAAACAGGCACACGTGATCATTAAAATAAAATTGCTTAAATAATAATTCTCTTTCTCCCCCCACAAATCTGTAATTTTTTTCTTCATAATTCTTGAAATAATCACGTAATAAATATCTGTAAATTTCCTTGAATTGTGGTATTTATGAACAAATTTAAAATGAACAAAGCTACACAGAGTTCACAATGATTGAGATAAGAGGTGTACGTGTGTGGAAGATAGGGTAGTGCCTATAACAGTGGCTTTTTATCTGGACGATTTGCTGAGGCATTCGTGCAAGAGGTAGACGACAGACGTTAAATGTTTGGAATAAAAGAGAGGAGAACGATATCCTCAGTTTGTACTCTACATATATGCACGTGGTAACCAGCAGGCATTTACCAACATCTAGGAATATCTCAAGCAGGAGCGTTATTTGATCAGCATCAAGAAGTGTTTGCTCTGTTGGTTTGGTGAAGTTACATGGCTCTCGGTCGATGACATGGTCTCCCTCCCTCTTTTTCTCCTCCATGAATTTTCCTATGGTTATTTTATTCTTTTGCCTTTATTCCCTTGCTTTGATGTTATAACGAGGCTTCTAGATGCAAGTAGAGGATTTCCGAGAGAAAAAGAAGATAGGACCACCCCGAAAAATTCTTCAAGTCTCATAAATAAGGGCCTTAGCTCTTCGTCATCCTCCCACACAAGAGCCCACGTTTGTCAGTGTTTCTATGAGAGATCATCCAAGATAGGTGAGTTAATAGCAGTGACAGAAGAAGCACGACAAATTAATTCTAATGATCCTGTCTTTCAATACAATTAAATAAAAGATAAATAAAATTTCATGTTAATTTCACTTTCCTACATCATTCAGAAATGAAAATAGAAGAAGAAGAAGACTTTCACCGTAATTACTTGCAGACACAACTGAAGAATGACAATAAATATTCAGCCTCTCAAATTTTAATTCCATTGAAAGCATTAAAGTCTCATGAATTTCATAAAAAAAAATAAAAAAAATCTACGATAATTTATACGGAATTTAAATCGATGGAGTGGGGAAAAAAATTCATGAATAAATTTGTTTGATTCAAACAATATTTACTCAAGAGGAGGAAAATTGAAAGGGACTGGAAGAAAACGAATAAATATGACCGATCGTGTTATTTTATTCTATTTTCTGTTTATTATTTATTTAATGTTGTGAACGTGTTATATGGGAGTGGCATGAGGTAAAAAAAGGGACTGTTCGGTAGGTGTTTCATGGGTGCGACTCATTCGACAGATAATAAGGGGTCTCTATGGGGCTCGTCATTCTCAGAATCTCCCCGAGAGACTCGAACTAAGTGTTTTTAATTGATGCTTACATGTGCGTAGATTTTCATTGTTATGTGGGTTAAGGCCGATGATTTGATTCAATTGTTGACGACAATTTTCATTGGAGCATTGGGCATCTTTTGAATTCAGGAGTAATAGCAGATCTATTTCCCAGGGAATAATGAAATGAGTAGCCTCTGTGGCTCGTTGACCCGAACGAGGTAAAAGACCGGCGTGGAAAGCCAACCCAGGGAGTCCAACACGGCTGACTAAGGTCAGTAGGGTCGGCACGAGTCCAATACACAAAGCCTCGTTAAATCGGAACAATAATGGGAATAATAAGAATAATGATACCGAGGATGCGACCGAGCGAAACTCTTCAAGAGCATTTTTTTTTTCATGCCTCTGGCTCTTCATTGCAAATGAAGAAAAATTCCTCAGCATCATTGGAGCGAAGATACTCTTCATGCTCGAGATAATCAATTCATCTGAATTGTTGAGTTGATAATTGTAGATAATGCAAAGTTTCCATTAATTTTCAGCACAAAAATCTCGAAATATTTCACGTAAAACTGGGTTACAGGAGACTATTTCTCCTATTTTTCACCACTTTATCTTCTGTTTTTTTTTTTCTCATTCTCTACAAACGTGATGACGATGAGAGAAATGAGAGAAATTTGTTTTTCAGTGGTTTAGTTTATTGGGTCAGTTTATATTTATACATGCACGAAAAAGAAGAGGGGAATTGAAGCGACTCTGCAATAGCACTGTCCATCGATCCACCGAGCCACTGACCTCACCAAATTAAAAAAAAAAAAGAAACGAACCTGCTAAAAAAAAAAAAGCATTTGCGAAAAATGAAGAATTGCCTCATTGAAACCATCGCATTACCACGTCCATGATAAATTGATTATCATTATTTTAATTAAGCCAATGGCATCTCATTATCATTGTCAATTTGTCAGAAATGGTTTCAGGATAATTACCACTTGAATTTTCCCCCTGTATATATCACCCAAACGTATGAATACATTCATGAACTGAATCCAAAGTTTTCACCATCACCATCCTCTATCACCGCAAACTCCTACAAATTGTTACGTACGTTGAATTGTTTCCACTCCACTCTCCATGATAAGTACGACAGCGAAAATGTAATCAGAACTTATGTATAAATTTCATCTTTGTAGGATCAGATCTCCCCAAGTTAGTATAATCTTCAAAGGAGTATACGCAACAATATCATGTACAAAAGCACATATGTAATACTGTGGTGCATTCTGCTGAAGATTACGTATGCATCGGGCCTGCATGATAAAAATATACAGCGAGCTGTGGGAGTACTGTAAAAGGAGTCTGAAGTGAAGAAGAACCAATGGGAGAAGAGGCAAAATAAATGGAGCAAGAGCATTTGGATATTAATGTTTTTCTCCTCCCTTGCAATACCTCAAATTGCATTATCAGAGGATCCAATTTTTATCCACCTTTGAGCCCAAATAGACCAAAAAAAAAGAAGAGCCCTACACGAAATAAACATTTGCGGTTTACAACCTACCAATTTATCCGTTTCAGAGTGTCGACGGACGTGCAAATGTAATTTGCACGAGCGCTAAATTCCCAGAGTCCTTCCAAGTCACATACCAACACAAACTTCTCACATAGGCCTCACACACAAACACACACAAATGGCACGCTTTCACGTGCCGCAGATTCAATCCGCACTGTTTAAGGAGGCATACGAAAAGCACGTGAGAGTTCATTATGCATGCCTGCATCAACCAGAGTTACATGAGGTGAAGGAGTATAGTCGCACGGATGAATGCACTTTGTGCAAGACACTGCCGCAAGGCCTTATACATCAGGCAAAACTACTCAGCATTTGATTCCGAAATCCTCAGGGGTGCCTTGAAGAAAATTTACCACCAGTGTTTATTTGTACTCTGCAATTTCTGTTTATTCAAACTTTGCTAATGCACTTTGTTGAGTTACAGTTGTGACTACTGTTCGCTTGCTCGTGCAAAAATAAGCATTTGTTTAATCAACTTTTTTTACATTTACTGTAGACACATATTTTTTTACATTGTTTGTGCTACGGTGAAATTTGATTCTCAATAAGGTAACACACAAAAGACGGGTTTTTTTTAAATTATTTTTTTTAGTGAAAAAATGTGCGTACTAAATGGCTTTAAAAACAAGTCCGAGGCCACTCATTAACTTTACAATGTAATTACTATGTAATTTTCTTTGGCTCTGCCTTTTTTTAACTCCATTTTATAATCCCTTATTCTGTTTCCATCTCTCTTTCTCCCTCTGACGGTTAGGGAATTATTAGTATGCAACTCGACGTGAAACGAGTGTATTTATGAGTGCGACGTAACGTGCTTCGAGTTATTTTTTTTTTTTCGAAACGTAAGCCAGTATGTACAACGATAAATAAGAAAATAAGAGTATAGGATTTTTTTTTTCTCTCTTTTTAGAGTCTCGATGGTGTATACGTTTCAGGGGTTTTCTGATCCCGGAAAAAAAATTTATGAGAATTAGAGAGAACCAGTGTGAGAGACAGTTTCTAGTGTCGTCACGAATTGTAAAGCTCAAGTTTTGTGGTCGCACAGAGAGTGGTGCACCTGAGGAGACATTTTTAGTGGTGTCTCGTTAATTTTACAGAGGTACACTTGGTACTGTCCCTCAAAACACTGGGAATTTAATTCTCGAATATTCTGTAGAATTTTTTCCACAAAGAAAAAGGGATTTCATTCGATAAACAAAAGATTCCTTTTTTTATGATTAAAAATAGAATATTTCTATTCATTAAAATTCACTCATATTTTAATGAATAAAGGGACTTTTGTTTTATTAATTTCAATATAAAGTATTAATTTACCTCTCGTAATTCCAATACGATATTCTATACCATTCGTACATTTAATTTAATTCCTTTTCATTCAGAATTTTTTATTCCCTCCATAGACTGTCATGCACATTGCAGTTAAATTGAAACATTATCGCGATGGAATTTTAAATGAAATGAAATTTTTCGGTGGAATAAAATAAAGAATTATATTTTAAGAAATATAAATTCATATTATTCAGTGATAAATTCATGAAATTAATAAAAATTTCATGATTTATACAGTTATAAATAAATTTGTAGAATTCCATTTTTCTTTTTTGAGAATAAATTCTCGTATTATTTCAAATTATATTGAATAAATCATCCAAATGCGGAATCACATATTATCTACATTATTCATTGGATATATGTCTCGTGCATCAATATACAAAAAATATCTATATATCTGTATCGATTGGTAATTTTGCGGGGAAAAGACAATTTTCCAACACCTGTGCAACTAAAATATACATATATTCCATATAAAACTTTATGAGAATACGATTTGCCATTCGGTTTATTTTCCAGTGGTCTACGAAATTCACGAGGATGCTCCAACAAAAAGTGAATGAAAAAAACTCAATGAAACTGTCTCGACGTGAAACTCCTTTTTTTTCCCCTTCAATTATTCCCTTCTTTTTCAATGGAAAATAATCCTCAATTAACTGTCGATTAAAATTAATTCCCATTATGCAATTAAAAGATGAATTATTTTACACTCAAGTGTCGTTAAAGTGGGGGGTGAATATGACGTAATTCAAAACGAGTTAAATTGCAGTGCGGAATGATATTTTGCAAATGCCAGTGACATACTTCCGTAATCGTGCTTTATATGGTTGCTGATTTTGTGGGAAATCATTATGTCCCAGTTATTGTCGAGACCTCATTTTTCAGTGTCACGTAATTAATCATATTGGATTTCGTAAAGGCCATTTTTTTTACGTGTCAATAAATCATTTTTATTTATTTTCGAGTTCATACTGAAGATGAAAGTCGTTCACTTACAAAAAAAAAAAAAAAACCCTGATGCTATAAATCCTGAGAAAATTATGTTTAAAGTATTTTCCAGTGGAGAATAATGAAATTTATTCAACATAAAAAATTTTGTAATAAAAAAGAAAAAGTGTCAATAAAAAGTTCTTGAATTAAAATCAATAAAACGATTATTTTTATCCTCAATATTGAAGTGACATTGACCCAACACATTCTGAGTAGATTCTGAGGACAGATTGGCGGTTCGATAGACCCATACGCAGATGAAGTGGCATGGCCAATTCAACCGATAACGGGAGCCAAATTATCGTGGGACAAAATACGAATTCTCTCTCATCCACAGTTCGATATTCGTTGAAAATGATTCGAGATTGCAAACTATTCGAAATTCCTCGCTTCACATTCTCCATTCACCACTTTAATCTCTTCTTTTTTCAATACCGCTTATTCGCCCATATTTCTTCATATGCGAGTGAAAAATACTCACCGGCGAACAGAAATTTTGACGAGCCAATAAATCCCGTGCGGAATTTTAATGGAATGAGAGGAAAAAAAAAACGGCACGATAGTAATAGTAAAAGTAACGATGACAAAGCGACGAATGGGGGCGAAATGGAGAAAGATGTAGAGGAGGAAATTTAGCCGCAGAGAAAAGTGATGAAATTCAACCGACGAACAAAGGAACATGCAAATAGTTATTATGGATAATAGACGGAGGAAGCAACTCCGAACTCACTGTCTCTTCTGACTATTTACCAGTGAAAATGCTCAGTGGAAAACGGGTTTATTAACGTGGTTTGGGTTGGCTAGCCGCAAAAGCTCAGCTACCGTGCTTACGGACCAAACCAACTTGAACCACACCGTTTTCACTTGCCTCCCGTTTGTCCAGCTGTTCTCACACATTTACCATGTTTTTTTTTTTTTTTCAACGAATGAATTACACTCGAGTTTTATTTTAATTCCTTCTATCTCGATGTTGTAAATATGGCGGGTGTGAGAATTAATGAGATCCGAGAATTTATCGGATTTTATGGTTTAAATGAATGGGAGCTTTCTCCCTTTTTTTTTGCTCTGGAGTAAGGGATTTTTTAACTGCGAATGGGTGAATTTATTTTTATTTGTTTTCCCGTAAAGAATTCAACTGATTTTCGCCTCATTAAAATCCCCATTTTCTTCATATTTAATTGTTATTAAAAAACTTTAGCAATTGAAATCTCGAAATTCCTCGAGAACTTTATATTATTACTCTGAAAGTCCCAAGACCATTATTCCCCTCTTTTTTCAATCCTCTTCAGCATTATAATCGGTCATCCAATGGAATGTTCCACAATATATCACGCAGTCTGTCGGCAAACTTGGCGAGCTTGGATCATCTTGCAGCTATACTCGAAAGCACGAAAATTCGTGATGGAATTTTCTCGTTATCCGCATTTCCTCGTACGATCAATAAACCTGACCCTTTCACCATTACTCCCGTCACAATCCCGAGTCATAAGAAATTCACATCAGCTCTTCAAATAAAAATGGGCATTACCACATTTGGCTCGTGTAAAGTGCAGCAATGGAGCTCGTGGGAATTACCAAGTCAAGAGACATCTTGAAAATGTTTTTTTCAACCCTCACTATTTTTACTTATCTACATTTTAACATTCACTTTTAACACCTACCCGTGTGACAAGGTGACGGACACGTGGGCAAACGTGATAATCAAGTATTTACGTAGGTAAAATGAAGAAAGTTGAGAGAATAAATGAATAAACTTCATTTTATGTATTTCATAACATTTGAAAAATGCCCGGAACTCGAGATGATTCTCCACTAAACTTTTCAGCATCCAGACACTTTTTTTCTGATTTAAATAGATGAAAAAAAAAAATGGATTTATCATTCTTTACCTCCTCCCCACTGAACTACTTTTCCCCTCTCCATTTTCCTATTGTGCCATAAAAATCCAAGAGCTTCCGATGCATCAAGAAATCGAAAAAAACCAGAAATCTTATTTGTTCATTTCTCCCGAATGGAAATGGAGCAAAGAGATGATTTCCACTATCACCCAGAAATCGGAAATCCCTTTTTCCTATTATCGCTCGCAATTTTCCCTTTTATCCCCGTAAAAAATCCTGTATTCATCCCCGTTGAATGGCTCTGGCCTGGAAATTTTAATGGACGTGAAAAAAGAAGCAGAACTGGAACGTGAAAAAAGACACTGGATGCTCGCATTACGATGAAACACGATGATGACACGATTCAAAGCAAAATAGGAGTACGTATTTGAAGATATGCTACACATTACAGTATGTTTGTGCATCGCATACCACCGGAGCTTTCAGCAATTCAGTGTGCACTCAGCGCTGAAGATCATGCCTGTCTCTCTCTCCTTGAGCTCTTGGTCCTGTTGGGAACCAGAGGGATCGATAAGTCAACGAGGAATACGAGAGGAGTCCAAGAAGATGAGTACACGCCCCTTTGCAGCCTCATCCTCAAACAGGAGAAAATGAGAAGGTGTATGGTGGTGCAGTGGAAAATAAATTCAATGGCAACAGCTTTGAATTTTTAATGAGTTTGTGTAGTTAAATTTATCACGTGAGACGAGAGAAACAAAGAGGTGAAATAACGAGTTTCTTTCTATTTTAAAAAAATCAAATCAAATGTGCAATTAAAAAGAATTAAATTGTCGGCGTCAGCTTGAAATTATAAATGGGGGATCAATAATTCTTTGGAATTACTGGAAATACTTCCTTCAGGAAAAGGAGAAACGATAAAGGAATTTCTACCCTGGAGGCCTCTATCCCCAAGTTTTCTACCATTCCAAGAGTGTCACGCCCGTCGACAAAGTTTACCCACTCCTTGCTTCACGTTTCACTTCCTTTTTTCATTGCTTCGTGACAGAAAATTCACGTTTCCTTATCGTTCTTCGTTTCTTACAATTTTTTATCTACTTCTATAATCCGATTTTACACTTCACGTGGAATAACTTCGAGTAGACACATTTAACGTAAAAATAACGAGTTCATTGTGATTTATTGGCTCTTTTTTGTTTTTCGAAACTTATTAATGATTCTTGAAATCATAAATAATCCAGAGTTCTCATTACTTTTTATTCATTTTGAAATTTACAGATGCCTATAAATTAAAAGCGACATTGAATGGAGGCAATTGGGCTCCCGTGGGCGCAAAATTCGATGTCAAAATGAATAAAAATAAAAGGAAATAAAATCAATGAATAAAGGAAATAATCGTACGTATGATTCGTATTTGAATTTTCATTCTCATTCTCATTTCTCTCTCTCTCTCTTTTTCGTGTATACGAGTGGTCCGTATGGCGATTATTTATGAAGTTACTGGCACGTGCACCTACGCTCTGGCGCGTAGGCACACAGACCATTTGCACACGCGAGGTACGCCCATGCACTGTATAAACCTCGTTTTAAACTACGACAAGAGCCGATCAATTTTGTGCACAAGTAAAGATAAATGATTGAATCGTCAAACCAATAATACAAATCACATAAATTCCATTTCATCATGAGTTTGTGTAATTATAATTGAATCCTTAACTTTCTAATCTCTTTCGTTTTTCCCTTTTAATAAATAAAAATCAAATAAACATTTTCCTTCACAGACACATGCACAGACATCCAAAGCTTTTCATCCTCGTGACATGGCTTTCCACAATTTCTGGTGAGTCAAGCTCACACGCAGAGCGACTGTGACCCTACATTGTGACACGAGAAGGGTCTCAGAGTGTCGTTGGAAGGAGTGACAAGAAAATAATAAAGAAAAATATATAAAAAAAAAAAGTGTATGGCGATAAATTAATGTTTCACCTAGCCTCATATACCCAAGAGATATACATCCACCTGACAATTTCCCATGTCATTCCGTCGCAAGTTATGAAGCCCGTTGTATATTTACTCTTCCCCCTATCAACATAATTAATGAGCACGAAAAATTCAATATTTCCTCTCAAAACATTGGATAAATAAAATTTCCCAACTTTCTCTCAATTTTCATTGATTAAATTCAATAGTAATCTCATGATTTTCGCCTCCATTATCAAAATAAAGAAAAAACCTTTCATGAACGGGTGAATAATAAATTGATTAGAAAGCATCTAATAATTCAAACGGAAATAATCGATTTGAATTCACGTGAAATAAATTGAAATGAGTGATACGAAAAGCCGTATAGCCTCAGGTAAATTCTCCCCAGTCCGGAAGAAGATAAATACCTAAGATGAGAATTATACATTTTATTTTAAAAAAAATTTGTAGAGATAGTCGTGAGCCCGGGAAAATCACATCCTCCGGCGACGTATAAAACTATTCAACGAAAAATATATCTTAATGCTCTTCTCATACCCACGACGTACGCCTGCACACAAGAGAGAAAATCGTACATTCGTGCGGTCGAAGGCTCGGCCATTCAGGGACTTGTGAAAGATCCAGGAGTATAAAAAATCATGAGATAAAAATTGAGAAAGATAGCCCGTGGGTGTCAAGGACTAGAGTGCAATGTTGGGGCAAAAAAAAGGAAGGGAGATGACTTCCGCTCTGGTTGATCTCTGTCCTCAGAAAATCGTGTCTCCCCCGCAATCCAAATGAGAAGTAAAGGATTCAGGGAGACTTTATCCCCACCCATTCCACTTCTCTTTAGGGATAATACTCTTTACTCCCTCGAAATCCCTCAAATCCCAACGTCTCTCACTCTACTGTCCAATTCAACGGATTTAATTAATACGCTAAATATATGTACGCTTGAATTCTCAAGATTCTTGTGGAATTGTGAATTTTTAATAGTTCGAATTATTTATGCATCAATTAATATTTAAATGCTCTCGTCATTTTATTCAGAGAGCAGGAAAAGATTTTTGATAGAGGAAAGAATTAAATAAAATTACACGAGGAATTAGAGTTAAATAAATACGAATTCTTCATTACTCAAAAGGAAAATAAACGAATTTTCCTCATTACGTTAGAGATACGGAATTTTTTTAATTCTCGTTAACTTTAATTAAATGTTCACTCATTTAAACACAAAATTGGCTTTTCATATCTGGAATTTCTCGTTTCTCTCTCTCTTTCCGCAGAATAAATTAAATGAAAATATTTAAAAATTCATTAGCCATTTAATTGAATTATAAAAACGACAAATTAATCGTAAATAATTTACAAACAGGTGCATCAGACACTACTATATTGTTGAATTTCCCATCAATTTTGTACTCATAATCCAAATTCATTTTAATGTTTGATTAAAATTAGATTAAATCATCCACTTTCGAATCCATTGAAACGCATTTATAAATTCGTTTTACTCCCGCTCAATCGACTCCATTCAATACTCAAACGCAACGTAAAATATGCAAATTAGGTGGTGTATGATTGTAGTGTAAACCATGAGATTGTGAACTAGTTTCACTCGAATATTCACGGATATTTCGTATTTTATCTTGTGCGTAAGGTGGAACGATTTATCGTGATGGAAAATTGTGCAAATGATTTTATTGATTCATAAATCCTCGAGAAGAAAATATTTAATTTCAATGGATATTTATTGCGACTTTAATTAAATTTACTATTGATTTAAATAATCCCAAAAATACTTTAATTAAACGAGGGAAAATTATACAAATTAAATGATTTTCGTGTAGTTTTCTTTGTAAATTACCTCAAGACATTGAAGTACATTCACGCGTGCATGCAACACCAGTGAGAAATCGATACCGAGTCTCCCTAATAACCGATCGATCTGAATAACTCGTAAACCATGCAACCGCACCTACTCCCCATGTACCAAACTATCCTCAATCCAATAAACTCATTTTATTTATGATTTTCTTCAATTTAATCTCAATAAACGTCTGTCGCAATTAAAATTACTCGATTTGATGAATAAGCTCGCGTGACTATTATTTCATTAATAAAAAGAGGAAGAAAATTCTCAATAAAATAGAGAATTATAAAACATAAATACGAAATTTATGAACTCATATTATGTCCCCTGTACTTTATCCCCTTTTCAGAGTATAAGAATGAGTAAAAAGTTTCAACAACTATAATATCTATAAAGAACAAAAACACCAACACTAAAATCAACTTCGAAGAGAAGCGAAGAGTTTAAAATCCTCATAAAGTCTGTACGTAAAGAATCTCGATAGAACACACACACACATACAGACGCATGTACCTGTATTTTAAAGATAGAATGATGAAAATGTTGAATATCCATCGAGGTGTGTGGGATTTTACAGAATGCAAGGGGGGAGATAGAGGGGAACCGTACAAACGTCGATTCAGGTGCACTGGAATTTTCGTTCACGTCTATATGTATACGTATATTCCAGTTTAAGCCCGAATGGAAAGACTCAGCCGGTAACAATGGGGACCACGTTGTTTGCGATGAGTTATCGATCGCTCCTGTTGGCTCAGCGGACTACACACACACACACAGGCCCATGTCGTGACTTGTTCTGAACTACTGTGGAAAATCGTACAGAGAGAAGTAAATAAAATGAAACTTTTATATTATCATTTTTTCCTCAATTTTCACCGGTAAAGAGGATGAGACTCTGCTGCATTTCATCAGAATGAGTAGTCAAGAATAACGAGTTTACACACTTCCGTTCACCAATGCCAGAGGAAACGGAAAGGGGCTGAAGATGCATAAACACAGTGATCTTAATGCCGCAGCTGTTAAAACTCAATATCCAATGTTCTATACATTCACCGTATTAATTATCCCTCAATTTAATCCCCACGTGTGGCCTGAAATAATAACCCCTCTTGAATGACCCCCTCTTTACCTCTGAACCTGACCGGTTTTATGTTCAAACGATATAGTGTAGCATCCAAAGTGCCCTTCTCAAATTACCCATTTATGAAAGCGAATAGACAGGGAAAAATTGCGCACTTAGTGCACTTAAAAAAAAATTCATATAAAATGCAAAAATCCACTCGCCAAAAATGAATATCGATTAACTTCAAGACACGAGAGACAATAAAAATTCAACTATTAATCCGACAGTTGCGTGCATTCTTTCGTAACGTGAATTTTTCAATAAATCCCAGTTGACAGCCACTTATTTTTTCGGGGCTCAAAAAAACGAGCTTACTCAACAACCTCCACTCTTTTCCTCTTGTATTAAAAAACAAAATTATTCTCTCCTTTGAAAATTACTTGGGGTAGAAATAGACGATACGTAAAAGTCACCGAAAAATCATCCCCCGTAAATTAATCGAGGAATCGCGTGAGAGTACCTGAAATCGTTGGGGACCACCCCCGTCACTGTTGTGGCACGAGCTTTCAAACCTTCAACTGCAGGCACGCGTCACAACAAACGTATGCTCAGCCCTTTTTCTTCCCCCCCCCCCTTCATTCACGAGGCCTCCCTCGTCTACCGTACGCATCCACCCTCGGTACATACCAACGGTTCACTCCCTTTTTTTTTTCTCAAAAAGAGAAAAATAAAAAAATCCCTACATTTTTGTCTTCAGTATGTGCATATGTGTGAGTAGGAAATGCTTGACATTCACTCAGTGATATTCAGTGGGATATCGTGTAACTTGCTGGGCCTGCGGGCATATCAAGGGTGCGAAGATGGACTTGGCAAACATTTGTGATAAAACTTGAGGGAGCGATGAATGTACGTATCACACCCTCCGAGAGAAATACAAGAAGATAGCCAGAATTTTTTCGCTCTTTTTGTTTAAAATCGTCAGGGATTTTTGTCAATTAAAAGTTTGGGATAATAATGATATGCAAGTATTGTGAGAGTTAAGTATCCGTATCACGAGTACCAGTTACGTGAGGATGTGTTGAAAAGAGGGGGAGTGCACATTGTTTGACGATTAAAAAGCGACTCGAGGCGAGAAAAAAATTAAAGCATCGAGGGCCCTTTCAACGGTTTTTTCCCTCATGTATTCATTCCCGGTTAATACAAATCCATGCACAATGAGCTTTTGCCACTTTTTTTTGTCTTTCTTTTTCTAGCAGAGTCTCTGGGAAAAAAGGAGCGGCGAAAAAAAGAAACAATGAATCGAGACTCGAGTGAATTGCGCAATTTTTCAGAGATTGAATAGACTCAGGTGTCCAGTCTGATTGCAATCTGAGTGTAGGAAAATGTTGCATTGAAGTTGCTAGTTGTTTTGAATAAAATTATCGTCTTTCAATGATGAAATTATAATGATAAAACGATTGATTCAATTTATCGTGTAATTCCGGTTTTTTTTCACTTCATTATAACTTCAATTGAATGGAAAACTTATTTAATAATTGAAAAAAATTCACGATCGGATAATCCACTCCATTAATAGACGCAACAGGGGATCCTGCAAAATCCCGAAAAAGCCACTTAATTCTCATTAAATAAAAAGGAAATAAAGTTTTCCCCTATTCTAGTATCTACTCCGTAATTTCGACCTCTATAATTATTTTAATTTCTCAATAAACGAAACAGGAAGAGAGATTTACGAGCACAATCTACCCAATAAATCTGGAAACGTTGACATTGTGATAAGAAAACCTCGGCACTTTTATTTTCTCTAAATAAGAAGATGAAAATAAATGAATTAAATTTGAATAATCTTGTTTTTCACAATTTCCTCAAAAACTTATTTCTAAATAGGTACACTGGGAGTATCGTCCGGAGGAAAATTAAACGAGAATACCACACAACTCACTAAACTTCTTCTCTTTAGCCCTCAGTCTCTTTCATTTCTATCCCCGGATATAAAAACGTGTGCACAGTCTCAAGAGCGCGTGGCAACCACTTTAGGACACATTTTTATTGGCCCCAGTTTTTTTTTATTAAAGACCCTAGTGTTTCTCCATGTTATTACATCTTTTTTTAGATTAATTTTTATTTTGGAAAAGCCTTTACCCTTTTCTCTCTTTGTGTCTGGCCGACGTGAAAACGAAAATACACTGGCAAAAATAAGCTCACCCACGCGTCCAACTTACTCTCTCTTTACTCGTAGTATTGTAAACGCACACGTCTCAACTTTTCCCCCTGGCTTTATATTTTAAGCGAGAACGATGTTGTATTTCCTCTTTTATTTTACTTTACTCGCTGCGGCGAAGAGACGACATGGTAGTTTTTCTATTAATAGAGAGAGACGAGTTATTCCGATGGAAGACAGAGTCGATTGGCCCTCGGTAGACGATGATCGGAGGAAAAGTGGATGGAGTAGGAAAAGGCAGGTTATTTTAGTGTTGAAGGAACACAAAATACAGTGATTTCTATTTCAATTGGGATTTCGGAATTATCTCCAAAAGTATTTGATACGAATTTTTTTTTATAGCAGAAAAACGTGCCTCAATTTTAAGATATTGATGGATTTCGAAAAATCGAATTTTTAATGCAGAATTGTAAAAAAAATATGCAATTTAATTATTCAAGTGACGATCAAGAGTGATAAATCTCGGTGAAGTCACTGAGTGCCCCTTGGAGTCGAGTGTCTCATCACTTTGAGTCAGATACCAAAATTAAAACAGAAAATAGGCGTTCATGGTCAATTGCCATTTAGGTAAAATGCTTCTTTTTTTTTTTGGTCCATATTTTTTTCATTTCCTCCATAAAAAAAAAGAAAATCCTGAAATTCAATTAAAGTAACGCTATTTATTGTACAATGAAAGGAGACACTAGTGTGCTAAATTGTGATTACAATTTGCAGCAATGGCCGATTTCTCTAAACGTAAGTAGAATCAAGATAATACGATGGGTTTCAATGCAAATTTCATGATAGAACGTAGAGAGTCACGACTGCATTGGTTGTGTCGTGGCGATTAGAGGCGTGTGAAAGGTAGAGTGCACGCTCAACTAATTAGAAATTTATTTTTTTTTCCAATTGATTATCTGATCAACTATTGTTCACTTATTTTTCCCCATTTTTCCACTGACAAATCTTCCACGATAACAAACATTAAAAGAAACAACAATAAAGATAAAGCAAATTCTTCTCTTTATCACAATCGTGTTTGTCCATTTTTTCCTCCATCTTTTGATGTCAAAGAATCATCTTGAGATCAAGATAAAATCATTGGATAAGCCTCTTATCCCACAATCTCCGAATTAATCTCAAAGGAAAGTTAAAACATGTCAAACTACAAAGAAAATCACGAGTGAGATAATTTCTCGAAAAATCTTTCATATTCTCAATGTCATAGCCACGTGATGTCTACTGTCAACGTGAAAGAGACCGCATTCTTCTCTGAAAACAAAGCAGCACTTCTCCCATTTGAGTGAAAAACAATTCACCAATCCAAAACTCTCTTCTCTCCTCCGACTACATAAATACAATCTATTATCGAACTGTCATACCATGCCCCTTCCCCCAGATCTAATTGCAGCTTTGATTCATCGATAAACCCCCGTTCATAATCTCTCGTTACAGAACAAAAAAAAAAAACAGATAGAATAGCCGAAAAATTCCCAGCTAAAACCCTGTGCCCCTTTCACCACTTGAGTGACATGTTTTCATCGAGAATGGATATGTTTTCTCCCTTTTTTGATTGTTTTCAACAGGGGATTTTATTCCACTGTGGATCGCATTGTCTGTTGTTATCATTCCATGACTCATCGATCAATTCCGCCTGAATGACACCGATTGGAAAGCGAGAGTGTTCTTTTTTTTCTCGCAATTTTCAAGGGAAAAATAAAAGCAGAGTCTACCTTGCCCGAGGCATTACTCTGTCTCTCTCGGATACCGGTACATGAGCGAATGAGAAAAAATATAAATAATTGTACTCACCAGTACCTGCTGATAGTATCCTTGATCCTCGAATTCTCCTCACTTGTGTCACACGATTAATAGATGATGGGTTACAGGCACTGAGTTTAGTTATTAAGCACTTTAATGTTATTTTTTTTTTCAACTCTCTTTGTGAAGAGAAATAAACTTGGGGTAGAAAAATATTTCAACTGAACACACACTCAACACCGGCGAGAGAGAATCAAGTGTCGGAATCACGCACGGATTGTATGTACCGAGTACCTCGGACCGCCATGCACTGACTGGACGTGTCTAAGTATCAACTCTTGCGCATGCCTTCACCGTACGCGCGCCCGTTAACGTCTGTCCTTTCCCCGTTCGTAGTACGATGATAATTTATCGTCCAACGCCATCTGTAGGCGGACTCCGGAACACGTTAATACTGAAACAAAAACAGTGGTATTTACTTTGGTCATTGGAGAGAGAATATCCACCTAATATTATTTTGTTTTGATCAATTAACTGCGTATGAATATATATATATTTTTCTATTGTATGATGGAATTCATATTGAAATAATTAATTAACTCATTCTCGTCTCTCTTTTTTTGGCCAAAAGAATTATCTTTTTTTTGTCAATTTTATTGACAAAAAAAAATTAATAAATGAAATTTAATTACGTACATTACTGTGTAATGTGATTGTTCGATATTTTTTAATTAATTGAATTGTTGAACATACCGAAATGAAAGGAGATTGACTGATGTTCATGCATCGACTGTGAAGCAGTCTCATGCGCTACAGCTTCGACAATCAAGATGGCGGCGCAACGTACTGTCGCCAATGAAAAATTTTGTCGGAATAATTTGCGTACATTGGAGAATATTTATTGAATAAATTCATGTTCATTATTTACCTGATCCTTGGGGACAAGTTTTAATGAAGATTCTCAACAAGTAAAGGCTTCAATTTCATCGGGAAAAGGTAAATGCTTCAATGACGCAGCAATCGACCTGACTCTCGCTTCGGCTCTTGACGCCATCTTGGATCCCGGCGGTGGCGCCACTGCGCAGAAAACCGTTGAGTGTAAGAGTGAGAGGGGATTGGCTGCTAGTCACGTATCGGCGGTTTGCACTTTATGGAACAACGTTTACGATACAATATCGACGATGAAAACAGTAATATCGACATTAGAAGAAGCACTTGAATGCATTAAAACTATAATTTTCATTGAGAATGAAAAATTAATTAGAAAAATTTGTTTTTCAAAGGACGAGGATCAAATGCAAAAAGGTATGTATTCTGGAATGACTTGACCGCCATTTTGTTTTGTGAATTTAATTGAATCTTTAATCGCCTTTTTTTTGAATAAATTTAGTGCTTCTTCTTTCTTCGTTCCTCTTCTCTCTTCGAAGCCCTCCTCTCTCGTCGAATATTCTTCAAGTACTCAATGGGAGGCGTCGACATGCCCATAAATGCAGCAGAATAATTACCAATACCAGGATTATTAAACACAACTTTATCATCAACGAACCATCGACTGTATCGAATTTCCGTCAGAACTTGGAAGCCCAATTTTCCTGCCAATTCTTGCATCACACCAGACGTGAATAAACCGACAATCGCTGGTATCTCCAGGGCAATTGCCATTTCAATGAAGGCCTCAAGTAGAAAAGCTTCTAGACCACTGGATTGATAGCTGGGATGAACGCAGAGGATATAGAGACGAAATAATTCAGGTTTATTGAAGTATTTGTGTGGATCTGCTTGTTTAACCAAGGTATTTTTAAAATCCATTATTTTCGTCAATACTTCACCCTCATAAATCTGTTAATTATTATAGAAGAGGGAAATTAATGAGAATAGAATTATTGAAAAGTAATTTTAATTAAAATCTATTGCGTTTAGTCCAAAATAACCTGCATTCTCGAATAACTAATACTTCTGTCATCCTCACTGTTAGGTCTCGTTACAGCAACACCCACAACTCTTTGAGTCTTTGAGCTAACAGCAACCAAGCTCGTTGTGTCCTTCATCCACACACGAATGTACTCCAGGTAACACTCAATAGACTCTGGATCATCCGGTAGTCCTGCTGATCGACACATTGGATCATCCTTGAAGAAATGTCGCTGAGAGGTGAGTGATAAAGGACTTTTAACAACAGCCAATGCTTTTCTCTGGATTAACTCAACCAGAGAACTTTCTAATTCTCTCATTAATATTGGCAAACCTTTATTAAACGCAATACATCGTCATAGTGCTGCTGCTGCAGATCTAAAATTTGACAAGACTCATTCGAAGGCCACTCTAATGGAGCTTTTAATCTTTCCTGCATTTTTACGAGCATTTCGTCTTTCGCAACGTCCGAAGCAGTTCTCGCTTGATCCTCCATAATTATTCATATGAAATTCACTTCTTGCAATGATTATATCTTGTCAATTTCACATTCATCAAGTTGGAAGACATTTAGTAATTCCAGAATTTTTCTTTCACGTTTCAGAATAAACCAATTAACCATAAAACTCGGAGAAAAACATAATCCGAGTATGTTAATATGTCACTGTGTTCATATTGATAGAGAATGATTGAATAATTTCAAGAATTTCTATCAAGCTAAATTCAGAACAGCCAATTAACTGATTGAGTGAATTGATCAGTTTCTTACGTAATTCAATCATTTTTTTTTTATAGAAAGTTCTCTAATGAGACAATAATGAGTTTAATGATTTTGGCTATCTATGCAAAAATATTTAATGAGCTCTGAGAGAGAGAAAGTTGAGGGCTATTAGAGTAGTTGTTTGATTTACGAGATGAAAATTACTCCTTAAGTAAGGATATAATTTTATGTTATCGTTGTGTTATTGATATGCACTTTGATGAAGAGGAGAAAAAATACTCAATCATTTTTTTTTAAATTATCGTTACATGAAGTGCATTCCAGAGGTTATTCCGTGTTATTGATATTTTAATCGATAATAAATCCAAACGATTTCTCCTTTCTGAATATTCACGTTAATATGCGCGAACTTATGCACTGATTAGTTGGAATGTAACGTGGTGACTTTCCTTCTCAATGAAGATACTGATTGAATAACATGCATGACTGCTTGCACGCAACCTCTTTGTGCCTGTTCGAATACTGCACTTCTACTACAAGGTCATGCATTACACGAATGAAAGTGAGAGTGTTTATGAATGGAAAATTCTGATTGTAATAATCTAAATTAAGATAAATAATTTCCAGGATATTTTTAATGGATTGTAAAAGAGAATTATTGGGGTAATCAGAGGGAAAACAGATAAATCCTCGATTTACGCGCTAAATAACTCATTTATTGTTAATTATCAGGATTTCCTTGAACAGTTTATTACCTTAAAAATATTATAAATGTGAAAAAACTGCGTGCAGGTCGTTTAGAACTCTCCACGTGCAATTAATGCCAATCAGTGCTTGCAAAATGTTTGATAGGATAAATTCACAAAAACATTCCCTTAATCTTCAAATAAACAAATCTATAATTCATCTCTCAACAAAGTCGACTTATTCTGTTTGAGGACATTCTCACGATGAGGCAAAGAAGCCCAGAATTCCATTCTATCCTTCAGGAGATTCTTCGACATTTTTAATTTCCTCGAATTGTCGATTAATAAGTACTCAAGAGCCTCAGTTCTCACTGGCTTCCATTTCATCGGCAGGTCCTTCGATAACATTGGTGTAGGATTTCTGAAAGAGCACAAGGACGATAATGATCCGTAACACAATTCCATCCAACAATTCAAGTAAATAAAATTAATCCAGACATTGTCTCACCCTGTTTTTGCAAAATTCGTCCACAATTTTGTAATAATGTCAATTATTTCATGATCCTCTTTGCTGAGTGGTGTGTCTTGGAACAATTGTTCCCCAACTGGGAAGAGATACTGAAGTTCATCTGCATGAGAAACTCCGTAATCTTTTGCACTGTCTCCGAATATTCTCGAGAATGATGTACTTCCTCTGTATGCAAAATAGTAATAATAAACTGGACTTGACAATGTTTCGAGATGATCTCTGATGGCCATATCAGCACCGACATTGAACCAAGCATCCGAGTACATCTGTAACCGCGGAATAAATATAAAAATCCCATAAGGAAGTGCCCATCCCATTTTTTTCTCAACTAATGTAAAACAGAATTACATCGATGATGCTAAATCTCTTGGATTCATCCACTGCTCCATCTCCCAGATAAAATTTACGAATTTTCCTCGCAACCTCTTGATGCTGCTCTTTCGGACATGTCTCATCATACATCAGAGACATTGGCGCTAGTTCCATCCATTTGTCATTGAGAATCTTCGTGTAATCCTTATTTTTCAGTCCATAAAGACCTGAAATCGTAAATTACAATTAATTCCTCCTTATCACTATTACTCGTATCAATTTATTACTCGCAACTCTGATAGCGCCTTCATGCGAATTAAATCCTGTCATCCAAGGTATATCAACCATGTTGCCATTTTTGAGACTCTCAGCAGGCTCCTCATTCAAAAAAGCACCTGGATGATCAGGTTCTATGACTGGTCTGAAGGGAATCATCGGATCATAGTCGAATATCTGTGAAATTAGATCAATTAATTCACGAGTTCTTTCGAAATCATTAGAGTCTTCTAATCTCTCATAAGTCGTCAGTAAATTTCACAATAATCTAGAGTAATAGCGTGCGTGTTGGAGTTTCATGTTTGATTTCGCACAACTGTCAACATCACTCATGCTATCCACCTAAGATCATGAACAACCCAGTCATTTCGATACATTTAGTTGACCACATTTTAATGCTCCTTTCATTGGAATCAAAAGAACTTCACCCATGTTAGTTAAATCAATTAATATCTGGCAAGAGAAGTGTTGTAAATGCATTCAACCGAATCCTTCTGTTTCCACTCCAGAGTTTATACTAAAAAAAAATGATATTCCAATCAACCTGGAATTTGCGGTCTGTCGCAATAATCTCCACTGCGTCTTTTTTCTTCAAACAAGCTAGCAGATCCCTCGAGCTTTTCATTGGGCAATTCATGTATTTTCCAAGAAGTGCAGCCTGGTCTTTCGCTCTTCCTGGTCTCGTCAATACCCATGGGCATAATGCAGTTCCACTTTGCGAAATTCCACGATGAATGAAATCTAAATGAATTGAGGAAAAAACGAATAAGATGAAAATCTAAGAATAGATAATAGCCATGATTCATGACGCATGATAATGAGCAACTTTTGCAATGTCAATGTTAATGATACCGAGGTTTGTTGCTCGTGTACAGTCGTTAGAATAACAGAGAATCATTTAAATCACGAAAACTTGTTCAACACGTTTCAATTTTTCCATTGATTCTCATTTGGTAACAACGTCATTCGGTACCACGATCTTCCGGTTTTACATTTTTATTGAATAATCAATCTACTTATCTGAATATTCATGATACTTAAGCTCGCAGAAATAATCAGATAATTCTGACGTACCTCGAGACAAGGGGCTCATCATATGATAATGAACACTTGCACCACCAGCACTCTCTCCAAATACTGTCACTCTATTTGGATCACCACCAAATGCTGCTATATTTTCATGAACCCACCTGATTGCCTGAGACTGATCCTTCATTCCCTGATTCCCAGGTGAAACTAGATCCTCAGTGCTCAAGAAGCCCAATGGGCCCAACCTGAACAAGAGAAATTTCCATTGAAAATAAAAGCTAATGATTTCAGGGACATAATGAATTTTCATTGAATTACCTGAAGTTTACCGTAACTAGGATAATCTCCTGGTCAAGCAGGAATTTAGGTCCATAAAACTCAGAATGCCCGGCTCCAGTCACCCAACCGCCTCCGTGGAACCACATCATAACGGGATAACTCGCGTCATCTTTTCCCTCGAAATCCGGTACTTTCGGCGTGTAAACATTTAAATAGAGACAATCCTCTACACCAACAATTTCTTCTTGGTGTGTATAAATATTTCTTTGTGTGCAGATATCAGCATCTTCCTTAGCTGATCTCACACCTGACCAGGAGTTTGCTGGTTTCGGTGGCTGCAAATTATTCGCAATAAAAAATCAAAAGAAGATAAAGCTGCGAATAAATACGAACTCCTCATGTGGAGATAAGCATCGATAATTAAATTGTTGCGTAAGAGACAATTTTATCGAGACAACACGCAAACTTAATGCTTCATGAATTTTAATTTATTTTATTTTTGGCATTACCTCAAATCTCAAGTCTCCGAGTGGAGGAAGGGCGTAAGGGATTCCCCTAAATGCTGGGAATTCCCTTCCGTGTCTTGTTTTCATGAAGGACCCCTCCAGTGTTCCATTTTTAATCTTCACGATTTGGCACGAGGATAGACAAATACTGCTTGCAATCACCAGTAGAATCACGCTTGATGCAATCATATTTCTTCAATCACAATTATTTCCTTCTTAATTGGATTTTCCATAAAATAAATGTAAATAATGATGAAGCGTGGGCACTGAGTCACCGTTCACTCGATGAAGGTAGAAACTCGACTACTGAGAGGTGAGAGAGCGCTTGGTACACATATATCATGCAGCCAGATGATACTTGGTACTATTGCTTAGATTCCTGAGTGGAAGGAGGAAGTGAGAATAAGCGAGCGATCGTAGGAAAAACCGTTGCTGTAAATATAATTATCCAAGTGTATCAGATATTCTGCATTGATGGAATTTTTGTAATTTGCAGAAAAAAAATTCAATTGCAACTATTATCATCTGTTTCAAGTGATAATTGACGTGGAATTGAAATTGCTTTCAGTCTCTTAGTTAGGAAAAACCTTGAGTTATGGGAAGTCGCTGCGGGGGATCACTTCTTTCATTCTGTCTATCATTATCGATTAATTGTTTCCTTGAACGTTCGGTCTAATTAAATAAATGCTTCTGATTGATTAGCATGCACTTTCACATGGTTGATTGAGGTATTAGAATGCAATTATTGTTTTTCAGTGGTTTTACAGAAATAATGACATCTCTTGAAAAATTCGTACTTTCCAAATGATTGAGAGCCTTATTTATCTCTAACGACACAACTACTACACGAAGTTATAGGATAGACTCCAATTGCCAATTAATTATGTGATAATCGAGTATGCGGAGTGCAAGTAGCTTATTTATGAACAGCAATCACTCATAAACTATATTTAATCATCAGTAATCTCATTATCTTCGCTTTGCTACTCTTCAAGTATTCTCCTTCTTTATCCAACGGTTCTTCCTGATATATTCACATCTGCATGACGTTGATGAACTCACAGGTGTCCAAAGTTCAAGTAACATTAAATTACGTACTAATCTATTCAACATTGTAGAAAAAAAAGCTACAATTTTTACGTTCTGATAACAGTACCAATAATCATAACAACTGAGGCTAAACATTGTTATGTAATGACGTTTAATTTTTATTTAAAATAGTGGTTATTCAATTCTGTGGTTATTACATGCCACAAGCTCATTGAATAAGTATAATGAAGAATTTAATATTTATAATTCGTCTTGAATGATAATATGATCAGGCGATGGAGCGAGACCAGCAGGACAAGGTACATTTTTCCAGAAATTGAGTCTGTCTTTGAAAAGATCTTTGGACATCGTCAGGTTCCTAGGTCCAGGTATCAAAAGATACTCAAGGCTTTCGCTTCTGACTGGAGTCCATTTGGTATTGAGTAAATCCGTTTCCTCAGGAATGGGATTCCTGAGGATAAACAAAGATTATTGATTTATGCATTTGCCCGATAGATTGAATAATTAATTACGTACCCAGTACGTGCGAAATTGAACCACATGGTACTCATCGTATCCACCATCTCCATATCCTTATCAGTGAACTCCTCAAACGGAAACAAATTGAGATAAAGTGGAAAAAGGTACTGGTTCTCATCACCATGAGCAACTCCATATTTTTCACCTCGATCTCCATAGAATTTTGTGTACGATATCTCACTCTGATGGGTCAGGTGGTAATAATACACAGGTTCAGCTATTGAGGAGTACTCTTTGATAGATTCATGAACTCCAACGGTGAATAATGCGTCTGAATACATCTGTAAGAAGTAAAAACAATATTAATGTTCTCCATTAATTTTCTGAATCTCAAGAAGTATCTAATGTCTTTAAATTTACGTTTAGTACAGGATCCTTTGTTCCTCTATTAATTGGCTTCTTCCCTAAATAAAATCGTCGAATATTCTTTGAGACTGCCTGATGCTTATGCCTTGGACAGCTATTATCAAACGCCAAACTCAAAGGCGCATACTTTTCGAATTTTTCGTGCAGTTGTTTCAAGAGATCTGGTTTCTTTCGTCGGTAGATAGCTGTCAGAAATTTAAAATTTTCGTATTAAAAACAAGAATATTAAATTATCACACTTATTAATTACATGCTACTCTGAATGCTCCTTCATGAGAGTTGAGTCCAACCATCCATGGTACTCTTGTTAAATTCGTGATCTTCTTGAAGTCATGTGGGCCTACTGTCAAAAACGCACCGGGTTCATCTGGTTCAGCTACTGGCCTGAATGGCATTATGGGATCTAGATCGAATACTGGCCAGTCCAGGTGAGCAGTAATAAGTTTACTCGCCTTAACATTCCTCAAACACCTCATCATATTCTTTGAATTGTCCACTGGACATCGGACATCAGTTGCTAGTCTCTTGGTCACTTCCTTCGCCATTTTCTCGGTATTAAAAGCCCAGGGATTCTTGGCTGATCCACTTTGCGAAATGGCACGATGAAAAAGTCCTTAAAAAAACGGAATTATTACACTGGGAATTATAATGTTTTGGGAAATTCATCAATACCTTTGGCCAATGGACTCATCATCAGGTAATGCACACTAGCACCACCCACTCCACTTCCAAATATCGTAACACTCCCTGGATCACCCCCAAAAACTTCAATATTCTCTTGAACCCATCGAAGTGCATGAACCTGATCCTTTAAACCCATATTTCCAGGAACAATACTGTCTCCAGTACTCAGAAACCCGAATGGCCCAAGTCTGCAAGAATTCCTCAGTAGTTTTGAGTATTTATTTTATTAATTAAGACTTTACCTGTAATTAATTGTAACGAGAATGAGGTCATGGTCCAGGAGAAATCCTGCACCATAATGCTTCGAATTGCTGGACCCAGTGGACCAGCTACCTCCATGAAAAAATACCATGACAGGATACTTCGGATTTAGTGCATTCGCATTGTATACTACTTTTGGAGTGAATATATTCAAGTAGAGACAGTCTTCATCGCCTTCAATGTGATCTTTATGATGATACACATTTTTGTGGAGACATCTCTTTCCATCGTACTTCGTGTAACGAATTTTTGTCCATGGTGGAGATGGTTGTGGTGGCTATAAAAAGAGATCTGGATATATCTCACCATTTTTCAAGTGTGCATTGAAGAAAATCTTCATTTTACTCCAACTTCCCTTACTCATTACCTCAAATCGCCATGGACCTATTGGAGGAAGAGCATAAGGCACTCCTTTGAATGCCGCAACTTCTCTCCCACTTCTTGACTTCATTGCGGTGCCTACGATGGTTCCATTCTTTATCTTCACAGTGTAATCTTTACAGATTACTTCTGTCAAAAACAACGCTATTATCAATAGTCCGTAATTTACAATTAAGAAATTCATTCCGAACGACCGAATAACTCAGCAATTTTAATACTAACTGCTGACCGAAACGTGGCACTCAACTGTTGCACAGTGTAGAGACGATAATGAATAATTGCAGGAGTGATAGAAAGCAATGATAACGAAAAAAGAAATGTAACTATTGTTCTATATTTTCCTATTGATACGTTGGAGCCGTTGAAGGACAACTAACCAATTCTCAACTTTATTTCATACATAGTAACCTTATGTTTTTATTCTCGTTGTTAATATTAATGTTAAAAGTACTCGGACAGTCAATTTCTCCAATTAATATTAAAATAACTAATCACAAATTGGAGTTTACGTTTTTATAATTAATCAAATACTGATTAACGAATTTTGCATTAGTTTAAAATACTTTATAATCCACCACTAGGTGGTGCAAGTCCTACTGGACACTGCAGACTCTCCCAGAACTCGAGTCTATCTGTGTACAGATTCGCAGCCATTCCCATCTCTGTGGGGCTTGTAAAAACGAATTGTTCAAGCGCATCAGAGATCACCGGTTTCCAAGCATCATCGACCGTTGGTTTTCTAAAAAAAAAAAGGAATTACCAGATTAATTGAAGTGAGACTAGCTTTTTCATACTAAAATCCATTCCGATAATTACCCAGTTCTTGCGAAATTGGTCCACATTGTAGTCATGACCTCCACCATGTGATAGTCTTCATCAGAATATGGAGCTGGTGCCTTTGCTCCCCGGATTGGGAATAAATATTGAAGATCATCAGCATGACAGATTCCATAGTCTCTATCAGGATCTCCGAGTAAAGTGGACCATGACCAGGTGCTCTTGTAGTTGAAGTAATAATAGTATATTGGACTTTCTTGGGTATTGAGACTCTCCTTTATGGAGACTGCATGGCCCCGCACGAAGTGAGCATCAGAGTTCAGCTGGAGTCATGGGAAAAAGGATGACATGATGGAAATAGAGTTGAAGTACTTTTACTCACGTCTATGAGATTAAATCTGGTAGATTCGCTGATTGGTTTGTCCTCGAAGTAATAAGAACGGATTTCCCTCGCTATTTTTCCATGAAGTTCTACTGGACATGTCTCAGCATAGAGCAACAGCATTGGAGCAAACGCTGTGAACGATTGGTTCAGGAAATTCACAGCTGGAAGTCCTTGGAGTCCGAAAAGAGCTGAAGGAATTAATAGAATATTTTTCAAAAAATCTGAATAATTGGAGAGTGCATGTGCATTCAATGGAGAAGAACTCACGAGCAACCGTCAGGGCACCTTCATTCGCATTAATTCCGTTCAACCAAGGAACATCAGCGGTTCGTCCTTCCTTCAGAGTTTTAATCGGATCCTCAATCAAGAAAGCACCTTCATGCCTCGGTTCTACTACTGGTCTATAATGGGGAGGCAAGTCAATACCATTTGCCTGAAAAAAAAATTAATCATTGAATATCCCGAAGAATAAATTAACGTATTCTTCTTACCCGCCATTTTTTGGAAATTGCAACAATTTCCTCAGGATCCTTCTCTCGAAGACAACTTATCAATTCTCCTGATTCCTCACTTGTGCATTCCAACTCTTTCCCTAATCGAAGAGCTTGGCTCCTAGCACTCTTCTGCGTATGAAGGACCCAAGGGCTCAGGCTGGTTCCACTCTGAGAAATAGCACGATGGAATAATCCTACAAAAATAAATAAAAATCCTCCAGCAAGCTGCATTCAAATGACGTAACAAACGAGACTATAATTATCCATACCTTTCGTAAGTGGGCTCATAATGAGATGATGCACGCAAACTGCACCAGCACTTTCACCGAAAATCGTTACGCTATCTGGGTCACCACCGAAAACTCCAATATTTTCTTGCACCCATCGCAGCGACTGCACTTGATCCTTCAATCCCTGATTTCCATAAGCAGCAGTATCCACAGTGCTGAGGAAGCCAAAGGCTCCAAGTCTGGAATACAAATTTTTAAAAACCCTTCTTTTATCCTCAATTCCTGTATAAATACCTATAGTTCATTGTGACCAGAACAATGTCCTGATCGAGAAGAAATTCAGGACCGTAGAGTTTGGAGTGACTGGTGCCAGAATAAAATCCCCCTCCATGGATCCAAACCATAACTGGAAGCTTCCCTCTGATTTCACGTCCATCATGTTCTCTCGGTTTTGGGGAATAGACATTCAGATAGAGACAGTCTTCACTCATGTGATTATCAGGATTGATGTTGAAAACCTCGTTCTCTTCTTGAATGCAGATGGGAACGTCCTCTGTAGCAGATCGCACTCCTTCCCAGGCTGCTGCTGGTTGGGGAGGCTGATGAATGCAGAGAATAATATTATTACATCGAATTATTGAATTTAAAAAAATCCAGATATTCACCGCAAATCTCAATTGTCCAATTGGTGGAAGAGCATAGGGAATATTCCTGAATGCTGCAATCTGTTTTCCTTTTCTCGTCAGAAGGGTCGTACCTTCCAGTGTTCCATTTTGTATTGATACGAGGATTTGAAGAGGAAGTGCAGCGAGACTGATTCCAATTAATGCAATGAAAATCACGAAGGATTTTGGATTCATGGTTTAAACTCAAATTCACGAGAGGTAGCTGACCACTTGAGGATACCAGCATAATACTTCAAAAAGTCGTCGTGTATTGGGCTTATATACACATTATTGGAGTAGGGAGACGAATCAAGATTGGTACATGAATTGGGAATGAAAATTTTAATAAATTACAGTTGTCTTGATTGTTTTTTTTTAACTCTTCAGGTGGAGATTAGTGTCGTACTTCTATCACTCGAGGTTTTATACCTTGAAAATTATGATATGCGCTATCAAGACATGAAATCATGATATGATATGAGATGTTAGTAGTATTTGTACTTGAGATGTAATTAATATCATTTATTTTTTTGAGAATAGTAGAAATTTTGATGAAATTCAGTTTATTTGAGTATGAAATCTTGTGTCAACGTAGACTTAGAGGCAATAACAAGAATTATGGCGTTTATAGAAATTATTATTTGCATAGTCTGGGGAAAGGCTTTGAGTGAAGCAAGATTGGCACTACAGACTTTATAAAGTCTGCCATAGTAAATAATTCGGAGACTCAAATTCAAGAACAAGTACACTCTTACGTCGTTTCCAAGACCCTCGAAATGGGATTAGAATTGATTTCTTTGCACTCTCTGAGTCAAATAAAATCATGGAAATTATTTTAACAGAATAGAAGACTTTGAGATAAAAAATGATTACAAAATAGCTTCAACACTTCAAATTTTTTGAACACATTTCTCTCTAATCTACAAGCAAAATTACGCGCAGACTTCTATAACTCGTTTATTGCACAATAAACTTTGATAGTTTTAGGTCACGTTTTTTATTTTTTATTTTTTCAAAATTGTATATCCCAGAAAGGAATCAAACACAACATTCCATGAGACTAGTTAATAATGCTTTATTACCTTGATTCTCTAATTATTCCTCATTCCAAAATATGTTAATGAAGTTAGTATGCATATTTAATATCAAATTTATCCATTTCTCTGAAGTACCTCAAAATATAGATCTATTTCGGCCTTGAATCTATTTAAAATTCTCGTTTAAACTTGGAGACTGAAATATTTATTTACAAATACATAACAGAGAATACATTGACACGTATTATGTAAGATTTGGATTCTGATTATCAATAGATAAGCTAATGAGGCACATTGATATGCCTTAACGTATATTCATTAATATTTTTTACGCAGTAAGCACAAAAATTTCCGGAGATTGAACATCGTCCCATGTTTACTTACTGAGATAATATTTAATTACATTTTCTTTCGTGATTTCCACGTATTAATACAGTATCATTTGATTAGAATTGAGAGCGAGAAAATCCAGCATGACAAGGAAGACTAGACCAGAAGTTTATTGTTTCCCGGTAGAGATTGCTGATCATTGCAAAATTTCCGGGACCTCTGATGACGAAGCTCTCAAGAGCATTGCATGTAACCCGTTCCCAGTGTACTGGGAGCGTTCTTGTGCTGGTGGGAACAGGATTCCTGCGGGAATAAACGAGAATTTTTATCGAGTTCCTTTTCATCATCATGAAACGAAGAAGATTCAAGCATCAACTCACCCAGTTCTTACGAAATTCGTCCACAACGTGGTCATGACATCGACCATCTGGAGATCTGTGGAATTCAGTCTCTTATCACCGAAGAATATTTCACTAACTGGGAATAAGTACAGTAATTCGTCAGCATGACTAACGCCATAATTTCTCACTGTATCACCAACAATATTAGTGTATGATAAACTTCCCCGGTATGCGAAATCATAGAAGTAAACAGGACTCCTCGAGTTATCAAAGTAAGACTTGACTGTTTCAGCACTTGCATACTTGAAATAATTATCGGAGAACATCTAGAAAATTAGGATTTATAAGTAACATGAAGACAATTTGAAAATTACCTAAATATAATTGACGTACCTTCACTAAATTCGGCAGAGTTGATTCATCGAATGCCTTATCACCGAAATAATGTTCTCGAAGTCTCCGGGAGATTAAATTTTGTGATGCATTGGAGCAATGGATGTCGTATCCCAACGTCGCTGGAGCTAGCTGCTGGAAATTCTGGTCGAATTTCTTCAAGGCCTCCAAATTGGGTGAAACATAGTACCCTAGAAGTAATAAAATTTGATTAGAAACTGATGAATCTCTCGATACATAATTGGATCTCATCAAGACTCACCAGCAGCGAAGAGAGCTCCTTCTTCAGAGTTGACGCCGTTCATCCAAGGAACATTCGCATGTTGGCCACTCACCGCCTGTACCCCAGGTTCTTCATTCAAAAACGCACCAGAACTCCAACCTTCCACAACTGATAGAAACAGATCCCGTGGAATACCATCGACTTCCTACAAATTCATCACCAATAAATATCTCTTCAACGATTAACTCTCAATTTATGTTAATTAACTTCAATTACCGCCCAATTCAGCGGTTGTGCTGCAATGTCCTTGGCATCCTTCGTGAGAAGACAGTTCAAGATCGCCCGTGATGATGATGTTGTACAATTGAGTTCCCTCGCAAGACGTCGAGCAGATGACTTCGCCATGGCTCGAGTATTGAAAGCGAAGGGAATAATAGAAGTCCCACTCTCAGTAATCGCTTTTTGGAAGAGTCCTACGGATAACATAAAATTGAATCACTCAATTCATAAAAGAGAAACCCGAGAACTTTACCTCGGGAAAGTGGACTGAGCATCAGAAGTCCAACACTGATAGCTCCCGAGCTCTCTCCAGCGATTGTGACTTCATGTGGATTGCCTCCGAAAGCTGCAATGTTGTCTCTGACCCATTTCAAAGCCTGCACGTTATCCTTTAATCCATTATTTCCGGGGACCACGTTATCTGCGGTGCTCAAGAAACCCAGAGGTCCCAGTCTGCAACAGAATTCAATAAAATCTCCATTTCTGTTAATTTAGGGTGATCAGTTCATCTCACCTGTAATTCATCAGCACGAGGACGATGTCATGATCCATGAGATACTTCGGACCATAAAGAGTTGAGGCACCAGATCCCTCAGTCCATCCACCACCGTGAATAAACACCATAACAGCATAACTATTCCTTCTTATATTCTCCGATTTTGGAGTGTAAACGTTTATGAAGAGGCAGTCCTCGGATCCTTCCACCCTAGCAGCTGGATCAACGTAGTTCTTCTGGAGACAATCTGGTCCATCTGCTGTGGCATTGAGAACTCCAGTCCATGGTTCTGGTGGTGTTGGAGGCTACAAGGTAGAGGAGCATTTTAATTAAGGTTGAGATGGATATTTTCTGATGATTCTATTGGAAAGTTGATAGAATTTCTTAAATTGTTCAGTTTACCTGGAAACGCAGTGAACCCACTGGTGCACTGGCATATGGTATTCCTCTGAATGCGTAGAAATCTCTACCTTTTCTCGATTGCATCACTGAACCCTCCAGGATTCCATCATTGATGGTCACTCTTGGTGGTGCTTGTGATGAGACAATTGACGTGCATGCAGCAATTATCACGAGAAAATTTATTATTGATAAATTCTTCATGATGCTACTGCGGATATCACTGCTCACTTTATCTGAAATCCGCTCGCGTACAACTGAATATCGGGGCATTGTCACTCGCTTTAAATGTAAGTCAACGAGGAAAAAACGTACGTTGACATTACCCACTTTTTTTTCCTTATTGTACTCGGGCTAACAGAGATTCAGTTATTTATGAGACCCAAGGTCTGAATAATGGAGTAAAAATAACATTTTATCTCTGATTATTACATATTATGGATAAAGATGGAAGAATATCTCGATTTTTTTCGAATTATTGTTTCAGCATTTCATAATATTCTGTTACATCGAACTATGACGTTGGGAATTCCAATGCATTTTATCATTAAAACCGCAAGCTTGCTTCAATAATAAAAAAATTCCGAAGAACGACGGAATAATCTAATTTTCATTCTTTCTCAGAAGTTAAATTTAAATAAACTACTGTTAAATTTTTGAATAATATTTACAGATAACTTTATTTTAGTGTTGTATGCACAGTTGTGTTTTATGACTTGTCCAATTCCATCCAGAAAGATTTAGTAAATTCTCAGTGATAAGATAATGGAATAATGAAACCTAATTATCCTAATACGTTTATATTGAATAGTCTATTTGAATGTGAAACAATTTAACAGAAGATTTGAGCAGTGCAATCGTTCGTGATTCGTTTCGTAGTCATTGATGTATAGTTTTTACTTTTTGGTAGTTAATTGTTTAATTACTATTGAATAAATTCAACTTACTACATTCAGAAGAATCTACTTTACCTCGGAATTGTTCTTTTTTATCAACTGCAGTGCGCAAACCCAAAATTCTTACATTATCGATCACTTCTTCTTGATTTCCTGCATCACCGACTGACCCCGAGAACTTTGTATCCACGAAGATCCTCAGAGGACGCGCAAGTCGCTAAAACTCAATTCAAATGTCAAAATAACATGCTTCGACAGTCATTTATAATCTCCGTGTATTTCCCAGGATTTTTCCCTCGATTTTCATCAATTTTATAACACTAACCAGTTGGCATTGACATTAACCCTTGGAAACTGCGTAAAATCACCCTTCGGAACTCGCAGTCTTTCCCCATTGTCATGGGGTGTCCACCCCTCACATGGATCCATCATGCCGCATGTGATCCCGCCATTTTGTAATTCTTCAAATAATGATACGATAGACATTACTCTCAATAATTCCCTCATTTTCAGATAAATCCATTAAAAACCTCAAAATTTCGTAATATTCTCATTTTATCTTCAGTTGGAAATCTCCTTATCTCTCATTCGACATAGAATAAACAGATTGCATAATCAATCGATTTGAAGTACTTCTAATGAATTTTGTAATGAAAAAATCATCTTCAAGCATTTGGTAATTCTCTTTAGTAATTCGTGAAGCAAATAAAGCGGTTGAAAGAGGGAAAAATCAAAGGGAATCTGTACTCAGATTTTATTCATCAAAAAATTTGGATCAAAAGATTCTACGGAATCCCATCAAGTTGCCAGAGGCAACGCCTTCGGCCGACTCTACACGTCGACGTAAATGTCGTTTTCCGCATTTATTTTCTCGGGGAAAAAATTTATTTTACAAATTTTTCCGGAAAGATTAAATATCACACTCTGGTATATTATTACGAAGAAAGGAATTTGCGATGAAAAATCGAGAAAAATAAGAATTTTCTTCTGTTTTTCATTAATTTTTGCGAGCTCTGAATTATGCAAACGGAATTAATACAAAAATTCACTCGAAATCATTGAAAATCCAAACAAAGCACTCATTGACGATGGTAATCTATGTTAATAAAATGAAATACGAACAGGGGATGAAAGCGAGGAGTGGGGGAAAAAAAGGACTTTTCTTTGGTACAACTTCCGTGGCGAGGGGGTTCATCGACCCTCTGTTCTCGAGAAAATTCTATGGGGTCGGTAGGACAACCCCCTTTTTTTCTACCTCTGCCTCTATCCCTGTAACTAGAGAGAAGGGGAGAGGCTTGAAACCCCCTACCATGAAAATCCAACGGCATTGCTCAACTTTCCCAACTACATTCAATAAAACTCCATATTTGATTCATCAAAAATATCGTTCTCATTAATTAAAAACACCTAATCAAGAGAAAGTCAAAAAAAGGAAGAAAAATCCAGAGAAAATCCCTTTTTTTTAATTCTGAGAAAATAATTATTTCTACTATTAATTGAGGATTCAAATTCCAGTTTTTTTTTGGTTTGAAATGGTTGAAATCTGTTGACCCAAATTTGAAAAGGGTAACGACCCCATCGGTAAAAAAAAAGGAAGAATCCGAGGGCAAACCCCTTTCGGTGGCCATTTGTTCACGAATCCTATTTACTTATTTTTTTTCCTTTTATTTCATTCTTTCTTCTCATTGTTCTAGGGCATAGAGGAGAATGTGCGGATACCCTCTTTGAATTTGGGATATGTGAGTTACCAATGGAAACTGGGTCGTCTTACCTGTGCCAGTGAAATTAAATTCAACGTTGGATGGGTTGCAGAGAGAGAGAGAAGAGGATTCCCATCGTTTGTGTTTTGGTATAGGAGTTTTGGATACTGAGAAGTGGGGGTAAGACGAAAATTACGTTTGCATTCACATGTACATTTTCTCATTCTCATGTGTAGGGTTTTTTTCATAGATCTGGCCCCGTGATTTATATGGTAATAGATGAATCATGGGTACGAGGGTTTCAATGGAATAGATCAGAATGGGCTCGCAGAGTTTCTCAATCAAAATTATTTCGGCTCTGATCGACATGGAGGTAACTTATTGATATAATTAAGGGTAAGTGAGGATTTTAATAAAATCGAATTTTCCCAAATGATTCTGATGATTTTTTCAAAATTATTCCTTTAATCTTGAGATTTATACTGCAATTTTTGTTAACAGGTTGATGAGAGTTTGCTGTGAAGAATATCGATAAATTTGAGGAAGCCATTCCGAGGGGTGGTGGGTATCGAATGCCACCCCGAATGGCCGTTGGGAGCTTCTTTACTGCACCCATCCCCAAAACGACCTCGCTTCTAGGAATTCACTGGCGTAGGCTCACTTCCCTATGAATAGTCACTACAAAAATGAAGGAATTGAAAAAAAAATGAATTTCCATTTTCATTAAATTCAATTCAAATTCATTATTGAGAACATAATGACACTAGAATACTCATGAAATTAATTTCATTCCAGATATCGTGAAAATTCGAGAAGACCGGAACCAGCCAAGCGCCATTTCATGTATCTCGCACGTGTTTCACTGAAATTCCAAAAGGGGAGAAAAAGGGGATGCTGCGCAGCAGAAGATAGAGTAGAGAAATGGTACATGAACTGAATAATAGTGAGAATAATGCAAGGGATAAATGAGAGAAATAACCGGGCATGAGAAAGAGAGAAAATCTTTTTTCCAATGCGTAGAAAATAAATTGTCACTAGCATTACTTTCCCTCTTTTTTTTCATCGACAAAGTTCGAAGGGGTGGCAGTTCGCGCGCTTTTCGTCGCGCCCCAAGTCCTCAAGTGTAATTGGTCCTTTCGTGCGGCAGCCATCTTGAACATGGGCGTGGTCCTTGTCTGTTAATGCCGCGAGGGTGATTCACCCCTCGGTGTAAAATCTCATGTACATCAGGCGCTTTTGCACTATCTCTCTCTGCAGAATACCCTGCTTCCTCCTTTTCCCTCCGTTTTCCACCCACACAGAGAGACTTCCTCGGCTCTTGATACTCCTGTTACCTCACTCCACTTCTCCACTTTCTTCTCTTCCTATATTTTCCTTTTTCATTTGATGTAACGCGCCTTTTTTTACCTCGGATTTTATGTTCATTTCACAGCTCATGCGGATTCAACTTTGATCTCATTTCAGTTAAATTGGAAATTATTTTGTTTTTAATGGAACTTTCTTGTTGAATTAACACAAGTGCCATTGAGCTGAACATAATTTTGAAATCAATTGAATTGACCTTGGATTAAATAGGTTCACATTGATATCAGTGGAATGTAGAGATAACGAAATGCATGAAGAAAAAAATGTGGATAGCTAGTTTTCCCAATGTGTTCACATACTTCTGTTGACATCCGGTGTGTGCTCAGAATGCCTCACCCAGAAAATTTAGTGCCCACGTGGTGCGTAGAGAAATAAAATAGAAAAAATTATTCTGATGAATATCAAATTCAGAAGTACATCGGACAAAGCGATGAAATTAGAAATAGAATATATGATAGAGTAAAAAAAAAGGGGTGAAATATAAGAAGACCTCTGGGATTTCCGGCAGGTGGGACAAAGACAGAGGAATTGGAAAGGCACCATTTCTTTTGCCAATTTTTTACTCCAAATAAATAAATAAGAATGTTTGAAAAAAAGTTATTTCAAATGGTTATATTTTAAAAATAAGAAATTAATGTTTTTTCTTCATTATTACAAAATAACCGAATTTTTCCCATTTTCTTTGTTATAGAAATTGCGACTGAATCCATAGACACAATGATTTACCATCTGTCGTATTTTGAAAAAGTGAAAAACCAATGGAATCGAAGGATTTTCCCCAGTTGCAGCTGCTTCCAAAGGATCGATTGTGTAGATAATTCGACGTCCCTCAACAGGAATATTTCCTTCAAACTCTCCAGGTGAATCCAAAAAAATACTCTTGAAAAAAAATCCAGATTTTCCAAGGCTCTTCTCGTAATACGCCTAAAACCAAAAGCACCATGTTTCCATCGCCCTGAGGGTCCCCTCAAAAACTCCTGATGTGAATCACTAAACAGAACGTGATCGAAATTACGAGGATAGTTCTTCCTCTCTTTCACTGTCAACGAAAAACTTTGTGACGACCGGAGGAGAAAAAGTAGAGAGGGAAATTCAAGAACCTACTTTCTTCATTCTTTCTGAATTTAATACGGAAAAGTTTGAGCCCTTGGGCTCTGTTGAACTTCGATTCACATTTTGAAGTGAGTCAACTATTTAAAAAAATTCCGTATTTCTGCATCTACTTAAACGAAAAATGAAGACTTTTCCAGATAAAAAAATAAAAAAAAATATCAGTTAAATGCAACAAAGTTTATAAAACTCCCAAAAATATTAATTCCCGTAAAAATGTCTGCCGCAAAAAATACGAGGCGTTGCACTTGCGAGTAAAGTGCATTACCCCCCACCACGTGCGAGAATGTGCGCAACGAGGAGCCTCACTTGTTAGTAGGTTTCTCCCTCTACAAAATTGGACCCCTCCAATCCGGTGGCTCGCTCACGATTCGCGAGAGTGCACCACACGCACTCTGTGTGCATACAAACGTGCGCCACTTTGTAACCGCATTGAAATATGTGATACTCGAGAGAAGTGAAAAAAAAAACGGGATATTGAAGAGGGGAGGATGCGTTGAATGGGGACGATGCATTGGCTGAGGGAAACTCGTGATAGGCCTGCATTTTCATTGGCAGAGGGGAAGATAATCTTCATTCTTCAACCAATCGCTATTAAATACTCGAATCATTCTGGCGGAATAAAAAATTGTTTTAATGGCACTTGGGTGCATATTTTCGTTATGCATGTGGACCGAGGAAAATTGGGGATCCATTTTTTTTTAAGGGCTTCCTTTCGCTCCAACGTTCGCCAGAGGGGAATTTTACCGATTCTTCAGGCTCCATGATTCTCATTATTTTAGTAACGAATTTCACTGAATAAAAATCATTTCAATTAAACAATTCACGAATTTCTCAAATGGAAAGCGCCATTTTTACGGTAAAAAAATGAACAAAAAATGCAGAAATTCACGAAATTTTATGCAGTCTAATCAACTAATTTATAGACTTTTATTTCAAACGATAATAAAATCGCAGTAAAACATCGTAAACTCTCTCTCGAACAACCCAAACTCATCATTCACGATAAAAACACTCGGATTTCCTCCAGTGGCCATTTGAAATAAATAAAAAGGATCTTAGAGAGTAGGTAAGGTAGGGACATAAGTGTAAATGATGAACGCATCTTCTGGCACTTGAAAAGAAACCAACTTGCCTCTAGTGCCCCTGAAATTTTGTCATCGCACGTATCCGATTCCTTTGTCACCATCCAACGTTCATAAGTTATTATTATTATTAACTTTTTTCTTTTATGATTCTTTTTCTTTTTTCTCTCTCTCTCGATTTCACAGGCGGGCATAATGGATTCTCTGATCCTTTGGACGCGCTCGTTATCCCGGCATTCGTAACGGTTGCAGCTGTCCCGCGTGAGGAAATGCGAAATAATGAAAAATAAGAGAGATAGGAAAAGTGAGAGAAAAGAAGGAGAGATGAGGCAATGAAACTCATGAGAAATGTGTAACATCTCGTGTCAAAAATGAGGGAATAAGATTTCGTGTTAAATTCAGTGAAATTTTTATTTAATTTCATTCTTTTGTATACTTTATTTATTACCCTAAGATTTAACGTGGAAAATTTTGGAAAATTGTGAATTATTTGATGAAAATTTCTTCATCATCTTCCCACGATTTAATAAATTTTCCCTCACGAAATGAATTCTCAATGAAAAAAAGATTGAATCAATTGAATTGATAATGAAAATGGGACAATGAAGTTGAGAAACGTCCGGAGCGTGTCGGAAAAAGGGAATGAGCCGTTCTCTGTGCATCAGTGATAAAGCCAGTGGCTCGTGCTGAAGCTCAACGGTTGCCAATATTGTATTTTCCTAGACGAGGGTGCCCATGGCTTAAACTAGAAAAATAGGCAACTGGGGTCCACGTAATCGCTCATGTGTGTGCGTGTGCCCTAACTTATTTCTTTTTTTTTTATTTGGAGGGAGGAGAGAGAGGGCGTTGTGCCAGCTGCCCTACCGCCATATAACAAGCCATGAACCCAAGGCACCTACTATCAATAGAAACCAACTGTTCATTAGGAGGCATACAGCTAGCATAGAATTATCCTTTTAACCGAAAAATTTATTGGGGAGAATTTTCCAACAAAATTGGGAAAATTTGGATTATCAATTAATTATAATGAAATTAATGAAATTAATGGAATTAATGATTGAAAAAAAATCATAAAATTGATTGAAAATTCATTGAATCCATTTTGCCCCAATTTTCCATTAATTTTGTTGTATTCTTCTCTCCTGCAGGATTTTCCTATATTTTTTTAAATGGAATTTCTGCAATTTAATGGAATAACCTCAGAACTCGAAATACCATGAATTTTGCACCAAATTATATTTTACGCCGGTGATTATCTAAATGAATAGCGATGACGCTAATAAAACTGAAAAAATGTGTGAGGCCCTGCAGCGACAGATGCGGGACGAAAAATATCGTTCTGTCTAGAAACTCCTATTCGAATTGCCAGCTGCTGTGCAGGCAAGTCAGGGGCCTCCTAAATCCCGTCTTACCGACGGTGAAATATTCGTGAAACCATTGATTTTTTTTTCTTCTATCTTATTCGATTGTATCACAAACAACTGGATCATCTTATCTGTTTTTTCGTTGAGGAACGAATTTCTGCACTTGGACAGGTCAATCGAAGGGATTCCATTCAAAGCTGAATAAACTTCATAAATAAATGGAATTCTGAAGAATAAACGAATGCTGTTATTGTCGCAGGATTTTCACAGTTATTTTCAATTTTCCCTCCGGCCCAGGAGCCCTCGAACATCACGCCCCTTCAACACAATGCACGAGATGAGAGCACGTGCTGGTCTTGAATTTTGAGAGAAAGATAAAAGAAACATTGGAATGTAAAATTTTTCAATATTTCGTTATGACTCGTGGGGAAATAAATTAACGAAAATCATGGAAGAACCTGAATTTTCAAAATTCTTCAAATGATCAAGAAAAAACTTTAATTAAATTCTCGAATTAAATGCAGGAAGTGAGGAATCCTCTGCGAATGCCGGAGATGTAAAGTTCGATTGCGAGAGTACTCCGGGGCAAATCGAAGGATAAAAAGGAGCCCACCCCATTCCTACGATCCTCTCGAATCCCATCGACTCTCCCTTCTTCCCTGGATCTCAAGGCCGTGGCTCTTTATTTTCTTTTTGCTCTCAATAAGCCCCTGTATATGTGGCAGTGGTATATAGCGCAAGAGAGCCTCCTTTTACCGAAAATCCAGCGAATCCCGGAAGTCGATTTATCATCCGGGACTGGCACGGTTTCGCATTCAACCGAGAAGAGATGAACTTGACTTCAATACCTACAATCTTACATTTTATTGAATTCAAGAAATAAAAGAAAAATTTATGTAATAAAAATTCTCATTAAATAATTCCATAAAACAATTCTTATTTAGATGAGAAGAAATAATGTTTTTTTCCCCCATTAAACCATAATTGAATAACGCTCTATAAATTCGCCCTGGCAATCGAATAATTCGCAAAATCTAATTCCCGTTGGAGGGTCAGTGACATACATACACTTCTAAAACGATGAGTGACACTTTTGACGAAGGGATGAGAATAGAGGAGACTGGGAAAACCGGAAACCACGGTGGATTAAACGAGCAAGCGATCTCAGGATCTATCTTCCCTCCGCAATTTTCCATATTCTGCATGAACACATTTACTCACACACTTATGCACATTCACTAATCTCTTTCTAAACAAGCCCTTTTCTTCAGGACTCGTTCCTTCCTTCTCTCTCGCTCTCATTAATTCTCCAGAGTGTGCGTTGCTCCTTTCGAAACACCCTGTAGATGCTGCAACAACCGTGCGAGCCAAAAATAAAAAGAACACGAAACTATGAGAGAAAAGCACAGTGAGGAGGGAGACCACTGGAACAATTGCAAAACCGAAACAAATTATTCAATGACTCATGTATTATTATTTTTTTCAGATAATACTTCTTCATAGTCGCATGCACGAAGGATGATACCGATAAGTCAACAGGAAATGGATGAAACAAATTCTCCAATTTATTTTCTTCAAAAAAACCTTTTTTTTGGAGAATTAAAAAAATGGTTAATTAGTGAAAATTACTTCAGGACTTCAAAAAAATCTCCACCCGTTAGATTCTGCAAGTTGCCGCAAAAGTCCTATGATCCCGCGTGTATTAGAAGCAACAGGCCCTCTTCCTCGGGGCTTCAAGAGAGCAAAAAAGAGAGAGAGAGAGATTAAGGACCTTGTACATGAGTTAACGGGCATACGAGCTCTCTAAAATCCTAGAGTCTTACACTGCAATGCAAGAGCCAAAGAAAACAAAAAAGGAGAACACATCTAAAAGCCCTGGAGAAAAAAAAAGCAACTCGAAACCGGCATGCGAAAAATTCCCTCCAATAGATCTTGAGCATGCTGGTAAGAGCAGAGGGGGCGCCCACGTGGTCTTCAGCTGACCAATGGCATGAGTCCTCTGGCCTCCGCGGCATTTACAAGCGCCTGGTTATACCCCGTTGTGTGTCGTACGTGCACATGCGAAAGGAAGGAATAAAGAAATGCGCGCAAAAAAAAAGAGAAGAAGAAGAAGAAAGAAAAGAAGGAAGAAAGAAGCTGAAAAAGAAAGAAAAGAAAAAAAAATAAAGGAACGAGTTTGCATCGCAGCGTACGAAGAGGGCCCCGGCGGCTAGCTCATGCGAGACAGCCGTGTGCTCGAGCCAGAAGAGCTGGAAGGATAGTCCAGGGTGTAACTGCTGCACGACTCTGCGTCCTTAGCAGTTCGATCTCAAAGTTTTTCTTTCGTTTTTAAATTACCGATTAAAATAGCGAGGAGAAGTCAGTTCAGCCACTTGTCATCGGAGAGAGAGAGAGAGAGAGGAAATCGAGTTGAATTTTCCCGCGCAATCGAGACTAGTGAAAAAAAAAAAGTGTTTTGAAGAGGGAAAAAAAGGAATTGAGGAAAGAAAAAAAAACGAAGGTCTGAGAGAAGAGAGGGAGAGGGAGAAATTGAGACAAACGCGAATCTGACAATTTCGTGTCAAGCAGTTTTGTTTGCACAGTTCTCTGCTCATCAAGTATTAAATATCAGTAAAAAAAAAGAATTGAGAGATAAGTATTCACTGATAGTTGGAAAAATCATTGAAAGACTCTCGAGACATCGCCCCACATGGTTTCAATGGAATATCGTATCGTTTTTGTGTAATAATAATTCACGTGATTTATTTTTTCATTAAAAAAAAAAAAAAGAATCGTTATATTTATCACAGACTTTTCTCGTTCATCGACATATTAATTACGTGTGTCCAGTTTTTATTTTATTTTCTCTTGACTCGTGTTTCCGTAATTATATTTGATATAAACGTGAAGCGCGTGGCCAGAAGGTGAAGATAACGAGAAGAGGAAAGGCAAGAATTCTGCAAAAAAGCGAGAAAAAAAAAAAGAAAAAAAAGTGCAGTAATTTGAAGAGAAGGCAAAAGACGTTATTACACGTTTATTTATTTTCTCCTTCAGTATATTCTTCATTATCATCGTTTCTTTAATTTCTATCACGTGTCCGAGGTCAAACTCGGAGTTAAACATTCACCATTGCGTCGACAAAGGGATCAACGGCACCCACAACAATGTCCAAACTTTATGTGGGTAATTTGCCATCGGAGTGTAATGAGGCTGCACTACGTCAGCTATTTCATGAACACAATTTATCATGTACAACGATACTTGTTAAACGTGGGGGTTATGCATTCGTTGACTGTGCTGATCAATCAACTGCTGATCGTGCCATCGACAAGCTCAATGGTGAGTCTCATTACCAAAAATAAAAAGAAGGATTTACCAAATAATACTTGGAATTACTGCTTACTGCTTCTGCTTATGGCTTTGCTTATATTATAATCCGCTTTTTGCTGGCATTTTTACAGATTTTCAGGACTATTTTGACCCTGGAAAATGATGGCTGACCCTGGAAATGGATGAGAACAACTGAAGAACTCCTGAAAATCATCAATAAATCATTTGCTTTTTTTTTATTGGCTTCCATTGCTTTTTTCAGGCTTTTTTAATTCTAGATATCACGATTTCCGAGACAGTGACGGACATTTTCTTTAAAAAAAAATGAATACTCACACAGCCTCATATCACTTGAAACGAATGACTGTTAAAAATCATGACGTACCATTTGCCACGATAAATTCACTCGCATAATCGTCTGGAAAGATGAAAGGAGGCCTCAGTTGACAACATTGTATCACATTGAGAAACAGACGCGGCGCGTGATATGTGTCCGGTTTTGTTATATTCACAGCTCACGAGAGAAATAGAGGCAAGAGATACACACACTCGTCTTGTACATGATTTTTATTTCATGAGAATGAGAATGAAATTGAGAACCCCTTTCGCTTGGCCTCGACAGCGTTTCCGCCGAAAAAATAGTTTAGTCCTCCCCTCTCTGTCTCTCTCCATTCATCGATCATAATGTTCATGCAACAATTTGCCTTTTCATAGTTTTGTTCAATTATTTTATTAAATTTATCTATTCATTAAATTCTTTTGATTTTTCTTCACTCGGTTTGAATAAAAAAAATAAATATTTTATGGTGAACTAGAAACGCGCGGGGAGCAGGAAAAGCCGGCCACGTGGTTGGCCTAGTACGCATGCTCCAAGATGGCGGACGAAGCCGGCGTTTAGTTGCCGCTAGCAAGGTCACGCACATTTTTCGTAGATAAAAGTGCTCTGATAAAGAAATTACGAGGGTCTTCTCACAGACCTGCGTACTCAAATGTTTCGTTTTTTCTCATCGGTTATTTTTGAAGAATCGATTTGTTGTATGGAGAGGTGAAACTACGTGATATCGGGTATGTTTTCCCTGGAATTTTAATGTCACAAATAAATTAGATTAAATTAAATTAATGAAATATCGGGAATTTGAGGGAATTCAATTGCTTATTTTTTCTCTCTTGTCCTCCATTATAATTTATCACGGTCAAGGTCAATTGAGTATAGCAGGTTATGGGCGTGTATTTTTCACAATGTTTTGTGGAAAAGAAATGAGAATAAAGAGAGAATGAGAGAGAAAAAAAGGTAGGAATTGTTCGTCAGCAAAAGACCGGGTCGAATCATAGTGAGCTCTCATCACCACGAGCCCTAATCGTTTCGTTACACTCGTCACGTACAACAGCGGGAAAAAATAAAGGGAGATGAATAAAGTGAGACAGGGATTATGAGGTATATCCCAAGTACAAATCCAGATCGTAAATTCACTGACGACTCTGTAAAATTTCACCTGAAACTCAGTGAAGAGTAAATTTAATTCTTATTAAGTAGACTGAGAAGACACGTTTACATTGACGCATTTAACTTTAAATAATATCCAATAAATTTGATATTAATTTGTAATAATAAAATAATGGAAAATTGCTTGGCTTCATTGCTTTTGTCGCCTCATCCACTTCCCAAATGCTTCAATTGCTTGAAACTACTTCTCACTCTAATTCTATCCATCAATTATCTCAATAATTAAACATCTCTTTACACCCCTTCTCACGTTCTTTTTCTCCAAATCTAGATACTTATAAAAAAAATGTTGAAAAAAAATAAATAAAAACGTCCTCGGAAGTCGTCACAAAACGGATGTATCAGGCTACCAAATGGGCTCATACACGTGTAAAAGAAAGAGGATTCACTATACAATAGTGCCGCTGGAGAGTTTGAGCTTTTTGGCCACGATACCCCCACGGTTTCAAAAAGAATGAAAAAAATAAGGAGTAAAAAAATAAATTGAAAGAGAGAAGGGAGGAACTAGTTTGGTAGGTTAGGTTTTAGGCTAAAACTTCAGTTAGGTTATTCTATTCTATCCTAAAACGTTATGCCTGCATGCGCCTGGTACTGAGTCACAGAAACGATGTGCGGCCTTGTCCTCGTCTACTTCTTCTTCTTCATCATTCTCCCATTCTCCATCTTCCCTAGCTCCTTCTCTCTTCATTTTATATACATATATATGTTTTCACGTGTTTTTTGCTTCATTTTTCATCTCAACTACGTCCGTTCTCATCACGTGTGAGTCTCCCAAACACACATACACATACACATACACGGTTAGTCTCTTTTTAGAGAGACACCGGAGCCCCCGAGAGTCAGACTCGACTCCAGTCGACAGGAAACTGCCACATTCTTCCATCGAATGTTAAAAAAAATGCAGAAAATTCGAATTATTTCATGAGTGCACGAAATTCTCCTCTAGTTTGCCCACTGTTCCTCGGATTTTCACAGTCAATAAGTCTGCACTGCCGTTGAATTAGCATTTTCTAACGATTTTTATCGAAGCACACACAGACAGAGGCCTTCGATAGTCTCGGGCGCAAGCCACATGACCGTCTGTGTATTTCTTTATTTTTTATTTTTCCTCTTTTTTTCACATTCTCTATCCTCCTTCCTTTAACCTCCTCGCATCCACGGACCACACCTGTGTGTGGGGCCATCGATACATGGCCTCTGCTCGTGCATACGTACTCCTCACACATACGCTGAAACTCTGGAAAAAAAAACGAGGAGATGGGAGAGAAAGAGAGAGAGAGAGAGAGGAAAAAAAGGGACTCGTGAGTGTCGGCACCCGCCCTCTGCGCCAACGACTAGACGAGCAGATGCCCCTAGGAATACATTATTCGCCTTCTAAAACGGGCGGCTTTCATGTACTCACAGCGGTAGCCCCTCTCTTAGCACACATAGGCTTAGGAACGGGTAAAAACGTGTTTTTTTTTTTCACCGAACAAAACAATTTTTCGTTCTTAGAAATTAGCTCCTCAGTTAAACGAGTAAACTAGAGTGAATTTATGAATTTCTTGGGATTTTTTTTTGGGATGATTCGGGGGGTTTGGATGGAGGATTCATGATTACTTTTTATTTTTTTAATTCCAATTAAAATAATAAATGCAAATTAATCAATCAAAAAATCTCCGGTAAAGAGACCTCTTTATTATTTCTCGTTATCAATCGCTTTGTCCACTTTACTCAGACGATTTGTCGCGTGCCAGAGGAACACGTTCACCTGCTCTCACATGAAAAACTCGCACAGGATAATAATAATTAATTCGAGGGAGAAAGTTGCAAAAAGAATCACCTGAAAAATCAGTTGTCATCGATAACGAAAATTCAAGTCATTAACATCCCGAGACATTCCAATTAGCTCGAAAAATTCTCACTCACTTATGCATCATTAATCTTTCAAAAACCATCGAATTTTTTTCCCTCTCTCTCTCTTTCCGAAAAAGAGTATCGATGAGAACCACGGCTTGGTACATAGTCCATACGGATATAGTTGAGGCTAAAAAGTTTCTACACCCGCAAAAGAGGAAGGAAGTTCTATCTTTAGACACTACGAGAGGGTCAGAACAAAGTTAAAGAAAACATGTAGAAAAATAAGAAGTCTCTAAACTGTTTCTTTTTCCGTCCTCAGATTTGCCGGATTCCCCAGTTTTTCATTCGCTTAAATTCATTGAGAAAAAAAAAGGTCAAATTTGCGTGTTTTTTTTTTCACAAACTTTATCTCTCTTCATAATTCTTTCTTTTTCTTTTCCTACACTCTACTATCATCTTCTCCCTGCTTTTTTCCTTCATTTTATATCTTCGCTTTCTCGGTTCATTCTCTGTGTGTGTAAGACTGGGCCATTCATGGGAACGACTAGTAGTTACGGTCCCTGGGCCAAGTCACTGATTCCTTCATCCAATCGCTCTCGACTTCCGGGTTACTGGCAGTATCTACTTATTTTTTTTTCTCATCATGTCATTTTATGAATTTAAAAGTAAATGAAAATAATAATGTGGAATGAAATTTGAAACTATGTGACGCAGACAGGTGTCAACGGACTTTCGTGGATTTATTCGGTTTTTTTTTTTTTCGTCTTCTCATTTTTATTTACTTTTTTTCCTCACACAAAAGCACCTGCCAGGTTTCCTCGAGACTCTGCGGTGATTCGGAGGGAAAAAAAAGAAACATTTCTCTTATCTCACATTTTTCGGAGACTCGTTACTGCACGAGTAGTGTATGAGTTTAATTCTGCTTTCGTATTATCAAAAGGTGCAGGAGAAAAAAAATGAGAATTCTCTGTTGATTGGACGGATGACTCGCACCAAAAGTCAATTGGTAATTTTGCATTCACGCCAGGTGATGCATTAAAGCGTTAAATGGTAAATTGAAATAACGTGGTTATTGATTATTTTTTTTTAGAGTTCATGCAGTTGAGGGAAAATTAATGATTTCAGTTCTCAGGAGGTTTTGTTTACTTTTTTTATTTTTTTTTAATAATTCTCTTTATACCATTCTTTCATTAGATAATTATATTCACATTTTTTTTGAAATTTCTATACTAGAATTTCACGGACAACTCGAACTTTGTACAGACAAGATCATTATCTCTGCACCACGAGACGAAAGAATTTCATTGACATAGTTGTTTATTCTCATTTCTTGTTGCCAAGTATTTTTGAGATTAGAAGCTCCAAAGTTGAGAGATTCAATTTTTCTATCTTTGTACAATTGAATTAAGTGATAAAAACCGGGAATAAAAAGCGATTTCTTCAGTTAAATTTGCCAAATCATCCCAGGGAAACCCGATAAATTGAATTTCCCAAATAAAAGAATCAAGTGATAATCTTGATGAAAAAAAAATGAGATGTATGTCAAGAGTTGAATCAAGGTAATCCGGTTGGTTCGCCGGGTGTTGGAAGCGGGTGTAGACGATCGCTCGTTTGGCAAGTCCTCTCAAAAAAAGAGAAGAAACCCAAGGAAAAGAAAGTAGAAAAAAAAAGAATTTAAAAAAAGTGTCTCGGTTTGGCTTCTCTGCATCAGTTACTGTTGAGAGTGTCAGGACCTATCTTAACGTGCGTGGGCCAAGCATTCTCTCTCTCTCTTGTTCACTCAACAAACTAACCTACCCATCTAACTAGCCCATTGTGCTCTCTTTGTCCTCCTAACGAGAAAAGTCAATGCAAAAATTACCCTCATTTCCACGAGTCATGGCCTTTCCCCAGAGATATAATATACGACAGTTAAAAATTCCAGAGACAGGCCAATTTTATTTATCGTTCAGAGAGAGAGACATTGACTGAGAAATTGTGTTTCCGCATTGCCAGTCACTTTGACTTCCAAACGCTCTCAACCTTGACCACTTTTAGACTCCTGAAGAATTAAAAAAAAGTTCAAATACTAGGGACTTTCTTCTCTCCACTCGTACCAACAAAAATTCCCCAAAAATCCCCAATGAAAGAAGCACATTGATGCACGAGTAACACCAAAAAATAAAATAGAAAAACGTACATTTCACAAACACACACGTGTTACACCTCAACCTTCGAACCTACCTGGTAGTTTTTAGTAGTTAGGGGAGATGTAAAAGACCTTGAGCCCCCGTTGGGGCCCCGTTTCTCTACACACAGTCCCCAAAAAACCGGGTGATGTCGGCACTAATACTGACCCACTATAAAGGCACTTGCTATCCTCCTCCTTCTCTTCTAAAATCACCAATTTCTCTCTTTCTCTTCTATTCTTTATTTCTCCGAGCTCTGCTAACCTACTCTCTTTTGCCCACACAACACCGGCTTCTCTTACCTTCTTCTTTTACCCCTCACCCTCTTTCTAAACCCGCTTCCCCATGCTCTTTCTCCTTTATTCTCCTCTCCGTTCTACTTCATCCTCTTTCTTCTCCCATTCAGCCCCAACTACACACACACACACACATGCCCAAAAAAATACATTCTACTTCACTACTTCATTCTAAGCAGCTCACACTATATCCATTTTTCTCACTCACAAGCATCCTAAAACCACTCCAATACACCCTCAAAATATTCGCTTTCACAAACTCGTACGTGCACTAGTTTCTGCTTGTGTTTATTCATTCCATCTCTCTCGTGCTCTTTTATCCGTTTAGTTACGTTGGGAGATGAGTGTATAGATGGAGGAAATGGGCAGGGAATACCCATGGCAACTGCTGTTTTCGCGTATTTCTTAGACCCCATGCTCAAAGCACGAGGGTTACAATACAATCTAGCATAACGGGTGTTCAAATTGTTTAGGAAAAAGTGAAGGATTCGAGTTATTTCAATCGTTCATTCCACTGCCAAAAAAGAGAAGCCATAAAATATAAATATGTGGGCCACTTTTGTAACCCTCAATTCTGCAATATTTAACTCAAATTAGAATCTCGTTCTGAAAATTATCAATCCAAGTGAAAGAACCAAAACGTTAGCCACAATGAAATTTGCTAACATAACCAGTTATTTAAACTCCACAGACCCCGTAGCTCATTTCAAAACACTTGCGTACATTATAACGATCTATTCTTGTTTCTTAACTTGAGGGTTGGAGAAGAAGTTAAGACTGATATTGCAAGTGGTGTAGGGGCTTCTCTTCTCTTTTTTTTTTTTGATTCACTCACGCAGTCTTGTTTCTAAGTAGCAATCTAGTGGGCCACCAGCTTCTTTCTCGTTGACCCTTCTCTATTCTCCTTTTTTTTTTTAACATTCTTTTCTTCATATTCAGTGTGTTCTACCACTGTAACTCCTTTTATTCTCATAGAAACACTCTTTTCTTTTTGATTCATTTGAATTCCCAAGCACCGGACGACCGGATTGATCTTCGCTGCATAAGATATATATGTATTCTATCACATTGTAATATATTTTTGCAGGGCCCATTTTTTAATGGACTCCTGTCGTGCACTTCTTCAGCCACACGCCACAGCTACCATTTACTCCCCTCTTATTTTTCCTAAACTCTTGTTGAAGAGAATTTTATCATTATTTTTCAAGCAATTTGCTCGTCTCCAGTGCTATGGAAGCATCTGCAGAATGGCCTGTACACTTATTCTGCCTCAATATTTCATATTGAGAGAAGATTCAAGAGACTCATTCAATTGGCCCATGAGTGCATGGTCTTCTGCGAATTGTCTCCAAGGAGTCACCATTTTTTATTCTCATTTGATTCCTTCTCTTATTCCACCCCAACGGATATGAATCATTGGGCCTGGAATGGGGCCACATGGCTCTGTTGGAATGGAATTCAAATGGTTTTTTTTTTCATCATGATGAAAGCATTTGAATTATTGGATTTTTGATAATGTAGATGCTCATTAATTCTCTGATACCTCAAAAACCATTGGATTTTAAGGAAAATCTTCTTTCACTTCATTTAATTATTTTCATCGTTTTTGAAGACTTCGTTATTTGTTCTCTGCAAACAAGATTCCTGCACCTGGCACAACTTGAAAAAGAAGGAAATAGATGGATAACAAGGTCTATCCCTCTCTAGTTACATCTTCTCCATTCTATTTTGCTTGCATGTATGTGTGTGCGTTTTTTTTTCAAAAAAGTATAACAAGAAAAAGCGTTGGGGGCTGCCCGTTGGAATCCCAAGTGACCAGGTACACCGATACGTTCACATAACCTCTTGATCCTGATTAGAATATGACTGGACCTTAGCTCTCCAACTGAGGAACAGTGTTGCTTCTAGTTTAGCTTTTTTTTTGCTCTTCTTCGCCAGTTGTAGGAAGAGAAAGATGAGAAAAAAAAGAAACCCTTTAACAATTTCTCTAGTTCTGTTGTTCCTCTTTCCTGCACGTGCAGCTTCCAAAACCCGGAAGCATCTTTGATGCTTTTCCGGTTTTCTAGTATCAGGATAAACCGGTAGACTCTTCTTTTTTCATGGGAAACGTATTTTTTGAAGGATTCAATGCATCATTCTAATGAATAATAGAAATAATTTCATTCTAAAATATCTCCAAAAATTTCTAATAAGAAAATTCGATTTTTCAGGATACACATTCTTAGGATCAGCGCTGGTAGTTGAGCCTTCAGTAGCAAGCAGCACGAAAAAACGGTGAGTCTCTTCATAAAATCCTGGTGTTTTACCAGAGGAAAAAATACCCCTTACTCATCATTACTGCATCCAACATTTCAGTCAGCCCAGAAATCAACACTTTTTAACGCAATATCATGAGCCATCGCGTGTAATGAGGCATCATTAGCTCATATAATGTAACCTCCAGGCTGCTCGTAAATACACGAGTCTCTGGATGCTCAAGAAAAACAGAGCATGATGAATAATCTCTTCAGAGACAGAGAGAGAGAATGAGAATTGGCTCAGTGGAACTCAATCACTCTGAAGTAATTCATTGGCCATTCTTGCACGTTGCTAAGAACAAAAGATAGGCGAGCGTTATTTGGGAGCCTCTGTAGTGCCTAAAACGTTGCAACGTTTCAACCCTCTCCCCTCCTTTTTTTTTAGTTGAAAAAAGTGTGGCACCTGCCTACTTCTTCAGTGAACCAGTCGCTCGTGCCATACAACAGCAATCTGTTATTTTTACATCGTCTGTATGTGTTATAGTTACCATTCCACCTTCCACCCTCTGCCCCCTCTCTCTCTCTCTCGTGCTCTTCACTTTTATAGCCTATATTCAACCCCATCATTGTCGTAAAGTCCGACAATTATTTAGAATTTAGTTCATCGTAAAAACGAGGCAGAATGAATAAGGTATTACCAAAGTATCTCCTCTCACTTTCAAACATCTTTGAAGAGCTGATGCTAATGCTAATGCACGTGAAGAGATTTCGCCAATATTAATTTCCATATGAGCCGATATGTTTCAAATGTAAAGGGAGTTGGGGGGAAAAAGAACTGCTGGGGTTGATGGATACTTCTTCCTCTGCTGCTTCTTTTTCTTTCATCTGGATGAACGGACAATGAAGGTGAATGGAAGAAGCATCTTTCAGAATAAAAACTAGTTTGAATTTTTTGAGGGTCTCACCCCTTCTCACATCAAACTAATACACATACTTCTCGTAGATTTTCGCGTGTTCTCTCTCTCTTTTTTACTCCTGGATTCTCTCGAATTTCAAATCGGTCAGGCTTCGTTTCTATATTGAAGCAAGAATTGAGAGTGTGAGAACCAACTCGCTTGTGTCAATCACACCAAGTTCAACTTCACTGGATTAGAATAAAACATTCAAGTCTTGAATACAATGAGAAATATATGTTATTATTATTATTGAAGTACAATTGAATTATAATTTTAGTAATAGATGGGATTTTGCTCGTGAGATCTGGAATTAAATCACTCGTCTCTCTCTCTCTCTTCTTTGCTTTCAATCAAAACGAAATTGATGGGGATGGAGAGAAATAAATTTTTATGTTTGTCCGTGATATTATCGATCTCACAATGCGATATAACATGTCTGGAGGTGAATGCTAAGGCTTACATTGAGATTATAAGATGGTATGTACGCGTGCCCATATGTTTGACGCACGACCGCAGAAGCCTCCGAGGCACCCACCCGAATGCAGAAGCCCTGCACTTTGCGCGCGGGCCCCTCTCTCTCTTTTTCTGTCTCTCTCTGGGGGCCCCACCGCACAATGCAGGCACGTGCATATCGCCGTCATTATATTCTCCCTCTCCTCGTTTGCACATGTGTAATGCATCTCAAAGAGAGTTTTGGATTTTTTTTTCCGCCAATTTCTTGGGTACATCTTCACTTGCACTTTCGACATTTACAGAAAGGGTATAATTGTGAAAGAAAAAGGTGGGGTGAAAGAGATACATTGTAATGTTAGTTTCAAGGACATTTTCACCGAAAACATTATTCACATGCCGTATGTCACGACATTTTTCTTCAATTCTTAATAAAAACCACAAAACAATTAAATTCATTTCTCGACCGACATATGGAGGAACATTGAAGTGCACACAATGTGCACATTGCGGATGACAATAAACCGCAGTGGCCAATGCATATTAGTACACTCTCTCCTTTTCAATTCGAATTAACATAACAAGTACACGTGCATTACCCAGTTTGATGTACACACAAGTCAATCAGGTAGTACTCATGAAATAAAAACCGAGTTACCCTTATCCAAGAGGGGTAACACGGATTTTCTGTTGAGTAGCGAAGGGGAATTTAATGCACTTTACAACTGCACTTTTAGCCGGTCTTGCCCCCCTCTTCTCGAGTTAAAGCCAGCACTGTGGGGATTTTTTTTTTTTCGAAACCACCATAATGATGCACTTTGCACTCCCAGTACTTGCACTTTGTACTCCAGTTTCTATTTGTATTATTCGAAGTGATTACGCATATCCTGATGCAGCAACTTGTCGGCACGTGTCCGATGCACTTTTTGATGCCATAATTTAATCAGTAAATTCGAGTTTTTTTAAGTGAAAATTGTTCTGATATTCTGCGTTTATTGTACTACATTTTTGGAGAATTCTTCATTTACGATAAAACCATGAAGAATGGCAAAATGCATCGCCCTCCCACTTGCACGTTCGTGTGCAATCGTCCCCTCCTCTTTCTCCCTGAGGGCCCGCAGTCACCGAGAATATCGCTCGGATGCGGCGCGTGCCAACCTCGTGTGCTCGCCTCCTCTCTCTCTCTCTCCCTCGAATACGAGAAGTGCAGCCTCAACTCCCCACCCGCCCTTTATTCATCGTTGAAGGATGCGCGAGAGGCCGGAGTACGTTTTACGTTTCATTCTACTGCAATTCACATTTCTCTTGCATCCCGCCTCCCCCCACTCTTTCACATTTATTCTCCCTCCTCGAGTGCATCTTTTACGCACTTGTTGCATCTACATTTCAAGTTCAGTGTCAACTCAATGTCTGTATCATTGTAGAATAAAAATAGAGGAATTTTATGGATATATTAAATTATTATTTATTGATAATTATTTTAAAAAATTAAAAAAGGACTAATTTATGCAAAAAATTGAGGGAAAGAAGCCTTCAACATCATTTGAATTACTAAAGAATCACCGACGACTTTATAGTAGGATTAGTTTGTGTCTTCCCCTACCACTGGGTTATGCAAACTCGTGCGTATATTCGTTGTGTGTTGACGCGTAAGGGGGGGCGAGGTAGATAGAATGAAAAAAAAAAAACTGGACTCTGCAGAATGTGGAGAAGGCCCCACTTCCGTTTCACCTTTTTTCTCTTCTTTTTCCCTCAATCTCTTTTCTTCTCACCAGTTTGCAACAGTCCAGGCGCTTCTTCCAACAATTCGAAACAATAGTTGCACCTCTTTTATTTATTTCACACAACGTTTTCCTTTATTTTACTCTCATTTTAATTCTCCAAGTGTTTGTGTTAAAAGTATCACTCAATGCCCCCGAGCCATCGAGATTAGGCGTCTCTCTTGTTAAACCAGGATGCAGCTGCCTTTCTTAGCTTCTCAAAACTCTCGTGCAAATCTAGAATCTACGATCTTAAGAGAAGACATTAACCCGAAAGTTAAATAATAAGTTGAGGATTATTTTTCTTTCTAAAAGACAATCTAGTTAAAACTAAGGACTAAACAGTTGGAAGGAGGATTTTTTTTTTCAAACTTTTTTCTACTCGGCTACTTCAAAATTGTTTCTTATTATTTTTTACGCCCTTTTTTCGAGGTTTTTAGAGCACTCTGGGGGATTTTACAGGGGCTTAAATTTTAGTACACCGTGGTGTAATAACAGGGCTCCCGAAAAATTTGAAATCGAACGATCTTGGCGCTTTGGGCGACGGTGCAATTTACGTACTGAGGTAATGCGATACCGCAGAAACTATTGGGACAATATGCTATTATCGTTCATAGTGCTCAATAATAGTTTTTTAAATTTTTTTTTTGATTATTCTATTATTTTTATTGAAGAAAACAACAAATTAAAACTCATAAAAATTCAATTAAAATAATCGAAGCAATTCAATAACCTCGATCATACGAGAATCATCAATTTTATAACCCCTTATAACCCAAAAATTAATACGTCACGTTTTGTAATTTAAATTTGTCATAAAAAAATTCATTGAGATTAATTTTCTCTTAATTTTTGCTCATCAACACGATGATTCTTTTTTTTTGTTTGCTCAGAATGAGTGTTTCTGATGAATTTCCTCTGTTTTATCATTTTATTTTACGGTAGTCTTATTTAATTCAAGGGAAAATTATAATGTAACACAAGAAATTGAAGATGAGACTAAAAGAGAGAGAGAGACAGAGTGCAGGTGGATAAACCCTGGTTTCGCTTAATTATCCCAAAATTGAAGCACGCTGACGTGCAATAATTATTGTTATCCCGTTCTTTGTCCACCGATATCTCTCTTCCCAATGTTTTCTCCATTTTTTTTTTGTTATTCCCTTCATCCAAACAATCATCTCTGGTTCCGCTTTGACGCGAGACTACACGAGCACCGATCGTAAACTTTAGTCTCGATAATAAAAACAGAGATGAAGAGAGGGGAAGAGTGAAAGGATGAAGATTTTGGTGTAAGGCGGGATTTTTCAGGTGCAATTTGCAACGACACCTGGCCCCCTCCCTCAAACTACTGTAGAATCTTCGAAAATTATACTATTTGAGTCCATGATCCTCATGTGCTCCTGGTGCACCTGGAATGAAGCTTTAATGATCACTCATGAAGTGTCTCAACTCTGAATTTATTTTAAAAAATATTAAAACAAAAAAATAATCGTGAATTCTCGGATTAACTCATTATCTTGAGAATGAAAAAAATCCTCAATCACACAGAGTGAGACCATAATTTCCTCGAGTTAATTGAATTCAGAGTCGTGATGATCCAGCCCATCACTTCCATTGGATTAATTGATGATAAATTGGTGCTTCGGCTCTACCGGTGCTGAATAATAAAAGGGGCAGTGACGTAAAATACAGTAAAGAGTGATGATGCCAAAAATTCTTATCATTCTTCTTCATTATGAATTGAAATTTCTTCATGAAAATAAGATAAATGTGACGTTAAACAGTAATATGATTAGGTTGAACGATAAAGGGTGATATTTAACGGCGATTCCACTTAATTAGCGTGACCACGTCAGTAGAAATAAAAATTGTATGTGTCTTTACGAACGAATGTAAAAAATAAAGACGAGAGCCACTTTCAGTTACTCATGATGGCACCTGGCCAAATGAAATTGATTATAATCTGCAAAACACAGTTTGGTGTATTAAAATTTCGCAAACATCTTTCTTCAAAAACTCGTTTATCAATTTTTAAAAAATAACACCCAACCACGTATTAACATGAACTACAACGAAAATACTCCAATTAACAATATCCTCAATTCTTTTGAATAAAAATAAATAAATTCCTCTCGTGCTCTTATCCAAAACAGAAAAACCCACTTCAACTTTTAAACCATGTGCGTGACTCTGCCATCTCTCTGCCATTTCTTTCCTAATTACACGCGATTTCGATTGTAATTTCATGATAAATACGGCTCATGCCCACCCATAACGTTTTAACGAAGTCAACAAAACACGAATTCCAGTGTCAATGGACTCGAATGCTTTTTTTTTTTTCATTTTGATTTGATGAGGAAAAAAATTGGGTGTAATTAAGTCAGTGTAATTAATAGATTATTTTCTTTCCATTGAAAAATCCCAATTTCCCAACTCCTATTTTCTTTTTTCCTGCTTCCAGAAATGCCGGCAACGCCCTTCCAGAATCCCCGGTAGGCCAGCTCACCAATGGATGGAGGTGAGTTTCTATTTCCTGTTTTTTAAAATCATCATTATCATTCATCCTCATTCCTTATCAATCGTCAAATAATTCGTTCTCTATTGAAATTAAAATATTCATAAATTATTTAATATCATCAAAAGATTCTTGAAAATTTAATTAAACCTCTGGAATTATCACGACATAAAATCATAAATTCCTTATTATTCTGCAGAAGAATAATTGGGGTAAGATGGACACATGCTGACTTTGAAATTGTATATTACGAGAAATCAAGAGAAATATTGGAGATTTTTGAAAATTCTATTTTTTTCACCCAGATTTGAAGGGGTTTATCTTGGAAAATTTTGAAAAAATCACTTTTTTGGCGATATCTCGGGTTCTATTGGTCGCAGCTCAAAAATTCCGATTCGAGGTGAAAGGTGAACTCATTTGCGATGAATTTAAAAACTCAAAAAATCGTATTTTTAATTTTACCAATAGAACCGGAGATATCGCCAAAAAAGTGATTTTTTCACATTTTTCCAAGGTAAACCCCTTCAAATCTGGGTGAAAAAATCAAATGTCCAAAAAACTCGAAAAAATTAATTTCAACACACGTTTTCCGCCTAAAATTCCCTCAGCTTTCCAATAAAATCATCAAAAAAATTCAATCTCTATCCATTAAATCAGAATGTCCATTTTACCCCAATCTACCCTACAACCCCAAAAATGTGAAAAACTCGTTGGAAAAATACGTCACTCGTAAGTTAAGGCTCGAGAAGGGGTGCGTTGGTCTCTGCTATTGATTCGCATAAGAGTTTTTGGGGGGGGAAGGAGTAAGGGTGGTTAGAGGCTTTCGCCCACTCGCATTTTCCCGCTCATTCCTCTTGCCCCAACATTCTCTCGTTTCTGGCTCGTGTGCGTGAAAATGTGTGTAGATGAAAAGGGAACTGCTGTTACTGGCGCCCCCTCAACACAATTCTTCCTCTCTTTTCTCTCCCACACAGAGTTTCATCTGAGGCCTGTTGTCCCAGGGCCGAGAAGAACGACTCGCTTTATCTTTCATCCCCCCACGTGCAACAACACTCCCTCGGGGGTGTCTTTTCCCTCCCTTTTCTCGTTCTCTCAAAATATCACGAGCCCCTGGATTCTTCTCTCTCTCTCAAACACTTTTTTTTTATCTCTCTCTCTCTCTCTCTTTCGACTTCAGGCATCACTATTCTTCCCTCGGCATCACCAATTTTCCTCTGTTCTTTATTTTTTCCCTCCGTGTCACACCGAGTACTCTCCAGATCAATTCCATTTAGCTATCAAGGGAATTTCTTTACTTTATTCTTAATTTCAATTTGTATTTGATGGAAAAATTGCAGTTTTCATTGATATTTTCATATCATCATCAATAGAAATAAATGTGTGAATTTTCATTGAAATCTCTATTTTATTTTGAGTTAAATTATAAATAAATAAATCATCAAATTTATTCTATTATCAAGCAATTAATTTCTGAGAATTACATTATTCAATCATTATTATTCCATCTGCAATAGAGCCGAAGAGAAAGAAAACAAAAAAAAAAACACCAGAATTTAAATGAAACTTCCATTCTAAATCATTCATCCATTCAAAATTCTTATCGTCGTCATCAAAGCATGTGTAAAAAATTCACTTTACTTGATGCAAATACTGTGACAACAATTTGCTTTATCAAGAAAAATCCCACTTCATGATCGTACGTGCCTGATAAAGAGGTTTTTTTTTTTTTTTTTAAATAAATTCGAAAATATTCCCACTGATTCTCCGTTACTCAATCCCAAGGAAATGAAAGAGAAAAAAAAATGGAAAAAAATTCCCACTTACAACCCTTTTACGTAATTTATTCAGCAACACGTTCACATTCTTCCATTTTACCCAAATAATAATAATAATAAAACATTTTGAGAAGGAGTATTCACCTCCCCCTCATCGGAGGTCAGTTTGCCCGTTGTTTTGATTTTTCAAAGAATATCGATTGATTTTTACGACTGGCAGTCCAGCCGCAAGTATTTTGAAAGCTGTAAAAAAAAAAAAGAAACGAGAAACAAAAAGAAATAAGCCAATTCCGGTAACCATTTGTCCCTCCGAATTTCAGGACTCTTTCTTTTTAAAAAAAATAACTTTTATTTCATTTCTCCATTGCCACGCACCATTCACCATCGTATTTACGAGCCGTGCAACTATTAATTAACGTTAAAACGTTCTTCTTTTTTTTTTGCAACAATAAAGAGGGAAAAAAAATAAATAAGAGGGGCCTCATAGTCCCCTGAACCTACCCCAAACATCATTATCCTGTGGAAAAGAGTTGGTTGAGACAAAGAGGAGTCAGACGATCCATGTTACTCTTTTTTTTAAAAAAAACCCCATATGTTTCGCCGACAGTGTGTGACTTTGATGAAACACATATTGCAGACTGAATATTTCGGTCATCGTGTTACATTGTGAGAGAATTTAATATTTCATCGAGAAAAGCCGAAAATTGTGTGCAAAAACTTTATGAACTTTATTAAGAATCTTGAATTTTCTCTAGTTTCAGGGGGAATTATGAAAAAAATGCGAGTGTGTTTTGAAAAGGAAGAAACTTGGCCTTGGCTTTGATACCCTCCTTTATTTTGTTTTTCATAGAAATATCAGTCGGTCTCACTCGTCACCCAGACTTCCGTTCTTTCACGGATATAATTCAAACGATCGACATGCTAACATAGTGTGGGTTCTCCTGACCTTCGATGGGTAATCGATACAATGTTAGTGGTACTGTATTCCAACACATAAACAAGGCCCGCTGTTCTTTTGATACAATCTACCATGAATTTTTTAATATCACGAAAGTGAGAGAGAGGGAGATAGAGAGTTGGATAATTTTGTAGATAAGAGTTGTGGCTTTTTATCTACTGTGAATTACAATGTTATACATTGTAATTCATGAGATTATTTTGAGACTGAAGAAGAAGGAAGCAGACGTGCAGGTGATTATTGTACCCGGTGAATGACCAATCGATTATTCAATCAATCGAGCATAAAACGGTGAAAGCAACTTTCCTTGCAACTTTCCTTGCAACTATTCTGCACCTCAGAGAACACTCTCAAAGGAATGTTTTTAAAATTCGTTGAAGAAGAGTCTTTGATATGTTTTCTTCTATTTTTTAAGACTTGAAAAATTCACTAAATTTTTCTACAATTTTTCAATTAAATTAATGCTCATTATCTACAACAAAATTTTGATAATTTAACACTGTCAAAAATTACCATCAGTTTATTCCATAAATAATCAATTCATTCTACAGCTGTTGAAAAAAATATATATATAGATAGATACTAACGAGGAATTACACTTGGAATAGATGGTCAATCTTTAACGACTTGATTTTCCTCATCTCTCTATTTTATCTGCCTCTCTCTCTCTCCCATTTTGACGAGGTAATCACGAAGAACCGATTCTTAAACGATGCCGAAGAAGGTCGTATTCATCAAACCAATAATTCATTTTGCCTGCACATAAATTAAGTATATTTCATTTGGTCAAATGCCGCTCCCTTTCATGAGCCACCAACAACTTCTTCTCTTTGTTGAGAAAAATATTACAAGTGAAACCGAAGAGTTCATCAAAATTCCGTTGATTCTTTGATAAAAAAAAAAAACGAATCACACTCTCTCCTATTTTTTAATGAGGTAAAAAATAATATTTATTCGACGCAATGGGATTATAAATGTCATCTTGAAATACACACACAAATGGAAAATTACGATCTTCACCGGGTGATTTTAAGTACTCCAAAAGGGTTGTACTTTACGACCCTCAATACAAGTTTCAAGCCATCACCAGTACCAACCACTTGTCCAAATGCCCCAACACTTTGCCAACAAACTCTTGAAAAAAAAAATAAATGAAGAGTCTCACACAATAAATAAATAATAAATCACGAACATCTTGTGTTACAAAATGTTAAACTCATTTTTATCTCTCTCCTTTCTCTTTCATTCATTATTAACGACAATTTTAACAATCATTACTCCCTATTTTGATCTGCGTAATTCAACGATTCGTAGGCATAATTCCATTCGTACCGGAAGACACTCGAGAGTGTCCACAGGTGTTTACCATTCAGACAAGTAAAATACGATGGACGTTAAGTCTTTTGTTACATTGTTGAATGCAAAATTTCTCCTTTCATTCAGAGAGAAGATTAAAAATAAAACGAATTCAAGTATACTTTATTAGCTATTTTATTTATCTCGTTTCGTCACACATTTATTTTTTATTGGGAGAGGGGATAATTAAAGAATTATTGACCGGCAGAGTGCTGAGAAATGAAAGATTTAATAAAAAATAGAAGAAAAAGAAAAGAACTAGCCGTCTTCTGCGGTCGGTTGATTGCTCCTGCCTCGTAAGTGTATGGGTTTGTACATGGTTTATTTGAATTTCATTGCCAAATCAGGTTTTGCTTTGGAAATTTATGTCCAACCGGAAGAGTTATACCGTGAGAATTCATCTCGGAAGCTATTTGATCATTAATAACGGTAGAATCTTTTTTTTTACCATAAAAAAAAATAATTCAAATTCATGATAAAAATGATGAAGAAAATCTTGAATGTCTCTCCACTGAAATGAAATTTTTCAGTAATAAATTTGGTAATTTTCCACTGACAAAAAGCCCAGAATTTGGCGGGTAACCCTGACGACTCCCACACACAGTCCAACACGAAATTCCCCCTCTCCTGAAAACGGTTTTCAGCAGGCTTTAAGAAGGAAGACAGTGCGAGACTCCAGTGAAAACGAAGGACAGATAGAGAAGCCCCCCCGACAAAATACATGACCGATCTCTCCTATCCACGTGGTGCAATAGAGCGGGCGAGCTCGGAGCAATGGGTAAAGGGGAGGAGGGGGAGTGAAGCGAATTGGCCTTGGTCCGTGTTTTGAGAATGGCTGGGAAGTGAAATAGAAGAGGGAAGTAGCGTCAGAGGCGGGGGAGAGAGACAGAATTAACTACCGGCGTCCACCAGATGTCTCTGGTTTACGTTACCACACACACTACAATGATGTCTGTCTCTGTTTGTTCGATGACGTGCACGCATTTTCCAATTCGCGCTCTAGTCAGTTGCGCGCGCGCAGCCAAAAATCCATCCACTCGACTATTCCAATGAAAGCGATAGAGGGGAAGGAGCGAGAGGGAGAGAGGGGTCTCCCGGGCGCCGGGGCAGAGTGGGGCTCAAACACCCAGGGGCACAAGAGTTTGAGGAGTGGGGGAAAAAAGACGATTCCCTACGGATTTGCCCCTTCGGAACGCTCGTAGTTTTGTGTGTGCGCGCTTTGGCAAATTGGTAGTAGTAGAGTAGGGGTAGGAGAATGGACAAACGGGTGGTATTAAATTCAACAGAGTGGGGGTATAACTGGGCGCGGCCTAACCCCGTGGCTGGTCTTAATGCCGACTATGCTGCGCACCACGATTTATAAAAATAATATCAGTGTACCCGCGCTTTCTCGCACAGGATATACCGGCAATATTACACCACAAAGCACGCTGCTGTTTTCACACGGCTGTGCCACACCAAACAAACGAACAATTTTTGTTTTGTTTTAATAACTTTCGGCTAATTTATCATTTCAAAATTATTAAATTTGTTTTTTTTTTGTACCATCAAAATTAAAATCATCAGTTTACATTAATACGCACCAAGAAGATTCAATCTCGTTTATAATAAATACAATACAGTTATTAAAGTTAAATGTTTTGTAACTCATAAATTCTTCAAGCATCAAATTGTCTCTTCAAGTATCATCAATAAGGAGAAATTATTACAAGGTGTAACACGAAAATATTCATCTTTAATTAAATAACCACCTACAACGAACACTGTTTTATTCTCTGCCGACGCCGCTCAACTGCCGACGCCCCGACAGTACGCACGCGTGCATGTACGTGACGCGCGTTTATCGTAAATCGAGAAAAAGAAAAAATTACAGTTTCACTGTGTGTTTTACAAACGAGATATATTTCAAGCCCTCCTTTATTCACTAACACAAAATCAAAGTGAGCGTCAGTGTCTTTATCTGTGTATCTGTGTACGCGGCGCTCAATCAAAAAAAAAAAAACAAATTCTATAAATTTTTTAATTTTTTACGGTCTCGGCTAATTATTAAACTTCAAACATTTATCCACAAAACTCAATTTATTATTTTCATTAAATCGATAAACAAAAAACAATATTTTTCAACATTTTGTGTCAAAAATATCAATAAATCACTGCCAATAATTCGAGTGTGCTAATTTTTCACAGTTTTAAACTGATAAATAATAAACAATAGTGAAGTGTAAGAATTTTCGTCAAGTGAGAGAGAAACAGAGAGAAAGATACGAAATAAGAGTGCACGAGGCTTTCTGAGGAAACTTACAACTTTGAAGACAGTGATAAAAGCCAACTTTTCGGTGAGGTAGAGTGAGAGAGAGAGAGAAAGAGAGAGGGGCAAAGGAGGGAGGAGTGAGGACGCTACCATTCTAGTAACAACTGTCGCCGGTTGCTAAACCCGCGTGAGGAGTGTGTTGCCCCAGTGGTGTTGTTGTACCCGTAACAAACCCATCCCCTGTTATATACATATATATTATTATTATTATTATTATTTACCCATTTGAGTTCGGTTTATTATATTTATACAGAGAGTTTTTATTTCAATTCAATGAGAATTCTTTTCGGCTGTTGTAAAGACGTTTAAAAAAGTAAAAATTAGTGTTTGAACACCGTTGAGTGGAAGAGAACGAAAAAAAAAAAGAGAAAAAGAGGATAATCCAAGTGTGTGCCAGTGTGTTTGAGTCTACCTCAGTCGTTAGCATTTAGCTAACGAGAAGAAGAATAAAGAGAGGAAAAAATAATTTGGGCTCCTTTATATTAAGGATTATATTTACGATTTAAGAGAAGAGAAAAATATATATATAAATATTATATATATTGAAAAAGAATTATAAGATTATTATTTATCAAATTGAGGATAATTAAGGGTGTGAAGAGGCCAGTTTCTTTCTTTCTTTTTTTTTTTGGTTTTTTTTTTTTGAGAATTGTATATAATTGTGCGCCAGTAATTTGTTAGTTTTGATTATTATTTTTTCTCTCTTTTGGGATTTTTTTTTCTTTTCAATAATTTGGTAATTGAGAATTAAGTAAAATGTCGTTGGATAAATTCAGCGAGGGTGGAATGCTCCAAAAGGAAATGGAACGCCTGGATATTGAGGATAAAAATGGAGAGGCAGGAAGGTAAATTAACAATTAAATTCTTTTGATGAATTATTTTGGAGCATTCATAAATTAATATTCCTTTTATTTGTCAAAAATTATCAAAATCAACTTCCCGTGTTTATTCACTGATATACAAGAGACTCTTGTTTATCACTGAGAATGAAGAGTCTCTGAAAATCTATTACAGAAATTTGAAATAAACGTGAAAAATTACAGTTTAAATTTAAAAGTCTTCCAATTCGCCTCGTTATTTTTCAGGGCCATTAAAATTTACTCATTTTATTTCATACAAATGAATAATAATACAAAATTAATCTCTATATTATTTTCAAAACTTGACATTGATTTTCCAATTGGATAAATTCGAAATAATTGAGAGGAAAAAAATTGAATAAAATTTTTAACTTCTATGTGCTCATTGCCCTCCGTTAAAAACTGTAAGTAGACGTGACTCATTTTCGAAGGTGACGGTGGTGACTGTGAAACGCCGTTAACATGGGTGGCCGAAAAAGTGAGCGGCGCGTGTTGCCGCATGGTCGCCAAAAATAGTATTCTCTGTATGTGTCGCCCCGTGTTTTATAATAAAAGTCCAACAAATACATTTTCAATGAATATAAACCATAAACGTACGCCATAGCTCACCCAATGGGGATGAATCTCCCCCCAAAATCTCCCCCGGAATTTCATATTCATGAAGACGAAATTCTGATTAAAAAAATCCATGAATCTCATGAGACACATCTACACGTGTCAATTAACCGTAAAACTCTTCAAACAATTCGGGATAATCATGCCGGTCGACGTTCAAGCGATTGCGCGTCTAGTCTAGGCACCTAGAACTTTCCACAAAAACTAACGTCAATGTAAGGCAGTTAGTATTGGTGATGGCGCGTGCGTCCGTTTTCCGGATGTGAGGACTTTTCTGAAAACATGAGATTCCAACAAAAAAATCAGCCCCGAATCATCACTCTTTCTCTATCCTTGTACAATTATTTTTTCCTCAGCATTCCAAGCGAATTAACCTTATCTCGAGGCGAATTAAAACATTAAAATACATTAATTATTTTCCATGAGAAAAAATTCATTTTCAACTTATTAAACATGTTTCGGTTAAATTATTCTCATAATGTACTCGTTTTTTTTTTTTTTTTGCAAGATTCCGAAGAGCTTCAGCCGATGACGTAAACGCCATGGCGTTATCTCTGAAAATTAGCGGTGATTTCTCAGCAATAGAATGAGCTCAACTCTTCTCTCTCTTGTTTTTTTCGTCAGTTAGATCTTCTTATATATAATGAACCTTTTTTTTTTTCTTATTATTTCCTCTCGTTCTTGAACGTGTTGGTGTGTTTGTAAAGTGCGGTGGTATGTGACTAGAACCTATGGAACGCACGTTACGAATTCGAATGTGGATGAAATTCTTAGAAGCGCCTCAAACCCATCGGCTTCACTGGCATTAATGGTCCCCCGGTGTTGGTCGCTTGTGGACCCCAACATTCGAGGTCGAACCGTAGATTCTTTTTACTTTGTTGAAGAATAGTATTTTTCATGTGTCTAAATCGTTTCTTCTTTATTCCTTTCTTATTTTCACATTCTCCAATTATCTTTCATATAAATCATGAAAATTTTTCACGGGCAATTCAGTTTTTCCGGTGATTTAATGGGAATTTAATTGTTAAATTCAGAATGAATTAATGGAATAAATCGGAGAGAGGTAAAAATTTATTTTTCACAATTCGTAGAAATAATCATGCAACGTGGTTATAGAACACGCGGTTATGAAACGCGGGAGCCACGATTGTGCGTGACTGTACTTAAACATTGCGTGTAGAGTTGTGCGTGGCTCTATCTCCTGGGGAAATCGTGCGTTCCTCCCTCGCATTTGCCGGTAATATGGAATTCTTCAGTTTTATCAGTGGAAAAAATGAGGAAAAAAGTTATTCTCCATTACGTAATAAAATTCACTCAAAAATTCATTATTTCCACAAGAAGTGAAAAAAAAAAACGAATTCAAAAAACTCCCTCTATCTTCCAAAATAATAGAGATACGAAAATTTTCATTGAAACCTTTTTTGTAGAGAAAAGAGAGCCCGAGAAAAAAGGTATCTACAAAAAAATCCCTATCTCCATTATTTACCGAGATATTTAGAAAAAAAAACCGCAAATACCTTTATTCTCTTTCCCCCGAAAATTTCCCCATTGACTCTGAACCGTAAATTTCAATGGAAAAATAGTCTCAGGTAATATGCAAACAGCCGGATGATTGTCTCGGTAGACCTTTATTTTTATTATTATATTCTACAGCATGTTGTAAGCACGGGGATTTTGTTGAACGATTTCCAAGAATTCCCCGGCATTCTTTCTCTCTCACAATCATCCAATAGCCACCTTTCCCACCTCCGAATTTCTAGCTTGAAAACAGCATCTCTCGACTTCGTAAAACCTCACCCACATTTGTGGCCTCCATCCTCTGCAAAACCGACACACAAAAACACATTCAGTGTGTCTACAAATGGCCATGAGAATTGACTACCTGGATTATATACGCCTCATCTCGTTTGTTTCAGGCCCCCGGAAGGCGATGAATTTCTTTGCCTCTGTTTCTTTATTCCTTATATACCTGTTTAAACTCTTTGAATTGCCAGGAGAAACCCAGAGGACTAATCCCCTCTCCAATATTATCCCTCGATAATCAACTATCGATGAAGACACATTTTTCAGAGTGAAAGGCAACAGGCTTTCGGGAAAAAGGGATATTGCAGTAACTTTAACCGTTTTGTTCCTCTCACCAATCAAAAAGGAATCAGGTAGAGTACCCGGAAACCTGTTGGCTAATTTCATGAGAAAAGAATATATATTTTATCTGCAATTCTTTGAACAAAGAAACTTTTGGGAATTTAACGTGCGCTTTTCGGCCAGTTTTGAATTGCGTAAAAATGGCGGACACGAGCGCCGCCATCTTGAATACAGAATTCGCAGGGTTTACGGAGGATTTTATTATTTATTTTTATTTTTATTTCAATTTAATTGTTTTGAGGAAAGAAATCGACTTATGAGAATTTATGGGAAATCGATTCTCTTCTTCGTTGTGTGTGAATGATAAATGCGTCATTAGAGGCCATCGAACTCTCATTCTCAAGAACTAGTGCACACGAGCCTCATCTCATCCCGGAGATTGACGCACAACGGAATTTTCATGTCTCAGCTTTTACTCACTTTTCACTTACCATTGCCAAACGCATTCAACACGTTGTTCTCTCTCTGTCTCAATTCTTTTATTTCATTTAACATTACTCCAGAGAATGAAAGAATATTCTTCTCTTTCCTCGTGTCTGAGAGAATGAGATTTTTCTCGGCGCTTCTTCTTCTCTCTCTTTTTCACCGACTCTCGACAAAGAGGAAAGAGGCCAGGATAATAACACCGGTGTGTTGTCTGATGTCATTGGCCTCCTTCAACGTGTCACTCTCTTCTGTCATCCGAGACATTCTCGGAAAAACTACTCGAAAGGTTCAAGAGGATAGTTTCAGCTGTACTCAGCACTTTTCATCTCTAGAAATGTCTCGTTTCTATTCACAGCTGCTTAAAATATATTCCCTTGTGAAAATAAGAGGTTTATCGTTTTTTGGAGATATCTTGGAATCTGTGAGAGATACGGTAATTTTCATTGATACTTTTTTTGTAGAGGAAAATGAGGGCTACAAGAAAGGTTATTATGAAAAATTCCGTATCTCACTTATTTTCCGAGATATTACAAAAAATAAGGATTTATGTTCTTTTTTCTGGATTATTTCAATCAGGAAATGACAAAGTAGCTCAAATCCTTTGCAGAATTCTCATGAAAAGCAGAGTCCCCTATCATTCACTCTGAGGATTCACTGAAGAGCCATACATATTCAACCCTTATTTCTGTTTCTTTATTTTTTTTGCGAATTTTTCCCCCTTGCACACATTGGAGGTGACTTTGGGCCAATTATGCGCCCCTCGATTGCTCGAGTATGTAGAAGCGTTTCTTTCTTCAAAATTTCTTTCTCTCAAATTCTCATTTCTCTCCTTTCAAATATCTTTTTGTTCCACTCATTCCTCTTATTTTTCTCTCAAAACGAATACTCGTACTACTTGCGCAGCAATTAGAGTAACCTGGGTATTATACCGAGGACATATACACGGCTAATTCCTGAAACACTGAGACTGTCACATCTCCTCTTTCACTACTCGGAAATTACTTTCCCCTTTTTCTTATTTTTCTGTTGATGGAATTGATGTTTTTTTCGTTGATTAATCCATTTCATGAATTATGATCTTCTCCTGAGAATATCTCGGAAAGTAAGAGAGATAGGGAAATTTTTGTGGAGACCTTTTTTGAAGATTTTGAAATTCTCTACAAAAAAGGTCTCTTGTGAAATTTCCCTATCTCGCTTACTTTCCGAGATATTTAGAGAAATGGGGAAAAACTAATTACTTTGGTTTTTCACTCTAATATTACGTAATAGAGAAAAAAATGGGGAAATTCTCATCTTGAAGACGCGTCTCTGGACGCAATCTCTCACCTACGTTCCTCCCCTCAAGGTATTGATTAACTTTGCGTCCGAGGGAAAGGGTAGAGGTGCAGACCGTGGGGAATGGACTTTCGGGAAGGAGAACATGTGCAGAAAGGAAGGTGGCACGGGTTAATTTAGCATTCTCCTGTCCTCTCTAATTCATTCAACCAATTATGAGATCCATGGCTATCATCACTTATCATGGAGGGATAGAATTGCGGAAAGTCGAGTACAATTGAAATGAAAAGAAAAAAATGGTAAATTACAAGTTTGCAAAAAACAATTACAGTAAGACGGGGATAATAATTTCTGGCATTTGAGTTGATTATTTCAGGAAGGAATGATTTTATCCCCTGAAATTCATGGGAAAAATGGTGCATTTCTCATAAATTTTCCCGAATCAATAATTTCCTGAAATAAATCACACGACTATTAATTAACAGAAATTCTCCGATACAAGAATAAAAAAAATAAATAAAATATAATCACAAGAAAAATATACGACTCTTTCGGCATTTCTTTATAAATCCCCGAAACGATCCTGAAACCTTTTCTGGTTCACATAGAATTTCATCTCTGTCCTTGTTTTCTAGCTTTAGGGACTACCGAAAGTTATACACAAGCCAAGGACTTGAGAAATCACTGGGTCGCGCGCGGTCCGATCGTGCCCTACTCAAACGAAAACGAGACTCTTAATTTCGCATCGCCATAAATAATTTGACCGTTTCACTCTTTCCCTCCCTCCAACACATGAACACACAGACAAAGTCTCATTGGGTCTGTTCAGCATCCTTCTGCTGTTTTTCCTGGAACTCGGGTCCAATTCTCCGTCTCTCTTGATCCTCTCGGATCTTTCCTTTTTGCCAAGAGACATCACAGAGTGCGTCATAAACTCGAGGCCACGACTCCCCTTTTTTTTTTTTTTTTTCTTTCCTTTGATTCTCCATTTTTTTTTAACTTTCAATTCCTTTTTTTTCTCATCATGACGTTGTTATTACTGAGTTCAAACCAATTATCAAGTGCGTGGGAAGATTCATCCGTCTTGCGGGAGTTTCCGGTTTTCGTCGCATAAATTAATCACTTTTTTTTATTTTGATTTCGCTGAGAAATTGAATTTTTCCCGCACTTTTTTCCAAATAAATCCTCGGATTCAATAAATCATAGTGTTTCTATCAACAAAAATGACTTTGATTTATGCGGTATTGAAATGTCATTTTTATCTGCAAATTCATGGGAATGATTGATGCAAGCTCTCTCCCACACCGGAAGATCCATCGATTCACTGACCCGAATCAAGACGAAACGAAAGAACAAGTGGACACTTGTGTGTCATTTGGCAAAAAATTGAATTGATATGAAAATTTATGAGTATCCGCTTGTCCGTGAAACCACGAGACCGTAATCACTTTACTTGAAACTTTCGCAGTCTCGCCGGATCGATCGTCCGAAGAGGGTGGGCCCCATTAAAACGTGAGAGGCAAATCCACTAACGCCCAGTCAAAAATGTCAGAATAACGATAACATTAGTTGCATCAATTTTCATCCATCACTCAATGTTTTCGTAGATCATTTCAGGATTTAATGGGTTTTTTTTTTCTTTCTGTTTCAGGTAAGCAATTGCGATATCATGGGGTCATGGGAGATTATTGAAATTGGAATTGGTGAGTCGAGAGGAGTGGAGAGGGAATTTTTTTTTAAATAATAATTACTGAATTTTGTATAAATTTAAAAATTACAGAAATTCGGGGAGAAAAGGAAATCTTTTCCCCCCTATTTTTCACTTGCACTCTCACACACACATACACATGCCTCTTCACTTTCTCTGAAAAAGGGTGGTGAAGGGGTTGAGAGCGAGAGTTGAAGGGTGGAGAGAAGGGAGACGGGAGATTTGTAGTAAGCGCCGACGCTGTAATGCTCGCGATTCCATCTCGTGGACACTCGCGGGGAGGGAAGGAGGGAGTGAAAAAAGGGAGGGAGGCGCCACGCGCGAGTCTCGAGGGTTCGTTCATCCCCGGGTCAAGGTTAGCCTCTTCGTACACCCTTCTTGAAATACGTCATATTTCCTTTTTATTGGAACGAGAATTTTTTCCCTATTTTTCGCAATAAAAAAGCGTCTATCACAGAATTAATCACTCGCGTTATTACTTAATTAAATAATTAATTAATTCTATTGATTTTCGAGGGAAAATTGATTTTTTGAGAGAGGTTCGGAGACGTTCTCGCTCATATCTCAGAAATTAAACGAGATATCGAAATTTTCATAGAGACCTTTTTTGTAGAGAATTAAAAAACCCACAAAAAAGGTCTCTACAAAAATTTTCCCATCTCCATTAGTTTAAAAGTTATTCCAAGAAATCAAAATGCACAATGCAATAACAAGTAATGTTATGACTGAACCAATATCAGTACACCCATTGCGCGATAATCCGAGTCATAAGTGTACAAAATGCAAACAAGAATCTAGTGTGTCGCACGTGTCCTCTCCCGACCCACCCACACACCTAGTAAACACACACAATTCGCGATAACTCCTGATATAAACTCGACAAACATTTGAATCAAAATAAAAAATACAAGAACGTCACTCGTCACTCGGCCAAGTAGAAGAAAAAAAGGTTTGTCATCCCCAAAGGCATTACTCCGTTAAAATTTCTTTTGATGTCAATCCAGACGCCGCGACACTCTGTCACCCCAGAAAATTGTCGTAAACTCAATTAACTGAGACTCCAGGATGTCTTTTAAACTGGATTATCCACTTCCACCGAAGAGCTGTCTCATTAATTGAAGGGGGGGGAGGCTATTTGATAGGTTAATACCGTCTGAATTTATGCTCTGGTGTGACTTGTGTCAAAATCCAATTGCAACATCATTTTATCAAAACCTTTTCCACTCTCTTTATTCCCATCCCCCTGGGGTTAATTGACTCGTAGGAAATTTGGTGTAATGATGGAGAGTAGTTTAACTGCGGTTTAACCTTCCCCCGATCGATAAACAAAGTTTATAATGAATCAGATCGAGAGAGAGAGAAAGGAAAACGGAACTTGAGGTTATCAGGAAGGTGAGGATCGATATTGAGGACATAAATAGCCCGAGAAACTCTGGAAAACACGGAAATGTTCATTTTTATGTTAATCAATACCCCACGATCCAAGATATCCTCTCCCCCCTCATGACATATCAATAGAAACTCCAAATAAACCCCTATACTTCAATTCCCCAATGAAAATAATGAATAAAAAAAATGATAGAATACCAGGAATAACCGCTCAGACACAATCGGCAAACATAAAAGCCCCAGTTTAGAAAATCCGATCCTCCAACCGCACACATACCCATATCAACAGTGTCTCGTCACCCGATCAGGCCACCCACGCAGTCCACCGTCTCAAAGACTCTATAAAACAATAAAAACAAAGCAGCTAATATTTTCTCCTCATAAATTCTTCTGTTTTTTCGTGGAATCCTTCTGCATCCTCGATAAAGCACATTCAGAGACGAATTAATATTCCATCCCTCTTTTCCAGTGTCTTTGGATGGCCCTGGGCTTGCGGAGGGTGAGACTCGCCGAATTTGCATGCACATGCATAATTCGTGAATTCTCAAGCAAAAGGGTCGGATGCACTTGTACATTTTTCCTTGCTTCCTCTTTCATAGATGCAGTCTCCAAAGATTCACTGCACTTTATTCCCCTGCAAAAACGTTTGTTTATGTGCGCACGATGTTTATGGTGAGAGTAGAGGGCGGAAGAGAGGAGAATTGAGATATGAGGCTGGGCAATAATTTTTATCAGTCGAGAGAAGTGCATGGAGCAAAGACACACGAGGGTTGAGGTGCTCCCGCTTATTGCCTTAAATTGCTAATTGGCCTGCGTATACAACCGCAGTCACTGGCTCTATCCATTTTCTGTATTTATCCATTGTTAAAGCGGGAGGCAATGTGCAGACTTCAAGGATACAAATACCAAGTGCATGAGGGCGGAAAATAAACGGGGGATGAGGAAGATTAACGGGTCCTTCCTTTTCATCTATCTGCTTTGAAAAAAAAGGCTTCAAGGACAAATGCATGGGGATTGTTTTTATGAAGGAAGTTCAAACTATTTTTGCTATTTTTTTTTGTATATTATGAGAAATCGAGAGAAATATTGGAGATTTAATTTTTTTCTGATGATTCTATTGGAAAGCTGAGGAAATTTTAGGAAAACATGTGTCGTTTTTCACCCAAATTTGAAGGGGAAAAGTTTGAAAAATGAATTCATGTGGTTTTAAAATTAAAAATACGATTTTTTCAAGTACTTTTGGGGGGTTTTATGAAAATCAGTTTTTGCACTATAAATCACTTAAATAATCGTATTTTTAATTTTGAAATCACATAAATTCATCGCAAATGAGCTCAGCTTTGACCTCGAATCGGAATTTTTACGCTACGACCAATAGAACCGGAAATATTGCCAAGAATGTGATTTTTTCAAATTTTTCCAAGGTAAACCCCTTCAAATCTGGGTGAAAAAAATTGAATTTTCAAAAAACTCGAAAAAATTAATTTCGACACATGTTTTCAGTCTAAAATTTCCTCAGCTTTCCAATGGAATCATCAGAAAATCGCTATCTCCAACCGTTCAATCAGAATCTCCATCTTACCCCGATCTCCCCTATAAAATAAAGAAAAAAAATCGCTAGTCACTCAAATTTTTCACTAGTTTTATAGATTCAAGCCAATCTAAATATGGAGATTAGCTGATACACGTGAATACTGTGCTTGCACAGCTGTCGCAACATTGATATCAGTTTCATTCTCCTTTTTTTCTATTCCAAAAAATAATGTAGAATGTCTTCTTTGTTCTCACGTCACTTCTCTGACGAAAAAAAAATGAGCAATTCCAATGATATTTACGACTCTCATCCAATTACTTCCCCAACAATCAAATGAATTCTGCATTTTTATCAAAGAGAAACGAGAAAAGCTCATAAAAATGTCTGGACGCCACTCGATGATGATATTGGTTCAATTAGAAAGAGGGTAACAAAAATCCTGCACAAAAGATGAAAAATAATAAATTAAAAAAAAAAAAAAAGTGAATCAGTTTGGTCGCGAAAATCCATGGGGCTTGAATTCGCTAAGGGAGATAGAGCCAGTGAGGGCACAATGAGAGCACTTCCTGCCTCCAATGGCGCCGGCTTTCTATCTTCCACCTCTCTCACTCCTCCCTTAACACACTCGATATTTTTCGGAGTTACTCTTCCACCTCCCCTTCACCAGCGTGTGTGTGTGTATAAGCCTCCCTCTTTTTTTCCCTCCGAAAAAGATGAAAAAAAAACAACAACCGCCGAGGGCAAAAAATCTGCGAGACGAGACTTCCTTTATCGTACATTTTTCGGAGGGAATGTATCATGGTATTATGATGCATTTGCACATCCCCTATTTCCTATAATTCATGAACTCGAGGACCTAGAGTATCTGTAAATATCACGAAAATTCATGCAAGAATTAAAATTAAAATAAAATCGAATTAATTGTCTTTTTTGAAAGAAATTAGTACAAGCACAAACACAAAACCTCAATAAAAATAATGAAAGAAAAGGAAAAATAATATAACACGTCCTCAACATCAGCACTTACTTGGAAGCCAACACAAATAAAATTATCAGACATCAACATTACTCACCAATACGTGAGAATCCACTTACGTATTTTCCACCGCGATGGCGCAACCGTTGCTTACCCATTCGATGAAATAGCGAAGAGCGACGACTACACACGAGCCACTAACCAGTGTGTGCTTGCCGGGTCTTTTGCATTCGCAGTGTGCCGCAGAACTTTATCCGGCTCGTGTCTACAAACTTGAGGAGAGAAGTGAAGGATCATTAACTGCATGTAATGTGTATTTAATAATTCGAAGAATAAACTCATGGAAATTTTTCCGGATTTTCTTTAATCTTAATTTTTAATTAATTCTTGAGGTGCGAATGAGGTGATCACTGTGAAAAAACGATGAATTGACACGTGGTTTTATTAACTCCTGAATTTATTCATTAACTGTTGAAAAATCGGTGATTAAGTGAGTGAAATTTTTAGTTTCATGGGAGACTGAAGTATTTTTATCAAAAGGTGACACTGGAGCTGGTGAGAAATTTTTTAATCATATGAAAATTGTACAAAATTTTGGAGTTATCGTAAACAGCAGCACTTTCTTTGTGGTTCAAAAAACTCACGCTGATAAAACGTTACGGTTACGCATCAACGAGAATGATGTAAAACGTTTCATTCATATTTATCATTTGACGTATATCATTTAATTCCGCTTTTCTCTCACTCACTCGCGTTTGATTAATGCCAATGGGAGAAACTTCTTGCACTTCTTCTTTGAATTAACGACCTTGGGAATATGATGATTCGATAATGAGTTCATTGCTCTGATGAATTCACGAGAAATATTGAATTAATGAATTTATTCTGGAATTCTTCATTCTTTTTTGGTTTTTGTGGAGCTTTTATCGTGGAATTTAATCGCTCCTTTTTTTGAAATATTTATTGTCTCTTTATGCTCGATATCTTTGAAGCGCCATGTTTGTGACTGCATCATATAATTTTTTGTGTCGCACGAGAGGTAAAGACTGTGACGAGGAAAATCGTGTCCCCACCACCTTTCCATGACGAAGTCTGCGATACGGCGAGTCTAATTTTTCTCTTTGTTGAGAGGAAAATGATAAGTCAATAATTCTCGGATTTTACGATTTTTTTAAAATACGAGATTATCTCGAAAACTGTTGGAGATATGGAAAAAATCGTAGATACCTTTTTTGTAGAGCGGAAAGAGAGCTACAAAAAAGGTTTTCACAATTTTTTCTGTACTCCCAACAGATTCCGAGATATTCTCAAAAAACTGAAGATAAGAATCATCCAATTATTTTCTCATTCTTAATTTGACGTCACTCGGTATGTTTCAGAAATTACCATGTCGTTATCGCTAATTTTTAATCTTCCGATTGTTCGATAGAGATCATGAAATAAAAGAGTCGAAATTGAGAGAGGTGAATGACTCGTTACTTTGTTATACTCGGGTAATGAAAGAATGCAAATTAACACGGGGCGAATGTATCGAAAAATAATTTCTATACTCTCGGCTTCTTTATTCACGCTCATTATTGAACGTATTAATTTGCGCGAGAGACTGACCTCGTCCACCAAGGGAGTTCCCCGAAGTGCGTCTGCCCTTTTCTTTTCTTCATAATTGGAATTCACGTTCATCACTGCTGATGCAGTCATGCTAACTACTAAAATGTCACGCAAGTTACTTGTGACTTCATGCTCCATAAAATAATAAATTAATCCATAAAATTTCAATTCATAAATATTCATTAATATCGATAATCCCCTTCTCCCTTAAATATCTCGGAAACTAAGCGAGATAGCGTAATTTTCGTAATGACCTTTTTTGTAGAGCGCAAAGAGATCTACAAAAAAGGTCATTACGAAAATTACGCTATCTCTCTTAGTTTCCGAGATATTCAAGGAGAAAGAATTTTCACGAAAAAAATCCGCAATTAAATCCAAAGCCCCTCTGATCACAAGATCGATAAAGATCTCGAGAAGTCTCTTACCATCTCAATCGTTCGCAATCTCATGGGTCAACGGGCTGGGGTCATATTAATCCAAGAAAAATCGCCTCAACCTTCTCACGGGAATATTTCGAATAAAACCGCACTCATCATCTCCAAACACAAAAATTTCCACATTCTCTTTCTTTTCAGTGATAACTCGAGTGACTCAATGAGTCTTTCCCGAGAAATTGAAGATGCATCATTGAATGAAAACGATGAGAAATAGTGTGAATGAACGTGGGGATTCGTGTCATCTCGACTAGTAATTTTCATTGCTGAGTCACTCTGAATAAACGCCCACTGCAACTATTTTAATCGATGGAATTCTGAAGTTCTGAGTTCAATCATTGAATGAGACTAGGATTTTTCCTTTCTATTTTATTCATCTGTTAAATTTTTAATGTGAAAAAGCCACTATTATTACGTGTGATTGGGGGCCCCGTATTGCTGTGCTCGATAACGATAACTAAACTGAAACGGGTCTACGAACTGAGGTCTCGAGTTGTCGACCTCGAGTTAACAATTCTGACTGATACGAAAAGACATGAAGAAGCGAATAGAAAAGAATATTCTAAATAATTTGTGAATTTATATTTACGTAGGTATTCATTGATTATTCATTAAAATTTTAAAGTGAAATTTTTGAATAATTTATTTTGTAATTTCGAGTTAAATTATTATACTTTGCATATAATTTTTAATTGATGTGAATTATTGAGGTCATTAATCAGTCTTAATGAGGTAGAAACTCGTGTTAAGTTGATAGCAATGCCATGCACTTCCGTATCACGTAGGAAAAAAAAAGAAACCATTGGAGGAAAAAAGTGGAAAGAGTCATTTAAAGGAAAGAAATAATGGGAAATATCCATATCACTCATGAGAATAACGATAAAAATAAGGCAAATCAGTGGACACTTGTTTAATATAAAAATTTCAATTACCCAGAAATTACGAGTTTCTTCTTTTTTTTTTTATCTCATGAATATCTCCAAAAATATCAGAGATACAAAAATTTTCATCGAGACCTTTTTTGTAGCTCTCATTCCGCTCTACAAAAAAGGTCTCTACAAAAATTCTCCTATCTCCCACAGTTCCCGAGTTATTCCCAAAAAACAATTTAATCACTCAATTAACCCCAGAATTAAAATCTCTGTGAATAATTCAAATTATCTAATAAAAAGTAAAATCCACCTATCATTTTCATTACTCAACGAAGAAAAAATAATAATAAACAAAAAAAACCTGTGCATACTCGACGTCTACCTTCAATGTGCACAGACACGTCTATAAACCCGTGAAAGAGCATATCGGCCAGACGCCAGGCGCTTTTGGGCTTGGGTGTGCATAAACGTCGGGTTTGTAGGCACCTTTATTCGCGCGGTCTAACGCCACTGACGTTTTTCCCTCTCTCTCCCTCTCTTTCTCCTGAGTTAAACACACGCGACTGGCTCCTCTCACACACATACGCAATCCGTTACTTTCCCTTTTGAAAATCGATTTTAGACGTCGGGCCAGAAACTCAACGACTCCAAGCCGACTTCCTCCTCCTCCAATGCACATCCAAAGTAAAACCCCCTAAAATCACTCTCTTCCCTTCTAAAAATCCCAATTACAAATATTCTCAATCCTAAAACTTCAAAAGTCAACGATTTTCCCCTCCAAATTCTCTCTCCCTCTTAAAGAAGAACGTGCATTATCATACAAGCAGATAACAATGTCTGCAAATCGACAGAGAAATAATTTTTTTTGATTCAAATTCAACGAAGAGAAGAATTATAACGAGGAGTCTGGTAATATGAATGACCGTGCAACCGTGTGCACCTCGTGCTTTCACCGAAAAAAAATCCCCAAAAGCATTTGGCAGAGGGAAGAAAACAAAGGCCTCTATCTCTAATACACACATAAACTCAGCCTCCTTTTCCTCCTCTTTTGAGCGCCTTCCATCCGCCTATCGCATCACCAAAAAATTTACCCCCAAAAAGAGGAAAAGAATCCACAGAATTAAAATGATATTTCGAAAAAAAAGTGGAATTCTTTGCAGCAAAAGTGAATGGAAAAATGTGTCGTCATATGATGCATTTAAAGTCCAACGTTTGCAAAAAATCGATAAACCCAGAACGAGAGTGAAAGTCTCTTTCCCTCTTTCGTACAAAACTTCCCCTCATTTCATTTAGTGACGCACCCGAAAGCTCCTCCTGCCCTTCTTATTCTTCTCTCATTTTTCCTCTCCTGCCTTCATCCCCTCGCATTCCATTCACCTCCCTTCAGCGAAGGGTAAAGTGGCCTCTTGAGTATCGTACATAGATATACATAAATAAGAATTCATCGAGAATGAGGGAAAAACGTATGGGAAATGAATGACGTTGAATAATATATGTGCAAGCTTTATATGCACCCTAAACTGTCATTTCTTATGACTTGAAAAAAAAAGAAGAAATTGCCTCTTCAGGTAGAGGCATTTATGTTCTCAACGAATTACACGTCATTACCCATCAATTCACCGTGAAATTCATCTAGAAAATGACGTACTATAGAAAGTCTGTTTATTTGGAATTCAATACAATAGAGGAAAACTATTATATTCTTCAAAAGATGCATTAAATTAATAATGAACAATACTATCCATTGGGTAATGTCTTCGCCAGGTCTTTCAAAGCTTATTCATGAATAATTCAATGGAGAATAGGTAAACCAGATGATTTGACCTACATTCTCATAAAAATAATTAAATTTTTTGTTAATTGAAAAAAAAAAGAATATTTTCATAATTACAATTTAATATTAATTGTCTGAATTTATTGCAAAATTAATGAAGAGGTCCATTCTTCTCCTCAGCTTCTCCTCATTCATCACGCTAATGTTCTGGTTTAAAAGGTTAAAGGAATAAACTCCAATGAATATTAAAAAAAAAAAAAAACGAAATTAATGAAACGTGCAAAGTAATGTGTGAAAGACAACGAGTAATTTAATGCTCATTGTGTATCCGTTGGCATCCTACGGGATAAGAGGAGGGGTCAGAAGAGAGAGGCCCTAACGAGCCAATTTTCTTCACTCCATTCCTCCTTTGCCACTAAACGCTAAGACCATTTCATTCTCCAGCATCTATTTATACATATTTATAATTATATGTATTCTTCTCTTCTGAGTAACGGACTTTGCTCCCTGGAATCGCCTCTCATCACAAAAGCCCCGTTTTCACTCGATTATTTCACTTGTACTCTCGATTCACCGATTATTCCAATGAACAATGCAAAACCACGTATTATCAATGATTTTTCTAAATTATTCTTCATGTTTCTCCTAGCAGCGGCTCCGGTGCAAAAGTACTGGTTACCAATCTGTCGGTCCACGCTAAATTCGAGGACGTTGAGCTCCTCTTCTCAACTTATGGACAGGTGCTGAATCTCGAGAAAGTATCATCACGAGATCCAAACAGCCAGACACTACTTATCAGCTATGAAACGCACGAGGTAGCACAGCAGTAAGTTCAATTCGTTTCTTTAATATCTTTGAATCTTAAGGAGATAGATGCATTTTTGGTCAGACCATTCTTGTAGCTGTACGAAAAAGATTTCGAGTTATATGAAAAATAAACAGTATTTAACACAATTGTAATGTAAATAATTTGTTGCAGGGCTGTGAATCACTTGAATGGCTACGAGTACGAAGGTGCTCCAATAAAAGTGGAAATGTCGAGTGCTGAGAGTCGACGTAGAGCACGCAGTCAGCGTGCTGGTGTTGGTGCATTCTCTGGTATACCTGGTTCTGGACGTCAAACTGATTTTCCACTGCGTATATTAGTACAGTCAGATATGGTTGGTGCTATTATTGGACGTCAGGGCTCAACAATACGTCAAATAACTCAAATGACACGTGCCAGAGTTGATGTACATCGTAAAGATAATGTTGGATCACTTGAGAAAGCAATTACAATCTATGGTAATCCAGAAAATTGTACTAATGCTTGTAAAAAGATACTGGAGGTCATGCAGCAAGAGGCTAATAATACGAACAAAGGGTGCGTATTAATTTCAATAAATCACGTTTTATCTAACATTACTGTGTGAATTTATTGCTTCATTTTATTCTATTTTTCACAGGGAAATCACACTGAAAATTCTTGCACACAATAATCTCATTGGCCGCATCATTGGCAAAGGTGGTAACACTATCAAGAGAATAATGATGGACACTGACTCGAAAATCACTGTCAGCAGTATAAATGATATAAACAGTTTCAACTTAGAACGTATTATCACTGTCAAGGGGACAATTGATAATATGAGCAAAGCAGAATCCATGATTTCCAGCAAACTTCGTCAGAGTTATGAGAATGATCTTCAGGCAATGGCTGTAAGTTTACCACTTATTTTATGGAATTATCTCAGAAGTTGTTTATTGAAAAAAACTAATGATTAATTATTTCAGCCACAAAGCATGATGTTCCCCGGCCTCCACCCAATGGCAATGATGTCAACAGCTGGTATGGGCTACAGTTCACGTGGACCAGGTTTATATGGCTCAGGACCAGCACCCTATCCATATCAGGGTAGTCTGCCAACTCAACAGGGTGTACCAGCAGCTGATACACAAGAAACAACCTTCCTCTACATTCCCAATAACAGTGTAGGCGCAATAATTGGTACAAAGGGATCACACATAAGAAATATCATTAGATTTTCTGGTGCTAGTGTTAAAATTGCACCGCTTGAACAGGAGAAACCAGCTGATCAACAGACTGAGAGAAAAGTCACGATTGTTGGCTCACCAGAGTCCCAATGGAAGGTAATAATATCAACATTCTGAAAATAGGGGACGGTGGGGTAAAAAGGCCACAAGTGGTAAAAGGGACATAGGCTCACTTTGAAATTGTATATTACGAGAAATCGAGAGAAATATTGAAGATATCTTTTTTCTGATGACTCCATTGGAAAGCTTTTCAATGGAATCATCAGAAAATCGCTATCTCGAACCGTTCAATCAGAATCTCCATTTTACCCCGATTCCCCCTACTCAATTTTTTTTCGGAATATTTTCGAGGGGAATTATGGTCTCGTGGGTAAACGTTCGATTCACACCTGAGTGGTGACGGGTTCGATTCCCACACCGGGAAAATAATTTGAATAATTCAAACCTGTCCATTTGGGGTGATGGCGTATGCAGGCATTCACCTTGATAAGAGCAGGAAAATTAAATGCAAGGGTCTACCGTGGTTGATACAACATATTAACGTTGATTATCGACCCCCGGAACTCTTCAACATTTTTTCATAATTTAATCTCTCTATCTCTTCTCATTGAACTCCCACGATTAAACCTTTTCTTGCAATTATTCACAGGCTCAGTACCTGATTTTCGAGAAAATGAGAGAAGAGGGCTTCGTAGCGGGCACGGAAGACGTCAGATTGACAATTGAGATACTTGTACCAAGTGCTCAAGTCGGTCGTATTATTGGTAAAGGTGGTCAGAATGTCAGAGAATTGCAGCGTGTAACTGGTAGTGTTATCAAGCTATCTGAACAACAGTCAACACCTCCACCAGCTGATGAGGAAACTACCGTCCACATAATTGGGCCGTTCTTCTCTGTTCAGGTAATGCAATTAAATCAAATACATTGACTTGATGAAAATATGAGTTTCGAATATTTAAAAACTCTCTTTTTGCTTGCAGTCGGCACAGCGAAGAATTCGAGCAATGGTCCTTCAATCAGGTGCACCAGGCAGTACAACTGGCATTCCTGGCTCACGCGCTGGTCGCGGCACGAGCCAGGAGGGCGGTGTACGCTCACGAAGAGACGGTAGTACAGCATCACAACAAGGTAGCTCAGTACAACAGCCATCTCAGCCAGCTCAACAGCAGCAACAGCAACAGTCCCAACAACAGACTCAACAATCTAGCTCATCGCCGCAGGGTCAGACCCAACAGCAGCAGCAACAGTAACGTTGATGATGAATAAGAGAAAATGAAGTAACAAACAGGAAAAATAAATAAAACTCACAACTTATTATATGAAGATGAAAAGGAATGAGCAAACATCTGACACCGAGCAACGCCTCAACCGCACTCTTTTTTTTTTTTTTCGTTCTTGATCGCTCGTGGTGGTTTCTTGTGTGGAAAAAGAGAGGAGAAAAAAAGAGGAGAGAGTTGAAAAAGAATGGGAGACACAGGTGGGGGCAATAGTTCGTTTGTAGAATTATCCGGAGATTTTGAATTGTAAAAAAAGGCAGATGATTATAAAAAAATTCTAGCGCTGCAAAAATGATTGATTATCCTGCCTCGGGCTCGAGTGTATCAATTTCGGCATGATTATTCAAAAATTGTTTTTTTTTTTTTTTCTTCATTATTTCGAGCTCGTTGTGGCATTGGATTCAGCTTTAATCATTAATTGATTACAGTATCTTAATTAATTCGAGTTGCATGACTCTGGAAGTCGCAGGACTCAAATGTGTGCAGCACTAGATTTTTTTTTTTTTTTTTTTAATGAAATGCATGAAAAAATATCGAATCAATTAACATAAAACAAAATTTCCCCATTTTTTTTCCTCGATTTGTTCTTTTTTTTCTCCTCAATCTCTCTTTTATTCTGAAGAATTTTTATTGTGAGTTTGTAGTTTGTAAGATAAACTCGCAGATGAAGAATAATTTAAGAATAATAATGGTTAAAAAAAATAAAAATAAAATCGTATTCACCACGTGCGCGATAAAAGCGGTTGAATAAGAAATGATAAATTATGAGAATTCAAAATAATGAAGATGAAGGCATTGAAGAAAAGAGTGAAAAAAGAAAGATGAAAACTACGGGAAAACACACACAACCTTATTACCTCATTCATTACGATTAAAGATTTAAATATGAATAGAAATGCGAAAATGAGAGATGAATTAAATGAGAGATGAAGTAATTGATGAAAGATAAGATGATGAAAAAAAAAAAGAAGAAAGAAACCAAGTAATCTAGAAGTCTACCTAATATTAAAGTTATTGATAATATACAGAGAAATGAAACAAAAGAAAAAAAGCAAAAAAAAAAAAAAAGAAAAGAAGAAGTTAAGTAACAATTTACACAATTACAATTTACGTTATAAATCCTGTTAAATCACTATCACCGCTATTAATTATTATTAATTACACAATTATTATTACAATATGTTCAATTTGATGAATAGATAAAAAGGACCTCTGTCATCTGGGCAAATAATCTTGTGCAAATGACAGAGGTTTTTTATTACAATTTATATTTCACTTGTTTTTCAATAATTTTATTTTTCTTTTTTTTTTATTAAAAAAAAAGAAGAAGAAACTAAATAGTTCTCAGTTTTATGTTGAGATAAAGGAATATTAAATGAAGTAATAGATACTGATTGCAGTTTTGCATTATGCCGATTTATGGATATAACATGAGTAATAGAATAACACAGATTGAGGATTTTTCTTTTTTTTTATTAATGATTCTGTTAGTGAACTAGAGTTTCTAACGAACCCTTGGACTGTAATACCAAAGAATATGGATTTTTTTTCGTATTAAGATGCAGGAAAATTGGTCTTGGCCATTAGCCAAGTGTCGAAGGGATTCGTTACTTTTTTTAAATATATTTTTCGAACTTTGTTCAAAATTCCTCAACAAGCCCCATTTTTTTTTTTATTAACTACTGCATAGGAACGGGTTTATAATTAGGTAACACATACAACTTCAGGTGGACTCTGATGAGATTCATGAGATGGGAATTATCGAGCTGATGCTGATAGATATGGATGATGAAGAAAGAAAATAATAATAATAATGAAAGACGTTTTGAAATGAGACAAAAAAGATGATGAAGAGGAGGATTTAAAGAAGAAGAAGAAGAAGAAAAAAAAAACAATTTTCAGGGATTTTTACTTTTACCATGGATGTAATAATGTGTGAGTGTGCGTGTGTTGACTGATGAAGGGATGAAAAAAAAATTAATTATTAAGTTTATTATTATTATTTTTTTTTCATTTATTATTATTATTTTGGAATTTAAAAATTAATGAATTAAATTGTGGCGTGAGGCGGGCAAAGATTATTTTTTTTTTCTTTGAAGAAAATTCATTAAAGTATGCATTGAGGATTGAACGAGAAAATTAGTTCACTTTGTTTTTGAATAACAATGAAAATGAAATAAGAAATAAGATAGAAAAATCGAGATTCTTCAATCTTGATTTTATGATTAAAAAAACATAAAATACTGAAGATTTTTCAGAGATATATTTTTATTTATCTATTGAAAAATCAATATCGGACTGACGATTAGTGAAAAAACGTTTCACGAGTGAATAATGCCACTTTTGCATTAACTTTTTCATTTTCTTATTAATTTTTTATTTTTGAGTATCTCGTGATACGTTTTTGATTTTCTCAATTAGTAACAAAATAATGATTTTGTTGCTGTTAACAATTTCTCGACATTCGGTAAAGTGGCGTTTAGTACAAAAAAAGAGGAGCGATTTTTTAGGGAACGTTTGCGGGTGGATTTTTTTTTTTTTTTTTTTTGGGCGAAGCTGTGTACCTATTTTTTTTTAATAAAAAAGAAGAGAAAATGAAAAAAAGTGTATACGAGCGGATGATGAGAACGAAGCTGAAGTAGGATTAATGGAGATGAGATTTTCCTTTTTGTTTAATTTTTTTCTTTTTCTTTTTGTTTCGGGAATGAGAGGAATTAGAATTTAGTGAGGGGAGGAAAAATGGGTGGAAATCAATTGAGATGAAAAAAAAAGAGAGAGAGAGAGAGTATAAGTTTATTTTTGATACATTGTTGGGGGGGAGATAAGTAATTCTTTCAATTATTATTTTTTGCTTTCGTTCTTTCTCTTTCTTTATTCTTTCTTTCTTTTTCTTTTCTTTTCTTTTTTGTTAGATGCTTTAATAACTTAATGAATTTTAACGATATTTAGGATTGTATAAGAGATTTTTGTCTTCTTGTGAATGGAAATTTTTAATATAAAGAGGGATGGGAAAAAAATTAAATGAAAATCCAAAAAAAAAAAAAAAAAAAAATTAAATTAAAAACACAATTGTGGTGATGAAGGTACAAAGAGAAGTAATTAAAAACGAGGCGAAGTAAAATTTCGTGAGTGAGACATTGAGAAAAATAAGATAAAAAAGAAAAGTTAATAAAATGAGAGAAAAGAAAAAAAAGATGAGATAATTAAAGTAAAAAGTAAAAGAGAACAAAGAATTTTTAGTGACTACGTAGTTTTTTGCACTGCGTTTTAAAGTCAAAAGGAAAAGGAGATTTCTTTTGTATTTTTTTTTTTTTTTTTTAGTCGGATAAATTGTATAATATATTTAATATATTTCGAGGTAAAAAAAAAAGAAATTTTTTTAAATATAAAGGCGGTGGTCAGGTCGCTGGGAGACCGTCACACCATTTTATCAATGGAAAAAAAAAGTGGGATAATAAAGAGATTAAAAATGTTTAATAAAAGAAAAATGTAGAAAAAGGAAGAAAAAAAAAAGAATGAAGAGATGAAAAACCTAAAATCTCGGGCTCGCAGTTTTATGTGACACGAGATTTTCTGGACAATTATTCTCGTATTTAAAAAATGCGGCCTCCCGCTTCAACCACTTCTGGATTATTTATCGAAATAAAATTAGATAAAAATAATAATGAAACAAAGTAAATTGAAACTTCCAAAAGAAATTTAACATAATCAAGTGCCAATAAATGACACAAATTTAAAAAGAAAAACTAAATGAAAAATCTACGAATAGAAAACAGAAAAAAACTGATCACTCCTTTTTCCAACTAAAAACATTTTTAAACAAAATCATTTAAAAATCAACAAATCTTTCGGTGAAAAAAACAAAAAAATCACTCTTTTACATTTGTAATCCCACAAAGAGACAATTTTGAGAATGAAAAAAATTCACTCACGACCCAACCGAGCCCCAGTATTTAACAAAATGAAAGAATTCAATCGTATTTCTTTTTCTCTTTAATTTAAAAACAGCAGTAAATGGGAGGAGAACTTTAAAATGATTTTAAAAAATGGGAATTAAAAAAAAAAACTATTGACTCTTCGACTTCGTTGCTCGCTCACAGTTCTGAAGCTCTCAACCAGAATTATAGGAAGGAAAAAAAAATGGAAAATACACGAGATGGACCAAATAGTAGTCATCGTAACACGCAAACGAGATGAATGAAAAAAAATGAAGAAAAATGAATGAATAATAGAGGAGATAAACATCGCATGAATAAACGCTAATTGAAAAGCGAATAACATGGAAAATTAATTAATTTTGCATATTAATAATTGAAATTTCGGCCGTTTTCACACCCGTAGCATCAAGCAGACTCTCGAGGAATTTAAAAAAGAATAAAAAAGGCTTCAATGAAAAATGAGGGAAAAAAATAATTAGTGATGCCAGGAGTGGTGAGACAGGGATGAATTAATGATGAAATTTTTTTAATTAAAATTAAAAGAAAAAAAAAAAATTGAAGCATCAATGACATTATTGTATAATGCCACGAGGCTTATTATGAGAGAGAGAGGCCCGCTCGCACACTCGGGGACGATGAAATGTACAAATCAAACACAAAGTATGAAAAAAGAAAAAAAAATGAGAAAAAAAACAAAAAAAAATGCAGAGAAATTATTAATATAATGATAACTTAAAAAAAAAAGAGAAGATGATTTTTAAAGTTATAAATTATTAATAAAAAAATTAATGCGTGGTGGAGAAATTAGAGTGAAGTTTAAATGAAAAAAAAAAAAAAAAAAAAAAAAAGAGAAAACGATAAGGAATTTTAACCACGAGAATTAAAGGAAGAAAAATGTACAAAATCGATTAATCGCTAAATCTTAAATGTTAGTATCTAATGAAGATGAGGAAAAAAAAAGTATTTAATCGCGCAGACATTGTAATTGTGTGTTACTCAAGGATTGAAAAAAATAATAATCATCCCCCCCTCTCAAAAATCAATTGATAATGAATAATGGAAACGTGCTGAATCACAGAATTACGATGAATTATCTGAGATGAATTTAATTGAAATAATAATAAGCACGAATTTAAATAACGGACAAAACTGATTTGATGCGTCTAACGTGTAACAACTACACGATTCGCACATAAAATAACATGAATAAAGATAAATCATCATCAATTAATTAATTAATTAATAATAAATGATAATCAGATGGAATTAATAGGCGACACACGCACACAAAAAAAAAAGTGAAGAAGAAGATGGAAAAATAATAATTGAAATAATTTTAAATTAAATAAGAGAACAAAAATTAATTAATAATAAGAGAAATGGAGAAATTAAATAAAAAAAACCTGCCGGCTTCACCATAATTATTAATTAACTCTTAATAAATAGTAAATAGTATTATAAATAAAAATACAAGAATTGATGATAATCGTCAAGATGAAAGGAAATTACAGAGAAATAATTGAAGATAAGAGAAAGAGAAAAATTCAAGAATTAACAAAAAAAAAGTAAACGAATTCGTTAATAAACTTGACGAAATATTTTGGGCTTTAGTATTTAATTTTTCGGGATAAACATCAAATCGAAATGAACAATATTAAAAAGAAAAAATAGTTTAAATAACCATGGGCCTTATTGTAAACAGTTGGGCATTGTTATTTATTGTGAATGTGAAAAAAATGTGAATTTTTTTCCATCAAATGAAAGAAAGAAAAAATGAATAACATTTTATTATTACAGAAAATAATTATTGGATTTTAAAAGTTAACAAAAATGATTGATAAAAAAAAAAAATGAAAAAAAAAAAATACAAAAAAATAATAATAGTAATAATAAAATTAACGAGTACTGCGCAAATGCGGTGTCGCGCGAGAGACACACACGAGTGAGAGATATTCTTTCTTTTTTTCTTTTTTAATGTTTAATTAATGATTAACAGTTAACGATAACAGATAAAACAAAAATGAATTAATGAGTGAGAGACATTGTGAGTGAAAGAATAATAATAGGTAGAATAATAATGAAGATAAATAGGAATTACGTGATGCGTTACAATTGAGTCGGTAATATTATCTATTATTATTACTAATTGTTGCCAATTATGGGCATTAAATGATGATAAATCCATTATTTGGATTTATTTTATCAACACACACATACACACATTAATGAAATGAGAGAAAAAATAATGAAATAATTAATTACAAGAGAGATAAACAGTTGAAATCCCCCTACTCCCCCCTTCATATATGTGTAAATATATTTTTACTTACTATATATAGATATATGAAATTATAATCAAGTTAACATTTCATAGATCAGATGCACGTGTGCACACAATTATCATTTATTTTTCTCCTCGGTATTTTTTTTTTTTTTTTTAATTTTTCATTAATTATTGATTAATCCTCTCGAATTAAAATGTTAATACTAAAACCCAAAATGAATTTCGCGACAAAGAATTAATAAAGAAAAATGATAAATTTTCGGAATTTTCGGAGGAAATTAAAGAAGTGAAGTCGGAAATTGTAATTGATATCGTAATAATTACCCAAACGCGTCCACTACCTCAGGAGTTACATTTTTTTTTTAATTAATTGCGTAAAAGAAACATGAAAATAATGGAGTTAGAGTAATTGATAATTCATGATTTTTTCGTCAGGTGCAGTGATGAGGTTTTCAATCAATTTTTGGGGTAAAAAAACCTCAGATCGTTGTTTTAAGTTTCATTCTTTTTCTTTTTTTTTTTTTTTTAATTGAAAAAATAATAATAGAAAATAGAGAAGAATAATTCTGATAGGATTTTTGCATGTAATTTGTTCTTTGTTGAATTGACAGACAGTTTTTTTATAAAGTGAAAATAGGCAGGCGCTGGAAAAAAATGTAGTTGAGTTTATTAATTATTGATTCCCGATTAGCAGTGTTTTTTTTTTTTTTCTCGTCAATTATTTTTTTCTCTTTCTCCCACGTTACACAGTTGTTTATTGATTAATTAATGATTATTTGCATTGACTTGTTTATTACGTGAATTTAAGAAATATAATTGATACCGTCGTCCATGCGCATAAATTAATTAATAGGCGTTTATGTTAATTCAGGAAAATAATTGAGCAGTGGAAAAGTTGAATGCATCAGTCAATTATGTTTAACAAAATTCATGAGAAAAAAAAAAAAAAAAACAAATCGACTTCATTTCAGCTTCTCCCTGCAGCATTTAAAAACGCGTTTAGGTGAATAAAACAAAATGATAATATCATTAACCGATGAATTTTCTTAATCTCTAATTGAAAATAATTTGTATATTTTTTAATTAATTAATTGTATATTTGTGATTGAAATCGGTGAACGAGACGAGATCACAGAATTATATTAATTTGTTATCGCGCAATGTACGGGCCCTCCAAATAAGAAAAACAATCAAGTACATGAAAAAATTGTTGAAATTTTTCTTTTTTTCAATTGAAAAGAAAAAAAAGATGAAAATTTTAAAATCACTGGAGACCGTAACACGATAACAAGTCCAAACGATTTGTACATTGAATCAAATTTAAAAGAAATAATAATCATAATCATTCGATTGATTGAAAAAAAAAGAGACCAGCTCAGACTGGATGACAAAATACACAAGAAAAAAAAAACTGTATAACGATGGTTGCATGCACACGGAATACATTTAAAAAAAAGAAGAAGTAATTTAAAAAATAATACGGGAAACGGCACAACGCCAACCCATGAGAAAAAAATGATAAAAATTTATCATTTATTCATTAAAATAACGATGCTTAATCATTTTTCCTTTGTTTATATAATTTTTCTATTTTTTTTAATTAAAGAAGTTGCGCATTGCCGATGGAGACAGACCTCCTCGCTTGCATTTTGCTTCGCAATTGCTATGGTTTTTCATTATTATTTTTTTTTTTTGCTTATTAGGATTTATTCGACTTCGGATGAGAGTGGATTTAAAGAAAAAAATCGATTAAAAAAGCTTGGGATTGATGAACTCAAAAGCCGGAGTTGAAGATCCTTCAATATCAATTTGATAACTTTTTTTTTTTCTCTTTGTTTTCTCCAATAATTAATTCGATATTTCACAATTATTAATTCAATTTATTCTCGTCTTTTTTTTTTGTTTAGTTTCTAATTACTACTATTTTTTTTTTTGTTTCTATTATTAGAGTACCCAATTTGCACAACTGCCAGGCATTTATTATCTCAAAATTTTTTGATCACAAGAATTAATGATTGGGCTACAAAAAAATTTCAATCGGAGATAATAATTGCAATTAAATCAGATTCGGGGGGCAAATACATAGCGTGGTACTGCATTTATTTAAATAAAAACATCCCACGTGTAAAATTATTCACAATAATGGGTAAAAATGCGTTCTCCATTCTGGAAGGAATCACGTAAATTTTTTTTTTTTCATTATTATTACGTATTTGATGTAATCATTTTTCTTAAAAAAAAAAAAAAAAAAAGAGTAATTCGAAGATGGAAAAATTCGTACCAATATCTGGCGCACTAATTTTGAGAAGGAAATATTTCGATTACATATGAGGAAAGGAAGGAATGAAAAAAATAAAAAAATTTACTGCGTTTTTTTTAGTGAATAATGTTTAAATCATAAATATATATGGATAATCATTAAGAATTACACAAAAATGAATAAAATAGGCATTAAGGCTGGCAGTAGCAGACGGTTTCCCTCCAGATGCAAAATTAACGTTGAAAAATCCCTCAGGAATGACAAAAAATGAAAATTTAGAGGAATTATTAAGAATTTTTGGCTAAAAAAAATTAATTTACTCTCGGATTTATTCTTCTGGACGGACAGCCGCTGCTGCGGATTGAATTTTTTTTGGCAATTTTCTTTTCTTTGATCTAATAGGATACGTGAACGTGAGGAATTGCCCTGTATCTTTATTAATAAATTTGAAAAAATTCGGTGTGCGCGCAAGATATCTGAAAGTGAGAGGAAAAAGAAATTAATAAAGCCCCCAAGAAGAAAATTCAATTTTTTATATTTCGATTCTTTTCCTTTTTTTTGAAAAAAAAAAAAAAAAAAAAAAACTAAATTAATCAGAATTTTAAATATATTTTGTCGATCTCTCGTCTCGTTTGTGCGAGCGGGCAAGTAATGTGTTGAAAAACCGTAGAAATTGAAGAAAAATGAGAAAAAAAAACGCGTTTAACATTAAACACAAAAAAGAATTTAAAAAAAATAAATAAAAAAAAATTGAAAACACTACCTGTATTGTATGTAAACATAAAAGAAAAATAGTAATTACAGCCTACAGTCTTTCTTCTCAGTGCAGTTAATTAATTAAATTGTAATTAAAAGAAAAAACAAATAAGAAAACAATAACAATAATGTGCCGCGATAATGTGAAAGATTAAAAAGGAAAAAAACGAAGAAAACACACAAGTGCAATAGTCTCAATAGTAAACGGAAAAATGATTCTTCAATAATTGATTGAAGAAGAATAAAATAAAAAAAAATAAAAGAAAAAATAATAATTGAGAAACGCGTTTACAGGATAAACTACCTCGCAAATCTTTATTTTTTTTTCTTTTTTAATTATTCATAACTGCAGAATAATCGTACCTCATTAATTTTTTTTTTAAATATATCATCCACGCATTACACCCCAATATGTACATGAAGTAAAAAAAAAAAAATATATTCGTGTTTTACAATTTTCATTCTTTTTATTTTATTTTTTCCACAAACCATTAATTTCATTTAATTAATAAATACAGGAGATTTTAGAAAATCAACACAACGACGATTTTTGATTAAAAAAAAAAAAACAGTTTTGTAAATGCAATAGAGCCTGGAACCTGCCTATAAACATAATATCTGTAAATAAAAATCAATTATTAATTGTAATGATTTAAAATGGAGAAAAGAAACATAAACAGATTTTTTTTTTGTAATGAAATAGAAAGAAAAGAATAAGTGAACTTGAGATAATTTAATATTGAAATAAACATAAAAAATATTGCTGCCGACTTTTTTACACAATTAATAATTCCAGGTATTTTTATAACGCAGGATATTATTGAATTATTCAATAATTCAGCACAGACAAGAGAAAATGAAAGATACACATGAAGAATAATCATTTTTTTCTATTTTTTTATACAATTAAATAATTAAAAAAAGAAAAACACTTTACCACGCAATAGAAAATAGTTTTTTTACCTAATTATCATAATGAATACATTATAATGACTCTGACATTGATTTGAAAAATAATTTCTTCATTGATTTAACTGAATTGAGTCGAATTAAGAATTTTCTCATAATTGATGTGAAAAAAGTCATCTTCTCTCACTGCCAAAGCATTTTTCTCCTTAATTTTTAATGAAAAATCTCAGAATCAAATCAAAGAAGAAAAAATAATATTAAAATCGAGGAAATAATTTTTATCCAATTAACAATTTTTTACGATTTTAATAAACATTTTTAATCAATAATGTCAGAGTAAACAAATGGAGGATTAATTGAAAGAAAATTTACCTGTTATATGTCGTGCACTTTTTTGCCACGATTACAACGCATTTTGCGTTAATAAGTAATGATTAAAGATGAGATAATTAGTGGAGAGGATAAAATGTGGGATTTTCAATTTTTGTCGTTAGTTTTTTATGAATATCTCAGAATTTAGTGGAGATACGAAAATTTTTGTTAATACCTTTTTTGTAGAGGGAAATAAAGCCTATAAAAAAGGATCTCACAAAAAATCTCCTATTTCTATTGGTTCCCGAGATATTCATGAAATAATGATTCTGAAAATTCAGCAGTGAATAAATCCGGAGGATTATTCTTGATTTATCTGAAAATATCTCGGAAACGATGAGACATAGGAGAATTTATCAAGAGACTTTTTTTTGAGCTCTCAAAATTGTCTACAAAAAAGGTCTCTTGATAATTTTCTCTAAACCCACTCGTTTCGGAGATAATTGCAAAAGAATATAAAAGTGATTTCACTGCTGAATTATATCGTTTCGTTTTATCACTTCACTACTGTAATAATTATACAGAAATAAAAAAAAACAATCTGTCTGCGATTTTAAATGGCATTATTGTATCTTAGATATTTTTAAGAAGAATAAGAAAATGAGGAAATATTAATTAATCGGATTGTTCTCCTGTGCAAATGAAAAAAAAAAAATCAGTGTGACTTGTTATTGCTGAAAAAAATTGAAGAGAGTTGCTGAAAGAATAATGAACAAACAATTCCTCACTGAAGCGAATGAAATTTTTATTAAAAATTCTATTTGGATGTAAATGCATTAAATTATTAAGGAAATAATGAAGCAATCGCTAAGGGTACAAATGATAATTCTAAAGGAGTAAAAAAAATCTATCAGTAAAATGTATTTTACGATTATTTTTTTTTTTTCAAGAGGAAACATAAATAAACCCCAGGCGATGTGCAGAAAAATTTAGGTAATCAGAATAATCACAAGAAAATTAATAGTTAAGCATATAAATTTGATAATGAAAAAGGAAGAAAAATTTTCAAAAATTCTCTGATGAAATAATTTAAAAAAAAACGAAATCACATTAAAAGGAAAATTTTCAAGAAACATCAATTCGTAAGTTATTAATTAATTTGTTCAAGTGCTTGCTATTAATCTTTTACTTTAATTTTCGGAATTGAAAACCCAAAAATCAGTGGAAAATTCAGCAAAAATAAAACAGGAAAAAATGCAAACTTATAAATGAAAATAGAGAAAAAAAATAAAACCAAGAAAATAATGGAATAAAAAATTGAACTTTTTATGTGTAACATTCAATTGAGGATTGTATGTAATTGTATATATATGAGTACAATGCAGTCCATGAGTTAATATACATTCTCCTTTTTCTACAATTGAAGAAAAGAAAAATGAATAAATTATTCTAGTTAATAAAAATAAAAAAGCCAAGGGTTTGAGTTATTTGATAAATTTGTCTTGAGTACCTTGAAAAAAAAATAAATGACAAATAAATTTACATATTTGAATTTAATTACAACACTTTACTAATTCAATTATTTACAGATGTGACAATTCTTTGGTTTAAAATAATGCACGTTCCCATTAATGAAATCATTGAATTCATTAAAATTAAAGAGAAGAATTATTCTACATTATCATTTTCTTCATTTTTTTTCTGTTAAATTGAAAGAACATTTCTTTATTAATTTTTCCGTCGACTGAATAATTTAATTCTTTCGAATTTTCCTGAAGAATTACGCTGGCCTCGTTGCACGTACCATGTCACCCAAGAGTCTCTCTACACTAACATCCCCGACAGTTGGTTTAAATAATAATTCCTGAAGTGTATTACGACAAAGTGCACGTGCCGGAGGTAACAGAAGTAGTAAACGACCAACTCTGCTGGCTCCACGTTCCCCAAGAACTGTTACCGTTTGTTCCTGAAGTGCTGATACCCTTGCTGCATCGCAAAGACCTCTGGACTCTGCAATAAAACCATTAAAATTAAAATAATATGAAAATTCAAACCGGAATAATTTTTAATCAATAAAATTGAGGATTTATTATTACATACCTCCTTTAAACAATGCAATGGCCTTCAAACAAGCATACTCCGAGTGATCCACTCTCATAATCGCAAATCTCGTTAATAATTCCCTCAGTCTCCTCAATTCTTCAGCGAGAATCTGTTTTCTCTCGGCTGGAAGGATGAGAGACATGAGTATCGATTCGTCGGTTGTAAAGTTCCATTGGGCTGCTGTTAAAACGAACAATTCACTCCACGATTCTTCCAGCAGTATCGCTTGGTCTCTGAACGACAGCTGTAGCACACGATATAAAATTAAATTAGGGAAAATCGGGGTAAAATGGAGATTCTGATTGAACGGTTGGAGATAGCGATTTTCTGATGATTCCATTGGAAAGCTGAGGAAATTTTGATAAGGGAAATTTTGAAAAGGGAAATTTTTGAAAAGGGAAATTTTTGGCAGCGTAATTTTTGAGCTACGACCAATAGAACCCGAGATATCGCTAAAAATATGTGTGAAAAAAATCGAATTTTCAAAAACACTTGGAAAAATTAATTTCGACACAAGTTTTCTGCTTAAAAATTCCTCAGCTTTCCGATGGAATCATCAAAAAAAATCTATCTCCAATATTTCTCTCGATTTCTTGTAATATACAATTTGCAAAGTCAGCATGTGTCGATTTCACCCCTCGGGGCCTTTTTACCCCACCTTCCCCTATTAATAAAAATAGTCTGAGAGAAATTAAAGCGATTGAATTACCTCTAAAAATGAGGGAATACTCCGAGCCCATTTGACAGCCAGAAACAACAATTTTGCTGCTGACTCGTATACATTTTCTGTTGGTAGAAGCGATGGACTTGTTACACTGTAATCTGGGATTCCTGGAGGTAAACTTGGTGGTGGTGCCAGTCGAAAGGAACCACTGAATCTTATCGGATCTGGAAATTTAAATTCAATAGATTTTTGTCTAATAAAATGAAGATTTCAATTGAATGGTCCGAGACAAAAATATTCTTTCTCTTAATTAAAAAAAAGAGGTTTCTTTTCATTTTCAAAAAATTCAAGAATTCCCAATGGAATTATCACAAAAATTCTATTCCAATATTTCTCATAATTTTTATAATATAAAACATTAATATTATCCACACCTTTTTGTTCATTTCCTCGAATACTACTGGCTTCTTCAGAGCTCGTCACCTCATCCTCTTTCGCAGTGATAGCACCCAGTGGTTCAGTTGGTCGATGCAGAAAATGAGCTGAAAGAGTTAATTCATGAATAACAAAAATTGAAGAACCAATGTAAAAGTGAACAATCAAAAGTATCAAAAATACTCTCAACATACCAACACTGGGACTAAAAGTCGACACAGTTGGCTTGAATGGGAAGAGTCCCGGATAGAGTAATGGATGATAGGGGCTTCCAGTAGCACTGTGGTAGACGTGTGATATACCAGGATAAACTGGTGCTCTTCTTGCTGCATTAACCAGTGAAGATGTACTCCTTGGTGCTCTCTCGTGTTGTACAGCTGTAAATGACACTTCCTTTCGAAATCCCTTGATGCATCTATCTAGTACCCATCCCACTTTATCATATTTCTTTGGGTGGAAAATTCTTTTAAATGACGCAAATTTTTTTTAATCTTTTTTTGACGTTAAAAGGAAAGAGTTGAAAGTGTACAAAACCAATTTCAAATGATTATTTAATATAAATTTGAATAAAGTGTTAAAGTAGAATTTTTCCATATTTTTATTCATTGTTTTCCCAACAGCTTTCTTCACGAGAAATTCAATCTTCAATATCATCGCAACTAATTGATATCTCTCAGCAATCAAGTGTTTGGATTATCACCCGAGTGTCGAGTAGCTACCTTCACCCCTCTCCCACCCCCTCGAATCGAGAGACCGTTCATTCCGTGTTTGCAAAAGCTGTGAACTCGAGCCTGCTCATGACACACCGAGTAGGAGCCAAGAATCGAGTTTCATGTGGGTGGAAAAATCTTCTATTTTCCCTTGCTTTTTTTTTTTGTTCCATTCTGTTTTCACTACCACTAACCCCTCATCATGCAAAAGTACTCCAATGCATTGTAATGTGTTTACACAAGATGGCTGACAAATTCGTGAGTGATTTGAGTGAATTTTTTTTTTATCTGTTTCGATATTTCTTGGGAATTAATTTTGGGAAATTACGTAATTTATTTTTTGTCTTACCATCACGTTTCATGTTCACTTCCAGGCACTTGGCAAATCTGCACGCTTGACATTGATTCCTCCTTGAAACGTCCACGACACACTGGCCATTTTCTTTGCAGACATAATCCAGGTTTCTGGAAATGAAAAACGAGTTATTTTAGTTTTTTCAAAATATCTCGGGAGTTAAAAGAGATAGAGAAATTTTTCATAGAACCTTTTTTGTAGAGAATTTTAAGAGCCACAAAAAAGGTATCTATGAAAATTTCTCTATCTCCTATCATTCTCGAGATATTTAAAAAAAAAACAAAAATCCACTATTTTACACATTTTTATTAAATTAATTAATGAATTTCTGGACATTACCTCGCGTACCTGCGGATTGACCTCTTGAAAAACCCCCTGCAGCCATCACAACTTGGGACACCATAATGTTTACCCGATGCTTTGTCTCCACAAACTTTGCACAATGTTGAATCACGATTTTGCTCATCCATTTTAATTCAAGTGCACTCTGTAACTATCGATTCCAACAAAAAATTTAATAATTCCATTCGAAAAATAGAGAAAAGAAAATAAAACAGTTAGATTGATCCAATAAAATAGATAAAAGTTTGTGGGTAAAAAAATTATTTCAACAAAGTTATCACAATTTTTTTTCTACTCAAAAATTCATTTGCCTCAATTTTTAATGACACGTTTTATCACAAGTTCAGACACGTAATTTGTGCAAACTGTCTAGAACGATTTAATGAACTGTGTAGAGAGGTATAAAGACGATTGGAAAATGGCCATTTGGCTTTACCACCATTGCCATCAAGAGTTGCTTATATTCATTATGAATTTTACATGAAGATAATCCGAAGCTTGTGCTTTTCATACGGAATTGCTCAAGATTTATGGAGACTTCGATCCATGAATTTATTCTATCACAAACTTCTTATCAAAGTCATGAGGTGATAATTACATGTCTCTTCATGTGTCTGACTTGACTCCCGTTTTTTCACTTAAAAAGTGAAGAATAAGTGAAGAGAAGAATTTTTGAGAATTTTTAAAAGATAAAAAACTACAAAAAAATTCAAAAAATCACTGAAATTCTTTGCGAATTCTTCAATAATAATTTTTTAAATAATTTTTGAGTTTTATATTGAATTAAAAAAATAAGAAAAACGAAGGAAAATCAATAAAATAATTGGCATGAATAAATCCGTATTTTAACCCTTGGAATCGAGCACCTGGAAATGGTGAAAGTGACTTTTCCAAGGCTTCCATTATCCTCATTTTTTCCTCAACCCAAGAGAGGAAAGAGTTACCGCCCTGGCACGCGCGTTCACCCTCAGGGCGTTTCTGAAATTTTCCTCCCTCTCCTCTAACCCTATCGCTAATAGGAGGGCCCCGAAGGCTTTTATCCACCTGTGCTTTTCACAGGCTCAATAATGCAGCAACGCCGACACGGAGCCGCCGACAGACCGGTAGACCACACGCGTCGACCTCAAAGGATATCAGCGTAGCCCTCCACTTCACGCCGCACTCTCTTCTTATTCTTTATTTCATTTTTTTTATTTCTTTCGTTGCGTTCTTTTCTCTCCTTCGGCTTTTATTACGACTGACTTTTATCGTAATGACGGTGTCATAATATTATTCTGAGGGGAATTACATGGTTTTCACATTTTCATGAATTTTGGGATAATAATGATTTTTTTCGTTAATTAAATAATCATTATTTAATTAAAAAGAGAGGGTTGTTTGGATATTTTTGGGAATATCTCGAGAACCATTGGGTTTAGGGGAAAATGTCAAGAGACCTTTTTTGTAGATTATTAAATTTTATACAAAAAAGGTTTCTTGAAGATTTTTCCTAAACCCACTCATTCCAGAGATATTGCAAAAAATAAAAGATTTTAATTTCAATAATTTGAATATAAAAAAGGGGGAATCATGGAGGGAAATTTATTTCATTCAAAACTCAGTAGAAATAATATAAAAAGTCAATAAACACTTGGAATCAAAGCAGTCTGTCAATCCTGTCACTTTTGCACGAAGAAATATTGAGGAAAAAAAGGAAGAAAATGAACTGCCATTGGCACAGGTTGACGTGCGGTCAAGAGCCCCTCTCTCCCCCTTTGAACAGGTAAGTTCATGTGCCCTTCGTGCCCTGGCGTTGGAGAGTCCGATTGAAATTATACATTGAAGGGGATTCGAATTATTTAACCCCATTCTACGATACCACGTATGTACTTGCACGACTGACAGCCATATGTTGAAGAAATCGAGAGACTTCAGGAGGGGAGAGGGAGGAGAGTGGAGAAAATCGAGGGTGAAACACCGTGACGCCATGACAAAACAAATTATCGACAGTCAAAACTATTTTTATGCCATTAAATCAAACTCATGGGTCTTATTGACTTTTGATTGTATTTTAATTCATTTATTCTGGTAATTTGGGAAATTTATGTCAAATCATAGATAATTATGAATTACATAATTCAAATGAGTTTGGAAATTTTGAATTTCTTTGATTAATTCAGGAAATCTTTTTATTTTTTAAATAAATCTTGAAGAAAAAAATTATTGAGTTTATTTTGTCATCAGTTTTTTTGAAATATCTCGGAAACTAAGCGAGATAGCGAAATTTTTGTGGAAATCTTTTTTGTAGCTCTTAAAATTTTCTACAAAAAAGGTCTCTATAAAAATTCTTCTATCTCTTCTCTATTCCGAGATATTCGCCAAAAACCAACTCCAGGATTAATTCAGACCATTTCACGAATTTCTCTTCATTGGAATTTAATATTTCCAATTTTCTTTCGATAGCTACGACTTTCAATAATGCAGAGCCCATCGATCTTCCTTCGCTTCGATAACTACTTAAGTCAGTTTGTCTCCTTGCACCACTGGCAAAACTCCACGTCGTCACTCAAAAAAAATAGCCTTCAACTAATGTAAATCCAATGACTTTTCGATACCCGATGAAAAGCCAAACGGTGTCACAAACTTCGAAAAATAGAGGCAAGCCCCTTTGTAATTTTATTATGCTAATTTCCCGTATTTTTTTCTCCGTCACGTCATCTGCGATTTTTCGCATAAAAAACACTCATCGATTCTATTCAATCGAGAGAAAAATGAGATGTTCCCCATGAAATTCACTAATTATCGTTTCTATTGTTAAAAAAATTGTGTAAAAAATAGATCAATGAATTTTCAGTGCGATTGAGTCTTCCAACATTATTGAGAATCATTTGGAATTCGTCACAGACCCATGAAAATTGTTACTATTATTTTCTTTATCCTGACTGAGAGTGACTCGACGATTTTTTCCATAAAAAAACGAACTCGTTGAGAAAAAAAACACGTGCCGGTTGTTGTGTCGTGAATCCTCTTGACAAACACTCCCTGCTGAGTAATTATCACCTGGTTATCGATATTTTTCCATCATTTTTATGTTTTTCATGAAGAAATTATAAAATTCAATGAGTTAACGCAGGAAATTCAGAATTTTGCGATTATCTCGGAAACTAATGGAGATAAAGAATTTTTTATAGAAACCTTTTTTGTAGAGAATTTCAAAAGCTAAAAAAAAGGTTTCCATGAAAATTTCTCTATCTCCCTTATTTTCGGAGTTATTTAATAAAAACTGGAAAATTAGGTAAAATCCTTAAAATCCTCGTTTTCTTTGAATCCATTTGCAAAATAAAAGAAAATTAATTGCAAGTGATCAGGAATTATTCAAGAAGCCTCTGAAGAAGGGAGGAATATCAGATTTTAATCTATTCCATCAATTTCCCATATTTTAACAAAAAAAATGTGATTTCAAATGATTGATCTTAACATCCAAACACGATTCTTAATTTGACTCCCGCAGGCATTTGGTTATTCACATACTGTGTATAAAACTACCCGTAAAAACACGTGCTCACTTCACACGCCTATATAGCAGTGATTGCGTGACCGTAGAAAGACAGAAACTCATGTAAAACTCGTGTAATTCCACTTTTTATTTCAAAGGGTTTCTGCCTCATATTTTACGATCTTCGAGCTTTCGATTTTCCTCCAATAATCATTATAAAAATGAATGGAAATTGACAAAATAAAAATAAATTAAAAAAAAAAAACAAAAATCACAATATTAAAATGAGAATTTTCAAAATTTCATTAAAATTTTTTAAAAAATGAATTATTGAGAATTTTTCATTTCTTTTATTTTTTGAAATATTGGAAATTGTGAAAAAAATAATAATAGTTGTTGGAATACTTTTAATTTTCATGAAAAGGTGAATAATAGTGCAAAGTTAAATACGAAACATATGCAAGTACAAAAAGACACCATATGCGCAAACCCCCGCAGTGATATACACTAATAACAAGTTTTGACCTTTCTCCAACAATTACCAGAATGCTCGAGACACCGGAAAAGTGGTTTCACAGGTGTGCTACACTAAATAAAGGGGTATAACTAATCACATACGCGTGTCACACGTGACTTTTCACAGGTAACAATGTCAGCGTTTACTTCTATCTCTGAGTTGAATCTAGATGCCGGCAAAAGAATTAGTAAAGGAAATATGGAGGAAAAACATGACAATTCTTCTATCTCTCGATGAAAACATTGGAATTAACGATGAATATAATAAATTAATAGAATATTTAAAAAATGAAAGGGAAGTGATTGAAAAAATGTGAAATTTTGAAAGATATTCAATTTTCTCATCAGTTTTTTAAAGATATCTCGGAAACTAAGCGAGATAGAGTAATTTTTATAATGACCTTTTTTGTAGTTCTTAAAATCCTCTACAAAAAAGGTATCTACAAAAATTTCTCTATCTCCTTCCGTTCCCGAGATATCTCAAGAAAACCAATGATAAAATAAATTAGATTTAGACCATCGAAAAAATTCCACTTCACTCCATTTCACTTCACTCTCCAAAAACCCCCAGAATCCCCAAAAATAATGAATTACTTACCTCTCGTAAACGTGCAGTTTTCTAATCTCTCGAGGAAAGAACAAAACTCGAAAAATAAATAAAAAAAACTCAAGGATGACCGTTTGAAACCGTAAAATTGATCACCCGACTCGTGCAGTTGCGTTGTGATCTATGATGTTTATAATTTTACTGGTTTCCGTCGTGAAGTCTCCGTCGCAGCTATCCTGATCCAGATCACTGAAAGAGGGGCTGTAGCCCCGACAAGTCACGCCCATTTACCAGAAGAGACTGGTTAACCTGAAAGCCGTGCTTTTCATCCCCTTGAGCCCGAGGTATTTGAATTGACGTCGATTGGTCGTTGGGCGGAGCGTGGGACAAAGCCCATGGACGAGCTTGCAATTGGCGATGGCCTCTACACATGTAAATTCACGTGTACGTGTGTGGCGCAACCCTCTCGGATACCGGATAGGGCTCGAGGACATGATACGAGTGCCTCACGGTCACCGCAAAGTCAACTTCACAACATTTTTCCCCCTCCACATTTTTTTTACCCTCATTTCTTCAAATCTTTCTTGGATTTTTTTGTGTTCTCTTTGATACTGCTATTTCAGAGCAATTGAAATGGTCAGTTACAGCTGACTCTCCCGAGTCAATCGGAAAAGAGAATTTTTTTGAACCCGAAGATGGGGTAAAATGGTTATTATAATAAAATAATTGGAAATAAAAATTCTTTAATTATTTTGTTAAAAAGGTGAGACAATTTGAGGTAAAAACTTTTTTTTTTTTTTTGGAAATTCGATTTTTTGAAAAATTTATTAATTCATGTGGCTTTTTTTGAACGACTCATCATCTTGAATTTTATTGAAACCGATATCCCCAACTTTAAGAAACATCTTCCCTTCTTTTTATTTCATTGCAAGGATAAAGGAGAGAATTCTTAAAGCAGTTGAAGTGGTAGCGGTTGGGCTAATGGCACAGAAACGCTATTTTGTTAAACAGAGAAACCTTTTATCTCTCACACTGTGTGTAACCCCGTCACTCGAGAAACAGGGACGGAATCATTTTTTTCTGCTCTGAAATTACGTTAAATTGAATTCTCGATGATTATTACTACTCATTATCCATTAATTTCCATCGAAATAATGGGAAAATAATTAAACGTTAATTTCCCTGAATTTCCTTAAAAGAAAATAAACTTTTCGTCTTTCACTACTGCAGTAGATAAGGAACAGATGATGACGGCCCTGAGTAACTCCGATACTCTCGTACGTTACTGAAGTGCGGGTGGAGAATCGTATGAACCCATAGACCACGAAGACAGCTGTCATTTCCCACGATTCAACCCAAAAAAAAAAAAAGTGCGACGCCAAGAGATTCTTTTGCACTCAGAACGACATATCGTGAGATATTTTCACACTATTTATTTTCATATGGAAAAAAGTAGAAAAAAAAACACAGATTTGCAATTAAAGATTTTAAGCTGAATTTTCTTGACTAATTTTTTTAATTCTATGAAATAAATTGAAAAAAATTCCCGAAAATTCATCAATTAAACCCAAATCAATTCTCATAATCATAATAATAGAGACATTATTTTCGGGATAGAGGGGGAGAGTGTTTTTTAAATGTATTAGATATTGCAGTGATTGAGAAATGTATTGAGACTATTTTTTAAATGAAAAATGGATAAAAACAAAATATGGTTTTGGCCGGGATCGAACCGGCGGCCTTCTGCGTGTAAAGCAGACGTGATCACCGCTACACCACAAAACCACTTATGTTTCTGTAGAATCGTTGCAGGTAAAAGTATAAACGATTCATTGAGAATGTACAGAAGCTTCAAAAAAGTATTTTTTTCCATTACCTCAATTTTATTTTGTTTCTCCTATTGAATTAGGTATTAACACATTTCTAGAATTTTATATCACTGTTTTTTTCAAGTCGTAAAACACGTGTAGAAAATAAAGAGACAATCTCGAATGTGAAGAATTTGACATTAAAGTTTATGATAACAGAATCGATGGATTTTTCCATCGCGAAATATTCTTTGTTCAACATTTGGGATTAAATATAATTAGATACCATGATTGCACCGGTTTTCCAACGTTTAAGCATTTTTTACACATTAAAATATTTTTTAAATTTGTTGGGAACTGTCAGAATCAACTATTCCAATATTATTTCATGAAAAATAAAAATGAATTGAAGCAATTTCAAATTTCGTGAATTTTTATGATTCGTTATCCTGAATGTTGAAATGTTCATGACTATTTAATCAGTATCGTGTAAGAAACTATAAAGTTTTGTGTTTACACAAAACCTATATTGGAATTATGATACAGAGGTTTGAAAAACAAGCAGCGTGATTATATATAAAAGAGAAGTTTTTTCTAACATTAGAATTCATTGTCTCTCCAAATAAACGAGTCTATAATACAAGGTAAGATTTTTAAATTCATCAATAATTTTTCCTGTTAAATAGTTAGTAGTTCACTTTTTCGTTCTACATAGAAGTGAAAGAGTATTTTATTGATAAATTTGTCTTTGAATCAGAGCTTTTCCCTCAGTATAATAATATTTGTACTTGATTCACTGCTTACGTGGCATTGACGATCTCCAGTCTTTCCATTTCTTGCTCTGAAATAATAATAGAGGATTAATTAAATTTTTCCTGAATTAACTTTCAGATTAGCTAAAGGCAAGAGAACGATGAAATTTTGGTTAATAATTTTACTTCCTGGGCTCTGTCTTCCTCACTGGACAACAGCAGATGAAGAAGTCACACTCCCTCCAATTGTTAAAAGCAGCAAAAAGATAGAATTGGTGCTGAATATTTCCACTCATCTCAATTTATCCCATCGTGGCATCCAAGATTTTGACGATAGCTATTTCAATTCATCAGCAGTCATAGAGAGTTTAGATTTGTCTCATAATGAACTGGAGGGAATTGACCCTTGGACCTTCGAGAACCTGCCAAATCTCCAAAGATTATCATTAGCAAACAATAGAATTTCGTCATTTGATTATGCTTTTAGTCAATCGCCCAAATTGACCTATGTAGACATATCATCAAATGGTTTTGACACTTTAACCAAAGATCTTGTGATCGGTCTGCAAGGACAGGCCATCATATACGTTGGAAAACAGAATTATGAAATCTATGATCCGAAATGGGCTCGAATGGATGTGGAAATACGTGAACGGTTCCGTTTCACAGAAACCAACTCTCAATTAGGACTGAATTCTCTCACTTCTTCGAAGTTATATAATAATAATGGCATCACTGATATCACACCAGGATTACTGAATAACTTGGCAGCAGTGTTCGTTAACATTGATTTGAGTAGCAACAAAATCACGATTATTAAAAATAATATAATTGAGAATAGATATATCAAAGAAATCATGTTGAATGACAATTTGATTGGAACTATTGAAGATGGTGCTTTTAATAATACTGGTTTGAATACCTTGTATCTTCGGAAAAATCGTCTGAATAACTTGACTTTTGTCAAGACATTACCAGCAACTATGATTGAGCTGTATCTCTCACAGAATTCAATCCGAGAAATACCTGCAGGCACATTCCAAGGCCTCGAGAACTTGAAGAAGCTGGAATTAGGCGATAGTGGAGTTGAGATAATTCAGCCAGGAGCATTTAGGGGCTTGAAGATGTTGACAAGGCTCGATTTATCTTTTAATAAAATAAAAACAATTGCCCAAGGTGTCATATCAAAAAATGACATTCCAAAAGTTAATGTAATTGATTTTTATCATAATCAAATCGACACTATCGAAACAAGTAGCTTTTCTGACTTGAATGTGATGAAGATTAACCTCGCAGACAACAAAATCACAGAAGAATCTTTTGCACTGAATGCGTTCGAAAGATGTACTATAAGCATCCTGATGCTGAATGATAACCTAATTTCAGAAATTAATCACCGTTTCCCAGATACTTCGAGAGTTGAAGAACTTTACCTGGAAAGGAATAACATAAGCAGGATCAGAAGCAATGCTATAAGAAATTCACCAGACCTAAGGACTTTTCGAATAGACGAAAATCCATTGAATCACCTTCAGAGGGGTGCTCTTTTTGGATTGACTGGTGGTGTTAACATTAACTTAATGTTTGTCCCCATTGAATACATTGAAGGAGGTGTTTTCGAAGATTACTGGTAATTGCATATAATAAATATGAGCCGAAGAGAAAGATCATCTTCAAAGCCTTGACTCCTTTGAGAACAAATGGGTTACTATTGAATTTATTTCAGAAAAAAAGTTAATGTTTGTTAAATTTGTTGAGAATTATCAGAATTAACTGTACCTGAATTAATTGAATGAAAAATAAATAAATTTTCTGTTTGAAGGAGTATTTCAGTCATTATTAACAGAGATACGAGCATGGGGCCCAATTTAAAATCATCCAATATGACAGTTTGGTACTGTTTTCCATATTTTACTGAGAAATTTTTCTTCTTTATCGGCTAATAAAAAATTTGTCGGCTAATAAATAATTTTGTATGTATTATGCATTTATGCATATCAGTAGCACAAGTTACGGGGAATACTTCCATAAAAATATGATAATTCCGCCATTTTGTGTAACATATTCATGTGATGACTGTTTTTCAATAAAAATAATGTCTTCTTTTTAGTTAACCCTTTCTCTCTCCATTCAATTTAACATAAGTCGATAAAGTAGGAATTCATTCGACCCAGCAGTCGAATTTGTTTAATAATAATTAAACAATTGACTACCAAACAATAATGGTGATTGTTATATATTTTTTATTGTTTGAGAGTTGATTATTCAATTATCAATAACTTATAACTTAAAAAAAAACAGTTAGATAATTACTTTCTGGTGAGAATAGCACTCCTGATTCCCCAAAGAGTGGGGGAAAAGTCAGACCCGCGTGGTTAGTTAACCTCAATGTGTACTTCATCAAAACATTCAGCTTCACTAATTGAAAATGGATAAGAAGAGCTTCAAGAAGGGCAGGCCGAAGGTGAAGCTGTATAAAAAGAAGGCAAGAACACCAGTAACAAAAATAATCGAGGATCTTCAGGCTCGTTACGAGAGTATCGACGAAGCAAAGGTAAAAACCTTCGAGGATCTCCCTTTGTCATCACAGACTCTGAAGGCACTGAAAGAGCACAATTTCATTGAACCAACAGACATACAGAAACAGAGCATTGGATTAGCACTCAGAGGAAATGATATACTTGGAGCTGCTAAGACTGGAAGTGGTAAAACCCTGGCATTTCTAATTCCAGTGATAGAATCATTGTACTGCCAACAATGGACACGTGAGTTTGGTCTTGGTGCTTTGATTATCACACCAACACGTGAACTTGCCTACCAAATATTCGAGACACTGAAGAAAATTGGAAAATATCATAAACTAACATCCGGCTTGATAATCGGAGGAAAAGACCTGAATCATGAGAAGAATCTCATGGATCAGTACAACATCATCATTTGCACACCTGGAAGAATGTTACAGCACATGGATGGAAATAAATTATTCCACTGCCACAATATGCAAATCGTTGTCCTCGATGAAGCAGACAGGTGCCTGGACATGGGCTTCGAGGCGACTATGAATGCGATAATCGATAATCTACCACCGGAGAGACAAACACTACTATTCTCAGCAACTCAGACGAAATCAGTGAGGGATTTGGCAAGATTGAGTTTAACTGATCCAATGTACGTTTCTGTTCACGAGCATGCTAAACACACAACACCAGAGGGTCTTCAGCAGAGTTACGTTGTCATTAATCTCGATGAAAAGATGGCAATGCTGTGGTCATTCATAAAACATCATTTGAAGCAAAAAACTATTGTTTTTTTCTCGAGCTGCAAACAGGTAAAAATCCAGTACTTCCATCATGAACTTTAACAATTATTCCGACATCTTTTTTAATTTCAGGTGAAGTACACGTACGAAGTTCTCTGCAGAATGCGTCCAGGTGTGAGTCTCATGGCACTTTATGGAGGTCTTCATCAGCTCAAGAGAACCGGAATCTACGAGGCCTTCTGTAAGAAGCAAAATGCCGTCCTATTCGCAACAGACATAGCAGCTCGAGGCCTGGACTTTCCTGGAGTCAATTGGGTAGTCCAAATGGACTGTCCAGAGGACGTGAATGCTTACATTCATCGAGCTGGAAGAACAGCACGATTTCAAAATGGTGGTGAATCACTTCTCGTTCTTCTCCACAGTGAATTGGAGATGGTGAAGCGACTGGAGGAGAGGAAAATTCCCATCAACATGATAAAGATAAATCCGAACAAGCTGCATTCACCTCACAGAAAGCTGGAGGCTCTTTTAGTTAGAGATGTAGCACTGAAGGAAACTGCACAGAGAGCCTTTGTCGCTTACGTCAAATCTGTGTTTCTCATGAAGGACAAAACGATATTCGACGTTCATTCGCTTGATACTGATGCTTATGCTAAATCTTTGGGCCTTGCGGTACCTCCGAGGATCAGATTTCTCCAGAGGATTCAGAAGAACATGGAGAAGAATAGGCAGAGAGATTCTGAGGCGAATGAAGAGAGGGAAATTAAGGAGAAGTTGCAACGAAGTGCAGGATCCAGTGGTGAAGACTCTGGAAATGATTCTGATGAGAGGAATGGACTCGCAGAAGACGATGATGATGAGAGAAGTCGGAGAATTGGGGGGAATGATTCAGCAGCTGGAATGTTTGGTGGTGGTGACACTGACGATGAAGAAGATATTCTGACTATCAAGAGGAAGAATGTTTTGATTGATGACGATGAAGAAGAGGGTGAAAATCCAGAGGAAACATCGAAGAAAAAGAAACCAGTGACTAAAGCAGCTGTTGCTAAGAAGTTGATGAAGAAGAAAATTCTTCCGAATAAAAAAATTACCTTCGACGAGGAGGGTGAAGAGAAAATCGATTCAACGAGGTCAAAGGTCTCTGAAATGGCTCGTGAATACGAGAAAGAGGATGCATCTGGTATTGACATTGAAGTCGCTAAGAAGATTCTTCAGGAAGAGGATAAATTCGATAAGCAGAGGTTCAGAGAGAAAATTAAGGAGAAACACAGGGAGGAGAAACGAAAGTTAAAGGCGAAGAAGAAGAAGGAGGAGAGTGAAGATGAGGAGGAAGAAGAAGATATTGGTAATTCTGATGGAGAATCAGAGAATTCTGAAGTAAGTGATTCTGATGGTCCCGATCTGTCTTGGCTGCCGGATCCGGACAAGATTTATGGCCCCAAAGTCTCGTCTAATGATGAAGAATCTGGTGAGGAGGTGGAACAAGTGCACAAACCATCGAAACGTAAATTAGTGACTAAAGATGAGGATAAAAAGATTACGAAAAAGCAAAGAATTAAAGTTACTGAGAGAAGTGATCTCCAAGCTACTGAAGAATTGGCTCTGCAATTGCTCCAGAGTTGACGGTAAATTAATTGTTGAATTGTGTAAAGATTTTTTTTAAATAAAAACTTGAATTTCATTACTTTGCTGCTAATTCTTCTTTTCTCCATCACTCCCAATAGATTCCAATCCAACAAATAAATTATACATTACGTCGTTTATTATTCAACAAGGCAATTACAATGATTCGAAAAAGAAAATGATTTAAATAATTACAATGCATATATTACAAAGCAATTCTGAATTCATAAAATGTATAATTAATTCAGTGATGCTCTAAACTGTACAATTGAGACAAACTACTCAATCTCAATGAATTCAATAAAAGCTCTCTACGAAAATTATATCTCAAATTCACGCAGAGTTTTGCTCTAAATCGTGTCAGCAGTTTATCATCAGAGGAATAAAATAATCAGTCGAAAAAGAAAGAAGTCATCTAAATTTGAACATGATGGTATTTTGCATGAAAAATTCATTCTAAAAATTCCTTAATATCTCATAAAACCTCAGCACCATTTAATTTACGACTGTGCAAGCTTGATGTGCTTGAGAATGCTATCAACGACCTCACGACTCGTAGCACTACCACCATAAAGATCAGGAGTATGGACACCCGAATTTATTGTTTTATTGATAGCTGTTTGGATAATTGCAGCATGATTTTTGTGTCCAAGATGACGCAACATGTCGCATGCAGCATTGAGCATTGCAATTGGATTAGCAATATTTTTTCCAGCAATTGCTGCACCAGTATTACGAGTTGCTGGCTCGAAAACAGTGTACTGATCGCCGTAATTTTTACCAGCGAGTAGTCCAGCACCACCGAGTAAGCCGCAGACAACATTGGCAACAATTGAACCGTACAAATTAGTAGTGAGTACAACATCAAACTGATGAGGATTTGATACCAGTTGCATGCAGCAGTTATCAATGATCATGTCGTTGAATTGAATATCTGGATAGTCTTTGGCAACAAGTTTCGATGTTTCCAGGAATAGTCCATCAGATAATTTCATTATGTTGGCTTTGTGGACAGTCGTTACCTTCTTCCTTCCATTACGCTTCGCATATTCAAATGCATAACGTGCAACTCGCTCGGAATTTGAACGTGTTATTATCTTCATACTCTCGATAACACCATCAACACTCTCGTGCTCCAACATGGCATACTCTCCCTCTGTGTTCTGTCTCACGAGGACAATATCAATGTCTTTTTGCCTCGATGTCACACCTGGATAAGAGACGAGATGAAGTGCGTTTACGTAAAGATCTAATTCATTACGGAGTGCAACATTTCGTGATGTAACTCCAGCTTGACGTGAGCGTGTCTCAATGTTTCCCTTCAAGGCCACACCATTACGACGTATTGACGTAAGTGCATACTCCATGTCTTCGTCTGTATCAGAGTTTGGGTCAATTTCAATTTCTTCGAAGTCAACTGGTACACCGGCATAACTGAATACCTGGACATTAATTATTTATTTAATCAATTTTCAGTTAATTAAGTACTTCAAATTATTCATTGAATGGAAATAATTCTCACCTCTTTAACGTATTGCATCAATTCAGGACCGATTCCAGCACCTGGTAACATTGTCACAGCATGACGACCACCATAATGTGCTTTTGGTATTGGCATAACTTTTTTAATTGATGGTGTTCTATGTTGAATTTCGAAAGCAGACAATGATGCCGCGCAACGATGTATCTGTGGTGTAATTGCCTTTGACTGAACATATCTTACCAGCGAACGTGCAGCCATTGTTAATTAATTATAATTTACTCCTTTAGTTATAGTTGAGAATTACGATTGCAGTAGGTTGAAGAATAAAAGATTTGATTGATGAAAATTTTGAGAATTTTGTGAATTATAATTTGGAAAATTATAGACACTTGACCCACTGCTTCTTATGCAGTGTGTCTATTTTAACAATAACCCAAAGACCTTCAGGGATGTGTGCAGATATGCTATTCTCCCCTGGGACCCAAAAAAGCTCTGAATTCGTCAACGAGATGATCTTTGGGGTTAGTTTGCAGGAGGCTCTGTTACCGATTGAAAAAAAAATCATTAGTGATAAGAAAATATACGAAAAATCATCAAAACTTTGTTAATAACCTTCTCATGCATTTTCTTCTTCTTTTCGAATCATTTAGTTTAATTAATTCAATTCTCTCAGTAAATCGCAGCATTTTTCCCATCAACTTTTGAATCTACGACTCACAATTTGAATTACCTCAATGACTTCCGGTTTGTAACCGAATTTTTTTAATGTTGGCAGTGAAACAAATTCAAAATACAAAATTTCTTCATTAATAATCGAGCAAAATCTCAAGAAATAAATTGAAAAAAAAATTATTTTCTCTTTTATCAAAATAAAAAATAGAAAAAAAAAATTATTTTCCAATTTTTTGAAAATTAATTGTCTCAATTAAAAATTCCATAATTTTCATTTTAAAAAATAGTTAATGAATAAATTGATAAATAAACCGGGAAAAAGAGTAATTTTTCAAAAAATTCATTTTGAATTAGGCTGAGTTTTTGATTCTCCACTTAGAGCAATCCGAGAGTTAACTTAACTCTCGGATTACGCTAACTGGAGAATCAAAAACTCAGCCTTATATTCAGAACGACATCCGGCTGTTCTAGAGCAATAATATTATTATGTTGGCAGTACTCAAAATTTTCGCGGCAAGGTAAAGACGCCCCAGACGACGCCGTAGTGCCACAGTGATTGCACACACGTTACAAGCGTCCAAGTAAAATAAATTTTTTATTAATTTCACCGGATAAGTAAATCTACCGTAATAACAATTAATTTAATCCTCACAATTGACTAAATCAATTGTCATTACACCGTAGTTACTTGTGAGTAATTAATTGCATTAATATAACCACTTTATATTCATTAAATCATCAATATTTTATGAAGTGAATGATCACAGTGGTTTTACCGCCATTTTGCCCACCATATTAACCACTAATTTTCGCTTGCATTTTTATTCTCCTTTGTTGTTTCTTCAACCACGTTTACTTGCAACAATAGCACTCAAATGAGGCATTAATAATACGCTCGTATTATTGAGTTTTATTTAATAAATTTTATCATTATATCTCCCACTGTTATCATAATACTGTAACATAAGTGCAGAGTTTGCATTCCAACCGGTAATTCGATTCACTAACGGCCGTTGCAAAGCTTATCAGTTTTGAGAGTCAAAATAAACATTTTCAACTGAATTATTTTATTCCTTCATTTTCTCATCTACATTCATTCATCATTTATTTATTTAATTCTATTCTACAACTGAATTTTAAAAAAATCCGATGTTGATTCAATTCTTGTAATTGTTTTTTTCCAGTATTTGTACTAATTTAAAGAAATAATGAGTAAATCCAAGGAATCACCAGTGAATGAGACAGAGACTGAGGAGGAGTTCAGTGTTGAAAAAGTCCTCGACAGGAGAATGAGGAATGGAAAGGTAATAATTTATTTTTATTGACTTTCTCCTCTTGAATGAGACAGTTTTGTTAATTGCTTTGGTTATCAGGTGGAATACTTCCTCAAATGGAAAGGATACTCGAATGACGAGAACACGTGGGAGCCAGAGGAAAATTTGGATTGTCCAGATTTAATTTCTCAGTTTGAAGAAGCACGTAAAAAGAAAGAGGCAGCAAGCGGGAAACATCGTGAGGAGAAGGATTCAAAGAAAAGAAAGAGCTCGAGCACACCGACTCCAACTCAGCCAAAGAAAAAAGTTGCAGATGACAAGAAATTAGAAGGTAATGATGGAATTATTTTGTTTTTTTTAATTGAATTAATGGATTTATGAATTTTATTGTCTCATCAGGATTCGACAGAGGCCTGGAACCTGAAAGAATCATTGGTGCAACTGATTCCAGTGGTGAACTGATGTTCCTAATGAAATGGAAGGGCACAGACGACGCTGATTTAGTAGCAGCACGTGTTGCTAATGAAAAATGCCCGCAAATTGTCATCAAATTCTACGAAGAGAGACTAACGTGGCACAGTCCTACGCATGACGAGGAAGGCTCCAACAAACCAGATCCGGAGTAGCACTCAGCCTTCCGATTCAACTATACAGCTCGATTTAAGATTCGTCACATTTAGGTATATCCAAATGAAAATCATAAAGAGAACTAACGATAGGGAAACTGAGAGTTTAAGAAACGGAGAAAAAAAAAAGAAGAAGAAATTGAGAACAAAAGTATCAAACGAGGTTTAACAAATATTAAGTAAAATAATTACACTTTTATCGGTGATCTGGTAAATTGGATAATGTGAAACGTTAAACGATATTTTTTATTACAAAATAATTATTAATAATGATAGAGAAGAAGGAGAAAAAAAATGTATGAAGTAGACTTAAGTCTTCTGTGTCAGTATAAATTAATAATCCAGAAAAGGACAAAAGAAATAATTGAAGGTGACAATTTTTATGACTGGAAAAAATAATTCACTTGCACAAATCGTTTAACAATTAACAGACACTGAGACTCGACTCATTTATATGATAATTGCTCGAATTTTTTTTTCTTCATTTTCACTTTTTCTTAAATCCAATTATTATTCCGAGAGATGAAAAAAAACGACTCAACGAATTTCAGACAAATTAATAATTATTTCGTTTCGCCCCACTAGTTAAGTTATCCAGAGGAAACAAAAAAAAATAGATTTAATTAGATAAGATCTTTCTTTCTCCAGAGAAAATGATAAATCGTTAATGCAGTAGAAAAGAAGAGATTTTTCATGTAAAAAAGGGAAAAGAAAAACTTCTGGAATCCCTGAGTTTATAGGAATGTTATAAAAAGAATTTTAATGAAAAATTTATTCCATTACGTTTAGTTTATGAGAGGCAAAGGGGCTCTAGAATTTAATACTGTCTAAATCTATTAAAATTATATTACAACATCCTCTTCTCATTTTTTTGGTTTATTGAGGTATTTTTTTCTTTTCATTTTTTTTTTTTTTCTTCAACTTCTACTGTAATAATAAACGATTGACATGTAATAAAAATGTTTATTTGTTTAATCACCTCATTCTATTATCTAAAAATTCCATATCCTCAAATATCAAAAAGTTTTCATGAAAATAATTGAACAGAAACATCTTACTCTTCATCTACATTATAAAAATGTAATTAATTTTATTCCATATTTACATCAATTCTTTCTCTTAAATTTCTTATTTTTTCCCTGAAATTTATTACTATTGAATTTTCTCTTGTTACCACCGAATTTACCACTGATTTTTTGATGACGAGATATCTCCCAATCGACTTGTTTACTGTTAGCACCATCAGCATCACTGAATGCATTGGAACCACCGAGTTTTCGTTTTGATTTACCCTGTTCTTCCATCATCTCTGCAAATTCTTCAGCAGAAACGAAAACGTTATTGTCTATGCCTTTCCTCTTCGATTTTTTCCCTGGAATTTCATTCTTTGATTTCTTAGATTTCTTAGAGTTAGAGACAACTGCCTCCTCGTCATCTGATTCGTTGAACTCAAGGTCGCTCATGTCCTCATCATCCAAGTCATCAAGATCAATATCATCGTCCTCATCGAGAACCTCTTCATCCATGGATTCATCATCATCATTAATCATCTCTTCTTCATCACTTTCGAGATCTTCTCCTTCATCCTCATCATCTCCAGTTTTCTTCAATCCACCTGTAAACAAAAAAAACGAAAATGAATAACAATAATCAGAAAATCAAACCCCCACCACTTCATGGGAATATCCATCCACTTACCTTTTTTAGCTTTGGCTTCAATCTCTCCAGCAATGTCCAGCTCTTCAAAGTCCTTATCACCAGCAAGTTGATCCAGCATCTCATTGAACTCCTCACTATTAACACTGTCATTATCATCCATCTCCTCCTCTTCCTTAATCTCCCTGCCCTCATTCCTCTTCTTAAGATACTTGTAAAGGAAAACTTCATCTGCTGGTATTCTCTCCTCTCGCTCATTCAGATAAGCCTGACTGTCAACAGCTAACGTCTTGATTCCCCTCGGCTTGTACTGCGCCCTAACAGCCAGAGGATCGTTCTCCTTAGCAATCCTCTTCTCCTCCAACTTCTTCGGATTCTTAAAGGCGTAACGATCCAAGAATCGAATCAGCGATAAATCTTCCAGCGGATCCCCACTGTAATCAATGACTTTGCCTTCAATAATATTCTTAGCAAACACCGAAACACTCGGATGATAATGCCGATAGAGTGCTATTAATTCGCTAATCGGCGCTTTAACAGCACCACAGCCCAATGGATTCCTCGCAAATGCATCGTAAAACAAGCTTCTGTCCTCCTCCATCTCGATCACATCTTTCTTATCCTCATCCTCATTCCCAATCTTCGGCTCTGTCGTGACGTTGGACAGCATGATGGTGTTCTCAATCCGCCGAACCTCTTCAACATCATCATCATCATCATCTTCCTTCGATTCCTCGACTCCATTCTCCTCCTCCTCTTTCTCCTTCTTAACAACAACAGGACCCCTCATCACCATCTGCCGCAGGTCCCTCCGAGCCTTAATAATCTGCGACAATGAATACAACGTTGCACAAGTCATGCAAGCTGGGTAATACATAATAACTTGAAGAATCCTCTTGACAAATGCATAGAGACGTCGAACATTTTTATCAGCCTTCATGACTCTGTAAAGTAGATTGAGAAAAACCGCACGTTTACTAGCTGTACCAATCTGCGGATCCAGAAGCTTCTTGTAGAACGCAGTGTAGAATCTGTTCTCCTGCTTCGGATCATTACCGATTACCTGATGCAAGAGTGCAAGTGCATTCAGTGAAACGTTGAATGATCCAATGTGCACGACTTTGTAGACTGCGTCGATGTGCTCATTAATCTTGACATTCTCGAGGTTAGCGAAGCGATAGGCTCTGTTCACTCCGCTCAGAATAGCAGCCATCATTCTGCTGTCAGGCTCGCCTTTCTTCAGGCACGCCTTGAAGAATGCAAAGTAGACGTCGATGAGAGTGGTGGCGACTTCGGCGTCGGTTTTATCCAGCAGAAACTGGGTCAATAGGCAGATTGAGTAGTACTGAGCTCGTTGGGCGACATTCGACCGGAACAAGAGCTTCTCGATCTCCCGGAGAACGATGATCTTCATGTTCGGGTGTTCGATGAGGAGTTTGTTCAAGCAGAAGACTGCTTTTGATGCAACTTTTGACTTTGGATCACCGATTTTGTTGACGAGAAAGTCCAGGATCTTCTTCTCCTGTTCTGGATTTGATATCAGCAAGTCAGTCATTATGGCAACTGCCTTCTCTCGATTCGCCTCGATATTATCAGCAGCCACTGATGATAAAGACGTGAGGAACCTGTCGTATTGGTCCTTTAGCTGATCCTCAAAGTACCAGTGTGCTAATTGTCTGCTTCGTGATATTTTCGGAGTCTTGGGAGACTCGAAGTCGTTTGCTGATGGCAATGAGTCTAGGTTATGTTCCTCGAATTTAACCAGCTTGTGCTGAGGGTGCAGGAGCTCTTCTAGGAATAAATCACGGACGTCCGTGATGAGAGATTGCTTCTTCATTGGTCTGTCCTGTTCGCCTTGTTTCTGTAGCTTGAACATTCCTTTTACTTGGGAGACGAGGGAGATTAAACGGGGGAGGTTGTACTTTGGGCTCTCCTGGATTAGGACAATGGAAGCAGCTACTTTGTCCTTCACTGTACCACGATTCACTGCTGTTCTCAACCATTCGTATTCAGAGTCTTTTATTTTTGAACGTTTCAATTGATATGCTGCTGTTTCAGCTTCTAGGTGCCTCTTTGCCTCGTTCTTCAGGTCCAAGACTTCTACATCGGTTTTTGCGTGCTTCGTAGGGCCGGGAGACTTTGGGAAATCCTGATACCATTTTTTCGAGGAATCGGCGAGAGCCTCTGGGAATTTCCCGGACATCTGAAAAGAAAGGATTGATTTAAAAATATCTGTTATTTTTGGGATATGTATGAGTTAATTTTTGGGGGATTTACGTACCTCGGATATCGGAGTTGATTTCTTTGAATCTAACTGATTTTGAGTAATTCGATTACACTAATTTTGTATTACATTGGCTGTTAGTGAGTTAAAATCATTGGAAATTATGATTTTATGGACAAATTGTGGAGGTTAGTAGTCTATGAAGTCCACGTGAGACTCATGGAAAAACTGGCGCCGCTCATTCTTTTGCGGAGCTTCTTCGAATTAACGGTTGAAATAGTGGCATCATTAGCACAGATTTTTGAATGAAGAAGAGTTGGGAATAAAGAACAAGAAGATATACGTTAATGTTATAATGTTATAATGATGTATTTGGAAGATGTTATGAATGGGAAATAGTAAAGTTGGATTTTTTTAATGATTCTATTGGAAAGCTGAGGAAATTTCAGATGGAAATTATGTGGCAGAATTGTATGTTTGTTTTCACAACGTCTGCATTAAAATGTTGCTAAGGAACACACGCACGTTTTCGATTATGATGACCTCAAAACTGCACTGCATCCAAATTACAATTTTTACTGCAAATGAAATGTTTATATCACTCTGGAATTACTTGGCAACCTGATTTTTGCTTTGAAATGTTTTTTTATAATGATTTTTAATGTTTCCATGGAGAATCCGACGTTGAATGCTAGTTTATGTATTTAACTGAGAGTGGAAATGTGAATAATGTCAGTATGATTGCGTTCATTGAAAAGGTTTAGACATTGGCAGTGAAAATTCTCCAGAGTGAGATGGAGATGATGCTACTGAAGGGAGTGTTGCTCCTTCTTGCGACTGCTAGAGTAGAAGGACTGGGAAAACTATTGGAACACAATAATTTTGATCAGAATGAAAGGACAGTGGTTCGTATTTCATTAGAGTCATTGCCAGTTTGAGAAAGAGAAACTCTCAATTCTCATGCATTGGATTTGAACTTAATATTTCAGAAAACGATACTTGGATCTTGCTATCCGAATGACAGTTCAATTGAGCCAATCGTTATTTATGGGGATTTCAACGAATTAATTGATGAATCAGCAATCGCCCGCTTGGATTTTCATGGACTCTCATTATCAAAAGATCCATATGTCGTTACGGATAGAGCAATTCCATCGAGAGTAACTAAAATTCTATTAAACATTGAATCACCAGAAACATTGTACAGAGATTTGAATCTACTGAGGTGGACGAGATGGTGGAATCATATGGCGCAATTCTTCATTGTTGCAAAGAGCAAGGAAACATGTAAAGATTTCCGAAAAATTCTGGAAATCCCTTGGACGAGGAATCTCATCAATTTAATATACATTTGTGCTGAATCAATTAATGCAACAGGATTATACACATTGAATCCGATAACAGATTACGCGCCACATCCCTGGAAGAGACTGGAAGGTTCAAATGATTTGAATGTGTTTCATCAAGTCTTCGATGCGAGTGAGTATTTTATTATTCTCAAGTTATCCTGTATTGATTAATTTCATAATTCCTGCGTCATGATTCACGATGATCAATTAATTTCCAGATATATCGTGTCAGAATTTAAAGTACGACAAGACAAAAATTTTGAACGGTTATAAAATAACCATTGCAGCAAGGCACTTCAAGGAGAGCGTACGGAAAATCGGGGAGAATTTTTTTAAATTCTACTTGAATTCGGAGCACATCGACTATAGAATCTTAGAGTTGATAATAAAAACATTGAATGGAAGCATAGAGCTCCGAAACATAATAGGTGATGATCAGGTGTTGGAGATTTTGTATAATAAGGAAGCAGACATTACTCTGTACGCAACCACCATGACTTCGTATCCAGGACAAGAATTTTTCTTTCCTCATACATGGAGTCAAATGATTGCTGTGGTGAAATTGAGCCCAGAGCTATCAACATTACAGAAAATCCTTCACTTATGGAGCTCCCCAGTTTTAATGGCAGCAGGCGTAGCTCTGCTCGTTTTATCTTTGATTCTCACAGTGAGGAATCGTGATCTCTTCTTGGCAATACTGGATATTGTGCGATTATTGATTTACACGTCCATTCAAACGAATACTAGAAGTCATTGGTTCCGCATTTATTTTAGCACAATGTTAATCTTCATGGTTATCAGCAATGGGGTATTTCAAGGACAGATAGCATCATTTCTGACTAAACAGGAGCGAGCTGGTGCGATTGAAACCATCGATGAACTGGTAAAATTGAATTATCAAATGTATACTTCCGGGACAGACGTATTTGCGAATGCTAAATGCTCAAAATGTACTTTCAAAAGAGTACTCCTTTACGACTGTATACATTATGTACTCAATAGTACTCGTCATGTATGTGGAATCGAAAGAAACGACTATGAACGGAATTACGCTCTACTCCCTCTCGAAAAAGTCAAACAGTTATTGAACGAAGAATTCGAGAATTTCAAAAGTCGCTTTGACTGGCCACTTCATGAACGTATCAATAAGGCAATTATGTCGTTAGTTGAATCGGGTATTATTGATTTTTTGAAAATGCGAGATTCTTATGAGTTAGCACACAAGCGTCAAGCGATGGAAGCTGAATGGTCCTCAGCACAGTATAAGCCTGTTAAGCTTTATAAATTGAAATTCGCTTTTGAATTGTTAGCGTATGGCCTAGGACTCGCTACTATCGTCTTTTTTCTAGAGATCTGGTGGGCAAAATATGGAACTCCATAAGAAGTGGACATATCTTAGTTTTCATGTCTTATATTAAATAGACCTTTTAGTGATTGTGAGTGCTCAATAATGGTCAATATAAGTGCTTCTATGAATAATTTAGTCCGGATTTTTTGATTTGCTAGTGCGGGGTTCGTGTTATATGTAAGGTCATGAAATATTATTCAACAGCATAGGACAGTTGTGAATTAAGGGGATCTATGAATATGAATGAGTAGGTTTTCATCATGTGTGCATTGAAATGTTGCTAAGGAACACAAGCACATTTTCGATCATGATGACCTCAAAACGGCACTTCAGCGCATTCAAACTAGAAATTTTACTGAAAATCAAAAATTTATATCGTTCTGGAATTACTTGACACAACGATTTTTGCTTTGAAGTGTTTTTTATGATGATTTTCGATGTTTCCATGGAGAATGGCAAATGCTATCGTGATGAACAGCTAATAACATAGATAATAGAATTATTTTCTTCGAAAAACACGTAATGTTGAATGCAAGCTTATGCATTTAACTGAGAGTGGAAATGTGAATAATGTCAGTATGATTGCGTTCATCGAGAAGGTTTAGACATTCGCAATGAAAATTCTTCAGAGTGAGATGGAGATGATGCTATTGAAGGGAGTGTTACTCCTTCTTACGATTGCTAGAGTAGAAGGACTGAAAGAACTATTGGAACACAATAATTTTAATCAGAATGAAAGGACAGTGGTTCGTATTCCATTAGAGTCATTAAGAGTTTGAAAAGGAAGACTCTCGATTCTCATGCATTCGATTTGAATTTAATATTTCAGAAAACGATACTTGGATCTTGCTATCCGAATGACAGTTCAATTGAGCCAATCGTTATTTTTGGGGATTTCAACGAATTAATTGATGAATCATCAATTGTCACGTTGAATTATCGCGGATTTTCATCACTGAAAGAGCCCTATATCCTTACCAATGGAGCAGTTCCCTTAAAAGCAAGTAAAATTCTATTAATTATGGAATCACCAGAAACATTGCTCAGAGATTTGCTACAACTGCGGTGGTCCGGTTTGTGGAATTATATGGCGCGATTCTTCATTGTTGCTAAGAGCGAGGAAACATGTGAAGATTTCAGAAAAATTCTGGAAATCACTCGAATGCTGGATATGATCAATTCAATGTACGTTTGTGCTGAATCAATGAATGCAACAGGATTATATACATTGAATCCGATAACAGATTACGCGCCACATCCCTGGGAGAGACTGGAAAGTTCAAATGATTTGAATGTGTTCCATCAAGTCTTCGATGCGAGTAAGTACTTTATTATTCTCAAGCTCTTCTATAAATAATTTCGGGCTCTTGAAGAGGAACTGATGCGATCAATTAACTTTCAGATAATTCATGCAAGAATTTAAACTACGATAAGACAAAAATTTTGAACGGTTACGAAATCAACATCGTAATAAAACAGTACGAGGACGAAGGTTGGCGAGTTGGGAACAATTCATTAGCGTTCCACGTAAATTATCATCACCTTGATCATAGAATCTTAGCGTTGATAATAACAACATTGAATGGAAGCATAAACTTCCAAGCCGTAATAGGTGATGATCAGCTGTTGAAGATTCTCTACCGTGGAGATGCAGACATTACTATGTACGCAACTACCCTGACTTCGTACCCGAGACAGGCATTTTTTTTTCCCCATCAATGGGGTCAAATGATTGCTGTAGTGAAATTGAGTCCGGAGCTGTCAACATTACAGAAAATACTTCACATCTGGAGCTCTCCAGTTTTAATGGCAGCAGGCGTAGCTCTGCTCGTTTTATCTTTCATTCTCACAGTGAGGAATCGTAATCTCTTCTTGGCAATGCTGGATATTGTACGATTATTGACTTACACGTCGATTCGAACAAATACTAGAAGTCATTGGTTCCGTATTTATTTCACAACAATGTTAATCTTCATGGTTATCAGCAATGGAGTATTCCAAGGACAGATAGCATCATTTCTGACAAAACAGGAGCGAGCTGGTGCGATTGAAACAATCGATGAACTGGTAAAATTAAATTATCAAATGTATACTTCCGGGACAGACACATTTGCTAATGCTAAATGCTCAAAATGTACTTTCAAAAGAGTAAACATTGATGACTGTATAAATTATGTACTCAATAGTACTCGTCATGTATGTGGAATCGAAAGAAACGACTATGAACGGCATTACGCTCTATTCCCTCTCGAAAAAGTCAAACAATTATTGAACGAAGAATTCGAGAATTTCAAAAGTCGCTTTGACTGGCCACTCCATGAACGTATCAATAAGGCAATTATGTCGTTAGTTGAATCGGGTATTATTGATTTTTTGAAAATGCGAGATTCTTATGAGTTGACACACAGGCGTCAAGCGATGGAAGCTGAATGGTCCTCAGCACAGTATAAACCTGTTAAACTTTATAAATTGAAATTCGCTTTTGATTTGTTAGCATATGGCCTAGGACTCGCTACTATCGTCTTTTTCCTAGAGATCTGGTGGGCAAACTATGGAACTCCATAAGAAGTGGACATATTTTAGTTTTCATATTTTATATTAAATAGACCTTTTAGTGATTGTGAGTGCTCAATAATGGTCAATATAAGAGCTTCTATGAATAATTTAGTCCGGATTTTTTGATTTGCTAGTGCGGGGTTCGTGTTATATGTAAGGTCATGAAATATTATTCAACAGCTATAGGACAATTGTAAATTAAGGGGATATATAAATGTGAATGAGTAGTTTTTCATAATGTGTGCATTGAAATGTTGCTAAGGAACAGAAGCACATTTTCGATCATGATGACCTTAAAACTGCACTTCAGCGCATTCAAACTAGAAATTTTACTGAAAATCAAAAATTTATATCGTTCTGGAATTACTTGACACAACGATTTTTGCTTTGAAGTGTTTTTTATGATGATTTTCGATGTTTCCATGGAGAATGGCAAATGCTATCGTGATGAACAGCTAATAACATAGATAATAGAATTATTTTCTTCGAAAAACACGTAATGTTGAATGCTAGTTTATGCATTTAACTGAGAGTGGAAATGCGAATAATATCAGTATCATTGCGTTCATTGAGAAGGTTCAGACATTGGCAGTGAAAATTCTCCAGAGTGAGATGGAGATAATGCTCTTGAAGGGAGTGTTACTCCTCCTTGCGATTGCTAGAGTAGAAGGACTGGGAAAACTATTGGAACACAATAATTTTGATCAGAATGAAAGGACAGTGGTTCGTATTCCATTAGACTTATTGAGAGTTTGAAAAAGAAAGACTCTCAATTCTCATGCATTCGATTTAAATTTAATAATTCAGAAAACGATACTTGAATCCTGCTATCCGAATGACAGTTCAATTGAGCCAATCATTGTTTTCGGGGATTTCAACGAATTAATTGATGAATCATCAATTATCGCCCTGAATCTTCGCGAATTTTCATCACTGAAAGAGCCATATATCATTACCAATGGAGCAGTTCCCTTGAGAGCGAGTAAAATTCTATTAATTCTGGAATCACCAGAAACATTGCGCACAGATTTGCTACAATTGCGGTGGTCCGGTTGGTGGAATTATATGGCGCGATTCTTCATTATTGCTAAGAGCAAGGAAACATGTAAAGATTTCAGAGAAGTTCTGGAAATCACTTGGATCATGAATATTATCAATTCATTATACATTTGTGCTGAATCAATGAATGCAACGGGATTATATACATTGAATCCGATAACAGATTACGCGCCACATCCCTGGAAAAGACTGGAAAATATTAATGATGTGAATGTGTTCCATCAAGTCTTCGATGCTAGTGAGTACTTTATCATTCTCAGACTCTTCTATAAATGATTTCCGTGAAGAATTGATAAATTCACGACGATCAATTAACTTTCAGATATTTCATGTAACAATTTAAACTACGATAAGACAAAAATTTTGAACGGTTACAAGATCACAGTCGTAATCAGGCACTTCCAGGACGAAGGCCGGCAAGTTGGGGAAGATTGGTTAGAGTTCTACATGAATTTTGATCACCTTGACCATAGAATCTTAAAGTTGATAATAACAACATTGAATGGAAGCATGAACCTCACAGACGCAATAGGTGATGATCAGCTGTCGGAGATTCTCTACCATGGGGATGCAGACATTACTCTGTACGCAACTACCCTGACTTCGTATCCGGGACACGCATTTTTCTTTCCTCATCAATGGGGTCAAATGATTGCTGTAGTGAAATTGAGTCCGGAGCTGTCAACATTACAGAAAATCCTTCACATATGGAGCTCCCCAGTTTTAATAACAGCAGGGGTAGCTCTGCTCGTTTTATCTTTGATTCTCACAGTGAGGAATCGTAATCTCTCCTTGACAATATTGGATATTGTACGATTATTGACTTACACGTCCATTCAAACAAATTCTAGAAGTCATTGGTTCCGTATTTATTTCACAACAATGTTAATCTTCATGGTTATCAGCAATGGAGTATTCCAAGGACAGATCGCTGCATTTCTGACTAAACGAGAACGTGCTGGTACGATTGAAACAATCGATGAGTTGGTAAAGTTAAATTATCAAATGTATACTTCCGGGACAGGCGTATTTGCGAATGCTAGATGCTCAAAATGTACTTTCAAAAGGGTACACCTTAATGACTGTATAAATTATGTACTCAATAGTACTCGTCATGTATGCGGAATTGGCAGAAACGAATATGAACGGTATTACGCTCTATTCCCTCTCGAAAAAGTCAAACAATTATTGAACGAAGAATTCGAGAATTTCAAAAGTCGCTTTGACTGGCCACTCCATGAACGTATCAATAACGCAATTATGTTGCTAGTTGAATCGGGTATTATTGATCATTGGAAGATACTGGATACTCATAAGCGAGTACACGAGCGTCAAGAGATGGAAACTGAATGGTCCTCAGCACAGTATAAGCCTGTTAAACTTTATAAATTGAAATTCGCTTTTGAATTGTTAGCATGTGGCCTGGGAATCTCTACTATTGTCTTCTTCTTAGAGATCTGGTTGGCAAAACATGGAACTCCATGAAAATTCCAAAATGATTGACTGTATTTCTTTCTAGAACAAATATTAATTATTCCGTATTATTTTGTTAATCGGACACGATAAAAAAAATGCGTGTGCTTGTGTTTTGTCTTTCATTAATTCTATATAAAGTTTGATATGCTGATTCACAGTAAATGTATTCTATATTAATACTTCACCGTAATAAAGATTCAAGAAATGTCTGCATAAACAAATCATTTTCTATTAAATGTCAGTACATTCGGAATTCATCCAAATTCGAATGAATTCCGGAAGTTCTCCAATGATCCCAATGTCGACCAATGAGCAACGTTCCCTCTCAATTCCTCATCTGCGCCGACGAAACTAATTTCGAACCTCCCTGCGCACGTGTCACACGAAAATTGCAATTCTCTTGGTTAAAATTGTCAAATAATCCATTGCAGTTGCTTTGAAATAATTGCAAGTACCATGGAGTCCCTCGAGAGCGAAGCTGAAAGTCCTCTAGAAGAGCAAGTAGCTGATACATCAATCAATTCAAGAGCAGAACAGTCTCAGGACTCGCAAGAAGACACTGATGCTGAACCAAAGGAGAAATTACTCAAATTACCAGTTGGAAGAGTGAAACACATTGTTAAATCAGATCCAGATGTTAATTTAATTAATCAAGAGGCTATTTTTCTTATTACCAAGTCAGCGGTAATTATGATTAACACAAAACTATTTTTTTATTGTTATCAATTCAGTTTATTTGGAATATCTCAGAAACTGAGAGAGATAGAGAAATTTTTGTACATACCTTTTTTGTTGAGGAGAATTAGAGCTACAAAAAAGGTCTCTTCGAAAAATTTCCTATCTCCAATGGTTTTTGAGATATTTAATTAAAACTGATTGGCCATGATATTGTTTCATTTATTCTTTTCATTTAAAATTGAATTCACTTTTCTTTATTCCCAGGAATTATTCATTGATTCGATAGCAAAAGAAGCCTATAAATACACGGTACAAGCGAAGAAAAAAACTGTACAAAAAAAGGATTTGGAGCAGGCGATTGATAACGTTGATTCCCTTGCTTTTCTCGAGGGAATGTTGGAGCAGCTCGTGTAAATTAATCTACTATTTAACATATTTAATAAATATTTTTTTACAATTCATTAATAGGACTGTGTGTAAAATGAAAAATACCATTTCGCCAAACTTCGAATTCACCTTTAATTATCTTTTCATTCTTCAAAGAAATGAATAGAGAGAAAAAGAGAGAGAGAGAAAAAGAAAATTGTGATAAACAGCCATTTACATTATCACTCGAGAAATTCAGATATTGAAAATTATTTCATCGTTGTCTTACATCAATCTGCAAAGCGATGTAATTAAAAAAAAAAAAATGGGGGAGAAATTGAAAAAATAAGTCATTAAGAGAGAAAATGAACAGCATAGGGGTATTAATGAGCCAGTAGGTGGGTGCATTTGCTTGAAAGAGATCAGAAGTCTTCATTTGCGTTTTGATTTACGCCTACGACTGTCCTTCGAAGTTGGCTGTTCAGTTGTTGTCGTTGAACCACTAGTTTTACTGTGATTGTACAGATTATTAAGAAAATCTTCAAGATCAGCGTCCCTGGAATGTTTCAAATGAATGAGAAAATTGAGACAAGAATTTTCGCATCAATTTGATAAGATTAAAGGCCCTTCTTCACCTTCTAAATAATTATTTTTCAACTTACGTTGTATTACTATCCATATGCTGTCGTTTTTTACCACCACCACTGCCCTGAGGCGGTGGCCTCTGTCCCAAAACTATTCTGTACTGTACACTATGTGTATTAGCACGTAAATGTTTCAAATTACCAGCTTGACAAGCAGCCCAATCAGTAACATCATAAACAGCACCTTCCATACATGCATAATAATGCCAAAGAAAGCCCATGAGACGTGATTCAGCCCAAATATCACCCTCTTTAGCACTGTGACGTATTTTACATTGTGAACAAAAGCGTGCTGCATAACAAGGCCTATGTGTTGGTATACGTTTATGCCTAAGTCCACAATTTGTACATCTAATTGTATTAGCTGCCTGTTCCATTTTTCTATGTAATTGCGATAATAAATCACTTAGTTCACCCCAGGCTGCCTCTACTTGTCTTGTCTGATCGAATGCTTGTCTTCTTTCCTGAAAATTACACAAAAATTTATTCTCTGCATTTCATGAAGGATTTTAATGAAGTTTCCCTCAATTTAATTGATACAAACCGGCTCTCCAATGATATCAAACGCATGAACTAGTATCTTGAATGCCTCCTCGGCTCCAGGTTGACTATTTTTATCAGGATGAACGAGAAAGGCCTGACGCTTGTAATACTTCTTGATGTCATCATCAGAACATGTTGGTGTTACACCAAGTATGCTATATGGATCTTTTCCTTTACAAGCCAGCAGTCTTTTCATTGCCTCTTCACCAGTACTTGGTAGTGCTATATTAGCCTCAAGACCACCTTGCAACCAGTGTACATTTTCATCCTTTTCATCTTTCTTCTTCGATTTTAATCTTCTCCAAAATGCAAATCTACTGTTACCAAATTTATCGTCAATTCTCTTTCCAATTGTATTGAGGAAGCGAATTTTTGACACTGTTGTGGCCACATAGGCCCATGAGTATTTCAGGTATAATACAGTATGAAACCACATGCACTTAACGCTGAAAAAATTAAATTAAATTAATTATCTAGATATTTTGAGGAGTAATAAAATAATCTGGGAAAAATACTCACAACTGAATGACAAGATTAGTACTCATACTAACAACATCCGAAATTAGATGTAACAGCCAATAAAAGACTTTAAGCCCAATCTTACTCCACCTAGTTGCATATTTATTGAAATTCTTGCACAAATCCTTAACCGGTGATTCTCTATTATCTCTTCTTCTATTTTTCTGTCCCTTCTTAATCTGCTGTGCTTTTTCAGCATGAAATCTCTTGTTACCCTTGTCCTTGACAATTTTCTTCTCCTCCTTACCCTTTGAATTAACTTGCACATTCTTCTCAATCTTCTCCCCAAAGCCATTAGCAAAATTCGAGTTATTCAAGTTATTGTTAATCTGAATCGGTCGTTTTTGAGAATTACCAGAAGCTTTGGCATTACTCTGAACTTTAGTATTATTCAGTCCTTCATTCTTCTCGTTTTTCCTCGCAGTCTTCGATGTTTTCCTCTTCTCAAACTGCTCAGTACGATTGAAAGCATTGAGTTCATGTGATTCATTGGGTCCCAAATTGTCGAGTGAGACCCATCGTCTCGGGAGATTCGAATTGTTCTTCTCCAAGCTTCTCTTGGGCATTTGAATTTTCGGGGATCCATGCTCATCACTGCCTGATGAATTCTGCCTCTTCAGAGTCCCCGGCTTGTTTTTTCCCTTTGAATTCTTCGAGGCTGTTTTCTTCATTGCCGAGTCAATCTGCATCTTACTCTGAGGTACATTCAGGGGAGATGGTGGAGGTGGTGCTGATTTGGTCAGAACGGAGGAGTAAGACGGTCTCATGGGTTTAACTTCGGCAATTATCCGTGGCTTCTTCAGCTGCGTCTCGATCCTTGGAGTTTCATCGGCCTCACGTATCTCCGGTGATGAATGCGGAACTGGCGTTACATTGGGAGAACCACCGAATGGACTGTACGTACCAGATTGATTCGGCAGCCAATTACCAACTAAATTGTCAATTAGCTGCTTGCCATTTGTACTTGAATTCTGTAAATTATGCTGAATTCTCTGGTCGAACAGACCATACTCACGATCGATCAATTGATTGTTGTTGTATGGATTTATGCTGGTGATTTCATCTGGTACAATCTGTGATGCATTACCATAAATAACGTTTATGTAATTACCACCGCCAACGTCGATTGTTCCAATTAAATCATTGTTCTCGGTTATTCCTATGTGGTTTACTGTCTGCGGGGGAAAGTAGATTTGTTCACCAGTTGAATTGTCGTAGGTGGGGAGGTCCTGCATGTAGATCGGCGGCTGGAGCGGTGGCATTTGCGACAATTGCGGTGGATGCAGGCTCGATGGCGGTGGCGGTGGCTGGGGAGGATGGAGGGATGGTGATGATGAGTAGTCAGTCCAGTTTGGGGAAATCTGATGGGATTGGGGAACACCGAATTGAACGTAGTGACCACTTGGACCCTCAAGGTCTGCTGTCATTGCCTCGATTATCTTGTCCAGGGACATACGCTTGTAGTCCGGGGGCTGCTGTTGCCTCTCTGCCATCGCTCTGTAGATTCTGAAAAAAAAATTAATTCGGTTTTAATAGATTTTAATGGATTACTCGGAAAATATTAGGTTTAGGGGAATTTTTGAAGAGACCTTTTTTGTAGAGATTTTAATTCTCTACAAAAATGGTATCTTGATATTTTTTCCTACAGTTAATCCTTTTCGAGATATTGACGAAAATCAAATTCTCTCATGATTAAATCATTTTTCAATGTTTCATCATTCTTCAAGATACCGGATATTTCCTCAAGGTTTCCCATGATACAATTTCCATGATCTCATTCGCCATATAAACTACCTCATCTAAATAAATTAATTTCACCATAAAACCCAAACTTTCTAGTCATAATCATCTTCAATGCATCATTGATAAATCAAAAAAATTATTAATAATCCAGTTGACCCACGGAAAGTTAATATTCAAGGGCTCCATACGTGTGAAACCCCCTGAAAAAAATCCGAGACATAACCAAACTTTTAGTAATCCCAACGTAACTTCCCTCAGGACTTTTCATGACTTTAACAAAATAATTGAAGATAAATGATCGAATGATTGGAATTGAGTCCAAAAAATTACTCCAATTCGATTGAGGTAATTGTTGTAAAAAAATTCGAGGACAAAACACGAAGCGTAACACAGGGGTTGATTTTTTCCCGCAAATAATCCTGAATTTTCCCAAATTTTTCCACATCTAGAATTTCAAAAAAAACAGAAAAAAATCATGAATTAATACAGGTTTCTCAAATTATTGATAAATATGAGTAACAAACCATGCGGCTGGCGGGTAAAATCATGCAGCCATCATTACTGATCAGGATATTCACTTTGAAACAAAACTTTTCATTAATTTCAATGTTTTTTTTGCAACAAAGAAAGATGTGGAGCTCCTGAATTTTTCTCACTCCTCAATCCGGAATTTCTAGTTATTCACACGTACACACTCTATTTATTTTTTTTCATACATTGCAATAACCAGCAATGCCAAAAAATTAAAAGTCTCTCTCATGTGAATCTAACACTCGACGTTTTCGTTTTGTGTTATGTTTGCTGGGATAAAATACACTCGTCTGTGTCCATTCGCCTTTCTGTGTGTGTGTGTGTGCACGAGGGGGGAAAAGGAGACTTGTATGTGCGTGCACAGACTTGCATACACCTGTAGATACTCGTGTATATGGACGGATACATTTTTGGACAATGTGACAGATCCAAGGTATCATGTTTATGTCCATAAACAACACGGTCACAGGTGACTAAAAATAATTTTTCCATTTTTTTTATTGACAGAATGGAATTTATGAAATCTAAAAAAAGTTAATACATTTTTCTTTGCAGAGAATTAATTCATGTGAATTTTGTTCTGTTTCAGGAGCAATTCTGTGGGGAATTCAACAAGAAACTTCATTAATTTCATTCTTTTATTTTAATTCAAGAATTATTTAATTTAAGGATTAATTAATTAGATATTTCAGTCGATGAGTTGGATTTTTATGGTTTTTGTTGAATATCTTGGAAACTAAGCGAGATAGAGAATTTTTCACAGAAACCTTTTTTGTAGCTCTTCTTATTCTCTACAAAAAAGGTTTCCATAAAAATTTCTCTATCTCTCTTAGTTTCCGAGATATTCAATAAAAAGTAAACACGAACCATCGAATTCCCCAGAATTCTTTCTCGAACGAAAAATAACCCTAGATGTTCAAAAAAAATCATGAAAAATCCAATTAACATAATGAGTTGTCCAAAATCAAAAAATCAAATTCAAAAATCCATAAAGCAGAGAAATCGAATTTGATAACGACACTAGAGCCCGTAGTTACATGAAAATTCCGTTTAACACTGATAAACCAGTGGAGGGAGAAGATACTCACACTGCTCTCCGATTGGATCAAAAGTCGAGTAGCTCAGTGCTCAAGATATATTGAAAGGTCGTTATAGTGTCATTCAGGGGTTATCATTGCGTGAAAAAACGCGTGTCCGTGCTCCAAAAAAACTCGCTCATTAATTAAACTATCTTGCTAATAACCTGAGTAAATTACCGTAAAAAACCAAAGATGCTGCCACGTATGTTGAAGCCAACAATGACAATTGCCCAGCAGGGCGCCAAGCAATTGTCAACGAGTGCACAGGTAAAGTAACCTTGGAAAATTACATTTACCGATTAAATTCCCCGAGATCACGTTTTTTTTTACCCTTTTTTCATTGCCCCAATTTAATTCCCAGAATTTAATTAAATAAAAAAAAAAAATTATGTCAAATTATTTTCATAAAAATTTCATGAGCAAAGTATTTTTCCTCGAGGCCAGATATTATGCAACTGAGATAATTGATCGTAAGAATGAATTCTCAATTAATTGTTGAAACTCCTCAATTTTCCCGAAATTCCTGTTATTCATTTTAATTGAGAAATTTAATGAAATAAATGTTAATGATTTTTTTCATTTTATCTAGCGCAATGCCAAGGTCGCTGTGATGGGTGCTGCTGGTGGTATTGGACAGCCCCTGTCACTACTCATGAAGCAATCACCCTTGGTAACGGAATTGTCCTTGTACGATATCGTTAACACCCCTGGAGTTGCTGCTGATTTATCCCATATTGATACTCACTCGAAGGTGACTGGATACACTGGACCCGATGAGCTCAAGGATTCCCTCCGTGGCGCTCAGGTATTGATCGACTTTTCGAGAAGAAGAGTAGACGAGTCTATGTTGTCTCCCCTATTTTCTAAATATCTCGGAAACTATGAGAGATAGAGAAATTTTATAGAAACCTTTTTTATAGCTCTCATTCTCCTCTACAAAAAAGATATCTACGAGAATTTCCCTATCTCCTTTATTTTCCGAGATATTCCTCAAAAACGAGGAATCATGCAGTTAGTTTTCATTGATATTCTCTTCAAGGTCGTCATCATTCCCGCTGGAGTTCCCCGTAAACCCGGCATGACCCGCGACGATCTCTTCAACACGAACGCATCAATAGTACGTGACTTAGCGCAGGCTGTTGCTGAAGTCTGTCCGAAAGCATTTGTGGCGATTATATCGAATCCAGTTAACAGCACTGTGCCAATCGCCAGTGAAGTTCTCCAAAAAGCTGGAGTTTATGATCCAAACAGGATCTTTGGTGTGACGACATTGGATATTGTCAGGTCCAATGCGTTCATTGGTGAAGCTAAGGTAATTTTTAGAGATGAGTCTCAGGAGTACGAATTTTTCAGGCAAATTTATTTAATTTAGAAGAGTTAATCTCATTACGTAATTGAAGATAAGAGGAATAAGAATCTCTCTTTGTTTTTGCAGGGAATGGACCCGCAGAAGGTATCGATACCAGTTATCGGTGGACACAGTGGCATAACTATAATCCCATTGATGAGCCAAGCAAAACCAAGTGTGTCGTTTCCAGATGACAAATTAAAGGCACTTACCGAAAGAATTCAAGAGGCTGGTACCGAAGTTGTTAAAGCCAAAGCTGGCACTGGTTCAGCAACACTATCAATGGCATATGCTGGTGCACGTTTTGGTTTTTCATTAATCAGGGCACTCAATGGCGAACAGAATATCGTTGAATGTTCTTACGTCAGATCCAATGTTACTGACGCCAAGTATTTCTCAACTCCTGTCCTCCTTGGTGTAAGTTTAGATTTATTATTTACGTTTTTTTTTTTTTAATATTAGAAGATTTTGCGGAAATCATTAGGAACTCTGATATTTTTGAGTGGAGGGAAGCGTGGAATTAGTTGGAAAATTAATTGTCTACGAAAAATGTTTCTTGTGATTTTTTTCATTATTTTAGTAGGGGAAATCGGGGTAAAATGGGCATTCTGATTGAACAGTTGGAGATAGCGATTTTCTGATGATTCCATTGGAAAGCTGAGGAAATTTTAGGCGGGAAACATGTGTCGAAATGAATTTTTTTTAGTTTTTTGAAAATTCGATTTTTTTCAATCAGATTTGAAGGGGTTTACCTTGGAAAAAATTGAAAAAATCACATTTTTGGCAATATCTCCGATTCTATTGGTCGTAGCTCAAAAATTCCGATTCGAGGTGAAAGGTGAGCTCATTTTCGATGAATTTATGTGGTTTTAAAATTAAAAATACGATTTTTTCAATTACTTATGGGGTGTTTTTTGAAAATCAGTTTTTCCACTATGAGTCACTCAAAAAATGCCCCTTCAAATCTGGGTGAAAAAATCGAAATATTAAAAAACTCGAAAAAAATAATTTCGACACATGTTTTCCGCCTAAAATTTCCTCAGCTTTCCGATGGAATCATCAAAAAAATTCTATCTCCAATATTTCTCTCAATTTCTCGTAATATACAATTTCAAAGTGAGCATGTGTCCATCTCACTCCTTGGGGCCTTTTTACCCCACCTTCCCCTATATTCAGAAAATAAAAAATTAATTAATTTCAATGTTTACAGAAAAATGGAGTGGAAAAGAATCTTGGCCTTGGAAAATTGAGTGCATTCGAGGAAAAATTGCTGCAGGCAGCAATTCCCGAGCTCAAGAAAAATATACAAAAGGGCGAGGACTTTGTAAATAAGAAGTGAAGAGTTTTAAATTGATGATAAATTATTATCACCAAATACATTGACATTCTTTAGAATGTTAAATCAGTAAATGAATATTTAATGAAGATGAAATAATGAGAAAAATACAGTGAAATGAATCCCGTAAATGCACCCGAGTCGAACGAATTTTTGAAATCAACTTGAGATCGCATTTAATGCAATTAGTGCCAGGCAATAATCATGTTGAATGAATTACATAATATGAACAAAAAAAAAAGGATAATTGTAAATCAAATAAAACAGAGACGTTCGATAGAATAGATTCGTTATTTCTCTTATTCCATTGCCTCATTCCTCACCCAACGATACCAACTATTTGTTTATGAAACTCGAAGTTCGAGGGATTAAGACAGAGTCAAACGTCGAAAACATAAACAGAGATGAATTAAAGAGGGCAAATACGACGAATAATAGAATAGAATCGATGAAAAATCAGTCTCACGGTGTCTTGGGTCCTTGAAGGAGTCAAATGTGATACTAAAACTGCCAGAATAATTTTATATATTTAATTTATCGTAAGAAAGACTCATTTATTGATAATTAAGGTGAACACAAGCTCAATTTAATTCTATCCATTACTTTACATTATTTTTTCATTCAAACCAAATAATATTCTCGAACAGGTTCCTGGATTCAATGGCGCCTCGAAGGTTTCCCAAACGCTCCAGGCAGATTAAGAGCACCCTGGAGATCTTCAAGTCTCCTCCAGAAGCTTCAAATCCTTGGACTCACTCAAAAACAACGAGAAAAATGGAGAAAATCGTCAGATCACCAGAGATTGTTATGCTTAGTGTGCCTGAGCCTCTATGCATGAAGGAATTGAGCCCGAAAATTCTCCACAGACCGACGAAATTACGTTTGAACCTCGACATACCTGAGGAGGAGCCTGAAGATGCTGATTGTGACAAAGAGAATATTAATATTCTGGAAAAAACAATGTCAATGGACAAAGTTTACGGGAAAATGGAATTTCTTCTTGAGGAAGTAAAGCAAAACAAAATGGCGGATGAGGATGAAATGGATGAAATATGTGAGACATTCTCCGTTTATCGTCTCCCGGCCTCCTCTTCCGAGGGCCTGAAGCCCTTGGAGGCTTCCTCAGCAACGAAGACATATTCAGAAAGAATAAGAACGCAATTGAATGCCCAAAAATTCGATAATAAACGGGAAATTATCAGTAAAGATAAAGGCCTTCTGACTCCATCAAGCTTTGATGATAATAATGACGATATTTTAACTCCCGAGGACATAACACCACCCAATAATGAACATTTATTCCCACATATTCACGAAAAAATTGGTAATTTACCAAACAATTGCCAACCAATGGCTCATGACGTCAGGCAAACATTCACATGTCAAAGTAACGAATTGTCTTCAATTAATTATGATAAAAGTTTCCTACCACCATCACCACCACCAAAGAGATGCAGAACAACTCTGAAATTCGATGAACTGAGGATAAGAAGCCAGGAGAAAGGAGAAATTTGTGGTAAAAAGCCAATACATTCAGTCGTACCTATTGAGGAGGTTGATGACCTGAAGATCCAGTGGATGAGTTCTCCAGAGTGTGGACAGTCCGTTGATTTACCAATTACTGAGTCTGGCTGCAAGAGTATTGAACCGAGTGATCCGCAGATTGTCATTCAGCAGTCAGCTACTGATCCCAATATCATTGACGACAGCAGGCAGACACTGATGTTGAGGATCAGAGGATGGTGGCTTCCTGTTCGTAAAATCTTTGAGTTTTGTCGATGGGTGGCCAGGAAGGTCGTTGGTTATTTTAGGAGGGGATTATTCTCCAAGAATTCACGAAGATTGGATGGACGAAAGCAGAAGAAGGAGCAGAATGATGAACTTGGGCAAGTGATCACTGTTATCAAGGGTGAGAATGAGAAATTAGTGATTGCACTGTCTGAGAGAATGAGCACGTTGACAAAAGAATTGACTCAGGTAATGATGCTTTTTTTTGTTGGATTCAATATATTCTCAAAAACCTTTTTTCTCTTTATTAATCCATTCTCATTAACTCAATTTTGATAGACTCGGGTAACTAATGAAACAAGTCTCTCCACACTAACGAGGGAAGTGGAGAACCTGAAGAACGCCAACGAACAGTTGTTGAACAGTAATGAAACACTGAAGACAGAGTTGAAGAGATTATCAGACGCCCTGGATAAATTCAAATCAAGTTCAAGGATTTCTCAAGGGTCATGTCCTCCACCTCCTCCTCCTCCACCACCGATGCTAGCACCATGTGGTCCTCCCCCTCCACCGCCACCACCACCACCGATGCCTCTATTATTCCATAACACTCCAACAACTCCAGCCCTGCGACAAAGAAAAAGTCCATCGAGAAAATGCTCTACTCCACTGGTCGAGGCTCGACCATCAATTACCGTTGAGGATCTTCTGAAAGTTACGCTGAAAAAAGCACCGACAAACCTCAAAGTATGTGAATTCATTAAACCTGAAGTGATTCAGAATTAATTAGAATAAAAAGGAATTAATAATTAAACTTTTCGGAATTACGAAGAATTAAATTAGCATAAAGTTTGATGATGCTGGATGAATTAATGCTGCAAGAGGCTCTTCCTTACTTCACTAGTTGGAGAGACACAATCGGAAGGGTTTCAAGTGAAATTCTCCTTGAAACTTTTCTTCAGAGTATCTCAACAATTAGTGAAGTGGAAGAGGTGATATGACTCGAGTCCAATTCTCGTGGTTCTGTACTTCTGGCGCAGGAGAGACAGTGTCCAAGTAGTTTCCATTTAATTCATTAATAAATGTAAAGAAATATTGACGATAAGTTTTTTCTGATAATTGGAACTTTTTTTTATAATTTAAATTCTCATGCTTTTCATTCAGGACAATCGAAGCAACTCAGTGCCAAGCATCAGGGGACCAGTGGTATCACTCGACATGCTGCGTAGTGTTAAATTGAAATCTGCCAGGCGCAGAAGCGTTGAAACAACTCGCTCACCACGTCGTGTCCATCCTTACAAATCAAGAACATGCCAGAGTTTAACATTATCACCGATAACAGCTCGAGAACGAAGTCCATTGCACAGAATTCTCCGGCAGGTTGATGGTAACAGACGTGGATTCAGGAGGACAATGATGAGTCCAACGCACAGTGATCATGAAACAACCAGAGATAGTCCAAAAAAGATCGACGCCAGGTGCAACAGATCCCATTCAATTATTTCATAATTTTAAATTAAATTAAATTCTTTTTTAATTCACAATTAATTGAAAGAAGTTGTTATAATTAAGACGAATTGTAAATTTTGAACAATATTCACTCGAGGCGAGTTTCACTCGAGTTTATCCAATTTTGGCGACGACGAGGATTTAATTATTTATTCTTCGAGTGTTTTTGATAAAAAAAAAAGAGATGAACAATTATTATGTATTGATTGAATTAATTAAAATGCCAGAATAATTATTTTAAATTGTGTTTCAGTGATTTTTGGAGAATGAGATGAGTTTTCCTTAATTGTTGACGTTTTTTTTTTTTTTACAGATTCTTTCTCATTTATTGCGTAATTTTAAATTCTGTTTAGTGGGAGTTTCAAGAATTTTCAAATTTCGTCCCTGGCTCCTCAATCCTCTTCCTCCTTGGTTGATATTCGTTTTACTTCTCTGCGTATAAAAAAAAAATGAAACTAATTACTTCATATTCATAAAATGTTTTTTTTTTAATTTTTTTTATTTTTAGTTTTTCAGTTTTTTTTACCTTAAAATTAAAATGATTTCCTTAATTACGAGTTACCGAATATTTTTTACGTATCTTTTAGTGTTAATTTTTTCTTTTTTTTTTTCTTTCATTTTTTCATAATATTTATAACATAATTATTCAATATTAATGATATAATACTTGAATGCGGGGGCACGCGCTTACATCCGGTGTTCTGCACTCACCAAAATGAAATAATTTCTCAATTGCTTTCAAATCGGAGAAAAGTTTACCCTATTTAACTCTGGATTGCGCGCATTTATCAATTATTTTCAAATTCTATGTGCTCATGAAATTCGCGCACACGCAGAAGACATGGAAATTAGCGAAACGAGAAATTAAATGATGTAAATGTTTTTTGAGTTGTTCAAAAGTGAAACGAATTTATTCTATTTTGTATTAAATATCTCGGAAACTGATGGAGATACGAATTTTTCGAAGAGGACCTTTTTTGTAGATCTTTTCCTGATCTACAAAAAAGGTGTCTACAAAATTTTCCGTATCTCCCTTCGATTCTGAGATATTTCCGAAAAACTGAAAAATCAAAGAGACTACTCGTTTCACTTCTTCACTAACTTCATTTTTGTACAATAAAAAAAAAGGTTCGAGACAATTGAGCGAGATTCAATGAAAATGAAAATTATCAGTTTTTTTCAATTAGCAATTTTATGATTTTTTTTTTTGTGTATTATTTCGTTTTTTTACATGGACTAAAATTCCTAAATTCTCTAGAAGACGGAAACACTTACTTATGTACTACACAAAAAAATGGTTTAATGGTTTATTTCTTTTTTTTTTTCATTTTTTTTCTTTTCCTTTTTTTAGTAACAATTCGGTTTTCTTTTTCTCATGTAAATTTAATTGGAGATCGATTGCAGAGACGCCGGGAAGTGATTTTGTAAAAGCAGATTATTTTTGTGTTTTTTCCTCAGTGTAAAATATGATTTAGAAAGTTTTTCCTTTTTTGTTTTTTATCATTTTTTATCAAAGTGAGAAAGAAAAATATTATTTTCAAAAATGCATACACAATTCACTTTCATTTTCATTTTCAATTTCATTTTAAAAATAATTGTGAATGTTCCTTTCTTTTTTTCTTCCTTTCATTTTATTAATTTCATTAATTTCTTTCTTCATTATTTTACACGAAAAAGAAAAAAAATTATTTAATAAATGCAAAGTGGAAAGTGGGCACGTTAGAATGAATTAACAATTGATTAATTTTCATTTTAATGATAAAGAAGAGTAAGAAAGATTATGGATACAGAGCCATTATTTATTCTGTCAAATAAATTCCATCAGATCCTTTTTTTTTTCCTTTTTTTTCACATTATGTTCATCATTTTACCACAGCTATCTATACAGTTCACAAAAAAGTGGACGTATGAAAACGTACATTTGACAATTATCGATTGTTTTTTTTTTTTTTTTTTTTTCTAGTAATTCTTCTCTCATCAATCACTGCTAAATTGCATTTAATTGGCTTCTGTTAAATTCAGCAGTAAACCAAAAAATTCACAGAATTTTTAATCTCCAATTATTATTAAAAAAAAGAAATCTGATGTCGGATGTCGTAAAATCATGATTTGCGTGAAAAAAAAAAAAAACAATGAAATTTCTTCAAGAATTCGTGAGAAAATAATTAATGAATCGCCTTATTTTTGAGAATTCACATTTTGTTTTGGAAACAAATTAAAGGAAAAAATAATAATGAAGGATTGATACTCTAAGTAATTTCCTTTCGTTGAGGTTTTTTGGTCTAAGTAATTAAATAAATCATTTTTCATGAATTTTCAATGAAATTCAATAATTAATTTAAATCTCCGTAATCAGGCATACGCGGTTAAACGGAGATTGCCCCGTAGCAAGCTCTATTTAATCTTACTGTTTTATTTAATTCTCATTTTTTTTCTTTTTTTTTTTTTTTCATCGATTACAGGTGCTAAGCTAACGAATACCGACGAGATTTTCTTTATTTACTGCAATGGGTTTAATTTTCTTTCATTTCGAGATCCTTAAACTACTTTCGTACTTAAATTTTTTCAATCATTTTCATCAATTCTCGTTAATGTTTTGTGCCTCTGCTTTCCTCGACGTTTCAACTATTAATGGTACTATTGATTTTTTTTTTTTTAATTCCTCTCAGGACAACTGCGTCTCTCAGTTGCTGATAGACTCCAAATAAATTTGATTGTGTGAGTGTCTGTGTGTATCATGCTCGAGTGAGAGGAAGGGGGGATGAATTGAAAAAACATAATGAAAAAGAGAAAAAAAAAGATTGAGGGTACTTTTTCCTGCAAATGTACGTGAATTGAAAGAAAATTTAAACTAATACTTTTTCTTTTTTTTTTTTTCTCTTTAATTTAATGAACAATTTCCAATGTGCTTTTTTTTTTTTTTTGTTTAATTATTTTTTACTTAATTATTCAGCGAAATAAAAGTATCGACTTACCATTTTTGCACGTAAAATGAGTCATTGTTAATGGTGAATACGCATTTTAATTATTATTCCTTTTTTTTTTTTTTTGGTCACGCAATCGCCAAAGATACCCTCCCAATTGAGATTAATCTTTTCCCCCCACAATTTCCCCTCTGATGTTTTCTTAATTCCTTTTTTTTTTCTTTAATTATGTTTTTCCATTTAATTAATTCGTCGACTTCTACTCATTTTTCTTTTCTCATTTAAACTCTTGATTTACTCGCTTCTCCCCGACCTCCCACCCGCTGAATTTTTATTTTGCATTTTGAATTATTATTTTTTTTTTTTGCTTTTTTTTTTTTCTTTAAATTCTTCAATTACTTTATTTTTTTTTTTTTTTTTTGCTTAAAAGTTATTAAGAGTTTTTTCTGTTGTTGATGTTTTTCTTAATTTTTTTTCATCTTCTTGTGTCTCAATTGTATGCGCAATTAACACTCACTGAAACTAGAGTTACGATACATCCTGATCTTCCACATCCTGCGTTGGTTCTTTTTGTTCACCTTCACCTTTTGAAATTAGAGAAGAAGATTTCATTAATTAAAGAAGAGTGAATAAAATTGTAACAATTTCATAGAGAACTTTTTCGTAGCTCTTATTTCTCTCTACAAACAAAGATTCCCACGAAAATTCCTCTATCAAAGTAAAAATAATTGAAATAATGAAAAAATAGTATCTCACCATCGCCCTGCATATCGGATGTCCATAAAGTGAGGTTGTCCCTGAGTAATTGCATAATAAGGGTAGAATCTTTGTAGCTTTCCTCAGACAACGTATCTAATTCAGCAATTGCGTCATCAAATGCTGCTTTTGCTAAACGACATGCTCGATCTGGACTATTGAGTATCTCATAATAAAATACAGAGAAGTTAAGGGCTAAACCAAGACGTATTGGATGAGTTGGTGGTAATTCTGTCATAGCAATTTCACTGGCCTCTTTGTATGCTATTAATGATTTTTCAGCCGCTTCTTTTCTGTCAGTACCAATTGCAAACTCGGCTAAATAACGGTGATAATCACCCTTCCTGAAATATTTAATTAATTATTTTAATACCTTCAGATTCATATAAATAATGAATAAATAAGAATTATTGTATTAATTAAATGAAATTACATTTTGTAATAGAAGACTTTGGATTCGCCCGTTGATGCACAGTGAATCAGATGTTTGTCAAGTACATCGAGTATATCGGCACAAATATCCCTCAATTCCTTCTCAACTTGAGATCTGTACTGGCGTATCATCTCTAATTTGTCTTCAGCTCCTTTAGTCTCTTCTTTTTGCTCGATACTCGATATTATTCGCCATGATGCTCTCCTTGCACCAATAACATTTTTGTATGCAACTGAAAGAAGATTTCTCTCCTCAACTGTTAATTCCACGTCCAGGGATGCGACCTTCTTCATTGCCTCGACCATTTCTGCAAGAAAAAATAATTTACATTAGAATAATCATTAAAATTTAATTTACATAAATTTTGCTAATAGAATCTGTCAAAATTTTCAATAAAATTAAATTCAATATTTTAAACACGTAAAATTAGTATGAATGCGGTATAGAAAGCATAGTCGGATTATACAGGAAGCGAGGATGGCGGGGTACCAGATCAATACTTTCCTTCAGCTATGACCTCCCTTCTCTTATCACCCTTCCCTCTCCGCCATTTCCACAAGCCAAGCAACCTACCCCTGCAGCGTTCACTCTGTCTCTCTCAGTTCCAACCCTCAAATCTAACTCTACCCTTTCTTTCTCTCTATCCACCTTACAGAAAGATCACATATATAAATATAATTCTGCCCTTTTCCCACGTGCCCTGGTCCTCTTCATCTTCACCATCTATTAATAATTCTGCATTTTTCTCTTTTTTCCTTCAATTTTCATTGTTTTCCTTATTCATTTGCCCCTCTTTCTTCATGAGAATGCAGGCTGTGCTCCAACGAGTAGTACAATGCAAAAATTGATTTTCATGTATCGGTATTTTCCCCTTTTTTTTTTTAATTCATTCACTTGTTACTGTTATCGCTGATTTTTTTATACGCAACAGTGACCATTAGCTTTGACTATGAATTAGTATAATTTGTCATTATGAACAGTCTCGTTCAGTAATTGACACTTTCTATTAATTTCTAATCAATTTTCCACTCTTTATCCATCATTTTTCTTGAATATCTCGGAAACTAAGGGAGATAGAGAAAAAATGATAGAGACCTTTTTTGTAGCTCTCGAAATTCTCTACAAAAAAGGTATCCATGAAAAATTTTCTATCTCTCTTAATTTCCGAGTTATCACACATTTTCAGTAACAACTAATCTCCTCAGTTTTTTTGAATAAAAAACCAATTGACAAAATCGTGACACACATTATCTCCAACAATTCCTCCTCCAAAAGAAGTAAATAACCACAAAGTTTACAATAGTAACAACAAGAGCCAACATTTCTTTTGTGTCAATCGATTTGTCAAAGTGCCTCGTGTCCCGAAAGCACTCTAGTCACGACTCCCCATTTCAACCTCCAGAGTCTCAAAAAAATCTCCAAAAGATCATGAAAATTTCCATGCTAAAACTCATCCAACTTCAAAAAACAGTAGCAAAAGTTTGAAAAAAAAAAAAAAAAAGAATCCCAGGAGTTTGGTGAGGCCAACTGCGATTTTTCTCATGGTCGATTTCTCAAGGCCGAGGCCAAAGGCGCCGAGAGACGTTTGAAGGAATGGAAAAAGAGCTCAAGAAAGAGCAAGAGAGAGGTCTTTAAAGAAGTAAAATAGAGTGAGAGGAGTGGCGTGGAGAAAACGGGGATAGAAGGTAACGTTACTACGTTTATTCGTTTTTCGTAGTAAAACGAGCACGAGAATGAGAGAGAGAGAGAGACCATGTTGGAAATATATAGAAGCGGCGAGAAGGGGCCACCGGCCCGATCGGGTGGGTGTTGAATGCGTCATCGTTGTAACCATTGTGTGTACGTGTGTATGTGTATTGAAGAAAATGGCAATAGGGAACTTATCTATGAAGCCGCTCTGTGCCCCGGCACTACGGTCGAAGCACGCCTAGCAACGTAGGTGTCTCACGTTCTCCAGAAAAGAGAGAGAGAGAGATGAGGAGAGGGAGAGAACTGAAGGTGCCTCTCTCTCTGCACCTCTCTCTCTCTCTCTCTAGCGAAGACCTCCGAAAACTGTTGGAATTGAAGAGCAAAGAGACGTAATGAAAAAAGATCCAGAAGCTTCTGTACAGTTGTTGAGAATGAAAAAAAAAAAGAAACTCCTCTACTTCATGACTCCTTAGTCACAAATTCCAGGAACGTAACGACTGAAAATTAGCCGGCACGAGTGCCCACTCGTGTGTGTGTGTAACGAGGCACATTTGACGTTTCCCCGAAGCCTCAGACACGTCTCTGCCCTTTTTTTCCAACATTTTCAACGTTTCTCAAAGCACTAGCCCTTTTTTTTCCCACCTCTTGAGTCCTCGTTTTGCGGCAGCAACCCCCGCCTCAATTTCCGGGCATTCCCAGGGATTAGAATAAAAAGGGGAGAAAAAAATCTCGACCATTTTTTTCATTCTCGCATCGACACACAAAATGCCGAAGGTGTTCTCCACAGGCACAGGCACGTATATGTTCACATGGGCACACACACACACACACGCGGATTTACTCCGAGTTTCACTTGATGGGAAAAAATTAGCTGGAATTTTTTTTACAATTCAATTATTTTACAGATACATGGAAATAATGCCGGTTATTGTAGATGATTATGTGGGAAATTGAGAATTTTAATGGTTAAAGTTGGGGGGAATTTGTCATACAGGTGAGGTTGAATGATGCAAGGTGAAAATGAATTAATGAGGATTTTTAATAAAATTTTTGATATAAAATGTGCTCACCATCGTAGCGCTCGGCCTGCTCGGCAAGCTTCGCCTTGTAGACATTGTCCTCCCGCTCTGACATCCTGGAGTTTTATATTATGTTGTCTTTATATAAAAAAAAAAATGATAAACTTTTATCCTCTCTTCAAATTTCAATTATGAAAATAGTAAAAAATAAAAATAAATGAAGTAATAGAAATATTAAATTAACAAAAAAAAAAAAAAAAAAAAAAAAAAAAAAAAAAAAACTGTTAAAACTGAATATTAAACTTTTCAACACACTTATTACTGTATTTCCTTCAATTATACTGGAATAAGCGCAACGTTTCAATGCTTTTTTTCTTTCTCTCTCTTTCTCTGAATACAAAATTCACGAAATACAATGAATTCTCTCCTGACAAAATATATCAAACGATGAATAACCCAAAAAAAAAACCCCCAAAAAAATTGAATATTCGTACGTTTTTTATCCTGATAATATGTGCTATTATTATTTTTATTTTTTTTCTTCTATTAGGGTGGGGAGGGGCTTACGTGTGTGTCCCTTAAAACGGTTTGTCGAATGTGGATTTCAACGGACGGCTTCTCGTACTGCCGCTCGCTAGCTCACTGAGCAAGATGGCGGCGCCCGCCAACAATCGAAAGCAGTACCCACCGGTAGTTACGGCGCAGAATCCACTCACTAATACTGATGAATACGTTTGAATACGCAGGTACACAGGCACGAGTGTGGCTGTGTGTGGTGCGGGCTTCACCCGGCAAAAAGGATGGCAGAAGGGAATTTTTTCGAATGAGAGGGGCGAGAGGGGGTCGACTAGAAGGGTAGGGATATCGAGCAACTGGCTTTGGAGAAGTTGTGAGGGGGGATGGGACCGTGTATTACTGCGCGTCGGATGTAATCTCTCTCTCACTCGCACTGTGACGTCACTACTCTGGAGGTAACACCTGCCGATTTGTGAGAGGCTTTTTTTTTTATCAACTGAAATCTTCGAAATTTTGGGTTCTTCAGAGTCACACTTTGTTCACGTAGGTATAGGATTATTTTTCAGGAGTTTTGGGGTAAAAATGAGCCCTCGAATGGGAATTTTTTGATGGAGAAAATCGGGAGAACCCGGCACTTGAGACACGGAAAAAAGACGATTACGGGCTACGGGGGAAACGATTGACGGAACGCGCGCGCATACATGTAAGCTGGAAAATATGGAGAGAGGGGGTGGTTAGGGAGAGTTTTCATTGGTTGGGAGGGGAGGTATGTGCGAGAGAAGATGAGGCGGGATTTTTCGAGATTTTTGAAGCTCACGATCTTTTTTAAAGAGAAAAAATAGAAATTTCTTATTTAAAATTAATGAAATTTGTGGAGAAATGAAAATTTTGGAGAAAAAAGAATCGTTGTCATAATTTGTTTTTAATCTTTAAATACTTTATATAAAATTTACAATTTTCATCTCACGTTCACTCTTCATACGCACCATACTATCAATTGATTAATTAATTAATTCATTAATTAATTATTAACACGATAACTTACGTTGGTATAAACAACATAAAACTATTCCATGTTCTACACGATTTCCTTTTCCTCAATTACTTATTTTTTTTTTTTCACATTACTTAATTACTTAATTCTTTATCTTTATTCTGCTACTTAACTTTTTTGTTGTTACTTTTTTTTTCTTTCAGCGAACGGACAAACCATAGGCACTTATGACAACAAACTTATCAAGCAATTGAAAAAAAGATGAATCTACAAATAAACACAAATTTATTATTTCAAAAATTTCATTAATTTCTTTTCTTAAATTCTTTTTGATAACCAATTGTGCATTAATTTCTTTCATTAGTCACGCAATGGACTAAATTTAACTGTTGATAAATTGTTTCACCTGAGCAAGCGTTAAAATGTGACAAATAAATCTGCCATTTTTAATTATTTAGTTTCGTTTAAAAAAATATTCTACAAAGCACGTTTAACTTGATCGATACACGAGTGGAACATCAGAGTCTTCATAAGATGATGAATTTTTTTTTCTCCATAAGTTGATAAGTTCTTCTGTTTTTTTTTCTCATTCAATAATAAACATTATTTTATTAATAATTAATTTGTATTTATAGTTTTGTTTACAGATATAATATATCATCTTTAGATTATTTTGACTATTAAAATTATAGTACAGCCTGGGACTTCTTTAAAACTCCTGTTTTTGTTTTCATTCATATTTAATTTAAATTTATGAGTAAACTGCTTTTTTTTGCCTTTAATTCTGTTCAGTTTATTTTGCACATTTCTCTAGTTAACTTCAGATCTTAGTTCATGTGCAAATTGATAAAGTACAAAGAAAAATTCTTTAAAAATCATAAAAATAATATTATATATTTTTTTTAAAAACTTCGTTTGTGATTTTTCTTTATTTTTCATTTTAAATAAAGCTAGTACGCATTCCTGAATTGATATTTGGAAGCTCGCATGATCTTGGGTTTGCGTTGATTTCTTATACTTTTTTTTTCGTTTAATATTCCCTCCACCTGATTCTTTTAGCCCGTCAATGAACTCTTGTATATTTTTTTTCATCTGAATTAATATTGAAAAACTCTAAATAATGAGAAATACAATTTTATACACTTTTTTTTTTTGGCTCTCAAACTCTAAAGTGATTGAGATAATCGATCATAGTTTCCATTGAATATTAATTGTCTCTAAACTTTCAATATGATTTATCATCGAATGAAATTTTATTTACGTTAATGATAATAAATCAATTATCTCATGAAAACGAAGAAAATAATTTAACAATTTCCTAATGATTTTCTTTCACTTTTATCTTCTCAAGAATTAAATAAACTTGACTAAAATATGTTTGGACATCTGCTCCAGTCGCTTTTGTTTTTACAATCCCAGTATTCACCATTGTAAATGTGACACAGACTGTCTGTATACTTATCTTGTTGTTTCGTGAACCAAACTGGCTCATAGCTCGAGTACGGTTGTCCTGAAAGTGCAGAAATTAATTATTTTTCCAAATAAAAAAGACTCTTTGCTTCATTTTTTCAAAACTGAATATCTCCAAAAAATAATTGAGATACAGAAGCGAAGATTATCAAAATTTACCTTCAGCGGCTGTTTTCTCAGCCTCATTCTCTCGCGCACGTCTGATTGACCTCTGCTTCTCTTCGAGCCGTAATTTCTCAGCATTCGCCTCATCCCATAGTCCATTCTCCATTAATCTCTGATCGGGTCTCAATCTCGAGTCGGTCGGTGCTACTCCATCCTCAGGTTCATTCAATTGACACGCCAATTCGGTGAAATTATAATATTTATCCGAATCCTCTCTGAAATAATGAATTAAATTCCATTTTAATTATCTCCGACTGATTAAATAAATAAATTAAATAATGAAAAACACGAGAGACTTACGACGGTAATCTACGTTTCCATGCAAGCGTGTACGGTCCAGTTTTGTATACAGGATTGTCCGGACTACCAGATGTACTAATAACAGGTGCAATTTCAATTTTCGCATCCCATGTACCTTGTACCACCCATTTAACCTCTTTATTGGCATTCATAACTACACCCTTGACCTTACGTTGGCTGTCGCGTGAGAAATACGAGTATGGAATGTACTTAAGATGACACTTTGTACCATCAGTGTGATTAATAATATCCATATCACCGCTCTGATCTACCCATAATTTTCCTACGATAATATTGTGTACAGTTGTTGTTACTTTACGCCACGTGTAGTGATGGGCTATATCGTTAAATTCTAAATGTGCCGTGCCCAGAGGAATCACCTAAAAATAGATAAATTTATGATTTCTAGGCAAATTCAATGGAAATAAAGTGTAATATAAATTAATCCAATTACCTGAAGATATTTTCCACGAAATTTGGAAGCCATTGTAAATTCCTGCCAGCATCTCCATTTTCTTCCCTCGCAGTATTGTGCGAGCATAGGTGGATGATGTGACACTTGTTCCGAGACAGCCTTCCATCCTAAATCCTCAGTTCTATCGCACTCGTACGTTTCCCCCAACAATGGATTAAATGGTTTACCAGTTCTCGATGCAGTTGTTGAATAACTCGATACTGTGAATGCAGCAACATAAGCCATTTGCTCACAGCTGTCAGTGCAGCTCGCTGCTCTGTCTAAAATTTCAGCGTACTCGTAATCCTCAGTAATACGCTGCAGCATGCTCAATGGTTCTGAAAAATTCACTGGCATTGGAATCTTCGATAATTCCTTGCCAATACAATTTTTCATAATGCTCCATAAATTGAGAGGATAATTCGGCTTTTCTGGTACACGAGTGCGTCGTTGTCGTTTACCAGTTGAAGTTAACCCGGTGCTAGTACTCCCATTGTTAACTTGCCACGTCTGAAAATAAACAATCCATCAATTTTTATTGAAATAAAAATAGAAGTTTTTCTCAAGAAACTAAAATTTCCATGGTTTTTAATGAATATCTCGGAAACTAAGAGAGATAGAGCAATTTTCGTAATAACCTTTTTTGTAGCTCTTAAAATTCTCTACGAAAAAGGTTATTACACAAATTGTCTTATCTCTCTTAGATTCCGAGATATCTTTGATAAACTAATTTTCTTTCTCATTAAAAAATTCTCACATTGTCCACGTCTGCGGTTCTTGAATTCTCAGTGACTGCTGTTGAATCAGTCACAATGAGAAATGAATTGGACGGATCGTTACCGGACATTGGTGCTGGATCACCCTCTGAGCTCGATCCATCATCACTACCCTGCGAATCGTTTCTATTTTTTTCCCTCGATATTGAATTACCAGTTGTACTACCTGGTATACTCAATGTGAATGTATCAGACTCTTGGGCATCGTAAAATTCAACGTTATCCTCGTCCTCGGACTGTGAATTACTCGTTACAGCATCTGGAAATTAATGAGAATAGAGACAATGAATAATTCATGAGATTAAAAAATAGATAATAAATAAAATGACAAAGAAAATGGAATTATTCTTGTATCTCTGAGATAAAAGAGAAATTCCCAACACTTTTGAGTAAATATTTACACTCTCAAGACTGAGAAAATCTCTGGAATTCTCAAGAGTTCAAAATCGTTTTAAGTACTCCAATGAGACTGTAAATATTTTCATTAAATTTTTCTGTTTATTAACACCAAAAAGAAATTACAACACCTCAATAAACATTGAAGAAAAATAATACTTAATAATTGTTTGAAAATTTCTTTAAATACACTGTATTTCATAATTCCCCAGGTATTCCAACGCCACACACAATTACCCAGTCTGTTCATCTCATGATCTCAATGAGAAATAAAATAAATATATTAAACTCTGTGGAAGCCGTTTATTAACGAACCTTCTCCCGTGATTTGTCTCTTATTCCCCTTCTCCACCACCTCAGCATCCAATGCACATTAATTTTTTTTTTCAACTCTATGAATTACAATTTTTCTTCTCAAAGCACCAAAACTGCACTGAGAATAATGCAGAATTCCAATGAGACGTGATTGTGCAAAACGAAAGGGAATTAATTGAGAAAAATAAGAAAATAAAAAAAATGTCACTTAAAACGGAGCAACAAGATTAATCAGTGTCCTTGTCAATCGATGAGTGCCAAACTGTGATGGTAAAACGGTTTTTTTCCTTTATCATTTTTGCATTGGTTGTATTAGTGAATTACTAATACGTGTGACTACACGATTTTTTTTTATCTGATGATGTTGAGAAGTGAGAATAAATATGGCAGATAATTTAGAAGTTACCATCAGCGCCATCTGGTTTGGGATTTTTTTTGCACATGTTGAATTAACCAGGGAAAGTTTAAAAATACATTGTTCACGTGAGTGCAACAATGTTAATTTTTAGAGGTAAAAAAAAAGGAGATAATGAGATATTATAAATAGTGAGTCTAATCTTGTCGACAGTTTTTTCAAAATAACTCGAGGAATAAGGGAATTCAGGAAATTTTCGTAGAGAGCTTTTTTGTGGAGAACAATTTCCTCTACAAAAAAGGTTATTAGGAAAATTGTTCTATCTCAATTAATTTCCGAGATATTCCACAAAAACCGAGGATTTTTCATTGTAACTAATCTTTTGATTTTTCAGAGACATTAATTTTTCATGCATTTCGTTATAGAAACAATGAAAATAATAATAAAAGTATGATAATGGTAATTACGTGAGGATCGATGACCTCCAGTTGTGAGTGCTGCTGGTAGAGCATGCTGTGCAGCCTCTTCCAGGTGTGAGTGTTGACGTGCCAGTTGTTCAACCATTTTCTCAATTCTAACTTTTTGATCTCTCTCGTGCTGCAGCATTTTCTTCCACTTTGGCTCTTGCTGTTGGGCCAATTGGAGATAATCGTTGCTCGTCTATTGAAAATAGAATGAGAGAACAATCTTATTATTCGATCGTATTAAATAGAGTCAAATAAGAGAAAAAAACAAATTTTTCAAACGATTTGCACGATGCCAAAGAGAAACTCGTTAATAAAATTCCTAAAAAATCCATTTTACCCTAAATAAGATAATTGAATCCTTACACTTATCATGGCATTGGCAGCAATACGAAATAACGTAGCTCTCTCACTGACAATTTTAATTTTAGCAGCTTGTGCTTCTGGATTATTAGGCTCGAGAGACTCCAAATCCATGAGTGAACGTGTCAGCATCGATCCTCTCTTCGATATCAATTCATAACATGTTTGTAGATCCTCGAGTCTCTCAGTTAAATCCTTAATTATTGATGCGTGCTCTCCCTTCTGATTGTCGTTGTCTTGATACTCCTCCTCCTCTTCTTCTGAAACGAAGCGATGCTCTCATGAAGTGTGGCTTGCTCTCCACCAGGAGTTACTGATTCAAGCAAGCTCATTAAATCGGTACTTTTTCATTATTTCAATTAATTCATTATCAGATTTGATAATCAAGTGGAGTAAAAAAAGTGAGATTGAGTTTATCTCGACTTGCGCATTTACCTTCGTTAATTTGTTCAATTAAAAGGTCATTCCGATGTGAAATGAAAAGGCGAGATAAGCTGATATCTCAGTAAGATTAGGCTTTTCGATAAATCTCGGAAACTAATGGAGATAGGGGAATTTTCGTAGATACCTTTTTTGTAGAGAATTTCAAGGGCTACAAAAAAGGTCTGTATGAAAATTCTCCTATCTCTATTATTTATTGAGATATTATTGAAAAACAATCTCTCCCCACTCCACTCGAATTCAAAAGTAAAAAAATCAATGCAAACCTGACTCCATCGCTTGTATTGCTTTAGCTTTGGCCAATTCAAGTGCCGTAACCCATTGCTGTCTCTCAACTTCAGTCGCTGCTTTAATGTGAAATGTTTGGGTACCACCATTGCTTACGACAAATGTACAAGCATCAACAGTATGAATTAAGGCACCATGAAGTGATATTGCTCCTCTGCACGTGTGTGCCATTTCAGCTGGATTTCTAAAAAATAATTATTAGAAACACACGAGTTTCACGGTACTGCTGGATGATATATGATCGTTTGATATTGGATACACGGATTAATAAGAAATTATTATTTATTTCCGTGACACCAGAATCAAGTTACTTTTAAAACACTCGGAGACATTATTTTAAGAGTAAAAAAAAATGGAAAATAATTATTTTTCTTGCTTTTCTTATTTTTTTTTAAATAAATTTGATTTTTGTAATTGAGTGATAAAAACAGCAATGGGTGCTCGGTTATGACATGAAAGTGCACTTAACTCATGCAAAATCAAATAATCAAATTAAGGAAAATTCGATAAATTCAATTATTAATGTAGAAGTATGAAAATTCGTTTTTTTTTCCACTGCTCTGTCTTTTTAATTGCAGTTTTTGTTTACAACCTGTTGCACTTCTATTACCGTTTACGTCGAATCATTGTAAATAAATAATTTTGTTTTTTTAAAAGTTGTGTATGGATTGGACAAATAATTGTTTAACGTTATTAACGAGGGAATGTAAATATCACTGAGACCCCCGAAAATTATTACCAAGTCTGAGTAGTATCAATATAATTATTATGCAACTTGTGTGACGTTTATTTGAAGTTGAATTTTCAGTGCCAATTATTTTTTATTTCTTTTAGAACCTCAGGAATTAAATTATTTGTTGGCAGGAATTAAGTATTTGGTGATGGATTCTGCCAGAGGAATGAGAAAACTTAATTAATTCATTACTTTATTTGTTTTTCTCTTTAAATTGAGGGTAAATCGGATTTTAATGAGTTTAGTTGGAACTTAGGAGTCATTATGAAGAATATCTCGAGAACAAGTGAGTTTAGGGGAAAATGTCAAGAGACCTTTTTTGTAGAGAATTAAATTCTCAACAAAAAAGGTCTCTTCACATTTCTTCCTAAACCCAAGGGTTTCACAGATATACCGAAAAAACGATTTATCATTCATGAATTTCCTGAATGATTACATTTGCCCTAGATTTCAAAGTATCATTGATAAAAATTTGTAATAAAATAATGAAACTGATAAAAATTGATGGTTCCAAGAATTACGTGATTGATGATAACAAATAATGCTTGATGATTCAAGAAAAATGAAAATCATGGAAAGATCTGTCAATTACCATGTTGGTCCATAAATTTGTCCAATTGGGCAATAAACAGTTTTGGAGTTTAGAAAAATAAATAATTCAAAATAATGAGAAAATTCGTATCGTTTTGTTCTCAATTGTCCAGCTCCAAATTTCTTTTTTTCTTTCTTCTTTTTTTTTTTTTTTATCTTTTTTACTTACTCGGAGGCTCTGCCAGCCCTCCGCTTGCGTCGCGTCGATATCTTTGGCCCCCCCGTTGGTTCAGCCCTAAACAGTCCACAAAACAAATAGACCCACATTCAACTTTTATCATGTAAAATCTTTTCTTTTAATTTTTTTTTGTTCAACAATAAATTTTGCATTTTTTTGCGGATTTTTTAATCGTCGATTTTTGAATTAAACAAGTCCCATTAAATTTTTAATTGTTTCTTTTTGAGTCGCGGGAAGTGGGCGAGGATTTTTATTGGCGGGAATATGATTTCGTACGCTGCGTAAATGGAATTAATGTGGTGAAAGGTCATAAACTGAGAGAATAACGTTTGCATTTGATTAACGAGAGTTTTCGATCAATTGAATTTTTTTTGTATGAAAAAAATGGTTTAAAAAATTATTTTACCGTTGAGAAACTCTCTGGCTATCTTTCAGAATGAAGATGAATTTTTTCCTCCGATTTTTATAATGCAAAAAAAATATTAACGATTAAACTATTAGTGAAGTGAAAAGAGACGAGAAGATCCAATTTTATCTACAGCTTTCGTTGAATATCTCGGAATCTAATCGAGATAGAGCAATTTTCATAGATACCTTTTTTGTAGCTCTGAATTTCCTCTACAAAAAAGGTAATAACAAAAATTTCTCTATCTCCATTATTTCCGGAGATATTAAAAAAAATCAAAATACAGAATTTCCTCTCAATTCTCAACGATTTCTCGTAAATCAGAAATAAACAATTCCGTCAAAAATTCCACCAGTCTCAAGGTCCAGCCCACCTGGTATCCTTGAGAACTATGAAAAAAGCACCACATAAATAACTCCAATCCCATAAACAAGATCATCCAGATTGTCCCAGCTCCGATAACAATGCATCAATGAAATGAAAATGGCAAGTTAAAGTATCAAGAATAAAAATAAACGAAAGAAGAAAAAAACAAGAAAACAGAGAGAATAATACAATAGACACAGTGGCATTGTCTCTTCTAGCTGTCACCGTAACATTCATTCGTCAGCACTTTTTTTTCCACTTCATTTACCACCGAAGTGATCAATTTTTCAAACACGCAAAGCCTCCATGTGTGTTAATAATCGCGCACTTCTCCAGAGCTCCACAAGAGCATGAAAAAAATGAAAAAAAAAAAAAAAACATTATCACAAAATTGTGGAACAGATGAATAATGCAAGTGGACATGTGGAGGGACAGATTCACCTTAAAATCCATAAATTCTTCCCAAAGTAAAGAAAGCAATTGAGAACTTACTGTTCATTCATAGCAAGGAGTTAGAAAAAAATCATCAATAATTAAATAATAAATAGTGCATGTACCTGTAGTATGACAGGAGGCCATTTGACAGGACGAACCATCTACGTTGATAACCTTTTAGATAATTTGTCCACTTGAATAGCCATCCCTTCATCTCTTGGGCGCCGTGTTGTGGCTTCGGATCGCCCATTTCACTTTTATACTTTTTATAAATCAAATAAACACCTGACTGATGATAGTCAAACGTTTTTTATCTCTTTTAATTCCAATTACAATTTATTATAATGAAATTATTTGACAAACTGACACGTCACAGGGGTTAATTCATCTACAACTATTACTATTTATTATTATTATTATTATAAAATATTATTAGCACCCCCTTTGGGATCATGCGATTCACTGTGGGTATTTACTTCGCAGGCTCCTAGCACTGCGAGAAATTTCTCATTATCCACGTACACATAACCCAGTATTAAGTCGACGCCATTTTGAAATGTACGACACGTCCATAGAACCATTGAAATTTAGTTGGTAAAATGTTTGGAGTACCATTGGTTGGTAAATTGAGGCGGGAAGCTTTTGAATTGTTAATTTTGGGAAATATTGGGATTGGTGGAGTTTTAGGGATTCACTTGTTATTGTTATTATTTTTATTATTTTCGGAATGGTTGTTTTGATGAGGTTGGTGTTGATTTTAGTTGATGGGTTATTACTCACCTTTTGACGCATCTTGAGATGGTAATTGGATTATTTTATTCAAGTTAATGTATTGATTAAGTTAATAATGGGATTGTTTTATTTATTTAGGTTGCACTTTGTGGATGAAGAAAATTCTTTCTTCCTGGCCGGATGTTTGCTACTGCACATATGATAGCCGTTATGAGGCACAAACTTGCGTGGTAGAGGTTACGTAAGGATCTTACATTTCTGGGTAAAAAATGAGGTTTTTTTAACGTTTATTATCAGTCGTGAGAAGACAACAAAATGACAATTTGTCGCAGGTTGTTTTTAGATTTTTATTTTTTCTTCGGGGACTTCTGCCTGTTTTTTTTTTTTTGTTATTTGAGAATTGAGGAACGTTTGAAAATGCTTTTTTAGAATTTTTAGAATATCTCGGAAACCGTGAGGTTTTTGGAAAATTGTCAAGAGACCTTTTTTGTGGAGAATTAAATTTTGAAGAAAAAAGGTCCTCATGTTCATCCCCTTAAACTCACTCGTTCTCGAGATATTTTGGGTTTCATTCTGAATTTATAGAAACAGGATTTTTTGATTTTTCAATTTTTTAATTTTACTGACAATGTCATTATGTCGGTTTATGTTAATAGTCGTTAATAAATTCTCGAATGACCTTGAAGTATCCGAAAAAATATTACCTGTGTACCTATCCACAATATAAAATTTATTATCCAAAAATAATAGTATCTTATCAGTTAATTGCCCTTACGCCGATGATATTGGTAATACAAATAAAATTCATAACTCTGTAATTTAAACGTGGAAAAGAGAAGATTATAAAAATTAACTTTTTCATGTCAATGTCGTATGCGTATTTTTATTTTACATTAAAAACCATTAGTTTGCACATTCATGAGTGAGTAAATAAATTACACGCTCATATTTTCTAATCAGTCATTTCATATTTATTTATTCTTTTCCACAGTCTGAAAATGTCGAATTTATCAAATTATTATCAAGTCTGTTATCATTGGCTAGAGGCACAGGAAAACTTTCACTTTGTGGAGTAGAAAGGAATATCCGGAGGAAAAACCTTATTCAACACTTGAAAATATGATTTTTTCGTTTTTTGAGGATATCTCAGGAACTACTGGAGATACGACTTTTTTGCAAGAGATCTTTTTTGTAGATCTTTTTCCGCTCTTTAAGAAAGGTTTCTATAAGAAATTTCGTATCTCGCTTAGTTTCCGAGATATTCTCGAAAAACTAAAAAAAACAGAAAAAAAAGTAAATTGTCTTATTTTACTTGGAATCTAATTATTAAAAATCATTCTTATGTCATATCGTCATCGATAACTTTTCATCAATGATCCAATGTTCATCCTCAATCATCAGGAATCCCCATTCTATAATTTTCATAAATTATTCACAAATTAAAAACATTTATGTTATTAATGGAATGAAGAATAACATGTTTCCATGAATTCATAGAAAAAAAATATGAGGTAACTCATTATTTACATTGTTGAATGCAGATTCTCCTCGTGTACCAATGACTCAATTGAATAACTTGAATTCAGGATGAAGACGGATTATTCTGAAGTGAATAAACCTTGACTTTCCTTTCTGCATAAAATCACGGAAAAAACGCTCAATTATTCTCATTATTTTCCTCAATTCCCGGATAATCGAGAGACGATTTGAAATCACGTACACTCCATTCTAAAAACGGAAACAACTCCACTAATGCTCTATTTAATCAAGAATTCATGACGTATCTACTTGAAATAATCAGAAATTCAATTTACTGTTCTCTCTCCCTTAATTCCTGGCATATCTCGGAAACTAAGCGAGATAGCGTAATTTTCGTAATAACCTTTTTTGTAGCTCTCAAAATTCTCTACAAAAAAGGTCTCTACACTTTTTCCCCTATCTTTCTTAGTTTCCGAGATAATCCAAAAAAACTGTTGAAAATGCTGTTTATCTTCCTCTTTTATCTAATTCTTGGCATATCTCGGAAACTAAGCGAGATAGCGTAATTTTTGTAATAACCTTTTTTGTAGCTCTCAAAATTCCCCACAAAAAAGGTCTCTACACTTTTTCCCCTATCTCTCTTAGTTTCCAAGATACAATCAAAATACTGCCGAAGCCTCCGGATAACTGAAACAAAGAAATCTGTCATTAAAAAATCGAGGTCATCAAGGTACTCAAGTACCTAAGGTCAATGTAATACAGGAATTCACCTTTCATTTACCTTCACACAAACAATTTCATAACGCTCACCTAAGCAATCATACATTAATTTCGTTCACTCAATGCCAAATGAGTTGAAAAATTCACATGTCACGTGGTACATTGATTATCTTTGTAAATTAAATTTGAATCATTTTCCACCACACAAGTGCATCAACAGTGTGACTAAACGTCTACCTCCAATGCTACTTATTACACCGATATCGCTACGAAGGCAATTAATACTATTGTTATGATATTACTTCTTGTCCTTTGTTTTTTTTCTTGTGCTTCTTCTTCTTCTCTCTTAAAAAAAAACGAGAGAAGAGGGGTAAATACACGCGTCCCACTACTTCTGTTTCGTTATTCATTCTTGTGTACGCCGGCAGTTGCATTTCAATTCTCGGTGACTTTAATTTCGTTCCGTCTCGAATTTTTCAAATTTTCCCAATTTTTTTTTCCATATAAATTGAAGAAAAAATGATAAAATATCCTAAAACCAAAATTTTCAATTAAAATTGTGGAAAAGTGATTTTTTTTTATTTTCAAAAATAAAAGTGAAATTAAACATTTTCAGAATAATAATAATTACCCAAAATTAATAAATATTATTGCATAATTTTCCTAATATTACGACTGAATATTTCATTATTTTATTGAATTCCTGAAACCAAGAAACTTTCATTGAATCACCGACAATTTTTATGTAATCAGTGTATGAAATAGTTCGTTTTTTTTTTAATCATTTTTTAATTCAAAAATTTCCATGAAAGGAAACCAGAAAAAAAGAGAACCGAGATAAAATTTATCCGTGAAATTAAACTTGATTCATTAACTACAAAAAGTGCATGAATTTTCTGGAAAATCAGTGAATTTAATGAAGACGAAAGAATTTATGAATAATTAAAAATAATTAAATTTACACAATGATCAATGTGAGAGTTTTTTTTAGTATTAATTCAGTGCTAAGTGCTTTTTCCTCCTGAATCTGTTATTTCCTTCATGAATGAGAATTGTAAAAAATAATAATTAATGACTATTTAACACCTGTAATCAAATTTCCGAAGGAAATTCCCTTCAATTTATCCTCGTGCCGATTAAAATCATCTAATCTGTATTATGTCTTATCAAATTGAAGTCTCCAAGCGAAATAATCGTTAATCAAACACTGGATTAATGAAAGAAAAAGAAAAAAAAAAACTTAAAATTGAGCCTCAATTATCAATCAAAAGCAGCGAGAGATGTCGAATGACTCGAGTGATCAGACAATATCCCACAATTACTTAAAAATGAGTCCAAATAATTCAGCAGTTGTTAGTTTCAGTGAATTGAATGAGATTAATGGTAAAAAATCTAATAAATCAACGCAGATTGATTTTTCCCAGTTCAATTGGCGTCATGGACCAGGTGGATTCATAAAAACACGTCCAGTATCAGCTGGTTACATCCAAAAGACCAATCAAATATTCAATTCAAATCCATCAATAGCAAATAGTTCAAAAAGTTTATTGTACACGTCACAGAGTGAAGTGGTATTATCACCGTCACGGAGAAATCCGGGAAAATTTGTTGCTATTGATATTAAACCAGGATTACCAAGTCCAGCTTACAGTCCATACTCTGGTAGCAATTTATCTGGTAATAATTCAAATTGTAATTGTTGCTGTAATTGCAATTCAGGACAGAGTGGAGAGAGGAAAGGGCAGAATGAATTTAATGATCATGATGGACCCCAGGGATTGTCGTGGAGGAGATTACACATGAGTAGGGCTAAATTGAAGGCAACTGCTACGACTTCGGAATTATTGAGCGGTTTTGCTATGGTGAGTTTGAGTTTATTGATTTTTGAGAATATCTCGGAATCTGAGGGAGATAGAGAAATTTTTGTAGAGACCTTTTTTGTGGGGAATGAAAAAATCTACAAAAAAGGTAATTATGAAAATTTCTCTATCTCTTATGTATCTCGAGATAATTGGGAATTTTTATTTATTTTGGAAATTGATTCTTTTTAATTTGAGGAAAACGTCTGGAGAATGTAAATTTTTCCATGTACTATCTTTATTCAATGAATTCCATGGAATTGTTGACACGTAAATGAGTGTTATTCCTTGCATACCTCTTGATACTCAGATTTTCATGATAAACCTTATTTTTATGAGTTTCTTCAATATTTTTTTAATGCTGTATAAGAGTTGAGAGATAAGAATTTATGGCAATTAAATAGGATTTTATTTCTGGTAATATGAAAGAACCGAAAAAGAAAGAAAACAGAGTTATCAAGAGTTGATTGCGACCTGAAAGGTAAATTTTGTAATTCCTTATTCTCTATAATTTCACTTGAATTTTTTATTTTTCATGAATTCTTTTGAAATCCCACAATGTGATATAAATGATGAGTATGAGTAAACAAAAGGTGATGAACATGAAGTACACGATAATTTAATTGCCATCATCTGCAATTTTCTGAATAAGAAACAAATATGAAGAGTCACAACAAAATTGTGCAAAGTTCTATAAGTGTTTTCCGGAAAAGGGGAGGAGAATGAAGAAAAAAAAAAAAAAAGAGACAAAATACAATTAAATACCAAAGTCGAGGACAATCGTGATTAATCAGAGATTCTATCAGCAATTATATAAGGACAAATAATTCAGAAATATACGTGATTCTAGAATGAAAATCTTGTGCGTTGATTGAAGTATAAGTGACACGACACAGCACAATGAGAGGAGAAAAAAAATGAGTTAAATTGTTTGGACAAAGATTACCGTGTCAAATTATGGATTACGAATGATTCCAGGGAATCACGAAGCGTTAATAATGAAAATTTTATAGTCCTGGGATTTTCTTATCTTTATTATGCTCTTTTAAGAGTCTCAATTGTTTCAAGTGGAAAGTTTGGATTTTTGTCAATTAGAATATTCAAGAATCGGGAGAAATATTGAAGATAGACTTTTTTAAGGGGAAATCGGGATAAAATGGAGATTCTGATTGAACGGTTGGAGAGAGCGATTTTCTGATGATCCCATTGGAAAGCTGAGGGAATTTTAGGCGGAAAACATGTGTCGAAATTAATTTTTTCGAGTTTTTTGAAAATTCGATTTTTTTCATTCAGATTTGAAGGGGTTTACCTTGGAAAAATTTGAAAAAATCACATTTTTGGCGATATCTCGGGTTCTATTGGTCGTAGCTCAAAAACTCCGATTCAAGGTGAAAGGTGAGCTCATTTGCGATGAACTCATGTGGTTTCAAAATAAAAAATACGATTTTCCAAGTACTTTTGGGGTGTTTTTTGAAAATCAGTTTTTCCACTATAAGTCACTCAAAAAATCGAATTTTCAAAAAAGTCGAAAAAATTAATTTCGACACATGTTTTCCGCCTGAAATTTCCTCAGCTTTCCGATGAAATCATAAAAAAAATTCTATTTCCAATATTCCTCTCGGAAATGTGTCAAAATTAATTTTCCAAAAATCCTTTAAAATTCAAAAATATTCAATTCAACTTTTTCTTTCAATTTTTCAGGTGGCAATGGTCGAACTCCAAATAAATGATCCAACAGAAGTGCCAGAATGGTTATTCGTTATGTTTGCAGTTTGTACAACAGTCCTAGTATCGGTTCACATATTCGCACTAATGATAAGCACCTATTTATTACCAAACGTAGAAGCAATTAGTAAACTACAAATATCAAAATTAATAACTGAATCACCACACGAACGCATGAGAGGTTTTATCGAGCTTGCATGGGCATTCTCAACTGTACTGGGTTTATTTTTATTTTTAGTTGAAGTTGCGATATTATGTTGGGTGAAATTCTGGGATTCCTCATTTATGGCTGCAATAGCCAGTACTATCATTGTTATACCAGTATTAATTGTATTCGTTGCATTTGCTGTACATTTTTATCATTCACTAGTTGTGTATAAGTGCGAGGCATCAGTCACTGATATGGAAGAACTCGAGAGAATCAAAAAAAAATTGGACAATGTCACTGTTAATCAGAGTACTGTCTGATCGCAATTATTTCGCAAAAATAGGGACAAATGAAAATAAATTCTTTGAAAAATGTAATTTTCAACTAAACACGTATCACGCTGGAACGTGAACGTTGTTTTTCCTTTATTTTTATCATATTTTTTTTGTTCATTTGTTGTTTTTTTTTATATAAAAAAAATGTACATGGCTGTACACATGCAAGAGTTGCAACAGTACAAGCAAAGTGCTCTTAGAATAATTAATTAACGTTATTTAGTTTTTTTTTTTTTTTTTTTTTAATTAATTACATTCTATTTAAGATTTACCTTTGCAATGGTTTTTTCTTTCTCTTAATTCTGTAATTTTTTTTTGTTCATTTTTTTCCTCATTTTTTCTATTATAATTTCTTCTTTTTTTTTCTTCGTTCTAAATGTATAGACTCTTTTAAGTTTTTACCATTTCTCATTTCTGGGATTTTTAGAATGAGGTCGAGTCTCCTTTGTATGAGGTTCAATGAACCCCCGAAATAACAAAAAAAATTGTAATAATAATAACAATGATGACCTCCCAGTCTTAGTGATGTTCATTTCAAAGTTGTTAATTATTCTTTCAAAATTATGCAATAATTTTTACTTTAATTAACTCGACCACAGAATAAACCACGAAATGAGAATAATTTTATTCATTTATTTTTTTTTAGTCTTATGATCGTTAACGTGTACAGTATTATAATTTCTCTTCTTTCTTTTTTTTTTTTTTTCACTGTAAAAAAATTAATTACCGAAGGAAGAAAAACAATAAACTTAAGAACAGGCGGAAATTTTCAAACGTCGTTTCCATTATCTTGTGATCCTTTTTTTTTTAAACTAAAAATAGTAATAAATAGTTTGACGAAAAAATTACAACGTATTGCACAAAAAAAATGTAATTCCCCATTTTCCTTATTATTGAAGGAAACTGTTTGACAATATATACATAATATGAAACGAGAGAATAATCTTTTATTTCGGATGATTTGAGACATTATTTAATTATTCAAATGAGACAGGGAGATAAAATGATATTTTCTCATTTTCTCTTAGAATTTATTTTCCTTCACTTGATTTTCCATCCAATATCATGGCCTAAGGCTACCAATGTGTGAGGGGAAATGAAAATAGTCTGAATCGATAAGACAAAATTTTCACTCTACAATCACTACTTATGAGTTCATTTTCTCTCAAATATCTATCGAGTTCGTTTCAATGAAAAAGAGAAAACATGAAATTTACATTTAAATTTATCCCGAAGAAATTAGAGCGATTATTCCTTTTTTTGTGAGATCGATGAAATAATGAGTGTATTTTAATATTCGACCTTTAAAAAAAAAAAATGCAAAGTATCAATTTATCTCCTTCCCTCATTTAATTTATTAATCCACTAATTTATTCATTCAAGGAAGGAATTAATGTCCAATTTGATAAACAAAAGGATTGATAAATTGTCCTCATCACGAACGAGTTTTTAATAATTTCAATGGGCGTAGGAAATTAATTATTCAATTTGATGTTCAATTAATGCAATCAGCGAGGACAATAATGGACCTCAAATTTACAATTAACATATAATACACCAATCAGCATAATTAATTGATAAAAAAAACATAGATAATAGCTCCTCACTAATTTCATTCAGGAAGAGTATTGCTTTCGTGTTTCTGTGCGTTTATTTATTTATTTTTTCAAATACTTTATTCAATTGACAAGCATGAGGCATTGCGAAATGCATTGACCTCATTTGCTATTTATCAGTCTTGTTAGAATGGAAATAATGGGAGGAAAAAGAGAGGAGAAGAAAAATAAAAATTAAAACCGAAGAAGGTACATAATTTCCTCAGAGACCATTACTGACATCGACTGATTATTTTTACACTTTGGAGAGATAAAAAATGAAGCGATTATTTCTTTTCCCTTTATTTTCAACTGCTATCAGTCTTGGAAAGATTTGACATTTTTTAAAATCAATAATCGAAGGAGAAAGGAATTTCTTTGAGGACAACTCGTTCGTGACGTAAAGGTTTGTAAGTTTTTTATTGCAATAAAAATAGTCATAGTTCTATAAATGATTCGAGAATTAATTTATGAAAGATATAATAAAGGATTCATGAATTTTTCACTAATGAAGGGAAATAAATTAAAATAATAAATGCAGTTTTACTGAGTTTTTAATTATAGAACTAGTGACTACTTCCTTTGTTTTCAATTGTTAAGATTCTGTCTCTTTCTCAAAAAAAAAAGAAGATAATTAAAATAATCTCCGCCTTTGAATAAACAATGCTCGAATGAAAATCGTCGAGCTAAATTAATTTCTCTTGTTCTTATAAAAAAATTATTCATTTAATATATTTATGTACACAATTGTTCTTTTCTCATTAATTATTTTTTTTTCAAACTAAAGCGATCATTGATAATTTCTCTCGTTAATTTTTCTTCACATTAATTATTAAAAAATTCACAACCAGCGCCGCGTGTAACTATTATTTTTCCCAAAAATTTTATCATTTCTTCATTCAATCATTCGATCGCTCATATAATTTTCAAGTGATATTATCATCTAATTAATTCGTTCACTCCTCCCTTCTGAGTTCTTGTTTGATGAAAAAAAAATAAACTAAAAGAAGGAAAGGAAAACTTTCATTTCTCCTTTTATCGATTACCAGTTTACCGTTCACATACGAGTTAACTCCCAATTTCCTTGTTAAAACTTCCTGGTTATACGTAATAATCATTGCAATATCTGTGCATTTTAATTTGATCGATAAAAAATAATTTATTCTAATTATGTAGTTTAAATAAATTCTGTTTTAATTTATTTAATTACTCTTCTTGCATTAATTCAAATTTTTCATTTATCATTAATTGAATTATCGGAATTTTTTTTATTTGTCATGACCATTTCTAAATTCTTTCATTATCTACGCGTTAATCTTTAAATTATAAATTAATTATATTAGTTTCAATATTTCAACACTAACGCGCAGATGAAACTTTTATTTCTTCTCTTTAAACATTCTTTTAAATTAAATCTTTTCTCTCAAAGTGCATTAATATATCTCTTCAAAAAATTCCTAAGTTTTATGCCTCATAATTTTCTTAATTTTTTTTTTTTCTAACCATTTTTTTAACTTTTTTTTTCCAGTGTACAAACGACGAACATGAAAGTCATTATCCTTAAATTATCCTTTATAAAAGGATCCCATGAAACGCAGACACTCAATGTGTGTGTGTGTGTGTGTGTGATTTTTTTTCTTTTTAATTATATAATATGAATTATTGCAGGGAAGAAAATAATAAAGATTTTGTTAAAATGAGAAAATGAGTAAAAAGCATGTACTTACATAGAAAAATGATATTGACGAAAAATAATAATAATTAGAAATACGGGAATTGCGATACGACGATACACACGTATTTGTTTTTCTTTCTCATTTTTGTTCAAAACATTTGTTCATTTGATGCATTTGATCCGATGTAATGTAAAATCCACGACAGTTGTCAAACTTCCATGTGTTTCGATGGTGCCTGAGTTATGAACGGCTCACTCCACATTCTACGTAAATCTCCCTATTTAAAAATAACAATAATACGAGGATTAAAATGATGAAACTTTGATTTCCTTGAAATTGTTGAAATTCAATTTAAATGCCGAGATAATTGGATGAGTAGCAATCCAATAATTTCAATTGGAATATTAATAATTAAACACTCGATGAAGTTGAGAATAGAATATAATTATCGTATTGCCAACGATTCGCCGATTATTTGCGAACTGGGACACGATGAAATAATTTTAACTTTGCCTCCAATAATTCATGAGAACTTTGTGCCTCAAACAATGTGAATTCATCGATTCTGTTAATTACTTTTAAAGAGTGTCAGTATCGGAAATCATGAGATCAACGAGGATTTGTGAAGAGAGCTTTTTTTGTAGGCCATAAAATTCTCTAGAAAGATCTCTCGACATTTCCTTAATATATTTATGAGAAAACTTTCACACCTTCGAGGCTGACGTTTGACGGTTTAGCATTTTCAATTTTTTAAAATAGCAATAATCTGCATAAAAATACCTTGAGATATGCCATTGTGAGTAACGGCAGAAGCGTAAACGGCACAAGATAAAGTAAGGCTGGCTGGGCTGCTTTGAATACCTCAGAGCTAACAGTGGCAGTGAGTAGTCCAAGAAAATAACCGATGAGTGAGCAATGGAAGTAACTAATGCGGCTCAAGTGTCTCGGTGGTGGTACACCAGCCTCACATCCACCTGGTATCAGTTGGCTCTTTTTGTATGCATCGTAACGCAGTACGAAGCACAGTAATAAACCAGGCATAACCACGTCACCAAGACCGAGCATTGAAAAATGGCCAGCTTGATGCATCGAGGGAAATACGAGTTTACCAGGTAATGAGAGTTTTGGTGCTTCACGTGCTACACCACCAAGATGTAGTCTCCGTGCTACTAGACCAACTGGATTGTCTGCTGGTCTTGTTGCCACCTGAGAAGAAGAGATTCGAGTTAATTATATTGAATACTCATAAGCCGGAATTTAATTAATTTAATTGCATTACCTTAACCATGACATTTGTGCTGAATATGTACGAGGAAAAGAACACCCAGAAGACATCATAAATGAGTAGACCAGTGAGTAACAATGTAGATACCTTCAGACTCGGTAATCTAACAAATGCAATAAATGCAACACACAGTCCCATACCCATAGCATCCATGAGTAACCAGTGTCCAGTTAATACCCATATGCATACTATACTGACACTCAATGAAAAAGAGAGTAATTCAGCTCCGGTGAATCTTCCACAAACACCGAATGATATTTTATTACCATCCGAACAGGGTCGTATTATGTACTGACACATTGGTAGTAGAAGAAACGCAAGGGCCACTGTCGCTATAACTTTGGAGATAAAAAGACACTTTGATTAGTCTATTAAAATATTTTTATGGAAATATTTATATGATTTTATGGTGTTCCTGTGGATTATCTCAGGATGGAGATAGGAGAATACCTGTGATAGCCTTTTTTTTATGGTAAACAAAAAGATCAACAGAAAAAAATCCTCACAAATGTTTCTCAATATCCGATGAATCACGAGATAATCCGAGGAACAGATAAACACTAAATAAATATTCTTATCTCTACGAAAATGTCTTGAAAGACTCTACGAAGAAAAGTTCTCACGACATTTTTCTGATGAATTAAATTCTCCTCAAATCTTAATTATGAAGAAATCACTTTAAACTTACTAGCAGTACATATTGCAAACAGCATCTGCATACTATCGAAGAAGAAAAACATTATGAGAAGAGATATGGAAGCACCAAGTGGTAAACAGAGTGCATGCATCGTATCCAGTGTTTGTACTCCACCACCATTTGAACTCTCTGAAGTATTACTACTGACAATTCCACTTAATAAATTTGCTCTTTCTTTCTCTTTCTCTCTTTCACGTGCCTCCTGCTCCATATTCAATGATCTGAAGCTCCCATAAACGATCAGGAGTATTGAGATTAAAAAAGTAGAGACCCTGGACGAATCCATGATGGAGTACGCCCTGTAAAATAATGAAAATTAAAAATATTATCTAATTAAGAATAATTTAGATTTAATTAATTGAGTAAATTCATAAAAGAAACATCATCGTCTCGGTGATAATCACGAGAACGAGATCATCTCATTCTCTAACCACTGGTAATCAACTTGATTGGTGGCCATTTTTGATAATTCAAAAATACTGGCCCAGGCAGCTCAATCTCTGCTGAAAGCGAATTATAATCGCTTTAGCAGTTAAACGTTCCTCCGTAATTCAATCATTCCCCCATTTGCCTAGGATGCAACCTCGATCATCTGTGATCCAATCTGTAGACGAGAAAACAATCGATTATCATCAGTTTTCTGAAGATATCTCGGAAAATAAGAGAGATTGGGAGATTTTCATAGAGACCTTTTTTGTGGAGAAGAAAAAGACCTACAAAAAAGGTCTGAATGGAAAATCTCGTATTTTTCTCAGATAACGAGATAATCAAAGGAATAAAGGAACAGAGTCTCATCATTTTGCTTCTTCTTTTAAATTAACAATGATTATTCTTTTTTAATCAACAAAATGAGATAATTGTAGAAAAAAAACATTTTGAAACACAGTTAAAGCATTGATTTTCTGCAATTACTTGAGATTGAAATTCCCAAAGACTTGAAATTAAAAATTCCATTTTTTCCTACAATATCTCGAGAACAATAGATAGAAAATCGCAATAATAAATTATATTTTTTCCCTTGGACAATCTAATGAAGCTCTTAATTTCCCTCGTGTTCCCCCAACATAATTACAATTTTTTTTTTTTTAATATGAATTTCTTCTACTCCTTCATTCACTTTAATTATCCAGCAATTTAATATACACAATGTTTTAATTCTCAAATTCTTACCTTATTTCCACAGAATAAAACATATCGAGTTAAATATGACCCAGGCTGCTTGAAGTCCGGTCACCACCTGCAAATCCCAGTGGCACTTTAAAACACATGACCTTTAACCTCAATTAATTATTAAAGTCTGGATGATAAATCCTGCAGTACTGTATAACCCACTTATTTCTTTTATAATTAATAATTGTCCCCTTACTTCTAACTGTATTCCTCCATTATTGCCTCTAATTAAATAGAATAATTAATTACATAATTCGTGAATTTTTCATGAAATTGAGACGATAGAAAAAAAAAATCCGTAATTCAGATAATATTACAGTGAATAATTAAAAAAAAACAAGATATTTTCAACAAAAAAAAAGCACTTTAACACGAAAACCAATTAACAATAGAAAACAATGGAATGACGAGTGTCTCCCTTGGTGTGACCCAAAAATTAAAGAATTAATGAAACTTCTTTAATCAACACAAACGCAATAATCCAAAGCCACCTCTCCAATTTATCTAAAAAAAAAAAGAGGAAATAAAACACAAACAATTAACGATTCTTGACACAAAGCCCTCCCACCATCAGCCACTTGCCTCAAAATAATAACAATAGTAAAGTTAAATTATTAAGAACCTTGGTAGTGGTATTCTCGAGTTATTGTACTATTTTATTTAATTATATTTTTCTTCCTCCTCTTCTAGACTTCTTTTTCACGTTAACATTGCGGTGAAATCCTCGGGTCAACGGTGCGTGACGCTCGCAGATTACGATAAAAATGAGGCACACATAGGCAAATACACACACACAATGATAAAATTGGCAGAGTGAAAATTTACGTGTTCGCCTGCGTCTGACAGCCCCGAAAAAATCTCCCCTCTCATCCACCAATAATCCCCCAAAAAAAATGGAGATAAGATGCCTCTGATAATGAGCACAAGCACGAGAAATAATGAATTTCCGTATTTTCACGAATGAACAAGTGAACGTAATTTCTTTATTATTCGTAAACCGTCGTGGGTCACCATTTTGGTAAACAGTGGGATCACGTGACAGTACTTTCCCCCCTCTCCTCTACCCTTTTTCCCCACTGAGAGAAGAGAAGCGAAGCTGCACAGTGTCCTGGATGTTGGTATCCTCTAAAACTGCAGGATTTTCCAAACTAAAATACAGAGGAAATAAAATTTAAAAAGGCTCTCACCTTTCTGGTGGTCCAAATGCCCCCTTCCCCTCGTCCTATCAAACATCACAGTCTTGCCACTAAATTATCATAAACTTCACGCAGTTACACATTTAATTGTCGAATTTACAGCTCCGAGAATTCACCTCAATTAAACGATTAAAAGAGTGGAAATAATGAATTGTTCACAGCACTTTGTTCATTTGTTGCGGGAGGAGGGGGATTGTTAAATTGAAAATAAAATAAAACGACCGTATGACACCGAGACGGCTGTAACACTGCTGGCTCTCTTGTAAAGGTAGGGAACACGCGCAGGCCCCAATACACATACACATATTACATATAACGCCTGCCCCCTCCACTTCGTGAAACGTCCCTGGATCACTCACTGTACACACAACGGGTGATCCTTTAATTATTCATTGGAATCTTTGTACAATTTTATTTCTCTCCGTTTCTCTCTTTTTCTCCTCTCCCCACCCTTTTTTTCATTCAACTCTCTATTGTTTTTACATTGTTTTATTCATTTTATTTTTCAGGAATTCAGTACGTGGGTTTATTTGCACTTTTATTACCTTTGGAAAATTGCATGGATTCCGGAGAGAGAAAGAGAGGGGAGGAAGAAGAGAGGGGGAATGGAACTGGGATTAGTGGTTAATTGGACTTAAACATTTTTTAACTGTACATTTCGTATGAAATTGTTAAACTTTCCAACGTAATTAGATGTTTCGTGTTTTCATTCATTGTTTTTATTTTTCTTTTTTTTTTTAGGTGACGGTTAGAATGAAAATTTTCTGGATTGGAGGAGAAATGGAGGATTCTCATTGGTTCGAGATTTTTTGTTTTTTTTTGTAACTTTGGAATTTGAAAAAATGGGGGCAAAACAAAGGACGATGAAACAAATGAAAATCATTGGAAACAATTGGAACAATTGTGATTCATTGAGAATTAATTGCTGGGATTTTGATTTTTGGAGAGCACGTTTTTATCTGATGTTTGGGATTTTTGAATTATGAAGAATGACAGTGGTGAGCCCGCGAAAATAAGGAGATCAGAGAGACAGAGAATTCGAGTCACGCAGCTGGCCGGCGCAATGGACTCGTTTGCAGCTCCAAAACGTCCAAAAACTGAGGGTGAGATACTGATTAATTAAACGATTAATATTATTGATTAATGAATAAATTTTTCGGATTTAATCAATGAATACTTAATGGGACTTGTTACTATTTCGGATTAAACATGAATTTTTCACGTGAATTCAACGAGAATTATTGAGCGATTGTAGCGTCCAACAACTAGCGCCAATCGCATTGTGGAGATAATTCGAAAAAAAACATATTCCCTTTTTTTTTCGATAAATTTCTATTCAGAAAGAATTTTTAAAAAATTGTAAAAAAAAAATTAATTCATTTTTACATTTATTTTTAATTAGTTTAATAATTACGTTATTAATTTGTGAAAAATACAGAGTCTGGGAGTTTTTGCAGATTTAGAAGTAACTGGAGTGTCACGTTGCGGTAGAGTGAGAAAAAAATCATCAAAACTCGTTGATTTTGATTCACATAATGAACAAATTGATAATAATAAATCAAAAAAATTGAATTTGAAGGTACACTTTCAAGATCAATACGAGATTGAAAAAATGGTTGGTAATGATGATAAAAAACGTAAATCCAGTGGATCAAGTACAATGAATCCTCAGAAAATTAAGAATGAGGTATTATCAGAGACTGAGACATCTGAGACTGAATTTGAAGATTCAATTAATACTAATGACGACGACGATAATTACTCAGCGGATTCGCCGTCTGATGAGGAAATTGATCCATTATTAATTGACGATAAATTCATGGAATTCAATAAATTAGAGGGCGAGCAGAATGAATCGCCATCGTCTCAAGCACAGAGCATATACATGCTGGAGAAGAGTAGGAAAAAAGTTTGTATTAAGGATGGAAAAATCGTGGGCAGAACGAAGGCCCAGAGGAAGGACAAAGGAGTGAGTTGATTATTCTCTTATTTTTTTCACTAAAATAAAAAGCATGAGTAAGAATTCAATGCCTTTTCTAGAAAACTAGGTTCACTGCTTACATGCTCTGGGCCAAGGAGATCAGACAGGAGTTGCTTGAAAAGTGTCCTTACATGGGTGAGAATTATTTTAAAATAATTATCTCAGAAGAACAATCATTATATCAAAGATTCATTCATGAATACTGAATTTTTTGAATTTCCTTATCCAGACTTCTCAGCAATCTCCAAACGCTTGGGTGAGCTGTGGGCAACAGTGCCCCACGTGGAGAAGTACAATTGGCGAAGAAGAGCAAAGCGCCTGGCAGATTCGCCAAAGAACCAGATGCCCACGAAGGACGAGTCTGTGTGGAAGACACCGACGCCCTCGCCGAAAAAGAAATTCATCAACAAACTTGGTAATTGTCTCCTCCACTTAAAAAAATCAATTTCCTCATCCTCTTCCCTTAACTTCAGGTAATGGGAAAGAGTCGAAGAGTCCATCACCACCGAAGAAGCCGTTAGGAATCTTAAAGTCTTCCCAAATGTCTCAACTGTCACCGTCACTGCAGAAATCAACGAAAATCATCAATGAACCGGTGATTGGCAGTGGGATGTACAAAGTTATTGGGACACAACCGGTGGACGTGGCTGCGCACTTGAAGCTACTCGGGGAATCATTGACGATAATTGGCGAGCGACTGAAGGAGCACGATGGACAAATTGCGGTTTCTGGGAGTCTTTCAGTGCTCCTGGATTCTCTGTTGTGCGCTTTAGGCCCGTTGATGTGTTTGACGCAACAAATACCAGAGACCGACGTCGTTAGACCAGAAATATTCTCCGATATGCTTGATAACATCGCCTACATTATGCCTGGACTATAATTTGTATATAATTCCGTTTATTTATGATGATCAATTGATTAATAAACATTTCCCGTGTGTTTCAATTGAATTAATCGAATTTTTCATTCTGTCTCTCAATAAATATTTGAAAATCCCACGAAACTCGCGCTCGACAAGATGGCGCCACAAGACCAAGACGCTTCGCCGCTTGTGTATTGACAGCATCAATGTGGGGTTAGAACGGTCATTCAAGAGAGAATTTCGAGATTTTTAATGAAGTAATTATCAATTTCATTAAATAATCATTGGGAGAAGATTGAGGAGTAATTATTTGTCAAAGTAAGTAGACAATATCACAATTTAATTGGAGAGACTTTCCCATTTTTGGGAACTTCTTCTCTACGATTTGGACGTTAGCTCATGATTCAACAATTAATTTGAAAACAACTGAGAAAATCAACAATTAAAGATTCATTCATGGATTTTTATTAATAAATAAAAAATTCACAAATTCTCTGTGTCCTCAATAAATTCAACAAACTCTTTATTTTCCAGACTAAGAAAAATCATAAGAAAAATCCTAAAAATGGCCCTGAGAACTTACGGAGACAAGCCTATTAGTTTCCAAGTAGAGGAGAATGGCGAGTACTATTGCATTGGTTCAGAAGTTGGTAATTATCTGCGATTATTTCGTGGATCACTGTACAAAAGATATCCTGGGATGTACAGAAGATCGATAACAAATGATGAGAGAAAAAAACTGGTTGAACTTGGCTTGAGCCAGCATGTTCTGGCATCGAGTGTCTCATTGTTGAGAGCGAGTGAAGTAGAGGATATCATTGAGGGTAATGATGATAAATACAAAGCAGTATCAGTGCATTCAACAGAGCCACCGGCTCCGCGAGAAGGTAAATCAAAGAAATCGATGCCCTGGGTACCGAGTTTGCCCAACAGCTCGCATTTAGATGCAGTACCACAGGCAACGCCCATTAATCGTAACAGAGTACACAATAAGAAAGTCCGGACGTTTCCACTATGGTAAAAGCAATAATTACTTAATTATTTAATTGATAAAGGAAGTAACAGCTAGAATTTAATATTCCCCTATAATTTACAGCTTCGACGACACAGATCCTTCAGCAAACCTTGAAAACGCAGCACAACAAGAGATGCTCGTGCCAATTCGTCTCGATATGGAAATCGAGGGTCAAAAATTACGGGATACTTTCACATGGAATAAGAACGAGAGCTTGATAACACCAGAGCAATTTGCTGAGGTTCTCTGCGACGATTTGGACTTGAATCCACTGACATTCGTCCCAGCAATTGCCCAGGCGATTAGACAACAAATTGAGGCATTTCCTCAGGAGACAATTCTCGAGGATCAGTGTGATCAACGTGTCATAATTAAATTGAATATTCACGTTGGTAATACGTCGTTAGTTGATCAAGTAGAATGGGACATGTCGGAGAAGGAAAATAATCCCGAGAAATTCGCTATGAAATTGTGCGCTGAGTTGGGATTGGGCGGGGAATTTGTCACTGCAATTGCGTACAGTGTACGTGGACAATTGTCGTGGCATCAGAGGACATATGCTTTCTCTGAAGCTCCGTTACCAACTGTTGAGGTGCCATTCAGGCCACCGTCAGAGGCTGATCAATGGGCGCCTTTCCTGGAGACGCTCACTGATGCAGAAATGGAGAAGAAAATCAGGGATCAGGACAGAAACACCAGGCGCATGAGGCGACTCGCCAATACGACACCTGGGTGGTAATTTTTTTATAAAAAAAGTGAAGGACATTCATAACTCAAGTAGTAGTGCAGTTATGAAAGAAAATGACTCAAAATTGTTGCTTCTTCTTTCGCTGATATCTCAGAAACGAGTGGATTTAAGGGAAAATGTTGAGAAACCTTTTTTGGAGGAAATTTTATGAGCTACAAAAAAGGTCCTCTGACATTTACTCGTGAATCTCTTCGTTTCCGAGTTATTATCAGAAAAGTAAATCGAATATTTGGGCTCATTCTCCTTCACAACTCCACTTACTCTCATTTAATTATTTAAATTTAAATAATATTGTAATTTTTATCCCTCTCGTTCATTATCACGTCGAATAAATTTCTTTGCGACAGTAGACAAATCGAAATTTATTCTACCAAAAAAATAAAACATGAGAGTTGTTTGCCAACTGATAACAATTCCCAATCACGATTCATCTGGTTTCTCACAGTTCAACAGACCCTGATTAAATTCATCACATAATCCGCACGTTTGAACTATCACGTTTCATATCCAAATATTTACAGATTCATGTACACAATCAGGTTTTAATCACGAGTCTATAAACCCGTACTCTTGTATCCTAAAAAAAAAAATCTCCCATCAGGAAAAAAAACCCGGAAAATCCCATGAATTTCTTCAAAAGATAAAAAAAAATCGGAAAAAATGATTTTGCGGGTAAAAATTTGTTTTTAAAAATGTACGCCATCGGACGATAACGTCTCGTCGCAGCGACATTGAGAGTGGGAGGGGGAAGAGGCGAGTCTGGTTTCATGTATTCCAGTTGTTCTCCGGCGACGATAGGAGGTGGCCAAGTGTCACAACAAAACAATCTATTTTTTCAAGCTCAAATCACTTATCATAAGTCATTAAATTAAAGCAATATGGATCCTACCTGGTTAGCTAAACAATTGGCTCCAGTATCTCCAAAAAGTGTGAGAGGTAATCCGTTTCCATGCAGACCCTGGCTCCAGGATCGTGGCGCTGCCGCCCCGGCAGCAACGAACGTCGGCGTCAAAGGAATCATTGCCGGTACGTTACTTTCACCTTGAATATTTTTATATTTATTTTTATCATCATGTGTTTACGAAATTCTTGTTTTTTATGATACATTTTGTGACTCCAAAATAATTCAGCACATTCATAAATTCAGGCTCTTTTTATTAATATATTTTTCAAGGTTTTTTTCGTCTATTTTTGAGGCAATTTTTTCAATGATTCAATTCAAATTGAGAAAGTTTAATCTCGATTTAACTTTCTAATTATTGAACTTTGTTTTTTTGTTTACATCGTTTGAAAATTACTGTGTTTATCTCACTTTCAAGTGATTCTCCCTTTTTTTTGAGTCACGAGAAACACATTAGACGATTTCATTTGCACTTGACTTTTTGTTGAATTTTAATAGCTTAGAAAATGGATTTTTTTAACCATCACACCGACACAACCTAAATTGTTTCCGGTTGTCACAGATGACGTGCAATTGACGTTAATTATAATTCATTTATATTCACAGTTATCGTCACAATTGTTGCATTTTTATGGTTGGAAACGTGGAGCTCCTAATGAGGACATTTTCAGCAATTGAATAAGCAGAAATAATTGGAGTTGTACTAATTCCTGAATATCTCGAAAACGAGTGGATTTAGGAGGATCAACATTCAGGTCTTTTTTGTGCAGAATTTAATTCTCTTCAAAAAAGTCCTCTTCACAAATTTCCCTAAAACCCCGGGTTTCCGAGATTTTCGCAAAAAACAGAAAATCCATAATTTTTCATTAATTAGATAAATTAAATAAATTCATTAGTTATTCATTTTTTCAGGCGGAATAACCGGTGGCATTGAAATCTGCATCACATACCCAACGGAATACGTCAAGACACAATTACAATTAGACGGAAAAGCTGGAGCTGGAAGACAATACTCAGGAATATGGGATTGTGTTACGAAAACAGTTAAGACTAATGGTGTATTAGGATTGTATCGTGGATTATCAGTACTCGTTTATGGCTCAATACCAAAGTCAGCAGTTAGATTTGGCTCATTTGAAACTGTGAAAAAGCAGCTGGTTGATGCTGATGGTAAATTGAATGCACAGAGGAGATTACTTGCTGGACTTTGTGCTGGTGTTTGTGAAGCTATTTTGGCTGTTACGCCAATGGAAACGGTTAAAGTTAAATTTATCAATGACCAGAGATCAACGAATCCAAGATTCAGAGGATTTTTTCATGGAGTTGGACTCATTATCAAAGAGAATGGTAATTTATTCTAGTTATTTAAACTAAATAATTCAATTTCATTTGAATTATTCACGATTTCAGTCGTACTCTTGGCTTTGAGGATAAATAAATTACGTAACTGATAATTTTTATCTGACGAATTGACGAGAATATTATATTAAGAGAAAATTTAATATTTTCTTCATTCTTGTAGCTGCTTTTCACCTCTAAAAAAATGGTCTCACAAGAAAACCTTCATCTCTGATAATTTCTGAGATATTCTTGAAAAAAGAGAACTGTGAGACTTATCATTTTACGAATTACTGCTGTTTTATGCTTTTTTTTGTTGATAATTCTCATTTCATAAGAGTGACGTAGTTTGATAAATCTGCTGATTGTTCATGCAATTTGATAATCCCATTTTTAAATCCAAAGGAAATAATCACGTGATTGGTTAAATTAAATAAATAATGAAGTAACTAAGTAGGTAAACGATTTAGCATTGATTACCTTGAATAAATTATCGCTTCTGTCCATTGAAAAAACATGGAGTGGGGTCAAAGTTCTTGGTTTTCGATTGTGAGAGAGGAAGTGGAAAAAATCCATAATTCAGGAATATTTAAATAGCATTCCCATGAGTATTTCGGTTTTAATTGAATATCTCCAATTGATAATTGAAGAAAATAGAATGATTGACAATTTTTTTCATTTCAGGATTCAGAGGAGTTTATCAGGGAGTAGTGCCAACGATAATGAAACAGGGTTCAAATCAGGCGATAAGATTTTTTGTTATGGAATCATGTAAAGACTGGTATCGTGGTGGTGACAATAATAAACCAGTACCTAAATTAATTGTTGGAGCTTTTGGTGCATTAGCTGGTGCAGCTTCTGTTTATGGTAATACGCCGATTGACGTTGTGAAGACGAGAATGCAGGTAATTAATTATTTTCATAATTAAAAATATTATTCTAATCAATGAATTATTTTTTAAATAATTATTTCAATAATTTTTCAGGGTCTCGAAGCTGCAAAATACAAAGGCAGCGTTGATTGTGCCGTACAAATTTGGAAGAAAGAAGGTCCAAGTGCATTTTATAAAGGCACTGTACCCAGATTAGGAAGAGTTTGTCTAGATGTTGCCATTACATTTATGATTTACGATTCATTTATGGAACTCTTCAATAAGGTTTGGCCTTGAATTCAATACAGAGTCACGGGGAAAAAGAAGCTAATTGCCATATCAAGTGCCCTCGAGAGATGAAGAGACAGAAAAAAAGGAGTGAGATTGAAGTGAAAAAGTAATATGATAGCATGAAAAAGCCCTTGAAAAATTAATGTGATTTTTTTACACGATTGTTAATTAATTGATTAATTAATTAATCCTTGATGTACATAAGGAAACAGAAGATTTTATACACATTTAGAATTAATTTGCAATAATGGTGATATGATTTTTCAAATTTATTTCGTTTTAGTGATGAAAAAGTAATTATTTATCTGTGTTTAATTCAATTTTGCAATCGAGGAATAGTTTATTTAATTGAAATATATATTTTCATCTATTTTTACATGAGAGAGGAAAGAAAAAACGGGTATAAGCATTCCGATTATGCATGAAATCATTCCATTTATTTTCTTTTAATTCATTAATGAATTTTGAAATTATTCAGATTAATTATTTGTGTAGAGCACAAACAGAGAGAAATAATTATACACAATTATAAACAACAAAAATAATGGAATAATCAATTTTAAATGGCAATAAATGTTGTATTTATGATTTAAGAAAGATATATATATATATAATTTAGCAGCAAAAAAATTAATGGATTTTTTTTTTTTCGCCAATGCCCCAACTTCACCTTTGCCACGCAATAAAAGAAATAAAAAACGAGAGAAAAGAAGTGCAGGAGTAGGGGAAATGGGAAAAAAATTAAAGGGAATATTCACGAGTCATTTTCGTAAGTAACGTGAGAGTCAAATTCCAACGGTATTAAAGTGCAGTGTACTTGGGATATACACTCGAAAGAGCATCTGTGGTTTACCACAGAATGGATTTTTATCATTTGTGCAGATATTAAAATTTTTTATTGCAGCGATGATGATGCTGTGAATCCTCCGTCTCTCATTTATCCTCAATCTGTCTTTTTAATGACTTTGGTAATTGGAAATGCCTTTTTTTCTTCTGTTAGAACAATGATTTTTCACATTTTATTCTAATTCATCAATTGAGTCATTAGTTTTCTTAGAATATCTCAGAAACTAAGCGAGATAGAGAAATTTTCATAGAGACCTTTTTTGTAGATCAGAATCTCCTCTTCAAAAAAGGTATCTACAAAAATTTCTCTATCTCCCTTACTCTCCGAGTTATCCCCAAAAAACAAAAAAATCAAAGAAATCAAATCTCCAACACTTGTCTCCAGCATCATCATTCAATCATTCAACATTCTAAATATTTCAAACCGCCTGGAATTTTCAAGATAAAAAAAAAGGACTAACGAAGCGAGAAAAATGTTGAATTAGCTTGAAGCTAATTACAAATGACTTTCCTCCCTCAATTTAGTTGCCTCTGCGGAAACATCCTAGCTGAGAGACTGGTTGAGGCCCCAACTGCCCCACCACATCTCACCAATGAGGCCCCTCAAAAGGGGGGGAAGTGGGGGAAACCTGGGGTCACATTCCAAGATGGCTGTGCCTGAGGAATGCAGTGGGTGCCCCCCTAAGACGCCTTCCTCTCTCCTTTTTTAAAACCAAGCCAATTTACTTTTCCTACACGTTCAAAAACAAACTACTTATCCCCAGTATTCCACAAAATTTATCCTCAATTCCAAATGAATTAATACATTATTCTAAACATTAATTTGTGACAATTTGTGATTCAAGTGAGTCTCGTGATGAATTGCCTGGTTTTATAGTAACAGGTAGAATTGAAATAACAAGTGGGGAAGAGTGAGAGATAGACAAAAATAAATAGAAAAATTTAATTTGTCAGTGTCACTCAAGAGATTGGATTTTTGTTTTGTAATTAATCCTGGAAAGTGGATGATGATTATTAAGGACGATGCTACCGGCTCGTCTTAAACAATGTCTCATCGTGATATCTCTGAGGTAATTTAATTATTTAATAAATTAATTAATAATTCATGAAAATTCGTAAAATATGAGAATAACAGTTGACAAATTTGTAAAGAATTTCAATCGTCCGCGTAAATTTCAAACGCATTTCTCCGTTAAAAAATATGTGAATTCCATGAAATTCACTGATTCATAAATTTTTCCCTGATTTTAATTAGTTCAAATAAATTTTAAACAGGTGGAGCCCGAAGGTACGTCGGCCCTGGCTGCTGGATCGCGGGCCCTATTTCTAGAGACAGTTAAAAAGAGCAATGCAGCGTGCCAGAACGGTGATTACGTACTTGCTGCTAATTTGTACACAGAGGCACTGGCACTTGATCCACTCAGTCATGTTTTATATTCAAATAGATCAGCTGCACGTCTCAAAATGGGACTATTTGCACTAGCATTACAGGATGCTGTTAGAGCTACTGAATTATTGCCGCAGTGGCCAAAAGTTAGTGAATAATTCAAATAATTCAATGGAATTCCTCTTATCCTAATGATACCGAGGGGTAAAATGGATATTTCAAATTAATCCAACTTTGAAAAAGTAAACTTTTAATTGCCACCTTGGTGTCCCGTTATTTCCTAAAAATAACGATTAATTCCGATTTCTTTTAACGATTTTAATTCTCTCTTCGCCTTGAGAGTCCATCTTCCCCTCCTTTCTATCAAATTAATGCTAGGCTATATCAATAAAACCGAGAGAATTCTTAAAATTCTCTACCTATAAATCCGCACGTCTAAATTCCATAAAAATTCTTTTACAGGCCTATTATCGACAAGGAGTAGCTCTGCAATGTCTCGGTCGTCACGGCGAGGCCCTGGTGGCATTCGCAACGGGTCTAGCCCGAGATCCCCTGAATTCTCAGCTGCTATCGGGTCTTGTCGAGGCCTCCCTGAAGTCTCCACTGCGTCCAACACTGGAGCCAACGTTCCAGCAGCTGCGAGCGATGAAGCTAGACGAGAGTCCATTCGTGGTGATATCTGTGGTTGGACAGGAGCTGCTGGGAGCTGGTCAGTACAAAGCAGCGGCTGGTGTTCTCGAGGCAGCACTGGCGATCGGCACCTGCAGCCTGAAGCTCAGAGGCTCTGTGTTCTCTGCGCTATCAAGTGCCTACTGGGCCCTGAACTCATTGGACAAGGCTATTAGCTACATGCAGCAGGACTTGGGTGTTGCTCGTTCATTGGGTGATACTCAGGGTGAATGTAGAGCTCATGGTAACCTGGGCTCGGCCTACTTCAGCAAAGGCACGTACAAAGAGGCACTGACAGCGCACAGGTATCAGCTGGTTCTGGCGATGAAGTGCAAGGACGCGCAGGCAGCGGCATCGGCGTTGACGAGTCTCGGACATGTTTACACAGCAATTGGGGATCTTCCGAATGCTCTGGCATCGCATAAACAGTGCGTTCAGCTGGTGAAACAAATGGGAGATCGCCTGCAGGAAGCCAGGGAGATAGGCAACGTCGGAGCTGTTTATTTGGCGATGGGAGAATTCGAGAGTGCGGTTGATTGTCATACGCAGCATCTGAGAATAGCTCGGAGACTTGGGGATCGAGTGGAAGAGGCTAGGGCATTCAGTAATCTTGGGTCGTCTCATCATTATCGAAGGAACTTTAGCCAGGCTATTACATATCATGAGAATGTTCTGAAGATTGCTCAGGAATTGGGAGACAGGGCTATTGAGACCAGGGCCTATGCTGGGCTTGGACATGCTGCGAGATGCGCTGGGGATTTGGCGCAAGCGAAGCTGTGGCATCAGAGGCAGCTGGACGTTGCTTTATCTACTAAGGATAAGGTTGCGGAAGGAAGAGCCTGTAGTAACTTGGGGATTGTGTATCAGTTGCTGGGTGAGCACGACGCTGCTTTGAAGCTTCATCAAGCGCATTTGGGAATAGCGAGGTCCCTTGGGGATCGAGCTGGGATGGGAAAAGCCTTCGGAAACATAGGGAATGCCTACAATGCAATGGGCTATTATGAACAGGCAATAAAGTACCACAAGCAGGAATTAACTATCAGCAAAGAGGTGAATGATCGGAGTTCTGAGGCTAGTACTCATGGAAATTTAGCAGTGGCTTATCAAGCTGTCCAGGGACATGAGACTGCGTTGCGGCACTATCGTGCTCATTTAGCCATTGCCAGAGAGCTCAAGGATGCAGCAGGAGAGGCCTGTGCACTTCTAAATCTCGCAAATTGTCTCTCGTCAAGGGGGAGGTTCGAGGAGGCAGTACCTTATTACGAGAACTATTTGATGCTCTCTCAAGAGCTTCATGATGTGGAGGGCGAAGCTAAGGCCTGTCACTTTCTCGGATACGCCCATTACTGTCTAGGTAATCACAGAGAAGCGGTCAGATACTACGATCAGGATTTAGCACTCGCCAAAGACCTTCAGGACAAGTCTGGCATGGGAAGAGCCTATTGCAATCTCGGTTTGGCTCATTTGGCCCTTGGGAACCTCGACACAGCCCTAGAATGCCAGAAATACTACCTAGCAATAGCTCACATGATGAAGCATCTTGCTGGAAAATTTAGGGCGCTCGGTAACATCGGAGACTGTCTTCTGAGACTCGGAGAAACCGACGAAGCCATAAAGATGCATCAACGACAGTTAAATTTAGCGAGACAATCGGCGGATCGTTGTTTAGAAGCTGCGGCTTACGGTGCTCTTGGAATCGCTCACAGGGCAACGAGAAATCTCGATAAAGCCTTAGGCTTTCATACCCAGGAATTAACACTGCGTCAAGAAGCTGGGGATCTTCGTGGCGAGTGTCGTGCTCATGGTAATCTTGGAGCTGTTCACATGGACTTGGGACAGTATACCCACGCTGTCAAGTGCTATCAGGAGCAGCTGGATCGAGCCAGAGAGTTGGGAGACTCTGGCGTTGAAGCACAAGCTCTGGGAAATTTGGGGATAGCGAGGCTGAATATGGCGCATTACGAGGATGCAATTGGGTACTTTGAGCAGCAATTAGCTACTTTGGAACCGTTGACAACGGGAACAGCACTGCTCGACAAGACACGAGCTCTCGGCAACCTCGGGGATTGTTATGAAGCACTTGGGGATCCAGAAGAGGCTGTCAAGTGTCATGAGCAGCAGTTGGCAGCTGCGGTTAGACTGAGAAGCCTTCGGGATCAGGAGAGGGCTTACAGAGGCCTAGGAAGAGCGAGAGAAGCTTCTGGGAATCTGCAAGAAGCTCTGGTATGTTTCGAGAAGCGTTTGGTAGCTGCGCACGAAGTTGACAGTCCGGAGTCGAGGGGAGCTGCTTACGGTGATCTTGGGAGAGTTCATGCGGCCCTGGGGAATCATGAGCAAGCAGTGAGTTGTTTATCCCATCAGTTGGCACTTGCTAGAGGTCTTGGTAATAAAGCTGCAGAGGCTGAGGCTGCGAGTGGTCTTGGAGCTGTTCACTTGCTCATGAACGATGCAACAGCCGCATTGAGGCACCATCAACTGGAATTGACGATCGCTGAGGAGCTGGATGCTGCTGGATTGCAAGCGAGAGCCTGCGCCAATTTGGGAACGACTCAGGAGGCTCTCGGGCAGTTTGACGAGGCTATTAGACTGCAGGAGCAGTCACTCAGCTTGGCTGCAGCTGCTGGTGACCAACCGGCCCGTGCTGCTGCATTCTCGAGCCTCGGAAGGCTTCATCATCTTCGGGGTGACGTTGCTAGGGCTCTGAGCTATTTACAATCAGGTTTGTCACTCTCCGAAGGCCTCGGTCGACGTGAGGAAGTCGCAAAGTTACGTCACAGGCTCGGTCTCGTTCATTGGCAGGCTGGAGAACCGAGTATTGCTGTTGAACAGTTAGAAAAAGCTGCTAATTTGCTGGAATCACTTGACAGTAACTTGATTAATCATCACGGGAAACATGCAGAATTATTAAACGAGACTTATGGAACATTGCAGAAAATCCTGGTGGGATTGAACAGAGCCGAGGAGGCGCTCAATTGGGCGGAGAGGTCACGGAGGACGAAGACTAATAGTATCGATGACGTGACGCATTATTCGGAGATTGTTGATAGGCAGAGAGGCATTGTCCTGTATTACAGTGAAGTGGGCGAGGAGCTTCATGCTTGGTGTCTGGCACCGAGCAGAGGACTCTTGAGGTTCCACACAATCACGCTCGAGGACGGAATGGATCTGGAGAAACAAGTGATACTGGCGAGGGAGGCACTTTTAGGGGAATCCTCAGATATCGTCGATGAATCCACGAAAATTCCGACACGAGGTCATCACCTGAATGCAAGTTCCTACAGCCTGAGTTCATTATTCAGCGTTGGCTCAGCAAGTTCACGAGCTGGGAGTGCTCGGTGGGGTCGTGGGGCCAAGGGACCGATTTGGCAGGCTCCAACATCGATACAATCACTCTATGATCTTCTTCTCGCACCTTTCGAGGATCTCCTCCCACCTGTGAGAAAGGAGCTCATTCTGGTCGTTGAGAAATCACTCTATCTCGCACCACTTCCTGCACTTCAGTCTGGACCAGGTGAGGATTATCTGTGTGAGAGATTCTCGTTGCTGGTTGTGCCGTCATTGGCTGCACTGAAGAAGAGATCGAGGACGCCGATGCCTGAAGGCGGTGCAACAGTCGCTGCTTTGGTTGTTGGTAATCCTGTTCTTCCGGAGGATGTGAGAGAGGAGAATGGCTGGCCAGAGAGTGCTTCATCAGCTGAAACTGAGGCGGGAATTGTTGCAGAGCTGTTGGAGTCTAGAGCATTAACTGGTAAATTTTTCGGAATTTTTCTATTTCTCAATTTATTTCCTTTACTAAATCCTTCAATTTTATTTCCCAGGTGCTGAAGCAACGAGATCATCAGTCCTGCGTTCTCTTCCTGACGCTGAATGCGTGCACCTGACTACTCCAATTCTCTGGCCATCATCATCCCTGGCATTTTCACCAGACCAGACTGATGAATCATCAGAGCGTCCAGAGTACCTAATATCCTGTTCTGACATAACGAGAATAAGACTGACAGCGAGACTGGTCGTTCTCTCCAGTGGACACTGCTGGAGCAGCGATGATGCATCGAAAGTGACGCCAGATGGTATTCAAGCGGTGGCCAAGAGTTTCCTCAATGCTGGAGCGCAGTGTGTGCTTGTTGCCATGTGGCCAGTGCCATCGACTGCTGGAAGTATTCTGTTACGGGCGTTTTACAGTGCTTTGTTACAAGGAGCACGTGCTTCGAGAGCATTGGCTGAGGCTATGCAGACGGTGCAGCACACGAGGCACTTTGCTCATCCTGCTAATTGGGCTGGGTGGCTGCTGCTTGGAGGAGACGCTCGACTATCCAATAAAGTATGTCCTCAATGCAAGAAAGTGGACCTTTTTCATTCAATTATAAATTTTTTCTATTCTCAATTTCCTTTATTTTTTCTTCAAGGTTGCCCTCATGGGACAGGCTCTCGCTGAACTCCTCCGAAGTGGTCCAGAGCAGTGTCGTGATGCTCTCCGTGTGACTCTCCACTTGGTGGAAAAATCTCTTCAACGAATTCATCGTGGCCAGAAGAATGCAATGTACACGACACAAAGGAGTATTGAGAACAAAGTCGGTTCTGCTACTGGATGGAAGGAGTTGCTGATGTCCGTTGGCTTCAGGTTTGAGCCAGCTGGCAATGGCATTCCCTCTTCGGTATTTTTCCCACAGAGTGATCCTGAGGAGAGGCTCACGAGGTGTAGCGCCAGTTTGCAGGCTCTTTTGGGGCTTGGACCGGCTTCTTTGCACGCTTTAGTTCGTCTTCTCCAGGTAAAATCTTCGATTATGCGGATGAAGAAGCTAGCTCATTCCCATCATGGTTATTTAATTCTTAATAATTCTTCAGGCTCCAGAAGTCGCTGAAGACGTTATTGCGGCGATGAGGAAAGCGAGCTCAGCTACTGAAGGCCAAGAAGTTAGTCTCCCAGTCCAAGTCTGGCGAGCATCTGGTTCCCACGAATTATTCGCAAGCCTAGGAATGGATCTGATGGAAGTTGGACAAGCAGAGGTGACCCTCAGAACTGGAAAACAAGCGTCGAGGCGTGCAGTTCAATTTGCTCTGCAAGCTTTACTTGCTCTATTCGGTAAATTGAATGAGATATTTTCCTCAATCATCATCACCTCGACTATTATTAAATTCGATACAAAATTCTCGTTTTCAGATACGCAAGAAGCACCAAAGAGCCTGAGCCTCGACTCGGGTAGCTCCATGGAGAGTTTGGCTTCTGTTCAACAACCAGAGAAGAATGGAATCCTCGAGGGTCCAAGATTGGGTGGAGCTTTCGCTAGTTACGTCAGGCATCGTGGTGAACCCGATGGGAAAACCACTGAGCCACCAAGTGCTCCATTATCACGTCAATCTTATCCAAATCAAGGAGGTAAATCATCAGAGTTGAAGCTCATTTCTGATTTAAAATTAATCTGATTATATTAATCTAAATTCTCTGATACCCTGCAGGTGAATCAGACGTTGCCTTCACCCCAAGTCCACCAGTGGCCCTGACCCTGAATCATCAGACACGAATAAGAAACCTCTACCAGGATCAGGCAGTGAGACCAGACTCGAGCTCGAGCAGTTCTGTAACAGATTGGGAGAATGGGCACAATACAGTACTGCGGAGACAGCCTCTCCCACCAATACCACCAACAGTCCTAGAGCGTCTCAGTGTTCGCACTGAGCTCGGGGCAACAGCTGCAAGGAAATTGAGACTTCCAGGCAGCACCGAGGAGCTCAATCAAGCTGATTCTTCCCAAGGAAACGAGGGAATGCCGCAAATGAGGAATATGACATCATCTCTCACTGGATTAACGAGAGAATTGACTCCAACAATCTCTGATGTCTATCACGAGCGTAATCTTGGTCTCGGATTAGCTCCATCACTCTCAAAATTACTGGAAGAAGTTGGCAATGTTACGGAAAGTGAACAGAGACAATTATCACGATCTGAAACAAGCCAAACGCAAAATTGGCTGCAAAATGAGCCCGAATTATGCAGGAGAGATGAGGCTGATGGAAGATCAATTGCTGAGAGTCAATGCAGTGCAACTAGTTCCAACAAAATTCATCGAAAAGCACCACCTCCACCAGTTTAATTTATTAAATTTCCTCTTGAATCATCAAATCCTAATTTTACTCATCCAAAAATTCATGAATTTCAAGGGGTCGATGATTATTCTTGCCACTAAGATTATTAAACCAATAAATAAATGTGTATCCGTCCAATTTACATGACGTAAAAAAAAAAAAAAGAAACTAGAGAATTAATATTGTGCAATTACAAATGCACGTGAAGCATTCCAAACGTTAATTAATAACCTATTTATAATAAAAATTAATGAATAAATGATTTTTTTCATTCTGTAAAAAAAATGAATTTGATCTTTATTGAATTTGGGGGAATTCAATATAACTTTAGATGACCAGTTACTTGATCGATGAGCTCACCAGGACCTGGACCAACGCAGCAGACTGTCTTTGACCCAGCTGCTATTTGTGTACGTCCAGCGTCTTGTATCGTTATTGCTATCAAACCAGCTGCTCGTGCTGATTTCTTAATTTGGTCTAATTCTTCTACATTGTCCACCTGAAGAAAAAAAAACTAAATGTAACTTCATTCGCTTCATTTCATGATTTCAATTGATAACTGGTGAAGAAGGGTTTACCTTTACAGCAATTTTTTTGTGACCACATTGAGCCCATTCATGCAGAATCTTCGGGTACTTGAGTGCAGCCTCATACCCAGCAACTGCTGCATGAGCACACTGAGCTGCAACCTTTCCTTTTCCCATTTTTAAGTCATTCCTCACGACCAGTATCATCTTGTACTCATCCTCACCCTCTCCAATAACCTAGAAAAATCAATAGAAGTAAATAATTAATTTCTTTATGAAACAATGGAATTAATGAATCAGAGTAACCAACAAGTGCTTCTCCCCTTCATCAACACAAAACTGCCCCAAAAGGCTTTTTGTTAAATCATAATTAAATAATTTGCAATCAAATAAATACCACATCTCCCGCGCCGGTGTTTTCCGGTGCTTTTCTATTCAATAATCTGTAAAAACCATAGCCAATGACCATTGCCAGTAGAAACCCAAATTTAATATCGTTCATACTTGCTGCAACATCGTCCCACATTTCCATAATCACCAATCAATTTCACTTGATTCAACAAAATAAACAAAAGAGATAATTAGAACACGTTGTGGTCATGAGTTCATGAGGGTTCGAATCATTGCCGCTACGTGGCGCTTTGGTCAACGGAAAATATTAAAAAGTGAACAACTTCAGGTCGTACATCAGGGGCGTTAAGGCACGATTGGGATTGTCTATGCTGTCACATCGGCAGCAGTTTGTTAGAATTTGACACTGATTTATTAACAATTGAGGTGAGTTCATTTATTTTCATAGAAAATATGAGAATTGTTGAATAAACAAATTACAAGCAATAGAATCAGTTTTTTTTGCGTTTTCCGTAATGGAATTTCTTCTGCTCCGAAATTCACTTCTTGACTCCATTTCATTGAATCAGCTCCTAATATAAATTATTATGGATTTTTTGAGTATTCGATGGGATTCTGAGAGGGAAGAATAGAATCTCGATAATTTTTTATTTTTTATCATTTATTTGAGGAGCCCAGGGTTGAGGGAAACTCAGGGGGAGTTGGGTTGGAGGGACTGCGTAGAGACATTGATCCATACTAGTGTCTACATATACATTCTCGCTAAGTGCATTGAATAATGAAATCCATTGGAAACTACGTTAACATCCCATAATCACTAATTCCTCCAGATTCCAATAATTCCAAGGAATTAATCGATTTTACTTGATCCTTCCTCAGAAACTAAAGTGAAAACCTTTTTTTTCCTTTTTCCCAGGCAAAATGTCGGATTCAAAGTACTTCACAACTACGAAGAAGGGTGAAATCTTCGAATTAAAGTCAGAATTGAATAATGACAAGAAGGAGAAGAAAAAGGAAGCTGTGAAGAAGGTAATTTATTCAATTTTCTAATGATAAATTCATTACATTGTTAATAATTAATTATTTTTATTCATCAGGTCATTGCATCGATGACAGTGGGCAAGGATGTCTCTGCATTATTTCCTGACGTCGTTAATTGCATGCAGACAGACAATTTGGAGTTGAAGAAATTAGTCTACCTGTATTTAATGAATTACGCCAAGAGCCAGCCTGACATGGCTATTATGGCGGTCAACACATTCGTCAAGGTAACACAATTTTGTTGATCCTGTTATTATAATTAAATTGATGATTATTCAATGAATTTTATAAAAATTGCACCTTTGCTATATTTGTATATATTTAATCCACACGATTATTATTTTTGGTGAAATTCGAGGCAATCTGAAGAGTCACTAGTGCATTTAATTATCAACTGATTTTGTATTTTAAAAATCATTTAATCTCATTATTTCTCAAATTTTCATAAATTATTATAATTAATTTGACTTTGCAGCTTTGCCTCGGTATTAATTACAGACTGTGCTTTGCGAATTCATAAAAATTTGCACAGAGCTGTCTGTGTTGTATTTATACAACTGAATGTTTTATTTCGAATATCCAAAAAAATCTATGAAAATATATATATAAAAACGTATCGAGAGGCGAATCGCTTGTTTTTCAAAGGGCACGAGACTGGAATTTGGTGGACAATTTTTATCCATATTTTTTCATTGTTAATATGTAAATGCAGAAGAATATTGAATTTCTCTGGTCATTCCAAATTCCAGGATCACTTTATTAAATTCCGGGACAATTGAGAAGAGAATCAGAGACGAATTCAAATTTTTAACTTCATTTTTTCTGTCTTAATTAATAATTAGCATCGGTGTGAATAAAATTAATCCGAGAGAGCATGATGAGTTTTGTACTTGTGAAATCAAATGAATTTCGTTGAGAATCTGTTAAATTTCATTATTCGAAGTGGCAAAAAAATCGTAGCATGTTAATTAATCGAGGATCCAACGTTATTTCAAGCGTTTAATTATATTTATGTGTCTATCTGCATTGTAATAAATCAGTGCCTGTTTTACGCTAATGCTAATTGCACGCATTATCAAGAAAATGAAATTTTTGTTAAAAACTATTTATCCACTTTAAAGTTTTCTCATGCAATTGAAGATAATAATAATTGTACCGATAATTGCGAGTTTTCTCATTGTTTTATTTCGATGTTGCAAGATTTTTGGATAATTTTAAATTATTGGAAAACAAATTAATTTGCACGTTCGACTCCGAATTGATAAAATTCCTAAAAGTATTATTTCAAATTAATTAAATAATAGCAGAACGAAATTTTGAATGAAAAAAAAAAAAAATCCTCGTGCTCTTTGAAAAATGAACGATTCGCGTCACGTATCGTTTATTTACCAATAAAATATAATTTAATAATAATAAAACGACAAAAAAAATGGTGAACGGTGACCAATTTCAACTTTTTCGTTCTGACACGCTAAAAAGGAGCTAGCGACATCTCCGATGACAAAGGTACCATAAAATTTTCTATCTCGTTACACAAATAAAAAAAAAAAAAAAATGCAAAAAAAAAGAGTGGGTCGAACATGAAATAGTTAGTCATTATCGTGAGTAGACTTGAATCCCTGGCTTGCACGTTTTTGTTGCGTAGGACTGCGAGGATCCAAATCCACTGATACGAGCACTGGCTGTACGAACAATGGGCTGCATAAGAGTTGACAAAATAACGGAGTATTTGTGTGAGCCACTGAGGAAATGCCTGAGAGATGAGGATCCTTATGTGAGAAAGACAGCAGCTGTTTGTGTTGCAAAATTGTATGATATTAATGCAGGACTGGTTGAGGATCAGGGCTTCCTGGATCAATTGAAGGATCTGCTCTCCGATAGTAATCCAATGGTAAGTTTCGCCTCATCAGCCTAATTCCTATAAATTAATCGAGTGCATCAATAACTCTTTGAATTCCATTTCAAGGTCGTAGCAAATGCGGTAGCAGCCCTATCAGAGATAAACGAGTCCTCTCCAAGCGGCCAGCCCCTCGTAGAAATGAATGCCCAAACGATAAACAAGCTTCTAACAGCCCTGAACGAGTGCACAGAATGGGGCCAGGTCTTCATCCTCGATTCCCTGGCAAACTACTCTCCAAAGGATGACAGAGAGGCCCAGAGTATCTGCGAGCGTATCACCCCACGTCTAGCTCACGCAAACGCAGCAGTGGTCCTCTCAGCTGTCAAAGTGCTGATGAAGCTCATGGAAATGCTGCAATCAGAGTCCGATTTCGTTGGGACTCTGACGAAGAAATTAGCACCACCACTAGTGACACTACTGAGCTCAGAGCCCGAGGTTCAGTACGTAGCCCTGAGAAACATAAACCTCATAGTTCAAAAACGTCCCGACATATTGAAGCACGAGATGAAGGTCTTCTTCGTTAAATACAACGACCCTATTTACGTTAAACTAGAGAAATTGGATATCATGATTCGCCTAGCATCACAGGCCAACATTGCCCAGGTCCTCTCGGAACTGAAGGAGTACGCTACGGAAGTCGACGTGGACTTTGTGAGAAAAGCTGTGAGAGCAATAGGAAGATGTGCGATAAAGGTAGAACCTTCAGCTGAACGTTGCGTCTCGACTCTCCTCGATTTAATCCAGACAAAAGTAAACTACGTGGTGCAAGAGGCAATTGTAGTGATAAAGGACATCTTTAGAAAGTATCCGAACAAGTACGAGAGCATAATCTCGACATTGTGCGAGAATTTGGACACTCTGGATGAGCCAGAGGCACGAGCCTCTATGATCTGGATCATTGGAGAATACGCAGAGAGGATTGACAATGCTGATGAGCTTCTGGAGAGCTTCTTAGAGGGCTTCCACGACGAGAACACGCAGGTGCAGCTGCAGTTGCTGACAGCGATTGTAAAATTGTTCTTGAAGCGTCCAACAGACACTCAGGAACTGGTGCAACAAGTGCTGAGTCTCGCTACGCAGGACTCGGATAATCCAGACCTTCGTGATCGTGGATTCATCTACTGGAGACTCCTGAGTACGGATCCAGCAGCAGCTAAGGAGGTCGTTCTCGCTGAGAAGCCTCTGATATCCGAGGAGACTGATCTCCTCGAGCCAACGCTTCTAGATGAGCTCATCTGCCACATTTCGAGTCTCGCGTCAGTCTATCACAAGCCACCGACAGCGTTCGTCGAGGGCAGATCAGCTGGTGCCAGGAAATCTTTGCCTGCGAGAACAAATTCGAATGAGGACACACAGAGGAATAGCACACAACCACAGGCACAAGTTATACCAGCTCAGGACTCGTTGATTGGTGATTTATTGAGCATGGATATTGGGGGACCCTCAGTTGTGCCAGCAGCACCAGCAGCGGCGCCTGGAATCGGTCTGGATTTACTCGGTGGTGGACTTGATGGAATACTCGGTGGGAATGACACATCAGCACCTGTTGTGTCGCAGAGCACGACTGGTCTACTCGGTGATATCTTTGGTTTTAATCAGGGACCAACTGCTTATGCAGCTCCGAAGCTCAATTGGTTGCCAGCGGAAAAGGGCAAGGGCTTCGATATTTGGGGGACATTCAGCAGGAAAAATGGGCAAATCAGTATGGATATGACGTTCACGAATAAGGCAATGCAGAGTATGGGCGGTTTTGCTATTCAATTGAATAAAAACAGCTTCGGCTTGACACCAGCAGCACCACTGAGTGTCCCAGGACCACTTGGTCCTGGTGCTAGTATTGAGGTTTCACTTGCTTTGGCAACTACTGGAGCAGTACAGAGGATGGAGCCTTTGAATAATCTTCAGGTTGCTATTAAGAATAATATCGATGTCTTTTATTTTGCTTGTCTCGTGCCAATGCACGTTTACTTCACTGAAGATGGACAGCTGGATAAGAGGGTCTTCTTGTCCACTTGGAAGGATATACCGGCACAAAATGAAGTACAGTATACACTGAATGGAGTGATGCTCACTGCTGATCAGGTTGTACAGAAAATGCAGCAGAATAATGTTTTTACCATTGCTAAGAGGAATGTTGAGGGACAGGACATGCTTTATCAATCGTTGAAACTCACTAATAATGTCTGGGTGCTTAATGAGTTGAAGATTCAACCTGGAAATCCTGATGTTACAGTAAGAATATTTTTTTAATTAAAAATTGGTGAAGTTAAATGGTAAATTGCCATTTTTTTTTTATTAATGATTTTGTTAAAATTGTTTCAGCTCTCTCTGAAGTCTCGCACTGTCGACGTTGCCCCAGGAGTTTTCCAATCCTACAATTGCATCCTTCACTCTTGAATGACTGATTGAAGCGATGGAAAATGAGGAAAATTGATGATTATGTGGTCGTATTTTATTTATGATAATGATGTGTTTGTGATGTGGAAGAACACGAGATTCTATTATAAAAAAAAATCGGAGACTTGTTGAGGGGTCAATGACCTGAGGATATTCCAATAGGTTTAATGAAATTATGTACTATATGATAATACAATAAATCATTGATTAAGAATTTAACAAAATTAATAATCGTGTTTTAGGAGTTTATTCAATCTTTTTATACACAGAATGTAAAATGTCCTGCTGGGACCAAGCATCAGGTGAAATAACAAAGAAAGTGGTGAATTATTACGAGAATACATTTTGAAATGGCAAATCAGAGCGACATTTGAAAGTCTCAAATGCTTCATTCAATATTTCTCTAACTCTTTCAAAAGGATATAAAATAAAAAACTTCTCATATTCTTCTTTGTCAATTCCACATACATAACAGGTACTATTGAGTACATAATTTATACAGCCATTAATAGCATCATCTCCATCTCACTCTGAATAATTTCCACTGCAAACGTCTTACCATTCTCAACTACTGCAATAAGATTGACATAATACGCATTTTCTATAACAATTGAATGCGTCTACTAGCATTCAACATCGCGTGTTTTTCGCAAAAATGAATTTTGTCATCTACGTGAGTAGTTTTCATCAAGATAGTATATACTACTTTTCATTAAAACATTGAAAATTATTACTAATATTATTTTCTAGAGTTATGAGATATAAATTATTAATTCTTACTAAAAATGTGTGGATATGACGTTCTGTCATTCAATTGAATGAGGTACTATGCAATAATTTATTAATCTTTCATACACAGAATGTCAAATACAGCAGGTGAAATAACAAACAAAGTAGTGAACTATTACGAGATTAACTTCAATTATGTCAGGATTTTTAAGGAGTTCCATAGTTAACCCACCATATCTCTAGATATAAGACAATGGCAGCGAGTCCCAGGCCATAGCCCAACAATTGAAAAGCAAATTTTAATTTATATAATTTAACAGGTTTATACTGTGCTGAGGACCATTCATCCTCCATCGCTCGACGTTTGTCCACTCGATCATAAGTATCTAGTATTTTCCAATGTTCAACAATACCCGATTCAAATAGCCACATAATTGCATTATTAATACGGTTTTGGAATGGCCAATCTAAGCGACATTTGAGATTCTCAAATTCTTCATTCAATATTTGTTTGACTTTTTCGAGAGGGAGTAGAATGTAATACCGTTCATAGTCGTTTTTTTCGATTCCGCATACATGACGAGTACTATTTAGTACATAATCTATACAGTCATCAATCCATACTCTTTTGAAAGTACATTTTGAGCATTTAGCATTAGCAAATGGTTCTGTCCCGGAAGTATACATTTGATAATTTAATTTTACCAGTTCATCGATCGTTTCAATCGCACCAGCTCGCTCCTGTTTAGTCAGAAATGATGCTATCTGTCCTTGAAATACCCCATTGCTGATAACCATGAAGATTAACATTGTGCTAAAATAAATGCGGAACCAATGACTTCTAGTATTTGTTTGAATCGACGTATAAATCAATAATCGCACAATATCCAGCATTGCCAAGAAGAGACTACGATTCCTCACTGTGAGAACCAATGATAAAACGAGCAGAGCTACACCTGCTGCTATTAAAACTGGGGAGCTCCATAAGTGAAGGATTTTCTGTAAAGTTGATAGCTCTGGGCTCAGTTTCACTACAGCAATCATTTGACTCCATTTATGAGGAAAGAAGAATGGTTGTCCCGAATACGAAATCAGGGTAGTTGTGAATAAAGTGATGTCTGATCTCCCTTCATGCAGAAATTTCCACACCTTATTGTCGGTCATTACGCCTCGAACTTTTCCCGTCATATTCAATGTGTTCATGATCAAACCTAAGATTCTATAGTCAAGATGCTGTTTATTAGGCTCGGGTTCGTACTCATCCGGCCCCCAGTCAATATATTTTTCGTCGGTTATCGGCATCACAACACTAATGCTGTAATTGTTGAAAATTTTCGTCTTGTCGTAATTCAAATTCTCACACGATATACCTGAAAGTTAATAAATCACTTATCCCTCATGGAATTATTTAATACAGAAGATTGAGAATAATCGAGGACTTACTAGCATCAAAGACTTGATGGAACACAGTCAAATCATTCAGTTGCTCCAGTTTCTTCCAGGGATGTGGCGCGTAATCTGTTATTGGATTCAATGTGTATAATCCCGTTGCATTAATTGATTCAGCACAAATGTAGATTGAATTGAGAAGATTCATTATCCAGGTGAGTTCCAGAATTTCTCTGAAATGTTTACATGTTTCCTTGCTCTCAGCAACAATGAAGAATCGTGCCATATGATTCCACCACCTGGTCCACCGCAGTAGCAGCAGATCTCCTTGCAATGTTTCTAGTGATTCCAGGATTAATAGAAATTTAGTTGCTTTCAATGGCATTGCTGCATTCGGAACGACATATGGACCTTTTAGTGAGTAAAATCCCTGCAAACTCAACCAAGCAACTGATGATCCATCAATATGTTCATTGAAATCCCCTAAAATAACGATTGGCTCAATTGAACTGTCATTTGGGTAGCAGGTTTCAAGTATCGTTTTCTGAAACATTAAATTCAATTTTTCTTTTAATTCTGGAAGACTGTGTGATCTTCCATGGCATGAATTTATTTTCAATGAAATACACACCACTGTCCTTTCATTCTGATGAAAATTATTGTGTTCCAATAATTTTCCCAGTCCTTCTGCTCTAGCCATCGCAAGGAGAAGCAACACTCCCTTCAATAGCATCATCTCAACTACTGCAATAATACTGACATAATTCAAATTTCATAGCATTTAACATTGCATGTTTTTTGCAAAAATGAATTCTATTATCTACGAGAGTGGTTGTTCATCAAGATAACATACTACTTTCCATTAAAAAATTGAAAATTATCATAAAAACACTTTAAAACCAAATTTTGGATGAATTGAATGTTATTTTTGCGCTAGGAAATGATGAAGAAACTCCAAATAAATTATTCATAGAAGCTCTTATATTAATTATTATTGAACGCTCATAAAGTCATGCATTTTTTTAAATGAATTTCAATTAATAACATTGGATGACGATAGTTGAGACAATGAAAATCACTTCACCAGTTCACTCAATCATTTTGGGATTTTAAGTTCCATAGTTTGCCCACCATATTTCCAGGAAGAGGACGATACTAGCGAGTCCCAGACCATACCCCAACAATTGAAAAGCAAATTTTAATTTATACAGTTTAACAGGTTTATACTGTGCTGATGACCATTTAGCTTCCATTGCTTGACGCTGCTGTCTTTGCTTATGAGTATCCAGCTTCTTCCAATGATCAATAATACCCGATCCAACTAGCGACATGATTGCATTATTGATATGTTCTCGGAGTGGCCAGTCATGTCGACATTTTAAATTCTCAAATTCCTCATTCAATACTTGTTTGACTTTTTCAAGAGGGAGTAGAATGTAGCTCTCTTCATAGTCGTTTTTTTCAATTCCACATACATGACGAGTACTATTGAGTACATAATTTATACAGTCATCAATGTTTACTCTTTTGAAAGTACATTTTGAGCATTTAGCATTAGCAAATGGTTCTGTCCCGGAAGTATACATTTGATAATTTAATTTTACCAGTTCATCGATCGTTTCAATCGCACCAGCTCGCTCCTGTTTAGTCAGAAATGATGCTATCTGTCCTTGAAATACCCCATTGCTGATAACCATGAAGATTAACATTGTGCTAAAATAAATGCGGAACCAATGACTTCTAGTATTTGTTCGAATCGACGTATAAATCAATAATCGCACAATATCCAGCATTGCCAAGAAGAGACTACGATTCCTCACTGTGAGAATCAAAGATAAAACGAGCAGAGCTACACCTGCTGCTATTAAAACTGGGGAGCTCCATAAGTGAAGGATTTTCTGTAATGTCGATAGCTCTGGGCTCAATTTCACTGCAGCAACCATGTGACTCCATTTATGAGGAAAGAAAAATGGTAATCCAATATACGAAGTGATTGTAGTTGTGAATAGAGTAATGTCTGATCTTCCTGTATCCAAAAACTCCATCAGCTTCTCATCGGTCATTACACCTCGGAGCTTTCCCCTCATGTTCAATGTTAATAGTATCAAGCGTAAGATTCTGTGATCAAGGTGAAATTCATTAGCCTGTGGCACGTACTCGTTCTCCCCAATTTGCACGAATTTCTCTTCATTTATCCTCATTATCACGTTAATTTCGTGATTGTTTAGAATTCTTGTCTTGTCGTAATTCAAATTATCACACGATGTATCTGAAATTGTACATTTGTTTTTAAATTATTCAATACAAGAGATTTTGGGTATAATTGAGTACTCACTCGCATCAAAGATTTGATGGAACACATTCAAGTCATTCAGATGCTCCAGTCTCTTCCAGGGATGTGGAGCGTAATCTGTTATTGGATTCAATGTGTATAATCCCGTTGCATTGATTGATTCAGGACAAATGTATATTGAATTGATAAGATCCCACGACCGGGTGATTTCCAGAATTATCCTGAAATATTCACATGTCTGCTTGTTCTTAAGAATAATGAAGAACGGTGTCATGTAATTCCACCAGTCCGTCCGTCGCAGCAGCATCATTTGTCTGTACAATGCCTCTGGTGATTCTAGGATTAATACAAATCTCTTTGCTTTCAATGTAAATATCGCAGATGCAATGGTGTGATATGGATGTCTTGGAGATGCAAATGCATCATAATTCAGTACAGCAACTGATGATTTATCAATGAATTCTTTGAAATCTCCGAAAATAATAATTGGGTCACTGGAACTGTCATTCGGATAGCAGGATTCGAGTATCGTTTTCTGGAATTTGAATTTAAATCGAATGCATGAGAATTGAGACTCTTTTTTGAACTCGCAATGACTCTAATGAAATACGAACCACTGTCCTTTCGTTCTGATCAAAATTATTGTGTTTCAATAGGTTTTCTAGTCCTTCTACTCTAGGAATTGTGAGGAGGAGTAACACTCCCTTCAATAGCATCATCTCCATCTCACTCTGGAGAATTTTCACTGCCAATGTCTGGACATTCTCAATGAACGCAATGACACTGACATTATTCTTATTTTCCCTCTCAATTTAATACGTAATACTAGAATTGGACATTTCATGTTCTACGCAGAAATGAATTCCATTATCTATATGAGTATTTAATCATCAAAATAGCATCTACTATTTTTCATTAAAAAATTGAAAATTATTATGAAACTACGTCAAAATAAAAATGTGGGTTGATTGATGTTTTTTTTAGAGTTACAAAATTATTTATTTTGTGGGTGTATAATTGCAGAAGGAATAGAATTTTGCAGTTGCATAAATTATGAGTTTTCAGTGAAAATCCTAGTTTCAATGCATTAAAGTGCTGCATTGAGGCAATCATGTTTTAAAAATGGGTTTCCTAGCAACATTTCAATGCAAACTTTATAAAAACATATTTTAGTCGCATTTATATTTATGAGTTAATTATTCATGGGAGCTCTTATATTAATCGTTATTCAACGACTTTAATTAATAAAGAGGAAAAAAATGAGAAAAAAATCATCATTTCACGTCTTAAGTATTTATTTATTCATTTCTCACAAAATCATGATGATTCCACTGAGTCTTCTTGAATTTCTGTTCTCAATTCTTCTGAATTCAAAAATCCGCGCCAGTGTCGCCTCTATTGTCGCGTTAAAAAACCATTGGCTCCTCGACCTTTCTCCGGTCTCTGGCAAACATGGCTGCACGGTCAATCTCAAAGAAGCGAAAGGTTTGTCAATTTTAATAAACAAAAAAGTGTAAAAATATGAAAAATATTGTATACATATGATTATTCAAACATTTATCTACAATATTTCGAAAAAATCATTGATTAAGTTGATTGTTGTACCTCTGGATGACATGGATTACAGTCACCCTTCAGTGTCTCTCCAATGTGCTCAGAAATTAATTGACAATTCTTCAAAAATGTTTATAATAATGTGTAATCGTGAGAGAATTCAATTTAAACTCCAAATTCATTGATTTTTATTGTGAAAATGAGGGATAATCATCAGTGATTGATTCATTTGTTTGTTAGGTTAAGTACTGGAAGATTGAGGTTATGTGTAATTGCCAAAACTTGCAAACAATGTTAATTTCAATTATGCGGGGAAATCAAGTCGATTCTCAATAATTCCTCAATCTTCCAGAATCTCTCATCAATGTATTAATATTCGTAAATGAATCCCTAACAATGAACTAATTGAGACGAAAATTTCAGTTCGTAGGCGATGGAGTCTTCAAGGCTGAGCTCAACGAGTTCCTCACCCGTGAACTCGCAGAGGACGGTTACTCCGGTGTTGAAGTACGTGTTACCCCAACACGTACGGAGATAATTCTCCTCGCCACACACACACAGAGTGTGCTTGGTGAGAAGGGACGTAGAATCCGTGAATTGACATCAGTTGTTCAGAAAAGATTCAACTTCAAGGATCAAACTGTTGAGTTGTATGCTGAGAAAGTTGCAACTCGTGGTCTCTGCGCTATTGCACAAGCTGAATCTCTCAGATACAAGCTGATTGGTGGTTTGGCAGTAAGAAGGTAAATAAAAACCTGAAAACATTGATAAATTCATTTTACCATTTGCTTCTATTAAATTTCTTCTTCTCTCATTACAGAGCATGCTACGGAGTCCTCCGATTCATCATGGAATCTGGAGCAAAGGGCTGCGAAGTAGTTGTAAGCGGAAAACTCCGCGGACAGAGAGCAAAGAGCATGAAATTCGTTGACGGACTCATGATTCACTCTGGTGAGCCAACAGCCGATTACGTAGACACTGCAACACGTCACGTACTTCTCAGACAGGGAGTCCTCGGTATCAAGGTAAAGATCATGTTACCGCACGATCCAAGCGGCAAGATTGGACCCAAGAAGCCACTGCCCGACAATGTTAATGTTGTTGAGCCGAAAGAGGAGATTATTCCACAGCAACCATCGTCCGAGATCAAGGTTGCCAAGGATGCGCCACAGGCAGCACCAATTCCTGTCTAATTTAACTGACATCTTTACAATAAAAAAAATATTCAAAACATAATCCAAGGATTTCATTTACTTTTCCTTGAATCATCACATCCAACTCTTCAAATTTGTTAAAATTATTACTCAAACTCCAATTAATATCACGTTACATCAAAGTTTTCATTAGATTTGACTTTCCACTGGCTGCCTCTCGTTTCCTGAAAATCTCAATTACCTTCCCCCATCAATGAACACCAGTTAAATCTACCAATTAAAACCGCAGTACCCCGGGGGCTTCGAGAGAAGCGTTCGGGGTAGTTTCATTGGCGGAACGTTAACTTTGAGTTAATCATGATACACACTCAAGTGCATAAACCTCGATAACCCACCCTCTCACGTCACTATCGATCGTCCCCTCCGGAGCTGGCTAAAATCGACATCTGCCAATTATATCTCATCCTCCAGGGAAACTCAGAATTCCTCCAGGACAAGCGCATCAAGGTCGTTCTCTCTCATTCCTGAGGAAAAAAAAAAACTTCAACGAATCTTCCCAAAAAAGAGAAAAACAATTTTCTCCCCATTTGAACCTGACAGAAGCCGACACACCTGTTCCTCTCAGGCATGCCGTTCTGCCCCTTCTTCTCACGAGCCTCTGAAATAAATAAACCAATAAATAACCTCGGAATTCCTCATGCCCATTACGAAAGAGAATGACTAAATTCAAATTCAAACGATAAAGGGCATTTTTGTTCACCGAAAATAAACGATGATAGCCGAGAGCTGTCGAAGGGCTTCGATGGCCTCAAAGGGGGAAAACCAATCCCGCCAGACAATAGGACGCCATACGATTCTCTCCATTGAATTCTCCTCTACTTCATCTTCAACCTGGCCAGACCCTCGTCTCAGTCTTTTATTTCTCCTGTTTCCTCGTTTATAACGAACGAGAGAAGTTGGAGAGTGGTCGTGTTACAAGTTGGCCGGCGTGAAACCATAATTTACGGGTCACGTTTACGTACGTGGGCATACACAGACAGAGTGCCATGATATGATGCCCTCCCTCCTCTTGTATTCGCTGCCCATGGGGTTTACTTTCCACTGGCTGCTTTTCAACCTGCCATATAAAGCTAAATCATGAGATACGAATGTGGTAAAAAAAGAGGCAGGGGAATATGGGCACAGGTGGGTTATATTTTTTTATTGAACGACAGGTGAATTGATGGAAACATTGTCTTTTCTGTTAATTTGATTTCATTTATTTTTTTTGCAGGATGTTGGGGATTGATTTGTAACGAGTGACAGAGAAATTTCTCATGCTACATCAAAGCTTTTGGAATAAATGAGATTAAGAGTGGGAATCATCGAGTCCAGTGTGAAATAATTCAGTGAAGGAAAGGCGATAAATCACGGGGCCGATTAAAACGATATGCAGAAGAGTGGGAGCATCAACGAGAGGAGAATAACACAGGTGTGCTCTCTGATTCACCTCCCCTCATCTCCCCTGATCTTTTTAGATGAGGATGAAAACATATCTAACACTCGCAACGGGGTATCCCAGGGATCTCCCTCTCTCCGATCTCTCTGGCCTCCCCGTTTGCCTCTGGATCGCGTTAAAAGCTACATTCCAATGCCCGTAACCAGTTCTGAATTGCTTTTAAACATGGAGAGGGAGGGACCTACCACCTCTTTTCTCCTCGTGTCCTCCGGGCGCACGCGGGGCCCTCGTTGGGGTCTTTGTGACTAACAAAAGAGGGCGATCAAAAACGATGAGGTTCAACGATAAATACGAGATTTTATAGTGATTATTATTCTTTATTTTTTTTTAGGAAAAAATCAGGAAGATCAGAGCATCTTCTTGGGGTTTTTGATTTTTTTCATTTTTTTCTGATCAGTTTTTGTTGGATATCTTGGAAAATAAGGGAGATAGAGAGATTTTTGTAGATACCTTTTTTGTTTCTTTGATTTTTCTCGAGAAAAAAGGTCTCTATGAAAATTTCGCTATCTCGTTTAGTTTCTGAGATATTTCAAGTATTCAAAACTGATTTAATTCAGTGTTTTTATTCATTTTTTTTCAGCACCAAAACTTGGGGACAGTGAGGATTTCCTTTGGACATCAGAAGGAGGTATTATTGGAGACCACATGTCCTCAACTCCTTTTCATTTGTTTTTTGATGAGAAAATAGAGATAGAGATGTAGAAAACATCAGTTAACTCCTTCGACCTGGTAATCGACGATCCAACTAATGACTGTGTTTATATTGCAGTTTACGGTATTGGAGTTTGTCTGGGAATGGCTGGTTTGGGCTTGATGATTGGTTGTTTGGGTGGGTGGGTAGGATCGATTGAGTTGTTTCTGAATATCTGAAAAATTAGAGACCTGACTCCACCCTTTTGCCTCCATTTTCACTGAATATCTCGGAATCTAAGCAAGATAAAGCAATTCTCATGATAACTTATTTTGTAGCTCTTGAAATTCTCTGCAAAAAAGGTATCTATAAAAATTTCTCCATCTCCCTTGGATTCCGAGATATTCAAGAAATAATGAAATCTTCCTCTTCATCACTTAATTCCTGAAATAATTACTTAAATCAATCCCATAGGAATTATTTCCTCTTCCAAAAAAAGCAACCTCCCACGATCTCAACATAAACCTCCTCAAATTAATTCCCCAAAAAATCCCACATTTCCTCAATTTTCCAAGCCTCCACCTGAAACTTTCCCCAAAAATTAAAACAAAACCACCCAAGTAATATTCTCAGGTCGTCGGTCAGTCTCTCAAACTCTGTTGTTTCTCCATCCTTCTCCTCCACTCTTCTAATCCCCTTGCGGGAATTTCCTACTTGTCTCTTTTCCACCTCAACAAGAGATATCATTCCAAATCCCCAAAGTTTCTCGACCACTCCCAGGAGTCCCTGTGTCTCTTCCAACCGATACAAAACCTTTCTCCTCTTTTTTCCCCTCTCCTACGACATTTAACAGGTAATATTTAACAACGGTGCGATCCCCAGAGGCCCAGCAAAGAAACAAGACACAGAGTTCTTTCTGCATTTCAGAAAACAAAAAAGTAAAAAAATCATGAGAAAATAAAAAGCATTTTAGAGAAAGAAAACGACATATTTGACCGTTGATCTTTTCTACTCAATAGTGAGTCTGGCAACAATGTTTCAACATTGAAGCTTATAATTCGTGGAAATGATGAGTGTTTAAGAAAGAGGAAAATTGGAAGGTTTATGGTGCTTTTAGAAGCTGTCTGATAACTCTATCTTTTTATCTGAATTCCAGGTATTCGTAGAAGAGAAGGAGAGAGTCATCGTGGAATATTCAGAGTGTCTTCTCCAATGCGTCAACCTGTAAAAATGCGAATTTTCCTGCACGCCGATTACAGTTCAATCAAATTATTTTTAAAGCATAAGATATCAGAGAGATTCACTCCACGTATTGGCCTCCACTTCTCTGATATCGCACGCTACTCTCCTGCCCTGGGCCGTTACACACACAGGGGGGCACTGAGACAGAGGCTCCAACGGGCAAGTGGCAAGTGCCAGTTGCTCACCAGCATTTGCCACGGCTGGACACGCAGACGAAAAAGCCGATCCACATAAAATCCATTGACGCTTGAAAGAATCAGAATCAGAGCATCTCCAACTTGTCCAAGGATCCCAGAATTCTTCAGGCACTGGATAATAAGAAAATAATTGTTTTTTCATTCAAAAATGTGGGGAATCGAGTGAAGAAGGATCCTCCTTCCGTAATTCTTCCAGAGTAATTGAGGATTATTCAAAATTATGGGAAAATGGTGGGGAGAGCAGAGAATACATTGAAAGTGGTTGAATTAAACGAGTGAGAGTGATTTATTAATTTATTTTGTGATTAATATATTTAACGTGGAAGTCATTGATTCATTGAGGTACGAGAGGATGTGCTCGATGGAGAGGATGATCCTGGGATTAATAATCCTTGTCATTGCTCTTAGGGACTGTCACGTGCGAGGAAATACGACAATAGCCATTGCACAGGTATGCAAATTTTGATTTTAATTAGCTGAAACAAGAGTTGAAGAAATTCAGTCTTATTCCGGGAATATCTCGGAATTGAAGCGATATAGAGAAAAATTTGTAGGAACCTTTTTTGTAGAGAATTTTGAGAGCTACAAAAAAGGTCTCTACAAAAATTTCCCTATCTCGCGTAGTTTCCGAGATAATTGAGGAACAATGAACCTGCATGGATTTTTCATTAATTTTCATTTTTATTCAAGTGACATTCAGGGAAAAATAATTCTCCTCATTTTTTAATACGTTGTTAGAGCTATAGGTCGACCTTGAGGTGATTTATCATCCCCCAATAAAACAATGATTGTCGCTATTTTGAATAATAGGATAGATTGTAAATCTCGTTGCAGCGAGAAAGAGAAATTGAGGAAAAAAGAATCATGAAACAAATCATTTGGTTTTTGAAAAAGTGTAAAAGCCTGGAATTAATTGGTAACACGCGACAGAATATATGCGCACGAATGATTTATCGAGAGAATGATGAATTGACATTAATACAAGAGTATAAAATCAATTAAAATTGTTTTGTGTGGACATTTAGAGGAATAATTTGTCCCAATTCTTATCTCAATTGTTTGTTACATAGTTTATTATTTTTTTTTTGTTGTGTCATTCATCAAGATCAATCGAAGTGACAGCTTTTGAATTAATCTCAGTGAATCTATGAAATTAAATTAATTCTTTAATTTATCTATTGAGAAATAATGAGGAAAAAATCATGAAGATTTTTTTGATAGAATTCATTAGATATTAAAATTAAAAAAAGAAAAAAAAATGAGAGAAAAAAATAAAAACTGTGTCAATTGAGCATGCTACTGTCTCTAGAGGGACCTCCCTCCCTCTTAACACTGCATATTCATCGTTGGCTGAAAAGGAACGCGGTGAAACGTGTTTTGTAATAAAATAAATAAAAATAATTTAAAAAAAATTGAAACAAGAAGGAAGTTATAGATTACAACACTCAAATGTGTATGATGAACTCAGGCTTTTGGGTACATAAAAACCCATTTAAATATTTGTAGTTATAAAATTTATTTATTCACTCTTGTTACACATAATCTACATCTGCATCTCCACTGAGCTCATTTGCAAATACAAGTGTGATAAAACAATTTTTTTTGATTAAGAAATATGAATGAATTGGAGAGATAATAGATGGAATATTCATGTGCTGCAGAATAATGCATATCATTACTTGAATTTAGTGTTTTGTAAAATCGATTGTAAAATTAAGAAAGTCTCGATTTGATTTTCGAAGATATCTCAGAAACTAAGAGAGATAGAGGGATTTTTGATAAAACCTTTTTTGTGGAGAATTGAATTTTCTTCAAAAAAGGTCTCTTCATAAATTTTCCTAAATCTCATAGTTTTGGAGATAATCAAGAAAAACTTAATTTTTTGAAAGTGAATGGAAAAAAACTGCTCTGATTTGATATTTACACTAAATCATGATAATTATTCACGTGATTAGTGAGGAAAAATTAAATAGCAGATAAAATCTCTTATCAGACGAATTTTTGGCGATCACAATCGATCATTCCTAGTATCAGCTCGATTCAATACAAATAAAATAACAAATCTGACGCATTTTGATCAGATAAATCACACTACATACGTAATGAGTGTGAAAAATAAAATTAAAATGAAAAATAAACCTATTAATTATGAAGAATTTCATCTCTCATAAATTAGCCATAAGTTTTAAATTAAGTTGATTATTATGACATTTATGTTGCGTACAAGTGCCTCGGGCATAATTATTCCTTTTCATTTGGCTTCCAAAGGACTTTATACAAGAGTGGGAGATGATGCTGCATACGTGTACATAGTACCGAGGAAGTGACACAAAGCTGCCACTATCTGTGTTATAATTATCGAACCGACAGATCGATCATCGTTCGGGCGCCACTCGGACTTAATTAAAGAATAAAAAAAAAATGAAAAATCATCGTCGTCGACTGGACGTCCTTGTCTGCATAATTTTACCGCTGTTTTGTCAATTAATTCCTGAAATTTTTCTCATTCATTTTTTTTTCTAAAACGAAAATGATGAAAAAATTGTAACGCAATTTTCTTTTACATTGTTCATGATTCTTCTTTTTTTTTTGTTTAATTTATTCGTAAAGTTGGGAAATGAAATTCCCGAGATGATAAGAAATCAGTGACTAATGGAACTGGGATTTTACCCTGCACAATTCCCGGAAATGATTAAATTAAAAATCTGGGGGATTTCTTTGTAAAGTTTGAGGTAATTTTAGGTTTTTTGGTTTATTTGGATTATCTCGGAAACTAAGGGAGATAGAGAAATTTTTATAGAGATCTTTTTTGTAGAGAAAAATCAGAGCTACAAAAAAGGTTCTATTGAAAATTCTCCTATCTCTCATAGATTCCGAGATATTCTCAAAAAACTGAAAATACACAGTAAAGTTTGAATTACTAATGAATTCTGTTTTAATCACGATTATTATTTCTTCAGTTGATAATGATTAATTAATCACGCTTGTAATAAACTTTACCCACAATTTATCAAATTGCTATTCTTGTTTTGCTGTTAAATGATTTGATTGTAAAAGTGGAACGAGAGAAATAAGAAGAGAATTGTGAAAAATTGAGTGAGAAAGGTCTCAACTCGATAACGAAATATCATTTTTTTTATATTTATAAGGAAAACTAAGTTTTTTGAGAATACCTCGAAAACTAAGGGAGATAGAGAAATTTTCATAGAAACCTTTTTTATAGCTCTTGAAATTCCCTACAAAAAAGGTATCTACAAAAATTTTCCTATCTCCCCAATTTCCGAGATAATTAAAAAAAAACTAAAAGAAGGCATTGTAAATTAAGGGGAATATTGGAGATAGAATTTTTTTGACGATTCCATCGGAAAGCTGAGGTAATTTTAGGCTGAAAACATGTGTCAGAATTAATTTTTTCGAGTTTTTTGATTTTTTTCACCCAGATTTGAAGGGGTTTACCTTGGAAAAATTTGAAAAAAACACTTTTTTGGGGATATCTCGGGTTCTATTGGTCGTAGCTCAAAAATTCCGATTCGAGGTGAAAGGTGAGCTCATTTGCGACGGGGTGAAAAAAATCGAATTTTCAAAAAACTCGAAAAAACTAATTTCGACACATGTTTTCCGCCCAAAATTTCCTCAGCTTCCCAACGGAATCATCAGAAAATCGCTATCTCCAATCGCTCAATCAGAAGTTCCATTTTTCCCCGATTTCCTCTAATAATCTCAAAACAAATAATTATAGAAAATTGTTGAAAAAGCAAACCATATGTTAACTTTGTTAATTTTAATTTCTTCAGAGGAGCACAAAGGCCCTCGATAAATTAGTTCACAGCATATTCTACGTGGTTAAAACATACACAAACATTGAAACTACCGATACTTTGAGATCTATAATTACGTGACGAAACCAGTGTGCAATGCACAGAACTTGTTGGACCACAGGGAGTTTCTTTACCTCACTGTGTTATATCTGGATTATGTATAAAAACGAGAATTAACAATTTTAATTTAACAAAAATTATTATTATTATTTGAAGGCGAAAATAATCACTATAAATGAAAATGTCTCATTTATAATGAAATTTCTCAATTTTTCATGGAAAATCTATTTTTGTAATTCATTTAAGTGCTCCTGCGGTTTTCCAATACGTCAAACAGCCGCTGTCACTTTGTCGTCCAGACGTATTTATTTCCAAGGACACGAGTTGCCAATTGGCACGGTGCATTAGGCCACGAGAAATCGATTTCACGATCGAGCAAACAGTGAACGACATTTTCCGGTTTTTAAACCGTTTAAAGAGTGTAAAAAAAATCCTGATAATGATAATGAGAGAAAGAGATTGAGGTGTGAGTGATTTTAGATATTTTCAAAATTGATAAAATTGTTGATGAAAGAGAGCCATTTCCTTGGACGTTTTCATGGCCTCGTAAACGTCACTGCGTGAAATTCAACGAGCAGCCTCTCTGTTGAGATGAGTAATCAATTTTTTTTTATTGCTCTCGCAATGAAAGTGAAATGAGCTAAACAACTCTATTAAACTGCTTCATTATTGCAGAGGAGATCTCAAGTGCCTGAAGTGATAGGCAATTGTAATTGGTTTCATTGGATAGCTGAGAAAATTCTCGATGGAAAGGACTGCAAGAAAGTGCAATTTGATGCTTTTATTCTTGAGATATTGGAGAAGGCAGAATTTCACTTGGAAAAAGAGTTTCAAACGAATTCTTGTTCTTGAATCACTCTTTGTCGAATATCTCGGAAACTAAGCAAGATAGGAAAATTTTTGTAGAGATCTTTTTTGTAGCTCTTAAAATTCTCTACAAAAAAGGTTCAGTACAAAATTGCTCTATCTCTCTTAGTTTCCAAGATATTCTACACTTTCTTTCAAATCTTTCAAACTCAATGATTAATCAGAAATTTTCCTGATTAATTAATGAAACAATTATTCCCCTTGATTTCCGCATAGTTTCACTGATAATTTCATTGAAAATAAATAATCTCATTTCCCTAGAAATTGTGGTTTATCCAATTCCAGTGTAAACTCTGGTGCTCTCATTCTGCAATCAATGACCTCCGGGTGAAATTTCACCGAAAAATAAGAATTATTGTCTGTGGATTATTCACTGATCTTTGAACTTCACGTAGACATGAACCGATGATTGATCGATTATCACTAAAATAATGAATAATTTAAATATTCCATTTTTCATTTGGTTATTTTTTAATTTCAGGAGGAATGCAGGAAGAAAATAGCTGAATGTTTTATGTCAGACGGTGCTACTACTCCGGTATGTGGCAGTGATGGGGTGACCTATCCGTCTCAGTGCCAAGTGGTCTCCAGACAGTGTCAGGGAGAGTCAATTCTCATTAAACACAAGGGTCCATGTCCAGGTAATTTAATTTTCATGAAAATAACTTTAATTACAGTTGTGATTGACGTGCTAATTATTGTAGAAGCAGGAAGAGCCTCTGGGATTGATGCATGTGATGACAGATTTTCACTCAAACTCATAATTGACCGGAGTCATTTCAATTTTCTTAATTATCTCTGAAACGAAGCGAGATGGAGAAAATTTTGTAATAACCTTTTTTGTAGCCTTGAATCTCCTCTCCAAAAAAGGTCTCTACAAAAATTTCCGTATCTCCCTTAGTTTCCGAGATATTCCAAAAAACGTTGAGAAAATGGTTTTTAAAAAAATTCATGAATTCCTTTAATTCCAGAAACTCCACCGTGCTTATCAGCCCGTGCAACATCCCGTCCTGGATCACGACCAGTCTGTCGACCAGACGGTACTTATGCACCAGTACAGTGTCACACAGAGACTGGCTACTGTTGGTGCGTGACACCACAGGGTCGACCGCTTCCGGATACTTCAGTGAAGAATCATCGGCCTCGTTGCATGAAAGCAGCTGCTGCAGCTGCAGCCTCATCATCGGCCTCTCCAGGAGCTGCATCGACACGCAGTGGCCAACGAAGACGTTCACCAAACTGGAAGCAACGTAGACAATACACTAGCAGACACCGAAACACGTGTGATCGTGCGGAAAAGTCGAAATTCAACAGCAATTTGATTGACAACTTCAAGATTGAATATCGAAGAACCAACATCTCCACCGATGGTAATTGGATTATTCAATCTCTCGCTCGATTTAAAGTTAAAAAAAAACCTTGGAATTACACTCGGAAAAAGGAGCTTGCGTGAGATTTATTTTTAGCACGAATTAAAAATAATTAATAAAAAAATAAGAATATAAAGTGAATTTACATGGTCGCATGGGCGTCACCAGGACGTAAGGACAGAGGGAGAGGAATTAATAAATGAGAAATAAAAGGAAACAAGGGAATCACTAAAAATAATAATACGAGAGAGTGGTAGGCTACAGGGGTAATTGGCGGTTGTCGTTTGGACGTAATGAAAGTGATAATTGCCAGGCAGTGTTGCATCTGATTATACTGGTATGCCCGGAGTAATTCAACTAACACACCACTTGGATTGGATTCTGTTTCTTTTTTTTTCGGCGTCTCTTTTCCTCGTTTGGATACACACTTGTGGTTTAATTTATGTACACACCAGAGATACTTGCCAGTTGCAGTCAGAATGTTTATGGATCTATAAAGATTTGCGTTTAGTTAAAGGATTCAATTGATTCGATTTTTTTTTCGCTTTATCTTGGAATATCTCGAGAAGTTTTGGAGATAGCGGAATTTTCGTAGAGACCTTTTTTGTATAGAATTCAATTTTACACAAAAAAGGTTTCATGGATTATTCTTGTAAATCTAGTGGTTCTCGAGATATTTAGGATTTTCTTCAGGAATTATTAGTTTTTTCTGTTTGCAGGTGATAAGAATGTCGAGAGAGTACTTTCATGGAAATTTTTAACACTCGATAAGGATAGTGATGGATATCTTGATAGAACTGAGTACAAAGAATTACGGAGACTCGCTAAAAAAGCAGTGAGGCCGAAGAAATGTGCGAGAACATTTGCAAGAACTTGTGATTTGAATCAGGATTTGAAATTATCGAGACAAGAGTGGGGCGCATGTTTGGCGAATGATTTCACACGTAAGTATTCTTATCAATTGATTCGATTGATTATTTCAATCATAATTTCATTAAATTTTCTAACACGTTGGTGAATGTGACTTGGGTTTGTGTTTTTAAAAAAACTTCTCATTAACATGAAGACATAATTATGAATTAAATGGAGATTAAAAAATTCTTATCGAGTGAATTCGCATCGGAGAAAGACCACTGATTGAGTCATTTTTGTACATTAATAACGTGACTCAGGATTTAAAAAAAAAACCTAGACATGATAAATTGCAGGATGTTGTGTTTAGGTGAATAACGTTAGAGCTGAGACCGCGGTTGAATCCTGCTCCCGGAAGTTTATTGCCCACACACATTTTATACATAATGTAAACGAAAGAAATTGAAGCCAATTGAATGTAATGTGAGGATAGGACAGATACAAAATTGTGTGTGTGAAGCCCTCTTCCACCATAATTTAGTGGAATTATTAATATTAAATTCGTAAATCTTAGTTTACGTCCGGTTGTCTCTTTGTAGAAAATGAAATTTTATTCCGGAGTTTTCGAAGAATATCTCGAGATCCAGTGGGTTTATTGAAAAATGTCAAGACACCTTTTTGGTAGAGAATTTTAAAATAAAGAAAAAAGGTATCTTGATAAATTCTCCTATCTCCCATCGTTTACGAGATATTCTGAGATTCATCTACGTTAAATGCCCCATTTATGAATGAACTCTCGAGTGTTTGTGGACCGATTGATACTAGACAGTCGGCCAAGTTGACGTACACAAGCCTTGTTATCATTTAGTACGTTTGTTCTTGTCGCTGAATGGTGCAGACGGAAGACGTGAATTACTTGAGGCCCAGAAGACGAGGGCCACCGATCAAGGTGAGTCCACTTCCTCCAGCCCAATCCGTCCCCCTTTTCTTCCTCAAGGCCGAACGCAGAGTGCATGTTTCTTTTTGAATGAATAAAATCGGTTTGTCGCCCACGTGTTATCCACCCTTGGAGAGAAAAGAAAAAATTCAGAAAAAATTCGAATGCTTTATTTTTTTAGAATTATTAACAAGGCATGGCATTTTAGTTGGGTGGTGACGAGTTTTTTTTCTTCCAAATTTATTCATTTGTGGATGTTAATTTATTAATTTATTAACAAATGTGAGATGTCGAGGAGCTTGAGGAGATTTTAATGAACGTTTAACGCAGTTTTGAGGGGAAATCCACCGCCGGTACACACGAGGCCGACTTTCAATGATGATCCACCTGATACCAAGGAGGAGAGTGATGGTAAATTGATTTTTAATTGAAAATTAATTAATTCTGGAATTAATTGAGTCTACCTGAGACGTGTCTTCTTGAATATCTCGGAAACTAAGGGAGATGGGAAATTTTTCGTAGAAACCTTTTTTGTAGAAGAGAATGAGAGCTACAAAAAAGGTATCTATCAAAATTTTCGTATCTCTCATGGTTTCTGAGATATTCAAGAAAAACTAATGAGAGAATTTTAAATTAATCTTTGAATCGAATTTATTCAGCAAACGACTGCATTTCGGATCGACGATCTGTACTAGAGGATCAGCGCCAAAATTCTCAGGAGAAATTCTACATTCCCCAGTGTACACCCGATGGAAGATATCACAAGGTCCAGTGCTATTCAGGCTACTGCTGGTGTGTTTATCAGGACACTGGCAAACCCATTCCTGGCACTTCCTCGAAGGACCACACGCCCAATTGCAATCCAGTCCCACCACCGAGCAGACCAATGAAGGGTAATTTTGATTCTCTAATTAATTACCAATAAGGCCACACTGCTCACTTTGAAATTGTATATTTCGGGAAATCAAGAGAAATATTGAAGATATCTTTTTTTTGACGATTCCATTGGAAAGCTGAGGAAATTTTAGAAGGAAAACATGTGCCAAAATATTTTTTTTCCATTTTTTGAAAATTCGATTTTTTTCATCCAGATTTGAAGGGATTTACCTTGGCAAAATTTGATAAAATCAGTTTTTTCGAAATATCTCCGCTTCTATCAAAGGCCTCGTCATCCCCCACGTTTCCTCCGAAAAATCTATAATTTTTGGTGGAAATGTAGGGGATGACGAGACCTTTAATTCAAGCACGATCCCAGTGCACTACGAAAAATAGAACCGGAGATATTTACAAAAATGTGATTTTTTCGAATTTTTCCAAGGTAAACCCCTTTAAATCTGGGTGAAAAAAATCGAATTTTTTGAAAATTCAAAAAAATCAATTTTGACACTTGATTCCTATGTAAAATCGTCTCAGCTTCTCAATGGAATCATCAGAAAATCGCTATCTCCAACCGTTCAGTCAGAATCTCCATTTCACCCCGATTTCCCCTAATTCTAATCAACAATTTCCATCTATCCTCAGGCTGCCCAGAGGTGAAGAAACAATTGTTTCTCCGCGATTTGATGGATCTGATGGACAAGAAAATGAAGTCATCGAGCACAGATTCAGCTGAAGCAACTGACAAATGGTCAGCATCAAAAGAAGAGAGAGTAGCAACATGGCATTTTGTTATGCTCGATAAGAATAAAAATAAAGTATTGGAGAGGAAAGAGTGGAAGAGCTTTCGTACAATGGTAGCTAATAATCGTCACTTGAGAAGATGTGGTAAAAAATTACCGAGGTATTGTGACATTAATAATGACAGGAGAATCAGCATGACTGAGTGGTTGAGCTGTTTGAATGCACAAAAACCAGCACAAGGTAAATTTTCAATTTAAAAAGGATTAATAACAAATAATTGAGATTATTATTTTTGCAGCTGATAGTCTGGAGAAGACATCGACCCTGAAACCCAGGAGAATGGGTCCAAATCCACTGGATCAATTTCTGAATGACGACGACTGAGTGTCATGTGATACGAAGTTTTTGGAAAAATTGAATAATTCATGTGGATCCAAATGAAAAAAAAAAAAACGTTTATTTCGCCTCAAAACACTCTTTCTTTTTTTTTTTTATAATACAACAGTGATAGAAATTAGATTATATTATTATAAATTTACGTAAAGGACACGCTATAAGTATTACGCACGTAATTATGTATTTATGTTGAATATGTATATGTATTTTTGCATGAAAAATTGGTGCTAATTAAGCACTGTTTAATTGATTGTTTTTTTTTTTACGTGCTAGAATTTATGTTTGTCTGTACTAAAATGGAAAAAAAGGAGGAGAGAGTTTAGATTCATTTTATTTTCATGATATCTGAATTTTGTATTGTCGCTCTCATCTTCTAATTGTAGAATGTCAATGGAAAATTAATCGATAGAGCAATGATTATTAGAGATTGCGAAAAAATCATCTAGAGAAATAAAAAAAAGTGTTAATGTGTCTAGAAATCTGTAATTATTCAATTAAAAAAAGAAATAGTGAAGTAATTATTAGAAATTTCATTTTCACTTATATGAAATTTAGAAAAAAAAGAGACAAATCATAAGGAAATTGGATAGAGGCTCAATTTGACTTCAAATAAAATGAAACAATGAAATTTTGTGTGTAAAAAAATTCAACTTTTTTTTTTGCGTAGAAAAAGAAATTTATAATACATAACTATGAATTAAATACAGTAAACGGAATCGCACATTAGCAACAGGATTTAATTTTTAATTTTAATTCATTGAATTAGTGAATTTTAACAGTCGTTTAATCCAAGTAGCCTAATTCGTGCGTCCAACAGGTAATTTCATTGATTTTTTTTTTCCGAGTTTTGTTATTTTATTTAATTTTTTTTATCACAATTTTTTTCTCCTGTAGTTAAGTGACAAAGGAAGAAGTCAGATTATTTCCCCAGTTAAAGAAAATTAATTAAAGTCAGTACAATTATGTGATTCTCATCTACCCTGAATCATCAAATTCACGGAGATTGTATAAACGAATTAAACAATCATACTTGTTACATACAAAAAATACAATTATCATCATAACTATCAACAAATTAGTCACGGTGGCGCTTTCTTGCGAATCCCCAAGTCGTCGAGAACTTCCAGATTTTAATTATTACAAAAAAAATGCTAATTTTCCCCTCATGATTCTCCCTTACTCTCGACATCCCCAAAAGCAATACAAAAAAAAATAAAAAATCTTTCTTTCCCAATTAACTACAGTCTTGAGTTTTTGAACACTGAATTTTACAATTTAGAAGACACGATCTTGATAACCACTGTCAGCCATACTCGAGCTTGGCTTAGCTGGACCTCCAGGTACAGGATGATGCGGATGTCTCATGTGTCCTGATCTCCTCGGTGGTGCAAGATACTCAAACATACTCTGCGTGTGTTGTGCGAGCATTTTGCTCAGATCGCAGGGCATTGGATCAGTCCAGAAGAAGTCATGATTGAGCGCCGAATCGGAATCGTACCTCTTGCTTGGATCCAGAATCAGCAATTTGTCGAGAAGGTCGCAAGCATAGGCATCTTTCACGTAAGGCTTCAGTCGTTCCTTAACTTTCCGTTTTTGTCCCTTCGGGAGTTCCATTTTATTAAACAGCTCCAAGTTTTCAACTCCCGGCCAAACTTCGGTGGTTATTGAGCCGCAGAGTTGAGATATGAGGGTCAACTGTTGCTGTTCAGTGTTTCCCTGCATTATTGGAGATCTGAAATAGATTTGAGGGTTTTAATAATTGGATTAATTCGTATTTTTGGGGAAGAGACTCTCTGCAGCATTACCTCGTCCACATTTCGGCCATAATACACCCAGCCCCCCATAAATCAACTGGAGGACCGTAATTCCGGTCTCCTAGAAGTAATTCCGGAGGTCTGTACCACAATGTGACGACACGATTTGTATATCTGTTAACTTGACCATTTTTATTAGCACTGAAGGCTCTGGCAAGACCGAAATCAGCCAGTTTCAACGTTCCATTCTTCGTTATTAAAACATTCGCTGCTTTCATGTCTCTGTGAAGAATCTGAAATACGAATAATTTATTAAATATGGAAAGGACTGGGCTTTAATGGATTTATTTTGGATACTCACTTTATTACTGTGGATGTAGTAGAGACCATTGAGCAATTGTTGCATAACTTTTTTAATTTCTCCTAAACTGAATTTTACATTGACGTTTGACAATAAACCGGCAAGATCGTGCTCACAGAAGTCGAAAACAAGGTAAAACGTGGAACGATAACGATTGTATTGTGTTGCTGTGTAAATAGATGATAATTAGATTTATTTAATCGTGAAACATGAGAATTTAGTGGTGAAGCTCATGGTATTCTATCAATATCTTCGAAACGAGTGGGTTTAGGGGAAAATGTCGAGAGACCTTTTTTGGAGCTCTTGAAATTTTCTATAAAAAAGTTGTCTTGACATTTTCTTCTAAATCTTCATTACCGAGATATTCATAAAATAAAGGTGAAAAAATGATTATGTACCTTTGGTGCGACAAATCTCAATGAGATTGACGACATTCTCATGCTTCAACAGTTGCAGTATCCTTATTTCTCTTAAGGCAGTGATTGGAAACTGTAAAAAATTCAGATCATTCAGTAATGATCTTAATATTCTCTAATTTTTTCAATTTGTTTTTTTTTCCAATCATTTTTTAAGTACACACCCCTTCTTTCTCATTGTCCATGAGAACTTTTTTCATTGCTACGAATTTTTTTAATGGATTTTTCTTGTCACGTGCCTTGAACACCTCCCTGGAATACATTTAATTTAATTAGAATTGGGGTTCTGGAAATTATGGAGGTGGAGGTGGGGCAAAACGGATATATCGTGTTGATGCTTCATATTATGATCAAAAAAATGAATTTTTCATAAATGAAAGAAAAATAATTTTACATATGTTTGATGAGTAGAATTTTGTCAGCTTCTCAATGGAATTATTGGGAAATCTCTGTTTCAAACTGTTTAAGTGAAATATCCATTTTACCCCAGTTTCCTCTAACCTATCATTTTTCACTCACCCAAAGGTGCCCTGGCCGATTTTAGCGACTTTCTCGTACTTTGTCGACTCATCGCAATGTGGAAAATCAAATTCCTCGATATACTTTTCCTTTTCTTTTGTGTTCATATTTTTATTTGTTTAGGACACAATTAATTCACCACTAAATCGAAAAAAACACAACACAATGAGTCAGGCGTCGCCAAAACTGACATAACCCCAAAGAAATCGCCTGAACTTAGCAGTCTCCATTTTTTTATGCTGATAAAGAAGAAAATCATGTCTTTTTTCGTTTAATTATTTAATAATAATTAAACAATTAATTACCAAACAATGAAAACTATATACCAATCACCACCAAACGAATCACAAACGATTAAAAAAAATTTTAATTGAAATTTGAGTATTTATGTTGCTAACTTTATTTATTTAATAATAATTAGACGATCAACTACCAAACAATAAAAACTATATACCAATCACCACCAAACAAATCACAAACGATTGCATATTTTTTTTACTCAAAATTTCAATTATCTCAAGCTACTAATCATCTAGAGATTTTTAAAAAGTAATTGGTGGCGCCACCTCTTAGAATTCTTAAGAACTAAAATCAATTTGTGTTTCAAGCTTCGCAAGAATTCCTAGAGATGGCGCCACCATTAATTTTTCTAAAAATTTCTAGATGTTTAGTAACTTTAATTGATTTGAGTTTTCAATTAAAAAAATATGCAATCGTTTGTGATTTGTTTGGTGGTGATTGGTATATAGTTTTCATTGTTTGGTAGTTAATTGTCTAATTATTATTAAATAAATAAAGTTAGCAACCTAAATACTTAAATTCCAATAAAAAAATATGCAATCGTTTGTGATTTGTTTGGTGGTGATTGGTATATAGTTTTTATTGTTTGGTAGTTAATCGTTTAATTATTATTAAATAAATAAAATTAACAACAAAACAAAATTAACGCATCCGCATGATGCACAGCGACTAGTTGGCACCCCTGAATATTTTTTGTCTCTTTTCTGTCAATCGCATATGTTCGCGAAGTAAACACGGACAAATCGACGTCCAAAATTTCGTAGATGAAAAAAATAAATAAATAAACATCAACTGAGTGAAAGTCACAATCTCTCTGCACCTGACCCATTTCTTTCAGATTTATTGCCAGTGGAGTATGAATTAATGAATGAAAATAGTATTATTGGAATTGAAACAAGTGCACAGACGTGATTCTGGGAGTATCACGAATTTTCTGGAAAGTGCAATCATTTGGTCTCGGATATTTACCATTTTTCATCTTCATTCCGTGAACGTCAGTCGAATTGAAACGACTGAGCGACTCGCAGGGTAAATTTTAATATTTTCATTTGTATATTTAAAATAAATCCATGGACTTATCAAAATTTTATTGAAGACCTTTCGTAGGTTAGCGTCTATAACAGAGTTTTATATTATTATTTTTTTTGGTAGAAAAATCGTATTTTTAATGATAAATCGGTAACAATTGAAGTGAGAAATGTTTCATCAATAAAATCGTGAGAATTCTTCCCTTAGTTTTTTCAGAATACCTCAGAAATTAAGCGAGATAGAGTAATTTTGCTTCAACCCTTTTTTCTAGAGAATTTCAAGAGCTACAAAAAAGGTTCAGACCAAAATCGCTCTATCTCCCTTAGTTCCCAAGATATTCCCAGAAAAAGGAATAGAAAAACTAGTTATTCTTTCAACTTAAATTGAGATATAAAGAAAAATCCTCTATCCAATTTCCTAATTAATTGTTTCATCATATTTTCTCATAGAACATTAACTCTAAAAAATTCAATTCAACTCAATGGCAGTACCAACACAGTACCAAGTAATTCCTCCAGCACAGAATACAATGGGCGGTGGACATTTGCACACACCACCATCGATATTCCAATACATGATGGGCCAACAAAATGCCCAACATCAGCCAGGCAGTTGGAACAATGTACCCCAAGTACCACCAATGTATATGCCATGGAGTGTACCAAGTCTCCAGCAGCCTCAGCTAGTAAGATTCACTGGAGAAAGGCCACCACAGGCATGTGGATCTATGGTGCATCAGAAGAGGAAGTTGGATTATCCTGAAATTGTGGAGACGTGAGTTTCAAGACTGAAGGCATAAATGATTCACAAATAATTCCCATTGATTATTTCCATTAATTGTAATGACTTTCTTTGCAGTCGACCAACAAAACAATTTCTCTCGGAGGAAAAAATGGCGGCACACTTCAGGAATATGCACATAAGCTCGAATTACTCGCCGACACCAGTAGAATTAACATCAGCCTGTTCTCCAGAGGCATCAGCAAGTGGAACAACAAATGTTGAAATGCCTGTTGATGCTACTCCAGTGACACCCGAAGATGGCAAGAGTATGCACCCGAGACTCGTTATCTCAGAAGAGCTGAAGAGACTCCAGAATGAGCCTCTCTTGCCTGCTTCACTTTTATCAAAATTGTTAGTGATTAGGAAAGAAATTATTTCATTGATAAATCCTCAAGAATTCATTAATAATCTGTATTAATTTTGTTGAATTACAGAGAGCGTCCTTCCATGGCTCTGGTATTATGGGAACCACCGAGTAAACACCTGAGATTACTGTCCACAAGACAACAGCCATCATCACAGCCATTATCACAACCATCAACATCAACAGCTGAAGAGGACGACAATAACAACAACATCAACAATAATGACGAACAAATTCTCGATTTAAATGAATCAAATTATCCAGCAAATAGCATTGACCTCGAGCCGATGGATGTTTGAGTAATTTTTTTAAAATATGTTTCATTGTTATGAAGAGTTGAAGACATGAATGAAGGTATGAGTGAATTCATTAATATTTAGATTTGAGATATTTGTTAATGAGGATTAGATATTATTTTCATTTATTCATTGTAATAAGACATGACTGGGATTTTCATTGAACAAATGAAGGGAGAATAAATGAGTAATCTTTAATAATTCTCGAGGTATTAGTGAATATTTATGGATCAAGAATTTAATATTCATGAAAATTTGAAGTATCTTGCATTAACATGTTGTACATGTTTTAAGTACAAGGCTGACGAATGTTTCGGGACTTTTTTCTGGTTCAGAGTTAAAGAAATAAATCTTTCTTTCGAAATGAAGATAAATTGGGATAAATAAGATTTTTCCTTTATTTTTTATTACAACAATAGATAATTAATATAATAGTTATTTTTTAATTAATTTCTCCCTTAACTTCATAGTTCCTCTCGATAATTCTTTTCGCAATTTTCTAGTACGTGAAAATGAATTCATTTAATGAATAATTGATGAAACTATAATACAAGATCAATAACTCTTCAAATTATCGAATAGACGATAAATTTTTATTGAAACAGGGATGAAAAGAAGAATATTTACTCTAAAAAAATTGGAGTTTCACTATTTGTGATGACCATTTTCTTTTGTCTCAATTACCTCGTCAATTGGTTCACCATTGATTATGCTAATTACCTGTGGATTATCGAGTATAGTGAGATGATTACCAGTTATCGTATGATGCTGTATTTCTCCGCTCGTCACCTGAGGAATTCCCAAATATAAATTTAATTTAATTACATTAAACACATGATTCCAAATTAATTCATAATGATATCATCACTTACCTTCTTGAGGTCATAATCCTCTGGTAAATTCTTTACAGCCGCAGTTTTTGATTTCAAAAGAAGAATCGAAGATTTAATTCGTGGGAGACTAGAAATATCATAACTATCAATAGCAAGTAGTCGCTTATAAATACAGTGACAAATATTTTTTCTCTGTCCAATTGAAATGTCCAAATTTGCAACTGGTAATTTATCCATGATAATATCTAATTTTTCCTCCCAAGATTTACACTTCTTGAGTTCAACAAGCATTAATTTCGTGAGTGCTGGTGCAAGAATGTCAGTTATACCGAGGAGAAGATTTGTCTCAAGTTCTTCGTTACTCTGCGATGGTAATTGTTGTTTTTTCATGGCTTTCATGAAGAGTGGTGAGCCGTCGATGAGGATTAATTTACAATTAAGATTCTGAGCCTCTAGTCTTCTTGCTAATTCAATTGCTACACCTGCACCGAATGAGTAGCCAACGATGAAGAATGTTTTTTTGCCTTTGTTGATTTTTAGGAGATGCTGAAGGAATTTATCAGCTAGAGCTGGAATAGTCATTTCTGTTTCTATGGTATTCAATTGCAAGCAAGTTCCTGGAGCCTTTATTTTTCCCGCAAGATTCATGAAGACAGAGCCAGAGCCCTCGAGACCAGGTATGAAGAACACCTCGTTTCTCCCCGTTTCTCCGATTGTAGGGAGCTTCAATAATGTTTCCATCATTGTCTCATTCTGTCCAACCAATGTGACGAGTAATTTCAAGCCCGCTGGAGACTCTTCAACAACGACACTATCCTGAGGTTTCGACTGTTCTTGACTCTTTGCGTTTAGTTCGATGATTTTAGCGAAGTTGAGGGCTCGAATATCCTGTGCAGTCATGGAGACCTCAAATTCACGCTCCAGGGTTTGTTTGATCTCCACCGCCATCATCGAGTCCATACCGAGCTCAGCCAGTGGTGTAGAGGCGACTACTGATTTTATGTCTTTGACGCCCATGATATTGAGAACAGTGTCGAGCAAACTGAGAGCTGCTGTGCCGCCTACCTTTTTCTCAGCTACAACCATACTTGCAACAATTGGTGAGCTCTGATTGAGAAAACCATCCAATTCATGCAAACACGATGTTATCTTCTGCTGGAGTGTACCACCAATTACGAGTTCTTTGTCGTCATTCTGCATATCAGCAACTAGGCCGACATCGCCAACAGCACCCCACTGTATTGCCAGTGCTGGTAGTCCTTCGCTAGCACGTCTCTCACATATTCTCTCCATAACTGAATTCGACATACCATAATTCGTTTGTCCTGCATTACCACGTCCACATGATACCGATGAGAATACAACAAAGTGCCGTAAATTTGGACATAATTCTCGTGATAATTCATCCAAATTCTTTGTTGTCCAGGCTTTGGCCTTGAAGGACTCTTCGAATGTCTCTGGTGTCTGATTCTCCAAGAGACTGTCCTTGAGAACAACTGCGAGATTGTAGATTGCATCTACTGGTCCTTGTTTCGATGCTATCGATAGAATTTCCCTGCATTCACGTAGATTCGATGAATCTTTACCAGATACTATAGTTACATTAACGCCGTAACTCTCCCAGACTTTAATTCGCATACGTTGATAGCCATTCTTGAGACCTGCACGTGACGTGAGGATTAAATTACGAGCGCCACGAAGGACAAGCCAGTCGGCTAATTCCAGACCAAAACCACCGAGACCTCCGAGAATTACGTAAGAACGATCTTCTAGGCAATGATAACGTGGAAATGCTGGTATCGGCTTACCTACATCATTTTCATCTTGGATTTTGAGCAATACCTGGAATTAAAAAATGAGTTTTGATCAATTCGTTAATGCACAATGACTTAAAAATTCAGGAATGAAGCTAAGCAATATTCTTCGAGTTCACTGACCTTTCCAATGTGTTTACCAGCAGCCATGTACCTGAAAGCAGGTTCAATCTGATCCCTAGGGAAAACAGTGACGTTCAGTGGTTTAACTGCTCCCTCATCAAGTGCCCTCTGCATCAACTGTTGGAGTCCCCTCTTCTTTTCCTCAGTTGCATCGAAAAGTTTATCCAACAGTACTCCATAAAAACTGATGCCCTTCATAAACACAGACATACCCAAGCGACTATCATTAGCCATATCAAATTTTCCGATTTCCAAGAATCTCCCACCTTCAGCCAGACACCTGACTGAAGCCTGTAGCTTCTCTTCAGCAAGTGAATTGAGAACAATATCGACACCCTTGCCACTAGTTTTCTCCATAATCATCTGTTCAAAACTACTGTCCCTCGAATTACCAATATGATCATCAGGAATCTGCGGGAATTTCTTCCTAATGAACAATCTCTTCTCCGTAGTGCCAACAGTGGTGAAGACTTCACATCCAGTCCACAGTGCGAGATTAATCGCTGCCTGTCCAACCCCACCGGATCCAGCATGAATAAGCACCTTATCACCTTTCTTCATTCTCCCAAAGGTATAAAAAGCATAGCATGAAGTTGCATAAACACAGGGAACACTACCTGCGTCCTGAAGACTCCAAGAATCAGGCACAGTCCATGAGAAAATTGGATCACAATTAATTCGATTTGTCATAGCTCGACAAGGTATCATACCCATAACTCTCCGACCGTTCTTCGCTATACCAGCATACTCAAATCCAAGAACACACTCTGCATCAGCCCTATTCTTAACAAATATCTCAGCAGCGAGTTTTCCAGTTGCCAGCATGATGTCCCTGAAATTGATCGACGAGTAGATAACATCTACCAGATTAGAGACTTCTCGGTCCGGTCTAATCGGTCCCTCCATCCACGCGAATGAGCTGAGGTCAGCCTTCACCAGTTGATTAGCCCAGGCGTGATACGTAGGACGTGGCGTCAAACCACAAAGCGGCAGATGCCTGTATGATCCCCACACACCCTTCGGTCTCAAGACATTAATCGCCAGATCCAGCTTCAGCTGATCAGCATAAAGCGGTTCAGTCAAAGAAAAATCTGGAGCTCCTGGATCCTGGATCAAGACACCTCGAACTGCTGCACCACCTGGCTCCTTCCTAATGCAATTAACGATACCCAGCAGACCATTCTCAAACCGTTTATCACTTATCAGCAAAATTCTTGCCCCCGAAGACTTGTTAGCAGCTTCTCCTTGCAGCACAGCCTTCAAGCTATTCAACCAACTGAATTCTTCATTGTTCACCTGAATAACAACGTTGTGCTTTGGATTTTTCTGAATTTTCCTGAGAATCACAAGCACACAGTTGTTCACAGTCTTCTCTATGACAACGTGGAGTCCGTATTTTTTCGAGGACACGTTGATGTCTTCCGGTGAAGACTCCAGAGTTATGATAATGCCACCGTCTCTTAATCTTCCGAGGAGATTATTCATTGTCGCAGTTTTCTCGGGTCTCAGGAGATTCCGACCACAGACGATTAAAGCGTTTGCTTCTGGGGATAGAGTCTTTGGGTCTACGGTTATAATATGAGAAAGGGCTTCTTCCTCTTTAAAAGGATTTTCTGATGACACGATGTTCACATCTGCCTGAATCATTGGGAGGTCTGCTAGAGTATCTGCTATGTGCGGGGAAATGAGCTCCTCACGGGAATACTTTTCTCCAATTTCCAGGGACTCGAGGGACCTTATTCTCATGCCGAAGTGATTCTCCAATGCGAGATGAGTCGCTATGCGAATCGCATCTCTCAGAGAACATTGTGCACGATCCCTGTGTGCTATGAAGCCGTAGGCTTCTAGGACTGGTTCGCCTGCAGGTTTTCTTTTAGAAATTGCACTCGCCTGAAGTCCACGGATCTCCACACCTCCGGATTTTATGATATTGTGTTTCTCGTTGGTGTAGACTTTCAATTCTGCTCGAAGAATAGGGGGAATTAGTAGTGAAGAGGTCAGCGATGACCAGAATCATAATTAATTATTTAAATGCTCTTACCTTGTTCACTATCCATCACATTACGAAGCAACTGGAAATGCTTACTCGTATCAATCGACAACTTACTGATGCCTGTTGGCACGAAGAGACTTCGTGTATCGAATCCAAGGATTTTGAGCTGCAGCATATTGTCCATGAAAGCTATCCAATTCTTCGCCCAAGTGATTGTCCCCTTGGATCCATTCGTCGTAGCACTTTTGACCAATTTGAATAGACCAGAGTACTGATAGCCTCGGAGTCTGAGCTCTTTGTAAATGTCCTTGGTGCTCATTACCTCGGGCTCAGTGTCATCAGGAATGGGGATGTTCATCTGCTCCTGCTCGATATTCGGAGTATGACGAACACGCCCAGTGACAATGGCCACATCCCCATCAATCACTTCGAATCTCCCAGTTCCTAGAACAAGAATAATTTTATGAATGAAACTGAAATTTTCAGACAACTTGAATTTATTTCATCATCAGTTTTTTGAAGATATCTCGGAAATTAAGCGAGATAGACATATTTTCATAGTAACCTTTTTTGTAGCCCTTGAAGTCCTCTACAAAAAAAATATCTATGAAAAATTCTGAATCTCCCTTAGTTTCCGAGATATCAAACAAAAACTAATAATGAAATGAAGGTGATTTGTCTGTGATCTTCATGGTCGTTTTTATGAATCCATTGTTTTTATTGATAAAAATAGAATAAAGGGAATCTCACCTCGCTGAATCATAACGATAAGCTTCACCATATCATTCGAGATTGTAGTGGCTCTCAGGAATTTTACATCCTCAAAGACAATTGGCATCTCCGTGAACAAACGACCCATCATCATGCCCACAGTTTGCCAGACAAGAGTCAAGTATCCGGTTGCAGGCAGGAGATTTCTCCCATCGATCACATGACCAGCCATGAAGTCAAAATCTTCATCAGTAAGTACTACTTCCACCACTCTTTCCCCAGTATCGATCTTGTCGAATGATTTGAAGGACGTGACGTACCAGTCTTCCGAATGATTCCACTTGATGAGATGATTGAGCATGGGTGTTCCTCTGGATACAGGGAACTTGACTTCAGGGTAAAGCTTCCAAAGAGTCGGGTGCAAGCCAACTTCAAACAGTTTTCCAATGTTCTGGAGGAAGAACTCGAGGTTCTCCTTGTGTTCACTCTGTGAGAGAGTGATATTCAGTGCTTGAGCATCCAGCGACTTATTCAGAGTCGTTTGGAGAAGTCCGTTTGGTGCGATTTCAATGGTGACGGCATCCTTCGGAATCAGTGATAATGTCTCCCCAAGAAAACCAGAAGAAAGGAGATTATTCGTGTGATACTCAGCTGATGACAATTTAGCCAAAGGCGCATTCCATTGGGATCTTGGTACAGACGTGCTAAACCATTTTGCACTCCTTCCTTTAGGATTTGGAATGACTTTCTTTAGGTAATCGAGTAGCCTCGGTCCAGTCTGCGGTGGACAATGATCTTTCATGTCTGCCTTTGTCTCTATCAATGCCAAGCCCAATGAATATGCTGAGAGGATCATTTGCTCAGTTGTAAAGCAGCCATCTGCATAGGCACAGCCAAGTTCACCAACAGAATCTCCAATTATTCCATCAGCCTCAATTCCTAAAGCTGTTAATAGATCAACGAGGCCAATCTGTACTGCAGCTATTCCGACGATTGTCTTCAGGATATTGTCAAAATTCGATTTGCTGGGATTCAATAGAATATCATAGATATCAACACGATGACGTTTGAGAACTACGTCGCATTTCTTTATAGCATCAGCGAAGATTGGAAAGCGGAGGAGAGACTTGCCCATCCTTGGCCACTGCGAGCCAATTCCAGAGAAGACGAACCAGACTGGTCGTTTTTTTTTTGAATACTGCTGAATATCTCGGAGCTTTTTCGCAGTCATCGAACCAAGGATCGTGTAACCACGATAATCATGACCAGTAATGTCGGTTTTATGAAGTTCATGGAGCAATCGAATATACTCAACGTCAACGGGACGACTTTCAATCTGCAAGAGCAATAAAAAAATTACAGAATCAGAGGTTAAGTCTTACTTGCTACAAAATCCAAACTCACATCAGACAAAATACTCTCAACAGCTTCTTCATTCCTTCCAGAAACCACAACCAACCTCGGAAGATCATCCTGCGGTGCTCCACCATTGATCTTCTCCTTGCTATTCGGCTTGAGCAGAACATGAGCATTAGCACCACCAAAGCCAAACGAACTAACCCCTACGTATCCAGGATTCCAGGGAGTTGGATCAGCAACAACCTGCATCCTCCCATCAACAAGCCCAGCAACACCTTCACGTGGTTTATTATAATGTATATTCGGTGGTATAATGCTGGACTCATAAGCAATAACAATTTTAGCAATTTGTCCAATTCCACTGCCTGCCTCAGCATGACCAATGTTCGATTTAACAGCACCGATTTTCAACGGTTTTGTTCTTCCGGGACAGAAGATCGTTTGTATCGCATTCAGCTCCTCAGGATCACCGACAGCAGTACCAGTACCATGAGCTTCAACGAACTCCAATTTTGATGGTGGAATTTTGCACTCTTCGTAGAATTCTCGGAGCAGCACACTTTGAAGTGCACTCGATGGGAATGTTATTCCCTGGGGTTTGAAACCGTCACAGTTGGTTTTTGCGTGGACGACAGTTGCGTAGATGCGATTTGCGTCTTTTGCCTTCTGGAGATATGCTACGCCGATTGTCTCGGATCTGACGTAACCATTGGCACTGGCGTCGAAGGACTTTGAACGGCCGTCCGATGATAGTACACCTGGGGATGAATTTATTAGTGGAGGAATGGAGAGATTGCATTTTTCTTCAATTACCTAGACGTGAGAACATGAGAGAGACATTCGGATGGAGACACAGATTGGCACCACAAACAAAAGCTGTGTCACAGATTCCAGTTCTGATTGCCCTGTATGCATGCTCCATTGCGAAGAGACTCGAGCTGCAGGCGGAATCGATTGTGTAGCTTGGTCCATGTAATCCTAATAGGAAGGATATTCTATTCGCCAGCATAGCTCTGGAGGTTCCAGTTATGCCAGAGCCTTTTATGTCTACCTGTGACCCGAAATATTAAGAATATATCGAGGTAATTTAGTATTTTGGAAATATCTCAGAAACTATGGGGTTTAGGAAAATTTTACAAGAGATCTTTTTTTTAGAAAATTTAATTTTCTACAAAAAAGATTTCTTGATAATTCTTCGTAAAACCACTCGTTTCGAAGATATGAGTGGAAGAGTAAGCGTTTTTTAGCATTGGACGCAGAAATTAATGTGAACCTTAATTTTTTCATAGAACCACGTTCCCTCGGACTCTGAAAAACATGCACCAACGAAGACACCAGTGTTAGTGCCTCTCAGTTCTTTCGGATTGATACCAGCATCAAAGAGAGCTTCATAAGCACGCTCCAATAACATTCTGCACATTGGATCCATTGTGTGCGCTTCTTTGAAGTTGACGTTGAAAAAATCTGCATCGAATCTATTCAAGCCATTGATTTTTCCGATTCTTTGTGGTATCTCAGGGTTTTCTGGGGATCAGAAAGAAACCGCATAATCAGTATTCTTGCATTCAAAGCTTTGTGGATTGTTTGAGTGTGAGAAATTATTGGAATTTGCATGAAGACGATCAAAGTCAGGTGAGTGTAACTTAATTAGGAATAATCCATTTCATGAATACTAATCATCGTTTTTATTCACAGAATCGGAATTCATAGAAAATTCTGTCTAAACAATTTTTCAATAATTTAAATTGATGGAATTATTGAAAAAAATGGGTTTTTTCACTTGATTTTTTTGATTTATTGAAGAGTCACGTCATCACTGGAGTCATTTTATCATTTCAATTGGTAATTATACTTTTTTACACTTAGATCACTTCAATAATTAATATTAAAATTTAATTGAATGAAAAACTCACCCAATTTCCAGCGACGATCATCAGCAGTTATCATATCAACTTTATTCATGAGATTATCCTGAAATTCTCTCATGTTATCAGATTCTGGAAATTTGCCGGAGAAACCGGATATAACGATATCCTCTCCAGCATCAAGTGGTACTCTACGATAAGGATCATAAGTACGATTATCTTCCTCCAATTTCATTTTCTTTCTTTTGATTCTTATTTATCGAAAAATTTTGCAGTAAGCGTAAGGATTCAATTCAAAAGTGCAACAAAAACTGAAAGAATTCAGTTAGTTACAATCGGTTTTATCGTAATTCCCACGATTTTATTAATTTTTAATTCCATTTCTCAACTCAATGGCCCCATCGGGTCAACTACGCAACGAATTTTTTGAAATATTCAGAAAAATTTCATTCCAATTGCAACGCGAATTGTATGACAATATTTTTTCTTGCTTTATTTGTCGATGTTCATTGCATATTCAGTAAAATTCTTGTGTCCTTTCAATGATTTGAATAATCTTGAATAATTTTAGTTAGAATGACGTGCAATTTTTACCAAATTAATTTAATGTTTATAGATTTTTTAATTCATTATAAAATAGAGTTGAATGATTTTTTTACAAACTCTGCGATTATCTTGAAAACTATTAAGTTTAGGAGAAATTTTCAAGAGACATTTTTTGTAGAAAATTTAATTTCCTTCAAAAAAGGTCTCTTCATAAATCATCCTTAACTCAATCATTTTCGAGATATTCTTGAATTCGTCATTCACTTCCGTGATTAACAAAAACGATGAAATTTTCCTACATTCCACGTTTGATAAATGACCTTGAAGTATAATAAGACAATGGAGTAAACAAAGTAGAGAATCAGCTGATCACAAAAAAATATAGAAATTTATTCTGGCCTTATCCCATTTTCTATTTCTCACCCCTTCTTCCTGCATCGAGTCAAGTGGGGGAACGGTTTTCCCCTTCTTTGTGGGATGATAGAAGTTCAATTTCAAGTTACATAATTTTTCAGACGATTCCAAGGAATTTCCACTGAATATTTTATTTCTACGATAGACTACTTTTTTTCCAGTCAATTTGAATAAAAATGAATGTCATTCATTCCTAAATTCGCCTGTAATATTCGTTAGCTTCGCAATAGAAATTGACATTTTGGAGATTAATAAAATATTAGACAATTTTTTTATTCTTAATTCAGTTAATTAATCAATTATTCTGAAGCTTTATTATTCCAATGAGATATTAATAATTAAATTTTCACAATATTCAAGTGCAATCACTATTTATTCGGTTTTGATTGACTCTTCATTAATTATATTCGCTAAATTCGGATTATCCAGTATTGTGACGTGATCTCCATCGATTCCATGACACTCGACTCTTCCTCTGGTCACCTGGAATTTTTTCATTAATAATTAATGTAATAAAATGCGCTCAATATTTTTTTTTAATTTATTACCTTGCTGAGGTCATAATCAGCCGGCAAACCCTTCAACGTCTCTACACTTGGCTTCAATAAAACAATTGGAGATCTGAGAGGTGGAAGACTAGAGAAATCATAATCATCAATAGCTCTTAAACGATTATAAATACAAGTGCAGATATTTTTCCGTTGTTCAACTGGAATTTCAAGTGCGTCTGAAGGCACAAACTCAACGAAGACGTCCAGTTTTTCATTCCACGATTTACATTTCTGTAATTCGAGAGCTAAATCTTTGGTGAGTTTGGGTGCAGCAGCCTCGGTTATACTGAGTAGAACATTAGTCTCTAGTTCTGCGTTATTATCGGCTGCTAATTGTTGTTTCTTTATCATCTTCATGAATTCTGGTGAACCGTCGATGAGAATAATTTTACCAGTCATGCCTTCGGCTTCTAGTCTTCTCACTAATTCGATTGCCACAATTGATCCGTAAGAGTATCCAATTATTACAAAGTCTTTCCGGCTCCTGCTCCTCTTGAGCACGTGCTGAAAAAATATTTAATTAAATCGAATTGTTTGGATATCGAACGAAATTCATAGAAATAATTTTTCTTGACTTACTGGGTAGAGCTGTTCAGCTATTTCTTGGACAGAGAGGTACTGGGTGTTTATGTTGCTCAGTTGAAGACACGTAGCAGATGCTCTGATGCCCCCAGCGAGATTCATGAAGACAGAGCCGCAGCCCTCAATCCCAGGAATCAAGAATATCTCGTTTTTTCCATTTTCTTCCATCGTAGGTAGCTTTAAACACACTTCTTTCAGTTGCTCACCTATTCCCACTAATCTGATTATCTGTTTCAATCCCGTGAGTACCTCACCTCCATCATCTGCACTGGGTACATCACTGCGATCAGCATCCTTCGAATTCATCTCAATTAATTTAGCGAAATTAAGTCCTCGAATGTCCTGTGCAGTCAGGAATATTTCGAATTCACGCTCCAAGGTCTGCTTGATCTCCACAGCCATCATTGAGTCCATACCGAGCTCAGCTAGTGGTGTATGCTGGCCAATTGAGGCAAGATCCTTGAAGCCCATGATATTGAGAACGGTGTCCACAAGATTGAGGGCACCAGAGCCTCCGGCTCTTTTCTCAGCTACAACCATACTAGCAACAACCGGTGAATTCTGATTGAGAAAACCGTCCAATTCATGCAAACACGATGTTATCTTCTGTTGGAGTGTACCACCAATTACGAGCTCTTTGTCATCATCCTGCATATCAGCAACTAGGCCGACATCACCAACAGCACCCCATTGTATTGCCAGTGCTGGTAGTCCTTCGCTAGCACGTCTCTCACATATTCTCTCCATAACTGAATTCGACATACCATAATTCGTTTGTCCTGCATTACCACGTCCACATGATACCGATGAGAATACAACAAAGTGCCGTAAATTTGGACATAATTCTCGTGATAATTCATCCAAATTCTTTGTTGTCCAGGCTTTGGCCTTGAAGGACTCTTCAAATGTCTCTGGTGTCTGATTCTCCAAGAGGCTGTCCTTGAGAACAACTGCGAGATTGTAGATTGCATCTACTGGTCCTTGTTTCGATGCTATCGATAGAATTTCCCTGCATTCACGTAGATTCGATGAATCTTTACCAGATACTATAGTTACATTGACGCCGTAACTCTCCCAGACTTTAATTCGCATACGTTGATAGCCATTCTTGAGACCTGAACGTGACGTGAGGATTAAATTACGAGCGCCACGAAGGACAAGCCAGTCGGCTAATTCCAAACCAAAGCCACCGAGACCTCCGAGAATTAAGTAAGAACGATCTTCTAGACAATGATAACGTGGAAAGGCTGGTATCGGCTCACCAAGATCATTTTCATCTTGAATTTTTAGAATTACCTGGAATTCCAAGGGTTTAAATTAAATCATGAATAAAACAAAGCAATACTCTTCTAGTTCACTGACCTTTCCAATGTGTTTACCAGCAGCCATGTATCTAAAAGCAGGTTCAATCTGATCTCTAGGGAAAATAGTGACATTCAGTGGTTTAATTGCTCCCTCATCAAGTGCCTTCTGCATCAACTCATGAAGTCCCCTCTTCCTATCTTCAGTTGCATCGAAAAGTTTGTCCAATAGTACTCCATAAAAACCGATGCCCTTCATAAACACAGACATACCCAAGCGGCTATCATTAGCCATATCAAATTTTCCAATTTCCAAGAATCTCCCACCTTCAGCCAGACACCTGACTGAAGCCTGTAGCTTCTCTTCAGCAAGTGAATTGAGAACAATATCGACACCCTTGCCATTAGTCTTATCCATAATCATCTGTTCAAAACTACTGTCCCTCGAATTACCAATATGATCATCAGGAATCTGCGGGAATTTCTTCCTAATGAACAATCTCTTCTCCGTAGTGCCAACAGTGGTGAAGACTTCACACCCAGTCCACAGCGCGAGATTAATAGCAGCCTGTCCAACCCCACCGGATCCAGCATGAATAAGCACCTTATCACCTCTCTTCATCTGTCCACGATAATAAAGTGCATAGCAGCAGGTACCATAAACGCAAGGGATCGTCGCTGCTTCTTCAAGGCTCCAATCATCCGGAACCATCCACGTCAAATACGGATCCTGCTTCACGAGATTCGTCATCGCTCGACATGTCACCATGCCCATCACCCTCCGGCCTTCACCATCAACTCCAGCATACTCAAACCCGAGGACACATTCCGCTTCCATCCTGCTCTTAACAAAATCATCTGCAATGAGTTTCCCAGTCGCCAGCATAACATCCTTAAAGTTCATCGAAGAGTAAACGACTTGAACCATTCCAGAATAGTCAGAGACGTCAGTAAACGGACCCTCCATCCACCGGAACGAAGTCAAATCGCCTCTCACCACCTGATTCGCCCAGGCATGATGCACAGGACCTGGTACACCTCCCCCAAGTGCTAAATGCCTGTATGATCCCCATATTCTCCCTGGCCTCAATACATTAACCGCTAGATCCAGTTTCATCTGATCACCATAAACCGATGTCAGAACATCGAAATCTGGAGCCTCTGAATCCTGAATCAAAACTCCTCTCACCATCTCTCCACCAGGCTCTTTACGAAGGCAGTTGACAAGACCCAGTAAACCATTCTCAAATGTTCCATCACTCACTACTAAAATCCTTGATGACTCTGCACCTTCCTCAGTCACTGTCAGAGCAGATTTCAGAAGATTCACCCATGTGAATTCGCTGTTGTTGACCCGAATGACGATATCCTTCTTCGGCAGTTTCTCCATTTTCCTCAGGAGTAAGAAAGTGGAATTCTTGTAGAGTCTTTCAAAAATTATATTAAATCCTTTATTCTTGCAGGAAGAAGCGATTACTTCTGGTGAAGAGGACTCCAATGTGAGAACAAAGGCGACGTCTTTCACAGTCGCGAGGAAATGGTTGAATATTTCTTTTTTCTGTGGCGCCAGAAGGTCTCGACCCGCCAGGATCAAAGCATTAGTTCCTGCATTTAATTTCTTTGGGTCTGTGATCCCCACGTTCTGAGGAACTTCTCCCTCCTCGAATGGACTGGCAGTAGCCACGATGTTAACATCCGCCTGAATCATCGGGAGGTCTGCAAGAGTATCAGCGATGTATGGAGACAGAAGCTCCTCACGTGGATACTTTTCTGTAGATTCCAGAGACTCCAGGGTCTTGATTTTAATCCCGAGGTGATTCTCCAGAGCCAGGTGAATCGCAATGCGGATTGATTCCTTCAGGGACGACTGCGAACGATCCCTGTGCGGTACGAATTCATAGGCTTCGAGGACTGGATCAGCTGATGGTTTTCTTCGAGATATCGCACTCGCCTGCAATCCACGAATTTCAACTCCACCAGCACGAATAACGTCGTGCTCTCTATTCATGTAGACTTTGAATTCTAAAAAAGAAATTAATGATCTTTAGTTAATTCGGTTAATGAAATTGAGTTCTCCTTTTTTTGGGAATATGTTTACCTTGTTTATCATACGGCATATTCCGAATTTGTTGGGAATGGCTCTTAGTATCGATGGTCAATTTCCGGATTCCTGTCGGAACGAAGAGACTCCGAGTGTCTAGTCCGAGGATTTGCATTTGCAGCATATTGTCCATGAAAGCGACCCAATTGTGAGCCCAACCGATTGTCCCCTTGGAGCCACTAGCAGTGGCACTCTTGATGGCCCTGAAGAATCCAGAGTACTGATAGCCTCGAAGTCTTAATTCTTTGTAAACGTCTCTGCTGCTCATATCCTCAGGTTCATCGTTACTTGGAAGGTGGAACGTTATCTGTTCGTCTTGGGGATTCGATGTATGACGTACTCGACCGGTTACTACTGCCACGCCACCCTCAATGACCTCGAATTGTCCGGTTCCTGAAAAAAGGAAAGCAAGACAGGATTAAACTTCCTGAATGATCAATTCTTTAAGTGAAATTTCCTACCTTTCTGAATCATGCACGTTATCTCCAGGCTGATATCATGAGAGACCGTAGTTGCCCTCAGAAACCTAACATCCTCAAAAACAATTGGGACTTCACTATACGGCTCTCCCATCATCATCCCCACGGTCTCCCAAATGAGCGTCAGATAACCCGTAGCAGGCAGAAGATTCCTCCCATCAATTACGTGTCCCTCCATGAACTCAAAAGCATCATCAGTGAGCGACAACTTCAAGCTCCTCTCCCCCGCCGTTATTTTCATCGTCATCTTATGCGTGCTGACAAACCAGTCCTCCGAGTGATCCCACTTTATTAATGGCGAGATCATGGGAGTTGTCCTGGAGACTGGGAACTCAATCTCTGGATAGAGTTTCGAGATTTTCGGCTGCAGTCCGGCTTCGTAGAGCCTCCCAATACCATGGAGAAGCACCTCATTCTCCCGGTGCCTGTGTGAGAGAACTAAGTTCATTGCTCCTGGTCTAGAGGACTTGAGGATCGATTGGAGGAGCCCGTGAGGTGCGATCTCAATGGCAACAGCGTTCTCCGGGATCACTGACGACGTCTCATCAAAGAGCACTGGAGACAGAAGGTTATTCGTGTGATACTCTGGTGATGAGTACTTTGCCAGAGGCAAATTCCACTGGAATTTGGGTACAGAGGTGCTGTACCACTTGCTGCTCCTGCGTTTGGGACTCGGGATTATCTTCTTCAGGTACGTGAGGAGCCTGGGGCCAGCTTGAGGTGGATAGAGGTTCTTGATGTCTCCGTTCGTTACACCAACTGCTGAAACTGGTTCGTCGTTTTTGCCGGATTCTGTGAGAGCCAGGGCCATTGAGTGCGCTGATAGGATCATCTGCTCGGCTGTGAGACAGCCGTCTGCATAGGCGCAGGCGAGTTCACCAACTGAATGCCCGATTATTCCATCTGGGACTATCCCGAGGGATGTTAACATGTCGACGATACCAATCTGGACTGCTGCTATTCCGAGGAAGGAATTGGGGAGGTTCGAGAAGGTCAATTTACTGGGATTCGTCAGGATGTCGTAGATGTCGATGCCCAGGGGGCTCAGGACATCGTTACACTTTCTTATGGCACTGGCGAAGACTGGAAAGTGGAGGAGGGACGTGCCCATGCCCGGCCACTGCGAGCCGATCCCTGAGAAGATGAACCAGATCGGAGGCTTGGAGTCTGAGTAGTTATTGATGCTGAAGATTTTCTGGTCTGAGGGGAGAATTGTGTAGCCTCGGTAGTGATGACCGGGGATTTCTTCTGCGTGGATGTCGTGGAGGAGCCGAATGAACTCGGCGTCCACTGGACGACTGGCAACCTGAAAAAAATACGAGTTCGATATTTTTTATTTTATTACCTTCACAAGAGAGAAGAATGAACCTACATCAGCTAAAATAATTCTAACAGCCTCCTCAGTTCTCCCGGAAGCGACGACAAGCCTCGGAAGAGTATCCCTCGGTGCACCATTCTTGATCTTCTCCTTGGGATTCGACTTGAGGAGAACATGTGCATTAGCACCGCCAAACCCGAAGGAGCTGATTCCCACTAAACCACCATTCCACTTGGTTGGTTCAGTCACAACTTTGAGTCTACCATCAACGAGTCCATCTACACCCTCACGTGGATATTTATAGTGTAGGGTAGGAGGAATTACACCAGTTTCATAGGCAATCAGAATTTTGGCAAGCTGTCCCATGCCGCTAGCTGGCTCAGCATGTCCAATATTCGATTTCACCGAACCAATTTTCAATGGATCTTTCCTTCCAGGACAGAGAACACTCTGGATGGCATTCAATTCTTCAGGATCACCTACGGATGTCCCGGTCCCGTGAGCCTCAACATAGGACAATGATGATGGCGGTACTTTGCACTCTTCGTACAACTCTTCGAGTAAGAGACTCTGCACCTGACTCGATGGAAACGTTATCCCCTGGGGCTTGAACCCGTCGCAGTTGGTTTTGGCGTGAACAATTGTTGCGTAAATACGTTTTGCGTCTTTGGATTTCTGGAGAAAAGCTACGCCGATCGTTTCACCTCTCACGTAGCCATTAGCTCGGTTGTCGAAGCACTTGGATCGACCGTCAGGAGACAAGACACCTGAAAGACGTTTTTTAGACGAATGAAAAAAGATGATTTATCGTGAAACTTCCATTGAAAGGGATTAGAATTCCATGCTTTTACCTAAACGCGAGAACATGAGTGCTACATTGGGATGAAGACACAAATTAACACCAGCAGCAATCGCAGAGTCACAAAGGCCATTCCGAATTGCCATGTACGCGTGTTCTATGGCGTAGAGACTAGAACTGCAGGCAGTATCAACATTGTAGCTTGGTCCAGTTACTCCAAGCCAATGGGAGACTCTACTCGCAAACAATGACCTTGCACATCCAGTGAGACCACAACCTTCTGTATTCAACTGTGAATAAAAGGGAAAATGAGACAAAAAAAGGAGAAAGTGAAATTGCAGTGCTTTCTTCAATTGGAATTTAAATAGAGAAAGGGCATTAGAACCTCTGGCTTTTCGTAGACCCAAGTCATCTCGGACTCCGAAAAGCTTGCACCAATGAAAACTCCAGCATTCGTTCCTCTCAACTCCTTTGGATTAATTCCAGCATCAAGAATCGCTTCGAACGTGTGCTCCATCAACATCCTGCACATTGGATCCATCGTGTGCGCTTCTTTGAAGTTGATGTTGAAGAAGTCAGCATCAAATTTATTAACTCCATTGACTCTTCCCATTCTTCTTGGGAGCTCTGGATGATCTGTGGATAATTATTAAGGATTTTCAATATTTATGAGATACAACCTCAAAATTAAGATCGGCCCATTTTATCTCTTGTCGTTTTTTTCTAATTAAAGAAAATTCTGGAGATTTTTTAAACTCACCAAACTGCCAACGACCGTGCTCATCAGTAACAAGATCAATTCCCTTCATAAGATTGTCCCGGAATTGATGCATATCATCAGATTCTGGGAATCGACCAGCAAATCCAGAAACAACGATGTCTTCATCATTAACTCCAACTTTCTGTTGATTCCAGGATTTTTCATCCTTCGGTGACATTTTTTAAATTCTCAATTTATTAATAATAACAATGAAATTTTTAATATTAATTGACTTTTTCAGGATCGAACGCTCGAAAGAAGAATTTTGGTAAATGACTGAGCCAATAAAACTGATCCGTTGCAACGAAAATAAAAAATCTTTATGAATGCAACTTTTGAGAATTTAAAACTCTAAACATTTCAAAAAGCTGCAATTCCGGGTCAAACTAAAGTGCAAGCAATGTTTAAATATTCAGGACTGCCAAATTCAATTGTTGTAAGAAAAACGAATTTAAATAATTTCCTTTTGAATGTAAATTAATAGTATTCATTGTTTTTTAATGAATAATTTTAAATAATTTTGGTAATTGTTTGGACCTCACGTTGTTTTCGTTCTGCCGAAATTTTTAATTAGACATTGGGTTGATGAACTCGGAAATTCTCCCGGAAGGACGCAACGAAAGACACTTAAATTTTGACTGCATTCAGAGGTCAAGAGGTGAATTTTTTTGAGCCCAATTTTGCATTTACGTAAAGGCTATTTGAATTTTTTTATTATTTTTCCACATTAGATGGAAACGATTTTTCTTGAAAATAATTTAATTACAAAAGGAGAAAAAGAAGGAATTAATTATAATTTTGATATTTTGTTCATTTTTTAATTAAAAACGAAAAAATTACCCGGATTTGTATTTATTTTTTTATTTATTAGGAAAAACATGAGAAAAACAATCGCCTTATCATCAATTTTTTTTTCTTTGTTAATAAAACAATAAAAATAGTAAAATTCATAATAATTTAAATTGAATAATTTAATCTCAACAATTTAACATTAAAATAAAAAAGTCTCAAATTTCCACCACAATTTTACAATGAAAAATCTTTATTTCCTTAATAAATAATTTTGACAATTCTTTGAATGAATTTTATTCACTCCACAATTTCATCATCAAGTAAATATATAAATGATCAAAATATATTCTCACAATTCCAACATACAAACTAACTTTATGAACAAGAAAACATATGAATGAATGATATCATTAATTGTGAAGATAATTCAATAGAATATTATAGAATGAACAAATCAGATTTATGCACTACTCTTCATTTTCTTAACTAACAGTTTTTCCACGATTTGGATCAGTAATTGGTGTGAGGATTTTTCCATCCTCCATTATGCTTGCTTTGAAGGCCTCAGCATCTTCAAGTGGTTCACCATTGATTGCAGTTGCTACTTTTGGATTGTCGAGGATTGTTATGTGATTACCTTCGAGTGTATGATACTCTACTTTTTCCCTCGTTACCTAAAAATCAATAAATTCCATTAATAATTGAAAGAAAAAATTGAACAAATAATTTTTTTCGTTTATAAAATTTTTCGAGATATTAAAAATCCATAATTCACCTGGCCAAGTCCATAATCAACTGGTAATCCCTTCAAAGTTTCCACCGTTGGCTTCAAAAGAATTATCGACGATCTCAATGGTGTCAAACGAGTTACATCATAGTCATCAATAGCCAGCAGACGATTATAGACACACGTGCATATATTTCTCTGCAGCTCTCTTGAAAAACCTAGAGCATCAGCTGGTACACGTTTGTTAAAGACATTCAGCTTCTCCTCCCACGATTTGCATTTCTTCAATTCCACGTATAATTCTCCACTGACTTCTGGTGCTGCTACATCACTTATACCAACAAGTATATTCGTCTCTAATTCATCATTGTCCTCGGACGCTAATTGTTGGTCTTTGATTACTTTCATGAAGTCTGGGGAGCCATCGATGAGAATTATTTTACCAGTCAATCCTTCAGCTTCTAATCTTCTAGCTAATTCAATTGCGACGAGGGATCCATAGGAGTATCCAGCGAGAACAAAGTCTCTTCGGCCTTGATTCTTCTTCAAGATATTCTGAAAGAATTATTTCCATGGTTTAAGAGAATTATTTCCTACGATTTTATTAATTTAATGAATAATCAAGAATAAAAAGCAACTTACGGGTAAAAACTTCTCAGCCATCTGTCTAATCGTACGATATTGAGTATCCCCATTATTCAACTGCAAACAAGTAGCAGGTGCCTTAAGTTTTCCCGCAAGATTCATGAAAACAGAACCACAGCCCTCAATACCAGGTACCAAAAAGACGTCCTGTCTTCCAGTCTCCTCTTTCGTTGGTAGTTTGAGACAATCCTCTTTCATAGATTCATCCTCACCAAGTAATCTAACCAGCAGTTTCATACCCGTGAGAACCTCGCCCTCAGCAGTTTTACCAGTCTTCTTCTTCTGTTCCAGATCCTTCGAATTCATCTCTATCAATTTCGCAAAATTGAGTCCACGAATATCCTGTGCAGTCAGGAATATCTCAAATTCACGCTCCAACGTTTGCCTGATTTCCACAGCCATCATCGAGTCCATTCCAAGTTCAGCTAATGATGTATGTACTCCAACGGATTTAAGATCCTTGAGTCCCATGATATTGAGGACAGTATCAACAATATTGAGTGAACCAGAGCCACCGGCTCGTTTTTCAGCAACAACCATGCTAGCAACAATCGGTGCTTTTTGATTGAGAAAACCGTCCAATTCATGCAGACACGATGTTATCTTCTGCTGAAGTGTACCACCAATAACGAGCTCTTTGTCATTATCCTGCATATCAGCAACTAGGCCAACATCACCAACAGCACCCCACTGTATTGCAAGTGCTGGTAGACCTTCAGCAGAACGTCTCTCACATATTCTCTCCATAACTGAATTCGCCATACCATAATTCGTTTGTCCCGCATTACCACGTCCACATGATACCGATGAAAATACAACAAAGTGCCGTAATAATGGACAGAATTTCCGGGATAATTTATCTAGATTCCTTGTGCTCCATGCTTTAGCCTTGAAGGATTCTTCAAACATCTCTGGTGTCTGATTCTCCCAGAGGCCGTCCTTGAGGACAACAGCTAGATTGTAGATTGCATCGATCGGTCCCTGTTTCGATGCTATCGATAGTATTTCCTCGCAGTCTTTGACATTGGATGCATCTTTACCAGCGATTATCGTAATGTTTGCGCCGTAGGACTGCCACAATTTTATTCGCATTCGTTGGTAACCGTTTTTAATGCCTGTGCGCGATGTTAGGATTAGTTTTCGAGCACCTCGGAGGACCAACCAGTCGGCGAGCTCCAGTCCGAAGCCACCGAGACCACCGAGAATCAGGTAGGAACGATCTTGCAAGCACTGGTAGAGTGGGAGAGCAGGAATCGGGACATTCAGATTCTGTTCATCTTGAACTTTGATAATCACCTAGAATTAAATGAAAAAAAAATGAGAATATCCTTTCGGTTAAGGGAGATAGGGTAATGACCAAATCACTAAAATAATTTCCTACCTTTCCAATGTGTTTTCCAGCCGCCATGTACCTGAAAGCAGGTTCAATCTGATCCTTCGGGAATATCGTCATAGTGAGTGGCTTAATAGCCCCAGCATCGAGTCCCCTCTGCATCATCCTATTGACCTCCATCTTCTTCTCCGCTGGTGCATTAAACAGTCTATCCAGCAAAATTCCATGAAAACTAATTTCCTTAAGGAAAGCAGCCATTCCCAGTGGACTATCATTGACCATATCGAACTTGCCGATCTCCAAGAACCTCCCCCCATCAGCAAGACACCTGACCGAAGCCTGAAGTTTATCATCAGCCAGTGAATTCAGGACGATATCAACACCTTCTCCATTAGTCTGCTCCATCACCATCTGCTCAAAACTCGTGTCCCTCGAGTTACCAATGTGATTATCAGGAACCTCCGGGAATCTGGCCCTGATGAATGCCCTCTTCTCAGCAGTACCAACGGTCGTGAAGACCTCGCACCCGACCCACAGCGCCAGAGTGATAGCAGCCTGTCCAACACCACCAGAACCAGCATGAATCAGGACTCTATCACCCTTCTTCAATCCTCCGGTCGTGTAAAAGGCGTAATAACAAGTAGCATAGACACAGGGAATTGTTGCAGCCTCCTCGAAGCTCCAACAATCCGGGATAACCCAAGTGAGCGTTGGGTCATTGATGAGATAATTCGATATAGCACGATGCGTGTTCAGCAGTCCCATCAGCCTTCGGCCATCTTGAGCAACCCCCGTAAACTCAAACCCAAGGACACACTCGGCTTGTCCCCTTGTTTTTCCAGCAACTTCGGTAGCGAGCTTTCCAGTCGCCATCATAATGTCCCTAAAGTTCAGTGACGAGTAAATAACACTAACTAATTCTGGGTTCTTCATGCTGGCCTTGATCGGTCCCTCCATCCACGCGAATGACGTCAAGTCCCCTTTCACCAGCTGATTCACCCAGGCGTGATCAACCGGGCGAGGCTGGGCTGGTTGGAGATAGTGGTGTCTGTACGATCCCCAGGTTCCCTTTGGCCTCAGCACGTTTATCGATAGATCCAGGTTCATCTGGCTCGTGTAAATAGGATCGGAGAGAGAAAATCCCGGGGCTTTTGGGTCCTGAATGAGGACTCCTCTGACGATCTCACCACCAGGCTCTTTTCTGAGGCAGTTAACGAGACCCAGAAGACCGTTCTCAAATGTCTGATCACTTATTAAGAGAATTCTAGCTGATCCTGAGTTCTCGTGCTCAACCTCCGCCTTCAGAGCTGCCTTTAGACTGGTCACCCAGGAGAACTCTTCATTGTTGACCTCGATGATGATGTTATGCTTCGGTAATTTCTCGATCTTTCGGAGAAGCAGGAATTTCGAGTTGTTCACGGATTTTTCGAGGATTATGTGGAGCTCGTGTTTCTTAAGGGAAAGATTGATGTCCTCGGGTAATGAAGACTCAAGAGTTATCACGAAAGCACCGTCCTTCAGGGCCGAAAGGAGGTAGCAGAGTGTTGCACTTTTTTCTGGAGCTAGGAGGTTTCGACCTGCTAAAATAAGCGCATTTGTTTCTGAAGTCAGCTTCTTGGTTTCTGTTATGGTGATATTCTGGGGAAGCTCGTCCTCGGCGAAGGAATTCTCTGATGTGGCAATGCTCACGTCTGCCTGGATCATTGGGAGATCGGCCAGAGTCTCTGCTAGGAGGGGAGAGAGGAGGTCCTCGACTAGATACTTCTCTCCTGATTCTAGAGACTCTAGGGTTTTCACTTTGATGTTCAAGTAGTTCTCCAGAGCGAGATGAGTCGCCAGGCGGATTGCTTGTTTCAAGGGAATTTCCGCACTGTCTCGGTGGGGAATGAATTTGTAGGTCTCTAAGACTGGTTCACCAGCTGGTTTTCTTCGTGATATAGCGCTTGCCTTCAATCCACGAATTTGAACGCCTCCAGAGAGGATCACGTCGTGGTCTTTGCTGGTGTAAACCTTGAATTCTGTGATAAAAGGGATTTAAATTAATTGTTTATTAATTTGTTTCCTTCCCGAGATTTTTTAAATCATAAATACCTTTGTCATCGTCTGGCATTGAACGTATCTGCTTGAGATGCGTCTTAGTATCAATCGTCAGCTTCTGAATGCCAGTGGGAACGAGGAGACTGCGTGTATCGAGTCCCAGAATCTTCATCTGCAGCATATTGTCCATAAAAGCGACCCAATTGTTATTCCAACGGATTGTCCCCTTGGATCCATTGGTCGTTGCACTCTTGATGCCCTTGAATAACCCAGCGTACTGATATCCACGTAATTTGAGTTCCTTATAAACGTCTTTCGTGCTCATATCCTCCGTTTCATCATCACTTGGCAATGGGAATATAATTTGTTCCTGTTGAGGATTCGGAGTTTGACGGACGAATCCAGTTACCACAGCTACTCCACCCTCAACTACTTCAAACCGTCCTGTACCTGAAATTACCGAAAATAATTATGAGCAACTTCCCTTCAGCAAATCCAAACTAAAAATCCAATTTTCACCTTTCTGCACCATCAAAGTAATCTCCGATATTTCCTTCGAGATAGTAGTGGCCCTCAAAAACTTGACGTCCTCAAAAACAATCGGCACCTCCGTATACATCTCTCCCCTCATCATTCCCATGGTCTCCCATATAAGCGCTAGATATCCAGTAGCAGGCAACAGATTCCTCCCGTCAATGATATGTCCTCCCATGTACTCATAACTCTCATCATTAAGCGTCACCTCCACAATCCTCTCTCCCGACGTGATCTTCTCCTGCATCCTGTAAGACGTCACGTACCAGTCATCAGAATGCTCCCACCTAACAAGCGGTGATATCATTGGAGTTCCCCTCGACACCGGGAACTTGACTTCAGGATATAAATTCCATAAAGCCGGTTGAAGTCCAACTTCATAGAGACTTCCGATGGCCTTGAGGAACACCTCGACATTGTCCTTGTGACCACGCTGAGTGAGAGCAATGTTATTGACGCCAGGATTGAGGGATCGCTTGAGAATCGCCTGGAGAAGACCATGCGGTGCTATTTCAATGGTGACAGCGTCTTTGGGAATGAGTGCGGATGTTTCGTCGAAGAGAACCGAAGATAAGAGATTATTCGTGTGGTACTCAGCGGAGGAGAGTCTCGCCTGAGGTGAGCCCCACTGGGATCTTGGTACGGATGTGCTGAACCACTTGGCGCTTCTTGGTTTAGGCTCTGGTATCACTTCTTTCAGGTACTTGAGGAGCCTCGGACCAGCGTCGGCGATGTACCTACTGTGATAGGCGATATTACTGCAGGGAACTTCCCTCGCAAATATCTTGTTCGCAGTTAATTTAGCGACAAACTCTTTCATCGACTCTGCCGGTCCACTGATTGTCGAACTTTCTGGTCCATTGTGACAAGCAACCTCGATGTCCGGTGGACATAAATCCTTAACGTCCTCGTAACCGAGTCCTACTGCCGCCATCGAGCCTTTTATTGTGTCAGTCTCAATTGATGCTAGACCTCTGGAATAGGCGGAGAGCACCATCTGCTCAGCGGTGAAGCAGCCGTCCGCATAGGCACAGCCAAGCTCACCAACCGAGTGGCCAATAATAGCGTCTGGGAATATGCCTAAGGAATTCAGTAAATCGACGAGACCAATCTGCACTGCCGCTATTCCAACGAATGAATTCAAGATATTATCGAACGTTGACTTGCTCGGGTTCGTCAGAATATCGTAAATATCGACTCCCCGGGGTTTTAGGACTGCATCGCATTTCTTGATGGCTCTGGCGAAAACTGGGAGACGGAGGAGCGATGCACCCATTGTTGGCCATTGTGAACCCATTCCTGAGAAGACGAACCAGATTGGACGCTTTGCTCCTGGGTAATGCTCGATCTCCCGGATCTTTTTGTCGGTTCCGAGGATTGTGTAGCCTCGGTAGAGATGACCGGAGATGTCGTCTGCGTGAATGTCGTGGAGGAGACGAACGAATTCTACGTCCACTGGGCGACTCTCGAGCTGAAGAGGAAATTTACTTTATAAATTTATTGAGAATTACATGCATTTCGTTGGAGAATTCAACTTACGTCGGCTAGAATCGTTTCAACAGCTTCTGTAGTTCTTCCAGAAGCCACAACGAGTCTCGGGAGATCGTCCCTCGGTGCACCGCCGTTGATCTTCTCTTTGGGATTCGATTTGAGGAGAATATGAGCATTAGCACCACCAAAACCAAACGAACTAACACCAACATATCCACCATTCCATTTAGTTGGTTCAGAAACAACTTGAATTCTCCCATCCTCAAGTGCTTTGACACCTTCACGTGGTCTCTTGTAATGCAAATTCGGTGGTATAACACCAGTCTCATTAGCAATCAGAACTTTCGCAATTTGTCCCATACCACTGGCTGGCTCAGCATGACCAATACTCGATTTAACAGAACCGATCTTCAATGGTTCCTTGCGTCCAGGACAAAATACATTCTCAATAGCATTCAATTCCTCAGGATCACCGACCTTCGTACCAGTACCATGTGCCTCAATGTATGACAGTGATGACGGTGGTACTTTACACTCTTCATAAAATTCTTTGAGCAGAGCACTCTGCATGACACTCGAGGGAAATGTTATTCCCTGTTCTTTAAAGCCATCGCAGTTTGTTTTTCCATGTACTAGAGTTGCGTAGATACGTTTGGAATTCTTGCATTTTTGGAGGTATGCTACGCTTATTGTTTCACTTCTTGTGTAACCATTGGCATCAGCATCGAAGGACTTGCAGCGACCATCCGGAGATAATACACCTGGAATAAATTAAATAAATGTGAAAATAAGAGAGGAAATATTCTATTCGTTGAACTCGGTATCTCATTCAATTAATTAATTAATTACCCAAACGAGAAAATTGTAGGGAGACATAAGGATGAAGACACAAATTAGCACCACCAACAAGAGCAGCTTCACACTGCCCATTTCTTATGGCCCTGTATGCATGCTCCATGGCGAAGAGACTCGAGCTGCAGGCAGAATCAACAGTGTAACTTGGTCCAGTTATTCCAAGCCAGTAAGAGACTCTGTTCGCCAGCATGGCTCTGCTGCATCCAGTGATACCGAAGCCATTGACCTATTCCATTAAAATAGGAATTAATTGATAATTGGATTAATTCATCAACAGCATCGTATTTCTTGAAATTTAATTGAAAAATCATGGGCACCTGAAGCTTTTCATAGAACCAAGTCTTCTCAGATTCAGAAAAACATGCACCAATGAATACTCCAGTTTTGGATCCTCTCAATTGCTTTGGATTGACTCCAGCATCAATTATTGCTTCATAAGCATGCTCCATCAGCATCCTGCACATTGGATCCATCGTGTGCGCCTGTTTGAAGTGGACACCGAAGAAGAGGGCATCGAATTTTGATACATCATTTATTTTTCCAGTTCTCTGTGGTATCTCCGGGTGATCTGGAAGATAATTATTATTTTTTTAATTTTGTTCATTATTTTCTTGCACTACTCTCATTTCATAAAACGTTATTCATTAAAAATGTAACTGAATTCGTTAACTATTGCTGCGTCATTCTAACGATAACAATTCCATGAATTTAATTAATCGTGCGAGAATCCAAAGTCTGATTGAATTATTCAATGATTTAAACAATAGAAATTACTGCAGTTCCATTGAGTTTCTCGAAAGTTCAAGAATCAAGTTATTTTGTAAATATCTCGGGAACAATGAGGTTTATGAGAATTTATCAAGAGACCTTTTTTTTAGATCATTAAATTCTCTACAAAAAAGGTCTCTTTGTGTTTTCCTCTAAAATCACTCGCTTCAAAGATATTCATTGAAGAATGGACAGAGAGTCTATTTATGAATTATTAAGGGAAAAAAAATCAGAGAAGTTAGCTTCTCGATTATTTTAAGAATATCTCCGAAAGGAGCAGGTTTAGGAGAAATTATGAAGAGACCTTTTTTGTAGAGAATTTTACGAGCTACAAAAAAGGTCTCTTGATAAATCCTCTTAAACCTGATGGTTCTCGAGATATTTAGAAAATAGAGTTCTAAAAAAATTTTAACTTCTGAATTGGAATTAAAATAAAATAGTATTCTTTTTACACTCACCCAATTTCCAACGACGTCCATCATCAGTTATCATGTCGACCTTGTTCATAAGATTATGTTGAAACTCTTTCATATTAGCAGACTCTGGAAATCTTCCTGAAATTCCAGAAATAACGATTTCTTCACCAGGATCAAGTGGAGCCTTGAGAAATGGGTTGTAATGAATTGTTTCTTCCTTTGCCATTTTTCTTCTCACTAAAATCGAACTTTGAGAAACACCAGATATTCACTCGTTTCTCGATAATAATTAATTACGAATTCACTGCACTTTTCACATACAATTATTTAATTATTTTTTATTTATTATTCAATGGGGATTTTTTTTTGGATCCCCAAACTGAGGAATGACAGATCGTAACTAACACAATAGCCCGATAAATGCTTTAACATGAGTTTTTATAACAGCGGTTACTCCCACTCCCACCCCCTTTTTCTTGAGTAAAAAAAATATTATTTCCCATTCGAGGGAGTGTGATTGCCCTCATGGGTCAGCTTTAACAATTTCCAGCTTAAACTTATTTAAATGGAAATCAAATCTTCATTGTGACCTTTGGATCAATGATAATTATTCAATTGAATATAATATGATGAAAACATTATTTTTTTCTCAAGATTTCATTAAATTTGTCCTCAGAAAAAATGAAGATTTTTACAATTAAAAAGTCTAAGACATTTTCAAGGGAAGTTTCGGATTATCTCTGGAATTATCTCGGAAACCAGTGGGTTTAGGGAAAAATGTCAAGAGACCTTTTTTGTAGAAAATTTTAAAAGCTACAAAAAAGGTCTCTTCATAAATTCTCGTAAACTCAATAGTTTCCGAGATACAGCCAAATAACGTCATTATCTTCATTAAAAAATACTTAAATTCATAATTTTTCAAAGTCCATGTATCAGAATGTTGGAAAAATACAAATGACTATGACTACTAATTATAAATTTTGCAGGCTAATTATTCATAAAAATTCCCACGACTCTGTGCCTCAGTTAACTCAATTTTTTACATAAAATTCTTGAAAAAGTGAACAGGAAAGTATTTAGTGCATTGGCCCAAAATATTTGATATTCATGAGGTAAAAAAAGTAGAGGAAGAAGAGAAGAATTGATTTGTATTCTTCTTCGGGCATTGAACTTGACTATTACAGGCCAATGTTCAATAAAAATCAAAGTGGATTCGTAAAACGTAATAAATGACAAAATAAAAGATTATTTCTCTCTTTTTTTTTTAAATCACTGTGTTCCCCAATGAATATTCTACGTTACGAGTCAGTGTCAGGGGTTCGCCGGATATCGCATTACTCTGCATAGAATATACATATGTTAATTGAGATTAAATACTTTCTAGTAGATGAGAAATTTCACATTTAACTTTTTTTTCATTCACCTTTTTTTTAAAATCAATTAATAATTAATTGATTAAAAATTAAAGATTTTTCCTCTCATTTTTCCTTCCAATTTCTCAAAATTTTTCTCTCGCATTTTTCAAAGTTGTCCTTGAAATCAAGAATTCTATTTTCATACAAAGAATTTTCCAATTACATCGACAATTGAAATTTCAAATTTAAAGTTGAATTATCGGTAAAATTTTTTGCCAATTGAATTGCATTGAAACATGTTATACAATTGATAATTAAACCGGAAACTTTGAGTTCAATGCTGAAAAAGAATAACAAAATGCTAAACATTTGATACAATTTTTGTTTCTTAAAATTAAAATTATAAATTAGTTTCATAAAGAAGAGTGAACATTTAATGACGTATGTTACAAATATTTATTCATCAAATGAAAGAAATTCTTTATTTTCTTTCCATCCAACTTTACAATATCATTTTCTCACGATAAATATATTATAATCATTTTGTTATATATCTCGGTATTAATAATTATTCTTAAGTTTAATTGAGATAATTTGAGATTGTGATGGATGAGATTGAATTTAAATGTAAACTTGACTTTTCTTATTATTTTAAGAATATCATATTTAAGTAGTGAATTATTGGAAAAAAAATGCAAAAATCATATTATTGTTTATTTTCACGAATATCTTTGAAACGACTGGATTTAGAAGAAAACGTCAAGAGAACTTTTTTGTAGGAAATTCGATTCTCTACAAAAAAGGTCTCCTGACATTTTCCTCTAAACCCACTCATTTCCAAGATATTCGGAAAAACAGAGAAATTCTGTAAATACTCTAATTTCCTAACAATATTCCTAATCGTGATGATTCACAATAAACAAAAAAAGATGCACAAATGCAATTATTCCTACGTTGTACTTAATCAGAGACTAACATTTGGATAAAGAATACTAATTGGATAATCACGCAATGAAGTTACAAGTACGTCTAGCCTCATTGGATCATGACAAAATTAAACACAAGACTTACAAAAAAAAAAAAACACATTTTTTTTCACAGTAAATAATAACTGCTAATGAATGGCAAGTCAATGGTACTAATTTTCGTAATTTTTACGGTGAATAAAAAAGACAACTAATCTAAGAGAAATAAAAAATAAATGCTGTCTGAAAAAATTGAATTAAGAAACTCTAGTGATTGGGATTGGCAAAGTGTACCCTTTTCGAAGGATTGTCCAGTGTCTCCATGAGACTCGGGGTAAAACTGAATTCAGAACTGCTATCGTCGTTGTTGCAGAGTGACTCCAAGCTGCTCAGACTATCACTCATTCTTGATAGAATTGAAGCAGCACCGTCAATCCTCTGTATATCCAGCGTTGAATTAACGACAGCCACGTAGATTCCTCTGGATCCCGCGAGTCCCAGGTGCCTGGGATTGTTCAGATCGATGAGGGCTCTCTCAGGATTCTTTGTGACTGATCTGAAGGTCTCTGACGTTAATTTTATGACTTCGACTGATGAAAAATGAACGATGAAGAGGTAGGGTTTCCTGAATGCTGTAAAAATTGAGAGAAAGAGGATTAATTATTTTTTTCCAAAGATGTTAGCAAAAAAAAACAATAAATTAGTTATTTTGATTAAGTGAAAAACTCACCAAAAGCAAAAGGCAAGTGATTCCATGTAGGATCGACTGCCCTCGTTCTCTGTCCATTTTCATTAACAAACACTCCAAATTCGTTATAACAAAGTAATAACTCCATTGCTCCTCCATTTGAGACATTAAGTACAGCAACTGGAAATATCCCCAATCTAGCAACACCAGCCAATGCTGCTTTGACCGAGCTATCATCCTCTTCTGGAAAATCATCGATTCCATAATTCTTCAAGTCAATTTGGAAGAATTTCTGACAGCCAACGATGAGATTATCCCTCGTGAAAATAGCACAGCTGCATGGCTCTTGAGTCTCCAATTCCCTCACGGCCACGAATTCACCAGAAGTATCGTCAACTCTCCACTCGAGTAGAACCACCTGTGAGGCAGTCGCAGCACAGAGCATATCCTTTTCAACTTGATACAGATGACAGCTCTCAGAGCCCGTGAGTATTCTCTTTGCGTTAATAGCAGGCCTTGAACAGTCAGCAGCTAGGGCATTGCTCTTCAATTGCCTCAGGTCGCACGACACCAACTGCCTGTCTTCACCAGCAATCATCAATGCCAGTCCGAGATGTGGATGAACCGTTAATTGATGCACCCGTTTCACTCCTCTAATTGCTGTCAGGACTTTTGATACAGCTGGTCTATATGAATATAGTCCTTCTTCAGCACCAATCAACAGCACACCCTCTTCTTCGAGCTCAACAACACAATTCAAATCCAATCGATTCTTCTCCAGTTTCACGATGCTCTGAACCATCGCATTTTTAGCAGCACCTCTGACCCCATTTCTACACTCAATTGCCTTAAGTGCATTGAGCCAGCCTTTCTTGTCCACTTGATTCAGAGCCATGATGTCCAGCCTATTAGTTGGCCAGCAGGTGTTGGATGTGTTAGACTCAACCCTGAAGATGAAGTGGAGATCAGACTTGGCTGTACCAGGCACTTCAGCTTGATGCACATCCTCATTGACTGTGAATCCATTCTTCTCAGTCAACTCCATCTTGCTGATCGGGGACATCCCCGAGACCGGCTGATGCTCGTAAAGACAAAGGCATGAGCCCTCAAGCCTCAAGTACTTCCTCTCCCATGAAGCTTTACCACGTCCAGGTACTTTGACCCAGCTCTCCATACCAATCCCCTCTTTCTTCGAGGTTCTATCAAAATCAGCATGATCGGGCTCGTCAATCGTCAGCGTTTGCACACTACCACTCAGCGTGGAGATGCTCTCATCACTGGCCTTCCAGCTCTTGCCCAGGTGCTTCGTGAGTCCTCCAGGAAGTCCACAGTTAGCTGGCACCAGTAAAGAGCACTTGAGGTGAGTCATAATCTGGCACTCACTGCAGATGGCCGAACGTTTACCGAATTGTATCCCTTCAAGACAAGCTGCACATTTACCAGCTCTCATTGATAGTTCTACGTTGAATCTGTGCGGTATATTGTGTCTCATTCTCTGTAATGAGACTTGTCTAGTCAGCATGTCCTCTGGCTGTTCGAGGTATTTTTGTGGCTTGTATTCCGGCGCTTTGTATTCAGCCGGTGGTGATACTGGAGCATTTGCAGCAGCTGCTGCCTTCAGCACCAATAATTGTTCAGTTAGTGTCTTGACTTTGGCTCTCTCCCTCGTCAACTGATTCTCCAATTCCCTGTAGCCTACTGGCATTCCCGTGCCTGTGGGTATCAGTGCTTCTTTCTGCTTCGTCCTGAATATTTTATCACAAACTGTCTTCTTTCTTTTACTACACTCCTCTAATTTTAGCTGAAGATAATCAATTAGTTTCGTCTGCTGCTGTCTTGTACCCTCCGACTTGACTTCGTGCTCCTGATAAAACTGCCTCATCTCTTCCAGCACACTCTCCAACTCTGCTATTCTCAGCCTCAGCTCTTGACCTTGATCGATACTACTCTGCAAATCGGCGACGAGATCCTGATTCATGTCCTTCAATTCATGAAGTCGCGTCAAATGATCTGTACTCTCCTCTTTAACAATCATCGCTTCTGCTCTTGCGGACTCAAGTGCTCTCTGCAATTCTCCGATATCACACTCGAATCCACCACATTTCTTAGTCAACGCTTCAACCTGCTGATTCAAGTCTTGTGCCAATTTTTTATATTCATTCTTCTGAGTCAATAAATTATCTCTCTCGCCCTCAATATCACTTGTCTCTGACTCCAATCTCTCAATTGCTCTCTCTGCAATGAGTCTCTTCGATTTTTCTTCAGTCTGAGCTATCTTAGTTTCTCTCAATTTCTGCTCCATTGCATCCAGCTCTTTCTGAAGTCTCATTTTCTCCTGCACAAGCGTATTCTCCCTCGTTTCATGATCACTCGTCAATCTCTCGTAATCAGTCAATTGTTCCTCAAGAACCGTACAAGTCTCCTTCAAAAGATCGATGTTGACCTTGTATGCCTTTGCCTCTTGCTCCAACTTCTCCAATTTTGCCTCCAAGTCACTTTTCTCCTCATTGTGCTTGGAGATGGCGAAAGTCAGGCGTTTATTCTCCGCATTCAGACTATCAACTCTGTCTTGATTGGTGCGAACTTGTTTTCTCGCTGAATCAAGTTCCCTTCGAAGCGCTGAGCTCGAAGACTGAAGCTCCTCGATTTGTTTGTTGGCTTGAGTGAGTGCTCTTTGGGCTGAATCTGCCTGCATCTTATTTCTCGTTGACTCCTTGGTTATTTCAACGAGTGAAGACTTTGCTGATTCCAACTCAACCAACAACTTCTTAGCTTTCTCCTCCTCTTCTTGATACTTCTTATTCAACCTCTCCGTAAGCTTCTGCTTCTCCTCCTGAAGCCCCTTCACTTTTTCTTCAAATGTCTTGGCCTCTCTCAGAGCAATGCGTTTGTCCAAATTTGCATCAGACAATTCCTTCTCCTTCTTCCACAAATTCCTCTGGGCTTGTCTCGCCGATTCACGCTCAGCCGCTGTACTATCACGCATTGTCTCCAACTGTTTCTCCAATCGGTCCACTTGATTCTCCAGTTCATGAATCTTCCCCGAATTTTCTCTGCTCGTTGATACTCTGCTTGTCCCAGCCACAGAACCCGAGGTCCGTTTTAAAACCGCATTCTCCGACTCCAGTTTCGCAACACTCTGCTGGAGCCGTTGAAGAAGCTCCTCTAGTGTATCAACCTTCCTCAACTGCTCGTCCTCCTTATCCCGAGATTCTTGCAGGCGTTGCTGCAATGCAGCCTTGTCCTTCGCCGTTTTCTCTAGATCATCAGCCAACGTTTCGCTTCTCCTCAAATTCAAAATAGTATCATTCAGATCGCTCTTAGTCGTCTCCAACTGGTTCTTCATCTGCTCATTCTCCATCTGCACCTTCTCCAACTGCTCCTGCAACTGTGCTATCGTCTGTTCAGCCACACTGATCCCCTCCATCTGATTCAATTTCTCCTTCAACTGATGCTTCAACGTCTCAATCTCCTGATCTCTCGCTGGTATCATAGCCTGCGTCGATCTCAACTGCTCCTGACAATCCTTCAGCTCTGATTGTGCCAACTCAAGTGCCACATTCAGCCTCGACAATTTACAGTGATTCGCATCACGTTCATTTCTCAATATACTCTCAATCTCCGTGTTCTTCGCTATCTCCTGCTCCAGTTTGAGCCTGATTTCCGCTAGCTGATTATGTGCTCTCACCGATATTTCCTCGAGTTTATTCTCAACACCCTGAACACTCTGACGCCTTAACTCCCGAGTCTTCGCAAGAGACTCTTTATATTGAGCCTGAAAACTCCTCAGTTTCTTTAATTCGGCTGTAGTTGTCTCAAGGTCGCAGCGTGTACGTTGGAGCTTGGAGGAGAGTTCGTTGTTGCTGGTGCAGAGTTCAGTTATTCGTGCACTCTGTCCTTCAATGTGCTTGTTCAGTCTCGATAGTTTGTCCTTCTCAGCTGCCTCCCACTTCTGTTTGGCACTTCTGATGAGCCCAAGTGCCGTTTCTTCCAGGTCCTTCCTCTCCTGTCGCTCAAGCTTCAAGGTCCTCTGCAGTGCAGCAACCTCGGACTTTAGTGACGTCAGCTGGCGCTCGAGCTTGTCTCTCTCCCTGTTGCAGGCCTCGAGCTTCACTCCACGTTCCTCCAGTTCGAGTTCAAGGGTCGTTGTCAATTTAGCATCGTACGACGATTTCTCGTTCATCTCCAGGAGCTTCTGCTGATGCTCCTCGAGTTCTTCCATGTTTTTCTCGAGTTTCTTTGCTAATTCACTTCGTTCACGAGTCAATGTTAGTCGAGTGTTTGAACTTATTTTGTCCTGCAGCTCCAGCATCACTCTTTGTTGCTCCTGAATTTCACGCATCTTTGATTCTAATTTTGTTGCGATTTCTAATTTATCATTTGGCAAATCACGGGACAAAGGCTTGTCCGGTAATTCCAACATTTTTTTAGACGCATCTGAACGCTCTCGACGTTTACTACGAGTTGATAATGATAATTCTAATTTTTCTTTACCCATTTTACTCGGTGTCTGTGGTAGTGCCAGCATCTTCCAACACAATTGTGTAAACACACTTTTTTATTTACACATTTATTGGTATTTGGGGTTGTTAAGTGGGTCGAGGGATTTTTCACTACTTTTAGGGGATTATTTTTAATTGGGATTTATTGAGAAGGTTTAGAGGGACAGTGTCATTGCTTTTTTCTTCAGGAGCCCGGGGAATGCACTGCATCGGTCGTAACCGTTACGAGATAAACTGAAGTCAACCCTCCATTTTGAAACTTTTGAATTTCGGCCCAGGTGGTACTGGTCGAGGACAATGCAGCGCTGTGATTGGGCGAGAGGGAAGGGGAACATGGCGCAGGTCTGGTTGTACGGCTCGGGCTGAAAATATTGGTTTGCCACTTTTTAATTATTTTTTTTAAGTTTTTGCGGGATTAGAGGGGTATTTTAGATTTATTTAATTGAATATAGATATAATGAGATAATTACTACGATTTAATTTACGTTTTTTTTGGACTGTAATTAATTTTTACGATTTTGAGCAATTTTTGGGGGCCTCTGGCGGAGACTGTTGGAAGCTTCGTAGAGAGTTGAACAAGATGGCGGCCGGCATTTTTGCATTCTCACTGTTCCGAGACGCCAAAATGCGGTATTGTGACTAATTTCACGATTTTAAAATGAGAATAAGTGATGAAAGTATTATTTCGGGGACAATTAGTGATTTAGTGATTATTTTAATGTGCAAAAACATTTTAATTCGTCAAAGGACGACCAACTATGTTTTTGGCTCCGGTAGTTGCTTGGTGCGAGAGAGACAGAGCGATCGGCCTCTGATTGTCGAGAAAGAAAATTCTTGCAAATTGACTCTGAAAAGTGTGTGAAAGTGATTCAGTGAAATCCATCAGTGACTCGCATTTTCCGGCCATTTTTCCTGTGCTTCATTGCTGAAAAGGAGAAAATGGCGAAACTTGGAGGATTTTCCCCGGCAAAAGGAAACGTCAGGGCAGTTCTCGGAGTGCTCGGGAGATGTCGGGAGGCGCCGGGTGGCGGGAGATCCGAAATGAGTGAGTAAGAAATTGCTAAATGACCCACAGAGTGGCAGCACAAGCTCCAAAAATTATGAAACTCAATTTTTTTTCTCTCCCTCCAAAAAATCAAATTCCTCCAATTTTTTTTTCTTCATATAATTACCAGACTCTTCACATTTTCCTTCGTTTTTTTGCACATTTTCACTATTCACGCACGAAAGAACTCGTGTAAACCTTTACTCTACATCTGTAATAAAGAAAATGATAAAGATCTCTAATTAATCCATCAATTAAACGTTCAAGCGTGAAAGTTATCTGATTGTTGAAATTGACAATGTTTCCGTTTGATTCGAGAGAAAGTGCAAAACCATATGAGAGAATTAAAAGTTTATCGGTGAGATCGTGATCATGTAAGTGCGAGAAATTTTTGCCTTTGATAGGGACGCGTGCGCGCAACATGATTTAAATGTCAGGGCCACACGAGTAAACACAATTCCAAACGCCTACTGTGTTCTCTCCTTCTTTTATCATTGTTTTTTTTTATCAAATTTCTTTTTTTTTCTTCACTCCCCTCAATTCTTCCTCCTTTTTTGAAGAAGCAAATGCCGCTAAAACGTCCCCTCAGTTTGATTTAATATTTCCTCATGTAAATGAGATGGTTGGAGATTCAGAGGACGAGTTGGTAGGTGAATATCAATTGTGAAAGGCGCACAATGTTTATTTTGATGTACGAGCAAAGCACTCGGTGTAGACGCTCCCAGATGATCTTTTGCGGGAATAAGAACCGGAGGATTCTGAAAACCATTGAATTAGAAATGTCACAAGCACCGTTGTCTTTTTTCATTTTTATTCTTTTCTTCATAATTTTGAAGTGAAAGAATATTGGAATAGGAATTTTTGGTCAGAGTATTTCACAAATATCTCGGGAAATCTTGAATTTAGGAGAAAATTTCAAGAGACCTTTTTTATGGAGAATTTAATTTCCTACAAAAAAAGTTTCAACGTGCATCCTCGTAAATCTGTTAATTTCGAAGATATTCACAAATTACTGAAAAAAAAAACAGTTTCATCTTGTTTTATGGTGTAATTTATACTGCATAATTCTTTGAAAAAAATTAAAATAATTTTTTTCAATCTCTGCTACATCTCATTAGTTACTCCACGCTTCTCATCCACAAGAATTTACAAATTTTAATTACCCACAAGTCATTCACATATATATACCCGTAATATATACCGTTGCACATCCTCAACATGGTCAACATATTACGATGGCACTTGGGGAGAGACTCGAGAAGATTTCACGTATAATGTAGGCGTACTTAGATATTTTTCTTTCAAACACTCATGGTTTATGATATGTTCGGTAGTCTGTAGGGCTTTTTACTCCCATTGAACTTGTCTGTGACCATTAATTACCATCTACAACAGTCACTGTGGTTTAATTTCCATAATTTAACATAAAGTCGTAAAATTATTGAATTAAAAATTTATTCCATTAATTTTACTGCATTTCTAGTATTTTGCAATTTAAAAAAATAATTCACAATTTATTTAAATTATCTTCAATTCCCTTTCAATTTTAATTCAACAATGTGCCTTTGATTTTCTTCATTTTCATTTTTTCATTTCCACAATGACGTTGTGATTCTCTTCAGCAAACTCTTCATTTAAAAATTCTCATCGCGAATGAGTTTGATATAAAAAAAAATGGGGAAAAAGGTGAAAAAGTAAAAGAGGAGTGGCGAGTATCGACAAATAACGTGTGTTTTTTTGCCTCTTCCTCAACTCGTGACAACGTCTCCCTCCTGTGTTTTCACTATATACATAATGCATTGGTAAACGTGAACGGGATGATGAAGAAGGCGAAAAGGATATTCACGGATATGTTTTCCAATGTACAGAACCTGATTTTAACCTAGCGAAAGGTGAAGTTACTCCCATCCATGAATTTCCTCAGGATTTTTCGTTTAATTTCCATTTTTATCCTTTCCCCTAACATTTATCATAAATCATTATTTTTTTCACTTATTCTGCAATTAGAGTGGGAGTTTATTTCATTAAATCAGGATATGAAGGAAAATTGTTGCCCATTTTACCCAATTTTTCTCTTTGAATTACGAAATTTTTATTACAAATGAGTACATCATAAGATTTTGTTTGAAAAAAACTCGAATAATGCGTACACAATGAACAAATAAAAATCTGTGAATTAAATCCCATACACATCTTCTGCATTACATCACGTAGCCAAGACTTTCTACCTCCTTATTCACTTCTCCACACTGACGCTTCTGTACTGATGATGGAAAATGGCATTAAAACAATAAAAATATAGATATATTATTCTAGCCTGATAAATCATACCGGATGAGCTGAATATTTCTCTGTGTGTGTGTAAAAATTCACCTTTTTTTTTTATTCATGAATTTAATAAAATTATAATCCAACTGCGTTCCAGTTTGTAATTAAGTGACACAAGTATTTCACCAATTTGTCTTGTGTTATTCATGTGAAATGACATTATTACTGCATTGTGTTAGAATTTATAAATTTTTTTTTTTCGGTTTAATAATTATTCAGTCTCATTTAAAAGACAATGATTCTTTTTTTTTATCGAGAAAAATGTTTTAAGTTTTTTTTGTCATTCGTACTCAATTTTCCAAGTAATCCACTAAAATAATCTGTTAAACAACAAACTAATCGGAGTTTTCCTGTCATAATCCCATTTTATTTATCAAATAATCGTTAAACACAAGTTTATCACTGATAAATCCGTATCATAAATAATAAATGATTATGAGAAAATTGTGGAATCTTTTTGATGATTCTGTAATTTATTTCTCCGTTGCACTCAATCAAAAATTATTCTCTCTGTCGCATAACCATCGCTCATGATTATCAATTGGAAAAATAAATAGAAAAGCTGTCGATTAGACAGGTGCACATTGGCTTATCGCCACACAGTGTTACTCTCGCTTCCGCAATTGCCCTCTCTCTCTCTCTCATTTCTCAACTGTCCACATTTATCCTCATTATTTTTATTTCTCCATTCATTTATTCTTATCATTATTATTTTCAATCCAATTTTTTCATGTGATTAGGCCAGTGCACTTGATGCGTGCACTTGTAACGAGGATTAATGTCTCTTTTCCGCATCATTTTCATGATTTTCAGAGCGAGAAATCGTGATTCTCTTTTTTGCATTAATTTTAAATAATTTTTTTATTTATTTTCGGTGAAATTTTTGAGTTAAACTACTTTTTCAATCTCGAATTTTTGAGATATCTTGAAAACTAAAAGAGATAGGGAAATTTCACAAGAGACCTTTTTTGTAGAGACTTTTCCGGGCTACAAAAAAGGTCATCACGAAAATTGTTCTATCTCGCTTAGTTTCCGAGATATTTCCAAAAAACTAATGAGTATGAATTTGTCTGGAAACTTCAGTTTCTTCGAATTCACAAATAATGTAAATACTCTTCAAAATTACGTGTCCTTGAGACTTAACAATCCTCCGGCGCCGTCAGCCAACCCCCCTTCATCCCCCCACAATTTCCCCTCCCTCTTTGGCGCCGTGATAATGCATCCAGCGTGATAACTAAACCCGATACCGCTGGAGAAACGGAGAAAAATTAAAGGGAAAAGAGAGGAGATTCGTACGAAAAATAAAAACCGCATGAAACAATAAAAATAAAAGAATATACTCCATACCGCAATCATCTTCATTCACATCGCTTCTCCCATACGTGAAAAACAATGTGAGAAACCACGAAGAGGCAAGAAACGAGTGGGGAAAAAAAAAATGAGAGAAGTGAGTCATGACCCGACCGATATTACACTCTTGCATTGTTTATTTCTTTCTCCCCTTTTTTGTTTAAATAATGCACGGTTTGAACGTTTATCCTGCAAAATTGCAGAGAGAATAGAATTTTTTTGAAAAAAAAATTGTAGTTTCTTTTTCTCTTCATATTTAAAGAAGAGAGTAGAGATGTTAATGCGGAGAAAAATAAAAGGATTCAGAGGTGTGGAGAGAAATAAGTATCTCGTGTAGTGAATAATCCACCTTCAGGGTAATTACACTTCGTGTTATATCCGTTGGTGTGTCAGGTGATAGCGGTACGGTGTATATTTTTTTTAAATTTCTTTTTTTTCTGGAGTATTAAATTCATTGGCATCTCTCTCATGATGATAAACCACACTGGACAATAATTATTTTTCATGATTTTTCCGCTTATCTTGTAGTTTTCTAAATTACTGTTTTTTTCCAAGAGTGTAACTGTTTTTAACACTGGGTGAAAGAACGAGTTGGTTTATGTGAATTGGTATAATTAGTATGTGTAATTTTTTAATGCAATTCAGTAAGTCGATTTATTGTTTTTAAGAAATTGTGAAATGTGGATTTTTTTAAATTTCAGTTTTTTGTTAATAACTCGGTAAATATTGGAGATGGGAGAATTTTCATAATAACCTTTTTTGTAGCTCTCATTCTCCTCTACAAAAAAGCTTCTTACTGAATTCTCTCTATCTCCCAGGGATTCCAAGATATTCAGCAAAAAGAGTTCTCCTCCTCTTATTTTGTAAATTAAAAATAAAATACAGGATATTGCGAAATAATAATAGAGACTAGAGGGAATAAAGCATCAAGTTCAATGTTCCATTACCTCTAATTTCCTTCTCGTTAATGATGAAAAAAATAATTACAATTAGTGACGTAAAATTCACGATTTACGGGGAAATGGAATGAAATTCAGTAGCCATTGATTAACGATAAATAAGTATTCACCCTTTTTTTTTTATCAAACAAATAATTATAATATTAAATTATAAAGTATAATAATAGGATGGGAGAGACCGTTACAATTTGCTCGATTCATAAGTCTGTGTATATGTTTACTATGTTGCATATCAATCACCCGTGAGGCGTCGTTGGTGAACACCAATGGGGCCCACGAGCAGTGACAAGATTAATGTCAGTTCCATTTAAATCCTTAAAGAGTATGTACCTGTTATTCATTGGCCACGTTATCTATCGACAGTAATTATTATTTTTATTGCAACTTAATTTAATGATTATGAATGGAGAACTTTTTTTTATTACTGAAATATTCATTTATCTTTAATTCCAGTGGAATAATAGTGAAAATTGGAAATTACAGATTAAATAGAAAAAAAAAAACACTTGTTCCAACAATTAATCTCAACTAACGTAAATTAATTAATTTACCAAGTATTAAACACACTCATTTACCGAGTAATATCCAATTGACATAATTCTCTAACAAATGATTTTTTAAAAAAAGGGGTAATAAACATTAATGAAGGTGAATTAAATTTCTCCAATTAAAAAATAAAAAGTATCAATTTATTTTGATTTTTTTTTTTTTCATATTCTCTCCTCGTAAAAATGAAACATTTATTATTCAAGTTTCGGAATAACTCAACCTTTACATCACAATGTCCAATAAATTCTTTTAAAAAAAATTAATAGGGGAGGGTGGAGTAAAAAGGCCACAAGGAGTAAAATGGACATATGCTCACTTTGAAATTGTGAATTACGAGGAATAAAGAGAAACATTGAAGATAGATTTTTCCTGACGATTCCATCGGAAAGCTGAGGAAATTTTAGGTGGAAAACATGTGCCAAAATATTTTTTTTCAATTTTTTGAAAATTCGATTTTTTTCACCCAGATTTGAAGGGGTTTACCTTGGCAAAATTTGAAAAATCAGTTTTTTTGAAATATCTCCGGTTCTATTTGTCGTAGGGCACTGGGGTCGTGCTCAAATTAAAGGTCTCGTCATCCCCCACATTTCCCCCAAAAAATTATCGATTTTTATCAAAAATTAAAAAAGTTACAGGCCAAAAACTGATTTTCATAAAATGTTTTGTAACTTTCTCAATTTTCGAAAAAAAATCGATAATTTTTGGTGAAAATGTAGGGAATGACGAGACCTTTGATTTAAGCACGATTCCAGTGTGCTACGACGAATAGAACCGGAGATATTCCAAAAAAATTGATTTTTCAAATTTTTCCAAGGTAAACCCCTTCAAATCTGGGTGAAAAAAATCGAATTTTTAAAAAATAAAAAAAAAACAATTTGACCCTTGATTCTTACGTAAAATCGTCTCAGCTTTTCAATGGAATCATCAGAAAATCCTTATCCCCAACCGTTCAATCAGAATCTCCATTTTACCCCGATTTCCCCTAAATCAATTCTGTCATCATCGAGAGACCAATCGCCATAACTTTCCAGTTTATTCTTTACCGGTCACCCCGTATAAGCCTAGCCTCAGTATCTCCCCCTCTCCGCCCCCTCCATCCATCTTCTTAGAAAGAGCGAGAATGGGCGGAGAGGGGGAATCTGGCCGAAAGGTGCTGGAGGGGCGAAAGAGAAAGACTGAAGAAGACACGTTGCCACTCATGTCTTCAGTCTCTCCACATTACCTCCTTCCCCCTCCCCCCAAAGTGTCTCCCCATTAGAAGCCCCGAAAGGCGCCTTTTCTCCCCAAAAACCCCCGGAATTTCCAATGAAAAAAAAAAAAACCTCAAAATATTCTATCAGAGGTGCAGCAAGGTGTGGCGAGAGAGAGAAAGAGACAGAATATTCTCTCCTTTCCCCTCGCGTCCTTCAATCGCCATTCCCTCTCCTCCAAGTCTCTCTCCCCTCCACTCACCGCTTTTTTTTCACTCTACCTTGTGTGCATACACCTTTCCCTCCAGTCGTAATCCCCAACTCGTGCAACTTCGGTCCATTTTAGTGTTTCGCGTCGTGCGGTAAACATCGTCGATATCATCACTTTTTTTTAATCAAATAAAATTGATTTTTTTTAAAATAAAATTGATACTGTGCAATGTGAAGCGTTTATTAATGAAATGATTAAGTGTCAGTGCACTCAGTGATTACGTGTTAATTATTATTATTCATTTGATTAATTGAATTTAATTAAAATACATTTTCCATGATTTTTCAAATGTTTTGATGAGATAATATATTTATACGCCTCAGCATTGTGTACAGCCGTGACTGTATTATTATATTCTCTTTGAAGGGAGATAATAAAGAGAGAGGAGAAACATTATATTGGAGAGTTTAAGAGAGAAAGAGAGAGAGAGAGAAAAGTGCATTCTCCGTGCGGGCATTTCAGGTGAGTTGCGTGCAGATCTTCGTTTCGTTTTTACTTTACCTCCTTTTATCCAATCTCTCTTCTTCTCGTCTTCTTCGCCTTCATTCTGTAAATCTACCGGGTGAATCCATTTCCCCCCTGTTCAGAATACTCATTATTTTTTTTGCATTTACTATTTCGTGAAAACAATTTTACCTTCGGTATATTAGAGTTTGAAGTTTTCAACGGGGGATTTTTTTGAAATTAAATTTTTTTTCTATGGAGTCAAGGGGGGGGGGGGGGGGGAGGATTGTGTGGGAACCGAAGTGTAAAAGTCGATGGGTATATGTTTAGAAAAAAAAAGGCTATTTCTCTTCTGGTGAGATGGATAACGTGGAAACGGGTTTAAGCGTGAAAGTAATTGAGGAAGTTGGACGAGTGCTCACGAACACAACCTCGAGGTACGTTAGAATGGACGATCGGTTGATGCGCATTTTTATTTATTTATTTATGATTTTTCGTCGGAAAAAAGGGGCAATATGCTACAATCTAAGGAGAGAACGTAATTCTTTTATTTAATATTAAAAAATTAATTGTGAAAAATGTAAATGCCATACACACTTCATTTCATCATTAGTTTTTGTTGAATATCTCGGTAATTAAGAGAGATAGAGAAATTTTCGTTGATACCTTTTTTGTAGAAAATTTCAAGAGCTACAAAAAAGGTATCCATGAAAATTTCTCTATCTCGCTTAGTTTCCGCGATATCTTAAAAAAAACTGATGATGAAATGAATTTGAGTTATCTGGAGAAAACTTCAGTTTCTTAAATACTAATGAATTCAATTTTTGTTGCAGTTGAGCGATGGCCTTGAGGCTTCGCACTAGCAAAGATGTCAAAAAAAGTTCATACTACGTTTGGTATCTCGGGGCACGTGAGGCTAAAGGGGTGGATGCCATGCCAAGTGCCATCGCCTATCTTCTGGAGCGTGAAAGACTCCAAGAACCTTTCAAGGTCACACTTCAGGTAAAAAAATGAGGCAGTTATTATTGACACCCAGGAGAGGCTGTGGTAAACAAAAACAGATATTTTGAACCCGAAAAAGAATAATCTTCGTTGAGATAATTAAGGGAATCCGGTTTTTTGATAAAAAAAAATCAGCACTCGAGTTAACAATAAAATTCTCGGTTATACGACTAGTCTTCTCCTCTTATCTCATTGTAATTTGTTTATTTTTATTTTTTCTATATATTCCAAAGGCATTTGGAAAGTCCAATCAGGATTCGCTGATTCCATTACAGTAATTTACGTTTTGGTGCAAAACTTGGGAAATTTACAAAACGAGTTTTACGAAATTCCTTTCTCTGATGTCTCAATTCTCAGTTGATTATGTTATTTTTTTTTTATTCTTTGATTATTTTTTTTTTTGTGGTTCCTCCGCGGGGCTTTTACGATAATACCCGTGAATTTATGGTCCTTGGGATAGATTTTTCAGGGGTTTAGGGGTTTCGAGTTGAGAGTTTGGCGGCGATTGTAATTTATAAATTTTATGCGGGAATTAGAATCATAAAAATGTGGGGAAATCTCTCTGACACTGTTTTTTCGGGGGAAATTTAGATTAAACGATATCTCGGGTTCTATGACTTAGAAATTGAGTTTCTTGTGATGTTTCTTATCGGAAATTTTCCTGGCTTCACGATGGTCTCATTCCCGTATTTCTCCGTCCAACACTTCACCCAATAACCCCGAAAAAAATGAGAAGTATCTAGTGACTTTCGGAAATGAAGAATCTCTGACTTAAAATTTTTTTAATTCATTTATCCGTAGATATCTCAGAAACTAGTGGGTTTAGGGAAAAATGTCAAGAAACCTTTTTTGTGGAGAATTTAATTCCCTACAAAAAAGGTTTTCTCGTAAATTCTCGTAAACCCAATAGTTTCCGAGATATTCGCAAATTAAGATTCCCTAAAAAACTCGATTTTTATCTTTTGCAATTATCTAAAAATTTATGCACTTTATTTTGTGAATATCTTCGAAACGAGTGGGTTTAGAGGAAAATGTCAAGAGACATTTTTTGTAGAGAATTAAATTTCCCAAAAAAAAGATGTCTTCATAAATTCTCCTAAACCCCGTCGTTTCGAAGATATTCGCATGATAATGTAAATGTTATTTTTTACCGAAATTCGTTTACAGAGAAACCCGAAGAATTTAATCTACTTGCTTAAAATATTCGGTTTCGTTTCCTTTTATCGCTTTCTGTCCATGAAAAAACCATTTCTAAAATGCCATCGGCCTTTTTCCATTAAACCTCGAGAATAAAGAAGATAATTTACGTTTCAATGAAACTGAAATTTCCAAATTACCGAATTTTTTTTTGCGAATACTGAATAATCATTTGTTGGAAGAAAGAAGCAAGAATAAATAATCGTAATTTAAATGTCAGTTATTTGAACAGTTGCATTACTCAATGTTTCATCTTCTCCGTTTATTCGGAATTTTTTTTAAAAAATTCAATTTAATTTTTTCTCCTTTTTAAACATTACTCGAAGAGAAAGGTAGTGAAGTTGTAAAACAGTGTGAAATTTCACGAGATGAGACTCAAAGAAACTCAACATCAAATAGAACGAAAAATAATAAACCACCTGAAAATAATAAATTATGAAAATATAATGCTTGTTATTTGAAATGTCAGCAATTAGAGTAATTTTAATTTTTAATTCAAAGAAAAAGTAAGGAAACTAAACGAATCGTGTAGTTTTATTTATTTTGCAAATCTAGGTCTCGGAATTTTAAACATTAACATTAACATTAATCACAGTTTATTCTTGAATTTTTTTATTATTTATTTTAATGTTTTTTAAGTGTTTTTTATTATGTAATTGTATTAATTTTAATATCTCGGAAACTAAGCGAGATATCGAAATTTTCATGATAACCTTTTTTGTAGAGAATTTTGAGAGCTACAAAAAAGGTCTCCACAAAAATTTCCTTATCTCGCTTAGTTTCCGAGATAATTGAGAAAAACTGTGATTTAAAAAAAATAATCTGAACTTAAGGAATCGCAGGTTTATTAATTTCTCTCGGAATCTAGGTCTCGGAATTTAGAATACTAAAATAACCATTAATCATGAATTATGCCTGGGACTCTCATTCTTTTATTCTTGAGATCGAAGAGAATTGAATGGAGTTATTCATCGAACATAGGGGAAAAGAGAAAGAGGAAAGAGAAATGCGCAAATGGTTTCGGTGTTTCGATGCCATCAAACTCATGAACTTGTTTTCTATAGAATATGTGCTTGGCATTCATGAATGTAAAGTATGAAAGAAATAAAGGAGAGGTTCATTTATGGTACACGTGTGTATTATATTGGAATCTGGTAATGGTGATGGTGGCCCGGTTTCCGGATATTTCTTGTCGCACAGGTTTTTCGGAATTAATAAACTCGTGTCATTTCGTCTATTTTGAGATATTTTTTTCGCTCGATTATTTTCTGGGAATATCTCAGAAAGTAATGGGTTTAGGGAAAAATGTCAAGAGACCTTTTTTGTAGAGAATTTCAAAAGCTACAAAAAAGGTCTCCATGAAAATTTCGATATCTCTTTTATTTTCCGAGATATTACCAAAAAACGAAAAAAAAAATCTCAATTCGAAAAAAATAATTTCAAAAATAAGAAATTGTGTTCTTGTGATTCTTTCAAACGACAATTTTTCTATTTTCAAGAATTTCTCCTCCGTGTCCTCGGATAAACGTAATCGCGTTCCTCGCATGCTCAACTGGCCATCAACGAGCGGATCTACACTAAAGATAGTGGATCGCATTCATTTCTCGATTTTTCTTATTTTTTTGATATTATAGAAAATTGTGCGTGACCTGTGGAGATTAATTTTCCTCCGTATCCGTCATGCGAATGATAATTATTTACGATAAATTTATCAAATTAAATTTATTGATTTTAATATTTGATTTATTTAATTGAAAATAAATTATTAAAATTTTTATTCCAAAGATACCTTGAAAACGGTTAGGTTTACGAGAATTTGTCAGGAGACCTTTTTTGTGGGAAATTAAATTCTCTACAAAAAAGGTCTCTTGATATTTTTTCCTAAACCCATTAGTTTCAGAGATATAATCAAAAGAATGGAAAAAATTCAAAAGTATTTTTATCGTCCCATCTTTTCCGCAATCCTACGTGCAATTGGTACGCAAGTCACATGGGATAATTGTGTAGTAGAAAATCCGCAGTTGAAATACTGATGATGGGGATTCTTATTCGTGTATAAATTGCGCAATTATAATTACAATGCTCTTCCAAACACAATTCAACTGCGACACAAATGTTGTCACTGTGGAGAAGCGAGAAAGTTGGGTATACACCATTACTGTCGGTGTTAATAATAAAAATGAAGAAAGAAATAACGCTTTGTGGATTTAAATGACCAGATAACGTCGACAGGTCCACACTGTGGGAAAATTCAAACTTTTTCCTGGGCTTTTGTTAATTTAACTTTATGGGAACGAGAATTAGAGAAAAGTTGATGGCCAGAAATGACAAATTTCCGGGTTATTTTAATAAATGAAAGTTTTTTGTTGTTTAATTTAAATATCTCGGAATCCAAGCGGAATTGGAGAATTTTCATTGATACCTTTTTTGTAGAGAATTTCGAGAGCTACAAAAAAGGTCTCTACAAAAATTTCCCTATCTCGCTTAGTTTCCGAGATAATTGAGAGAAACTAGTGCAGTGGATTTTTTTTTTCAATTTTTTCTTTTTTTCATGTTCTTTTATGTTACGTCTGGTCAATGTTTTGACACGAAAAAAAACTTGTCTTCGACACACACTCCAAGATAATTCTGTCGAGTTAACGGTTGATCAGTTGCTTCTTCGATACCCTTTTTTTTTTTGTTTATTTGTGTACCGTATAGTGCAGTATGTAATGGTGCACAATCGAAGTGCCTCTCTCCTTCTCTCTTTCACTGTCGAATGAATCGTTGAGACATCCATCGGTCACGAGCCTTATTGCGACACAAAACGGCCGTGGGGTACAGATTAAAGGAAAAAACATAAATGAAACGAAAAATTGAGAAACTCGGATTGAATGTGGCTTTGTTGTATTTCACGTGTCCGAGACGATTGGGAATTAATCAATTAGCTTCGAATCGAATGGAGAAAATGAATTTTTCGTTTTTTTCCTCATTTACTTGTCATTAAGTCTCCGTTAGATTGTCTAGTGAAATTGGGCGGTTCCATAATTAGAGGAATTTCGGGTTTAAAACACTGGAAAATGAATTTCTCAAAAAAATAAAATTAATGTAATTGAAAATAAATTGTTAAAATGTTTATTTTAAAGATATCTCGAAAACGGTTAGGTTTAGGAGAATTTGTGAAAAGACCTTTTTTGTGAGGAATTTAATTCTCTACAAAAAAGGTCTCTTCACATTTTTCCCTAAACCCATTAGTTTCCGAGATATAATTAAAAAAATATACAAAAATTGAATAATTAAAAAGTGTGAATTTTTAACGAGTACGTTTTGATGAATATCTCGGAAACTAAGCGAGATAGTGAAAATTTCGTTGATACCTTTTTTGTAGCTCTCATTCTCCTCTACAAAAAAGGTCTCTACGAAAATTTCTCTATCTCCCTTAGTTTCCGAGATATTCCACCAAGAATCCTCGACTCTTCTTATTCTCCATTTTTTCAAACTTTTTCTAATATTTCCATTATTAATATTGATGCAGGTGAGCAGCAAAGGGCTGAAAATAATTCAGACAGTTCATCCGGGTGCATCGACGAGATCAGCAGTGAAACATCTTGTGCCAGGTCATGCAGTTCTTGCTGCTGTACAACGGGAGGACGTTGTTGCTGCCACTCTTCTTCTGCCCAATCCAGCAACCAACAATCCTGTTCACGTTCACGCCTACAGGTTCATCTCTATTTTTATTCTCATTTATTCTTATTACCTCTCATCGATTTTCATTCACTCCAGCCTCACGTCGAACATCGGAATGGAAATAAATGGAAAAAAAATTGAATATTTGCAAACCACAGGAACTCATTGAAAAATACCAGACAAATGAGAAAATGAGGATAATCATAAAGTGTTATGAATTATTGAATAACACGAGGTTCTTCTTATTTAAAAAAAAATCATTTGAATAGAAATTCGTTTGAATTTTCACTTTTTCTAATTATAACTTAAAATTTAGTTATTCAAAGGATCATAAAATTTTATTGACTAATAAAATATGAGAGTAATTCTATTTAATCACTTCATTTAAAGTCAATTATTTTCTAGAATTATCGTTTTTTGTAGAGAATTTAATTCTCTACAAGAAAGGTCTCTTTCAAATTTTCTCTAAATCCAATAGTTTTTGAGATATTTACAGAATTGAATAAAATCAATTTTTCCTCAATTCTCAATGATTTTAATTAGTCAATTAAAATAATGAAACTGTGGAAATAAATCTCAGGTGATAAACGATAGGATAATGTTGGAATTGGGTCATTGAATGTGTGAATGTATTTTTTATTTTTTTGTTTTATTTATTTGGAATCATTTGACCGTTGAATTTAGTGAAATGAAATCCAACGACAGGATACAGTAGGTGAATACAATGGCTGATACGTGTGGTGCAGTAGAATACAGAATTCATTAAACTAGAAATTGAGTAATACGAAAACAAGGTGCCAGGACACAGAGAATCTGGCCTCATGTAAAAATTCAAAACGTGGAAGACAATGGTGGAGGTTACTTGTTCCAAATTTAATGTTTCTCACTGATTAACGCAATATTGAATTAAAGAATGAGGGAATGAATGAAACGACATTGAAGTTATGCATGAAATGTTGAGAAATATTTTTTTTCATCCGGTTTGGAATTTTTCGAGGTGAAGATTAATTGAAAAAATTGGATTTTTCAAAAAATCTAAAAAAAATTAATTTTAATTTTCTGATAATTTCACTGATTAAATCATCAGGAAAAATGTATTTGTCAATGTTTTTTTGGAATTAATTTTTTTTAATCTTTTCTTCACACAATTACCTTTCGTAATCACCACTCACACTTTTTTTTTGGGGAACAAAGAGATTATGATATTTCAAACGAAAAAAAATTCCGGAAAACATCAAATTAAATGAGAATCACAAAGCATGAATTAAAATGATAATGAATAATTAAACGTTATTACGTTGAAACTTATCCAGGAAATTATTTAATGGGGCTAATGATTGGGGCAAGGTCTTTTACGTAAGAAAATAATAATAGATGAATGGAAAAATAATAGAAATATCTGAAAGCCACCGAAATCCTGATTTAAAACTTCGTAAAATCGAATTTAAAACAATTTCAACACTTCTCAACTTCAAATTAAATTATCTCAGAAACTATTGAGTTTAGGAGAATTTACCAAGAGACCTTTTTTATAGAGAATTTAATTACCTCTAAAAAAGCACTCTAGACATTTCCTCCTAAACCCACTGGATCCCGAGTTATTAACAAAAAACTGAATATCGAGTGTGAGAGTATTTTCCACTGAATTTCACATGCGTGAAGTAATTTGTAATGATGAAACAAGGCCAAACTCTATCAGTTCAATCGAAATGATCTTTCTCAGTTGTATTTGGGGTCATTCATTTGCACGACCTCGCCTATCTCCTTAATTAACGATTTTCCACGATTATAACGGTGAAATAAAAAGAGAAGAAGTTCCGCATTACGTTGGCGAATGATGCCATGTGATTTTAATAATTTTCAAACGAGATAGAATGAGAATGTTTTCAATGAAAAAAGCCTTATTATTAAAATGCACATAGTCTGTTAACATTTACGAGGCATTAAAAACTTAACAAGTACCACTATCCTGAATTTTCTCACACGTTAGTGGTACTACTTGGGCTGGCAGTTAATGTGCCAGTGCAATATGTATTCCCTGTGTATTACTTTGAAGAATTTCTATGCATGGCCTCTTATGGATTTGTGGCCTGTGGTTACCAAGTGAAGAAGTTGGATGAAAAAAAAAGAATAGCCTGGTGTTGGGGCTTCGAAAATGAGAAAATTACGCCTCTTGTTGTACAGAGAATCAGAGAGAGAGGGAGACATTCACCTTTTATCGTTTATTCATGGATACTCAGAGGCTTCAAGTTTGTTAAATTATTTATGAGCTAAGCATGATCAGCTGTTATTACGAAGTTAATTCATTCTGAAATATTGAAATTGGGATTTCAGGGAAATTTATCGGTTTTAATCTCCTATAAATTAAGTGATAAAGGGACAATGTTGTTGATAATATGAGGATTTTGTAATTTTTCATGTGTTTCTAATAAATCAAAGGAAAATCCTTGACACTCAGAATTAATATTATTTTTTTTTTTAATTTCAGATGCGACTCTGTAGAAACTGCCGAACTTCTGGGTGGCCAATTAAAGGCCCTTGCCTCACACTCTGACAATTCAACGAAGGTCAATGGTTCAGAAAACCGAATACGCAGTAATTTGGGAAGCGATGGTAGGAGCACGAGAGAATCAGAATCATCAGAGGGCAGTGGTGAACACAGACACATACCACCACAGAATCCAACAATATACGAGTCACTCGCTGCTGAATTACGTGCTAAACTAGGTTTGTCCTGGTCCAATTGCATTTTATATTCAAGTGGGGAAAGTCGACTGTGGTGTTCCACATATTTGCCTTTTTTTTTTTTTTAATCTCTGCTCTTGAAATTAATGGGAATGTTGAAAAGACTGTGTGACCTTGTGAGAGGAAAATCGAAGTTTAGTAGATGAGATTTTTTTTTTTTAATTTTAGTTAATGACTCTTCTTGGTAAAATTACGAAACAAAGTATGTCAATTTTATTCTGTGGTCGAGATATTTTCATGAAATGACATTTTTTGTGGGACAATCAGAGCTACGAAAAATGCTTCCATATAAAATAAATTAATGGACATTCTAATTTATATTTTTTTCTTTTGAATTAAGGACGAGGCAACTCTGGTGATAATGATGTTGGACCAATTCTTTTACCACCACGTGATTATGATACAGTACACAGACATCGTGGTAATCTAGCTGGAATTGAATTTCGCCGTTGTTTGAATCAAACAATAGTGGGTGGTAATACAGCTATTGACAGAGGTGGCACAAGAAGTGCAGCAAGCAGCGGAATAGGCTCTGACAGTGCAGCAACACCGCCCCCCTACCAGTCACATCATACACTTGGTCCACGACCTTCTCGGCCATCCAGGGACACCTCCTCGGGTGAGTAAACCCTCGTCCCACACCTTTTTTTTTTCATATTTTCTCTTCTTTCTTTACTCCAACACTCGACCAAATAAAACCTAACGGTACTCTGACCAATTATTCTCTCATTCATGCCTCCTTTTTTGTGGAATCAGTGGTGAGTTGTGAAATTAGCATAATTATTCTATTAAACTTGAGGATTTTTTTTTCTCTTCTTCTTCAAGAGTCATGGAAAAAATCATCTTTTTCGGTTGGATAGATAAACAAATAGGGTGGAGTAATGAGAATATTTTTATGGTTGAGGAAAATGTTTTGGTGTGAAAAAAATAATTATTGAATTATAGACTAGAGGTTTTTTTTTGTGATTATTTTTTTAATTGAGAAATTTGAGGAAAATTAGAATTTTGGGAATATCTCGAGAACCAGTGGGTTGAGGGGAATTTGTCGAGAGACCATTTTTTTAGAGAATTCAATTTTCTACAAAAAAGGTCTCTTCATGAATTCTCCTAAATTTGATGGTTTTCGAGATATTCGCAAAATAATTTACGTACAATTTTTAAACTCATTTTGTGCTCATTTTGTAACAAAATTCATTCAAAAATTCTTATATTTGTCCTTGAAATTCTCGAAATGTTTCATTGAATATGAAAGTGACTTCCTGGAATTCCAGAAGCTCTCATTACCCACAAATTCCTCTTTTTCTCTTCGATAAAGGAAACACCTCGTGATTATGCTGACAACTGAGAAAGAAAATGTGTTAAATTTTCCAAATAAAAGATTAAAGTTGAGAAAAAAAGAACTGTCACTGAGATTACACGTCGGGCGTCCACCGGATAAGGAATTTGGACACTTTCTACTCGCCAAACAGGTGCACACTTTTACACGTACCAGTATTGCAAATACTGAAAACCGTTTTTTTTTTCTTGACACGAGAGTGTGACAAAACATAAAATAAGGATTAAAAAATGAAAAGAAAAAAAAGATCGGATGATGGTAGTCTTCCTTAATGGTAAAAGGACAATGAGGAAATTTTAGGCGGAAAACATGTGTCGAAATTAATTTTTCCGAGTTTTTTAAAAATTCGATTTTTTTCACCCAGATTTGAAGGGGTTTACCTTGGAAAAATTTGAAAAAATCACATTTTTGGCGATTTCTCGGGTTCTATTGGTCGTAGTGTAAAAATTCCGATTCGAGGTGAAAGGTGAGCTCCTTTGCGATGAATTCATGTGGTTTTAAAATTAAAAATACGATTATTTTGAGTGACTTATAGTGGAAAAACTGATTTTCAAAAAAACACCCCAAAAGTACTTGATTTTTTTCCCCTTCAAATCTGGGTGAAAAAAATCGAATTTTCAAAAAACTCAAAAAAATTAACTTCGACACACGTTTTCCACCTAAAATTTCCTCAGCTTTCCAATGGAATCATCAGAAGAAACCTATCCTCAATATTTCCCTCTATTTTCAAAAAAATTCCACGTGTCATGAGAAAATGATAAGAAACTTTATTATCAATAATTATCAGATAAGAGCATTGGTTAAATCATAGTAAACAGGTGAGAGTTGATTCCTGGAAACTGGTTCGTTGATTATAGCACATGTCTCTTATTTCTTCAAATAAATGAAAAAGGAAGAAGTTATCAACGACTGAGGAACAGTGTAGGTGCATCCAAGTGTTGCATAGAGTACTTACGCAATTAGCTGTGATTACGAGGCTAGAAAAAATCAAGAGGTTAAACATTTTCACGGCCTCTGACTGTGGAGGAAATTGTGGTGATTTGAGTCCGTGATACGAGGCTCTTTATGACTCATTACATTTGACACAATTTGTGAGGATTTTTGCATACGAGAGATTATCCTCAAGAATAATAAAAGAATGGCTTTCATATTCACCCACGCTGGCCCAGATGAATAAATTTTCCTCAAATTCAGAACAAAAAAAAAACAGTAATTTCACTCCTATCTTGAATTGAAAAAGTTTTTCGAGAATAACTCGAAAACTAAGCTAGATAGCGAAATTTTCGTAATAACCTTTTTTGTAGAAAATTTCAAAAGCTACAAAAAAGGTAATTACGAAAATTCCTCTATCTCGCTTAGATTCCGAGATATCCTCAAAAAAACTAAAAATTGTCACATCACAATGAAAATAATAAAAATCAGAGATTAATGAACCTAATCAGCTACTGCACATAGAGTTAATGAAGAGGAGAGGAAAAAAATAGGAAAAAAAAAAAAAACCATTGAATTGGTTGGCATGAATCATAACTGAGAGTACGTCGATCTCACCCAGTCATTGCGGTCACGCGATTTTAATGGGCCACTGACCTACATGAGGCAAAAAACGTCGAGCAAAAAGGCCATGAAGAAGTGAAGATAGGCTGGAAAAAAATGAGAGAAAAAGAATAATTAAATACAAATGAATGAGGAAGAGTAAGAGAGCAAGTGGAGAGTCCATGCTCACGTGGAATTAATGATGAGGGGAGTGTGCGTTGAAAAAAGAGACTGAAAAATAAGAAAAAAATAAATAAAGTGGATTTGAGCATTGTACCAACAAGGATGGAGAATAAACATGGGGGCACCTGTTGCGGTGGTATATACCGTGGTTATTTTACCGTTAGCCACGTCGTAGCAGGCGACAGGTAGCAACAACGTCATTTACTATATATATGTATATGAGATTTGCTTTTGTGTATATCACAATCTGTGTTCTCGTAAAGTCAACTTTAATGCTCATTCCATAGCCTTTTGCCTACTTTGGTTATGCGGGCATCACAGGCACATGACATACTTTGTTTATCGCCAAAAGACACTCGGATTTACGTAATTTCCGGTTTGGAATTTTTTTTTTTGTGTGAGAGCTTGTGTGTCCTTTTTTTATTGGTGTCAATGGAGTGAAGAAAATGGAAGAAATTTGAGGGAAATTTGGGGATTCATTATTTTTCGTGTAACTTGGAAAATATTAGGTTTAAGAGAATTTTGCAAGAAACCTTTTTTGGGGGGAATTGAATTCTGCACAAAAAAGGTCTCTTGGTAATTTCCTCTAAATCCAACGGTTTTCGAGATATTTATGGAATAATAAAAGAATTTATGATGCTTCAGGAATAAATTTTTTTTTCATTAATTTTCAGAGACACTTAATGGATAATAAATCATAAAATATCTTTACATCTTTTGATTTACGACGACGAATATAAATACCTTGAAAATAGTGAATTTATTATAATTACAATCTCCCCTGAGTTAAATAACAAACTTCCAATCTCTTTGGTCTTTCACAATCGATTTTTCAATTTCATTAGAATGTTGGAAAGAAAAATGATTTTTCCTTTCTGATTGAATCGTGAGTCTCTTGACGATGGGAGAAAAAAATCTATTTCAACTCAACCAATCATTTCTCCTTGTGTTTACGATTGTAGCTATGAATTTCTCCATTTTATGATTATATAAAGTAATAAAAAAAATTGTCTTCCTGGACCTCCCTCGAGACATCGCAACGATTCGTTCATGGAAGACACAAAAAAAAAAGGGAATAAAAAGTACATAAAAGTACTGAGCTTTGTAAAAGTACCGTTTGAGAATAATTCGATCTCTTACTTCATCTCAAACCTGAGTTTCTTGACATGATTTTTTTTTTAAATCCTTTTTTTCCCTCATTTTTTATTCCACTGACCACACCGAAAACCGATCACTGCTTTAACTCCCCTTTTTCTCTACAATTTATTCAATTCCATTAAAAAAAAAAAAGTGCAAACACAAATAATGAAACGGATAAAATAGAAAGCATTTGCCCCTGCTTCAATTAATATTAAATATCACGAAATTCATGAAATTCAGGAGAAAGTTCATAAAATTGATGTAAAAAGTATTTCACAGTTTATTGCTAATAATTGCACCAAAAAAAAAAACGTTCAATGTCTGAGAAAATATGTTTATTTATTAGAAAAATTTAATTTAAAAGATTATTGTCTTTCTCAAGGCTCCAACAACATCAGCAATAATCAGGTGTCGATGCACCATGTTTAATCCAATAATTTTCCTCTTTTTTTTAAAAAACAGGTAGACATCGTAAATTCGTGTGTGAATCAACATGTTCAACTCCAGCATGTTCGTGAGTTCCGCATTCTCGGCCCACAGCCTCGGGCTCCAGCTATTGCCACCAAACACACACACACACATGCAATTTTACCTCGAAAAATTGTCCAAAAGATTTAACGAATTGATTAAAAAAAAGAGGCAAGAGGTCAAATTAAAAAGGAATTATTTGAGACCTCTCTGCACCAATCTCTCAATCCTCTTTCCCTCAATTTAAAGCTACAAGAGGAAGATTGGTATTTACGGGAAACCTCATGGCCTCCTTGCATTAGAGATATTCAACTGAGTGGCCATGTTAAAGGTTTATCCTTGATCGTACGAGATTTCCCCTTGGGGGTCTTCTTCAATTCTTTTTTTATTCTCCTGTTGTTTCTGGAAGTCACGAATTCTCATTTGTATTGATACTCAGAGAGAGATGCAGTGATTGTTCTCTTTGGAGATTAATGCATCTATGGAATTTCAGGATTTTATTGCGAAAATTGAGAAATAAGAGTAAGAATTACATGTACATTATTTTGTAAATATCTCGGAAACTATTGGGTTTAGGGAGATTTAGGAAGAGACCTTTTTTGTAGAGAATTCAATTCTCTACGAAAAAGGTATCTTGACATTTTCCTCTAAGTCCACTCGTTCTCGAGATATTCAAGGGAGAGTGTTCAAATTGAAAAATCCTCAGGATTTTATTGGAAATTTAGTTCTTCAGGTTTATTGTTATGAGCTTTCTCCTTTCTTTGGAATATCTCGGAAAGTATTGGTGATAGGGGAATTTTTGTAGAGAGCTTTTTTCTTCAGTTTTTCCTCCTCTACAAAAAAGGTCATTAGCAAAATTACTCTATCTCTCTTAGTTTCCGAGATAATCAAGGAATACTGAGATCTCTTGGATTAATATTAATCATGCATCTTTTTTATTTTCATAAATCAAGTTTTTTCCTCTTTTAAATAACGATTATCGATTGACGAGATGGCGTGATGTCACGTACCACAAATGCCCCAGCATCCCACGTCGAAGGCTTTATAAAACTTTATTTATTACTGACCTGGGACTGTAATAGTCTGTACATGTTTCGTGAATTTTATTCATCTCTCTCTTTCTCTTCAGTGTGGGCGAGTGTTTCAATGAACCTTGAATTTGAAGCTTTCGTAATTTGTCCAAGGTTATTAGTTTTATTAAACTGGTGAATGAAAATGTCTCCAATGAAAGAAATTGAAAGAATTAATCTCAGTTTTTCTCAAATATCTCGAAAACTAAGAGAGATAGTAAAAAATTCATAGACACCTTTTTTGTAGCTCTGACTTTTCTCTACAAAAAAGGTATCAACGAAAATTTCTCTATCTCTTATAGATTTTGAGATATTTCCAAAAAACCGAAAAATGGAATGAATTCCCATTTTTAAAGTTGTGAAAAAATTCTAATTAATATTTAATTACAGATGAAGATTGGGGCGGTGCTACAGAGGAGACTGATTACCTCCAAGAATCCACGAATGTTGCTCTACCACGTCTGCCACGTAGTCCAGAGCGTCCAGTTGGATTAGCACGTGGTGTATCACCGAATTCACACAATCGCATACGAAGAGCACCAGAACTTCGTCAACGTTCTCCAAGCCCTCAGTATCAGCCGAAAGTTGATCCAATCGAGGTGACAAGCCCACGTGAGCGATTTCAGGATGCTAAAGAGATGTTTAAGGCTATGGAGAGAGAAAACATAAGCAGAGGAATAATCACGAGGAGCAGAGATCGAAATGATAGCCATGGAATGCACAGGTGTGTAACTTCAAATCTATCACTCAGAATTTTTTTTTCCTTTGCAAATGGACGTGAGGTGATTTCTAAAATCAATAATGCGACTTTCACTTTTGTTTGGGACTAAAAAGTCATTAAATTATAGAGTAATTAGTCTTTATTCTCCATTGATAATGTGTTAATTTCAGAAAACTATTAGTTTACCTTCAGCTTGATTATTACAGGTGCGAAGTAATGATGATTTCAATCTTAAGGTCGTTGCAATTATAATTCTGTAAAAAATTCAATAATTGTCCATTTTTTAAACTGATAATTAAATCGAAAATTAAGAAATAAGTGTAAAAATTACATGTACATTATTTTGTAAATATCTCGGAAACTATTGGGTTTAGAAAAATTTAGGAGGAGACCTTTTTTGTAGAGAATTGAATTCTCTACAAAAAAGGTCTTCTGACATTTTCCTCTAAACCCACTCGTTCTCGAGATATCGAAGGAAGAATGTTCAAAGAAAAAAATCCTGTGATTTTTTTTCTTAATTAATCGATATGAATTTTTTACCTCGCACACGCAAATTTTCTCAGCTTTCAAAGCAAATTATCATCCCTCTCCTCTCTGTATTAACAGGAAAATAACGTCTCTTTTTATTCTCATCCATTAATTACAGATTTTTATTAACTCTGATAATTATGATGAGATTTTAATTCATAAGTTTATGGATTACCTCGAGTGATCAAAGGAACTTTGGAAAAAAATGGATGAAAAAAAAAAAAACCGTTGCACAGCGAGAATAATGACAGTGACAGTGGCCATGTGCATGTCAGTTAAATTACAAGCTATAACTCGGAATTTTATTATTTGTTGTTTATTCTTAATCATGAAGATGTTAAAGGGAAAAAAATGTGGAAGGTTTTCTCTTCATCTGTGTGTCCTTGAGTCTTCGACAGCAAAAACTGCAGTGAAAATGTTCATTCTCTATGATTTATTTAATAAAAAAAAAATGATACGCCTTGTTATCTGTCTTGGCCATGATTTTCATCGGTAATGTGCGTAAATTCTTGCGATCAGGTTTTAGAAATTGTCGGGGAAACAGATAAATCGTTTCACCCATTAAAATAACTCCATTTTGCGATATTCGATGGAGATCAACACGTTGGCAAGAACAGAAAGTTGAATTATTTTTATCTAATGTTTAAGGATAGAAAGGGAGTCTGGTGAAATTATTGCCTTTCATAGATCTATTTGTTGCGTCAATGAACTCGAGTTTATTCTCGATTTTCAATTTATGATAATTCGACTAAACATTATAAGTTTATCTTGAATATCTCGGAATCTGAGGCAGATATGAAAAAATTTATAGATACCTTTTTTGTAGATCTCTTCACGCTCTCTAAAAAAGGTTCTCATGAAAAATTCTCTATCTCTATTAGTTTCCAAGATATTCGCAAAAAGCATTTTCATTAAATTTTCCCAGAAGCAAGAATTAAAATTAAATGAATTCTTTCAACAGGTTGGAGCAATCGAGAGTATCCCACGACGATCGCACAACTCGTCACATTTCAACAAACAATACTTCATCAACAGCTCATCACGATCACATGATAAGAAGGAGTCATCAAGACGTGGACCGTGAAAAAGATCGTGAGAGAAACGAGTATCGAAATCGGCCGAGGGTCAGGGGACAGCATTACTCTACGGAACGTCCGTCTGAATCAACTGAGGTCATGTCCAGGCCAAGACCCAGGAGTTTCTACGATAATTCATCTAGTGGAAGAGAGCCGAGAGAACAGAGACACATGATTGATCACAGAGATGTTAGTAAAATACTGAAAATCTCAATTTATATTAAATTAATTAGCGTAAATAAGGGAATGAGGTAATGGAGAAGAAGAGACGAATTAATTAAATAAAATTAATATTTTCAGATAAGAGAGAATAGGGATCGTCATTCTCGTGAATCCCGAGATAAACCAAGAGCCCGTCCAATTGTTTATCAAGAAATACCGAAACACGAGAGATACATGGATCGTGATGGCAGACAGAGCATTGAAATTCTTCCAACACCAGGACGTTATCGTCACAGTTACGCTGAGCCACCGAGACTCGGTCTTGCTGCACTGGATCCCTACTAAATTCATAAAAAAAAGTGGAATAGATTATTTTCAAGTGCAGAATAGCACGATGGAGAAATGAAAATTATTGAGAGGAATGCAAAATGTTAAAATGAAAGGATACTTTATTCCAAGTTGATTAATGGATTAATGGAGTATTTAATTAACCGGTATATCGTTGAAACGTTGATTTATCGTTATCATTATCTTCATGTGCATTCTGCAACGCCGTTCTATTATCGGTCACGCCTCTTTCTTCTCCTCTTCTTCATCATCTTATTTAAAAGAAAAGAACGCTTGAACGTTTCATTTTTATACTATTGAAATTACTCTTTACTGTTTAATATTTCTGTTTTTATTTTTATTTTACAGTCTCGTGAGATTAATAAAAGCAATGGAAATTGTGGAGATCCAATGCGGCTTTTCTGAAGGGCTAGAATGTTGTTGAGTCATGTTGTAAATTATGAGTTTATTTTTTAATTTTATTCTTATGCTCTTTTTCCATTCTGCGTCTCTCTGTTTATCGTAATTCTTTTTTCGAGGGAGTGAATGAATGATAAAGAGATTTTTTTTTTCTTTCTTATGTGTTCCAGCCATTTTTAAGTGTTTACGGAGTTTATTTTTATACTGTAATAGTTTTTGGTTGATAACTCGGAAACTATTGGGTTTAAGAGGATTTTGTAAGAGACTTTTTTTGTGGAAAATTAAATTCTCTACAAAAAAGGTCTCTTGATATTTTCTCATAAATCCAGTGGTTTTATGAATATTTACAGGATTTCTCTTTTACTGAGAATTCAATGAAATTTTTATTAATTGTTTAATGATTAACCATTATTATTTCCTTTCAGTTGTAAAATTCGAATTTTTGTAAACAAAATTTTCATCCTATTTAGCATTATTATGTAATTATTATTTTTTGTTAAACGAATTCAGCGTGACTGCTTCGTTCGTGATATAAAGATATTTTTTAATTTTAATTTTTCACTTAATGTCAATTAATTAATGTCTTTTAATTCTAAAAATTCATATTAATTTTTAATTTTCAATTGTTACACGAGTGGAGCATCATTAACGTTAATAATAATAGGCCTTCGTACTAAAATTGAATATAAAAAAAATAAGAAATGTCTTTTTTTTAATTTATTTGTACCAATGGTGATTAATTTGTGGCTTGCTCTAATTTCACCAGAATATTAAAAAAAAAAATACAAAATTATATAAAATTGAGCTGCTGAAGATTTTCAGAATATCAACGACAGGATTCTGCAATTTTATCATTTAATATTAACATAAAATTGTCATTTTCTACCTTCACATTCCATCACATAATTATCAGCATAATTTACTCATTAAATTGAAAGAAAAAAATCATAATTAATGTGAAATTAATAATAAAAAATAAGAAGCCAATAATTTTCATCAATTTACAAGAAAAATAATTTCTAAAAAATAAATAAAAGAAATCCATGAATTCTTTTTATTTATAATAAATTTTTTTCATCATTTTATGCGATTTTTCGTCAGTTAAATTCTGCAATGAGAATAAAAAATGAATTTACGTTAAGCTTTCTTCTCATTTTTACAATTATCACTCGAGGTTGAAATTATTATCCTCATTCACAAACAAAAAGCCCTATTTCTGTATGCATCAAAGTAAATGAAAGTAAATGGCTTTCTACAACTCGAGAATTCGTGCAGTCATGCACAAAAAATTCGTGCATCTGTATTTAATCAAACTTCGTGATCCAAATGAATTAAAAACGAGTTAATGAAGAATATTGACCCACTTCTAAAGTAATTAATATCAAAATGACGAATCATTGAGATTGTATTTATTTTTTCATCAAAAATAAACTCATTGGAATCGAGTAAAAAAAAAATAGTGCAGACTCATTTCAAGATATTGATAATTAGAACAATGATGAGTGCATTGGCAAACGGCTTTCATTTCCTTAACACTCGAGGCATTTGTGTACAAGAGGTGAAAATGGAAACAACCATCGGTATAAGGCGAATGATCTCTCTGCTTTCGAAGAAGGCGTTGCCATTTCAATTGAGAATGAAAAACAATTTATTTCATTAAATTATGAGAATTTTAAAACATTTTTATTTCGGGCGAGAAAACATAAAAGACTGTTTTCTGATTGAAAATATTTTTTTTTATTCTTCTCATATCTTTTTTAATTTATATTTGAGCCAATTAGATAGAAAAAAGAAGCCTTTGCATAATAATTACTCTTTCATCCTCATTCTTTTGTCAGGAATGAAGAAAACCGTGAATCAATGGCAAATGTCATGGATTGTTGACAAAGAAGGAAATGAAGGTATAAAACAATAATAATAATGATTAAGGGATTTTGGTTTCGCTCGAGTCGGTTTCAGAGCGTTGTCTCCATCTCGCTTTACTCGCTGATGAACATCACGTCAACCGTGCGGAACATTATTACCTCATACACCTCGTAATCCACTTGATGATCAAAAAGGATTCAACAATAAATGATAATGACGATAAATGAGTATACAAATATAAAAGAAGATCATCAAAAGCCTAAAAATGAAATTAATAATTTATCTTTAATTTTTCACGTTTCAACGAAAATGATAAAGAAAATATGAATTTTAATCAATGATTTTTATTGATATACAGACAATATTTCATATTATATTATGAATTTCAATTTTTCCCGAAAACACCTGCTTCAATAAAATGAAGCGGCACCTTATCTATGTTAATCACAACATTCTCAGAAGACAGTCCACGAAAATCATCATTTTCTAGACGATTCAATGGATTTTCACTCAAATCAATTCTACGTACATGTGGCATTTCTTCAAAAGTACCTCCTTTGATACTTGTTATATTATTCCTCTTCAAATCAAGGACTTCAACCACTGGTATCTCAGTTATCGAATCATTAATTTCTGAAATTAAATTGCGCCTCAAGATAATAGTTTGAATATTACTTGCATTAAATGCACCCTTAGCAAACGATTTTTCCGTTATTTTATTTGATGCAAGTTCAAGCACGTCAATACGCAAATCGGAGAAACTTCCTGCTTCAATAGTATCAATCCGATTATTTCCAAAGCCAATAATTAATTTTTTCGAATTAACAAATTCAGAAAATACACCTTGACTAATTTTTTCAATTCTATTCATAGATAAATCGATGTTTTCCATATTCCTGAGGCCTCTGAATATTCCAGGCTTCAATTGGCTGATCCGATTGTCATCCAAGCGAAGAGCAGAAAGATTCTCCAAACCGTCGAATGCTCCTGCTTCAATAATCCGGATTCGACACGAGTCCAACATGAGGGACTCTAATTTCCCGAGGCCTCGGAATTTATTCGCAGGAATAATTGGAAATGAATTTTGAGAAAGCTTCAATGTCTCCAGAGTCGCTGGTAGTGCTTCAACAATGTCCAAATTATTCAGACGATTTCCCTTGAGACTCAATAGAAGTAAATCCGTATTTTCAAAAGCACTCTCTTCAATAATTGATATGAAATTGTAATCCAAAGTCATTGCTTTAATATTTCTGTTAATAATTATACCCTTTCGTAGTGCCTTGATACCGTTGTATCCCAAATCTATCTCATGCACATTAGCTGGTAAATCATTGAGTAATTCTGATGGAATTTCGGTTATCTCGTTATCAGTTAATGCGATGGTATGGATCGAATCATTTTGCAGCTTGTACCATCCATGTTCAAATTTCTCCAGTCCGAGTGAGCACAAATCGAGGTCCCCAGAGAGGAAATCCATCTCCATTTCCCGACAATCGCCTTGGATCTCATTACCTTCGAGTTGTTCAAGAGATTTCATGAGGCCATCATCAGTCTTGCAAAGGTTGATACTAGTATGTTGTTGGCTAGTCGATGACACTTTTTTGAATATCTCATGAGCTCCAACGTATATCCTAGTGGTATTTGGTAGATATGAGAAATAGAATTTTTGTAGATTAGTTATTGGATTCTCTGAAATGTCGAGGAACATCAGGTGATTTAATCCTTTGAAAGTTTGGAAGAAATAACTCAATTTGTTAGAACCTAGATATAATGATTTGAGATTCTTCATTTTTGAAAACACCGGACCAACAGCTGTGAGTTTGTTGTTTGATAGAATCAAGCTTATTACGTTTGTTGAAGTATCGAAGGCATTATCGGTAATGCGGGTAATTCCACAGCCTGATAAATCTAGGTGAACTTTGTTGTGCGGATTTACCTCCTTCAGAACACCATTTTCGATTTTTACAAATGGTTCTCCGCATGTTGATGCTGAAGTTGATGTTGTCCACTGAGATATGCATATCCCAAGGAATAAAATAGGGGAAAACTTCATTTTCCTCTTTTGAGACGATCTGAAAGATTCTAATGAATCAAGAATTAATTATTAATTATTTATTATTTATTCTGTTCTGCCACTCTTCATATAATTATGGGATATTACCTGGTATTATGGATCCGTAGGTTCTGCTTGATTACTAAAAACTGATGATATCAGAGAAAAATTTGGATTATAAGTAGTCCTAGGTTCTCCTGCTCTATTGTTTCCGTTATCACTGTTCAAATAGACACCCTGAGCAAAGCAAACACACGTTTTTTCCGTCTCAATGTGTCTTTCAAATGTTTGCTGCGTAGATTGAAAAAAGCTTGGGACAACACTATTTTTTTTAAATAAAAATCAACGTTTTTAAACAGTTAATGCTCGCTATCTGAACAGCTGTGATCACAGTTCTGAGAATCAAAAAAATAGATTAGTTCCGATTTCAGAAAAAAAAACAGTTCATGATTCCTCGAAAAAAATATAAAAATTCACCTTCAGTATTTCTGAACAATTGTCAATTTGTTGGATAACAAACGAAAATTAAAAAAAAAATCAAATTCATTAATTCTATTTTGAATTCTTTGATCCAGGAACAGAATTTTCAATCGATTTTTACTGCGAAAAATCATCGTTTTTCATTTTCATAATGTTTCATTTTTCCTTCGCAGAGTCCAGAATTGTCTCTTCATATTTTCATTGCATGAACAAACACATGAGACGTGCAACTAGTTGAGATCCCTTTCTCCCATAAAGGGCGAACTTGCTTGATGGCAGTGACCCGATGCTACTTTATTTTCATCGTCTCCTCATCGTTCTCTGAATCAGGCGATATGAACGTTTACTGACTGATAATTGTCAATGAAAATGCTGATGGAAAAGCTCGAAGAGTCATGTTGATCATTCAAATCAGAATAAAAAGATCCACGAGTTAATTTAATGAATTTCCAATGATTAAAATCAATTTTTCATTTTTTCATTTGCATTCTTCGAAAATAGAGAGAAAAATCCATATTTTCCCTTTTCTTTAATATCTCCATTTTCACCTGAAACAAAAAAATAATAATTAATCACAAAATAATAGTAGAGTGTATGTAATTTTCATTGCATGTAGTATAAAGTTGATTCTCTACCTTGAATAGGCAACAAGACGTTAAAGCTGTACTGTGACCCCATCGTCTATCTCTTCACTTGTACGTGATTGTACAACGGATACCCAGTGACGGAAGTTACCGTTGCTCTCGATGAACTCACTGTGAATTTCTTTCGATTCATATTTAATTGCACTACAACTTCATCAAACACTGTTGAATTGAAGAATTAATAGTTCCATTGGAAAACCGTAATGCTAATGTCAATTTAGTTTCTCCAGATAGAAATTATGTACTCTGTTCCATCAGCTCGATTGTACACAATGTTGCATCGAGTGTAATTTGCAGTAATGCAATTTACTTTATTTAAAAGTCTGAGTGGATTCGGAAGGTTAATCGAAGCATTTAGAAATCGTGAAATGAGGCAATTTTCACTTGTTCCATTTTTTTTTTTTCCAAATCCGAGAATTCTTGAAGAAGGTAGATGGGGTAAAATCGGTTGTATTCTTCTCTATGAATGGACATGTAGACTCATCCTTCTTCTTACCACCTACGTGTCTCCATTAATCAGGCATTCAAATACCTGAAAAAAAAATAGAGGAATTAGAAAGAATCAGAAGTGCTCCGATGAGTCGGCTTTCACGCTTCCAGCAGAATCACCGTAAGCGACATTGCTTCCCAGGCGTTTGTCTCTCCCGTTATCCTAATCGACTCAACAGATAAATGTATTAATGTATATGTATATCCATATTATTTCACTTGATTTGTTAGTATAAGCAGTTAGGTTGCCTCATCGTTAAAACCACAGCGCGGTCAAAGCAAACACATGTCGATTTAATGAATTTTTATATTATATCACGAGAGAACTTTCTTGTTTTTTTTTTTTCAAAAAAGGGATTTTTTACATTTTTACATTTTTTAAAAAATGAAAAAATTCAAGCGAAAATTCATAATTTTTTGTTTTTTTTTCAATTGTTGTTTTTTTACTCTGAGTAATGAGGAAATAATTATTTGAAGTATTAATGAACCAGAATAATTTAAAATTTAACAATTCATGAAAAATAATCATAAAATACACCTGCCTATTTTCAGAGTAGAAAAGGAAACTGTTGCAATACCTGGGAAGAGATGGAAAAATAAAATGAGAAATAATCAGCGAGAACAAAACGAGGAAGCGTATTTGTGCACGTTTTAATACACTGACAATTACTACTGTCCCCTCGAGCCTGTGTTTAGTCATGGATTAACGATAAACACTTTTCACGATGGTTATTTAAAAAAGGGATCGGTTCACTTTGCCAATCTAGGCGCAATGTGAAACACGCCTGGGAATGCCTCATTTCTAAATATCGTTCGAGTGAGAGAGGAGAATTCAAGTGAAGAAATGAGGAAAAAAAAATATATAAGAAATAGACATTTTTGCAGTAAAAGGTGCGAGAGATTGGAATGTTAAATATTCTTGGGTCGTGCTGTGGTTTTGCGATGCCTCGTACGTTTCTGTCATTTTTTTCGCATTTGATTGAAAAAAAAGCAATTTTATTATTCATTGTGTAATGCTCGAATTGAGGTAAAGAGGTGTCCTCCAGTTTTTTTGGAATATCTCGGAAAATAAGAGAGATAGAGAATTTTTCGTGGATACCTTTTTTGTAGCTCTTTAAATTCTCTACAAAAAAGGTCATTACGGAAATTACTCTATCTCTTTTAGTTTCCGAGATATTCTAGAAAAAGGGGATTTACTTCATTTTTTTCAAATTCTTAAATTTGAATATTTAAAATATTTTGTTTCTTCAAGTTCAGGTATTGGGTGTTTGAATTCCTGAAGAAGCGATACCGGTCCTGAGAATTAATGTCGGGAGAGATCTCACCAAACCCGATGTCAACAAGCAGCGTTTGGTAGCAAGAAGATGTATATAAAGAGAAATATCTGAAGATATTAGAGAGCACGAGGAAGAAAGTAAGTGTGCTTGTAGTTGCATGTGAAGAGGAGACGGGTTTAACCGATGTCTCCAGAGTTGGTAAGAGAGACTGATGGGATTCCACGTAATTAACATGGCGACGACCCACTGACCCATTCAAACAGACAATTTCATTTTTCAGAAATCGAGATCTGCCTTTATTACGAATTCTGAAATAAACAAAATTTATTATAAAAATAAAATCACTGGAAACTCATTAATATTAATTAATTCATTAATTTAATCTCTGATAATTTGTAAGAATTCTATTTACTGTGAAGAAAAAAAAACAGGGATGAGACGATGAATCAAGATAAAAAATAAATGAATAAAAAATGTCACAAACTAAAAGAAAGTTCATCACTTACATAATGAAATTGCACAATGGATCATTTCCCTCTGTGTTGTACAGTAATTTCGGAGAGAACAGGTTGCACACGACAATTGCATTTTCAAATGAAGTACATAACGTAAGTCACGAGGATTATCTTCAATTGAGTGAAGTTCCTGAAGAATTTAATGATTAAATTAAATAATGAAAACAATAAATTTTTTTTTTTTTTAATATCTCGAGAAATAATGGAGATACAGAATTTTTCATAGAAATCTTTTTTCAAGGTCTCTTTCCGCTCTACAAAAAAGGTATCCACGAAAATTTCCGTATCTCGCTTCAATTCCGAGATATTTAAGAAAGAAATCCAGGATAATGATTTGACTCATTTCCCCTTTGAATTAAATTTCTCCATAAATATTTAAGAGGAAATAAAAGTGTTCAAAATCTTATTTACGTAATTGTAAAAAATACCAATGAATTATTAATAATCACGGATGTGATTTTCACTAAACACGTAACACGTGTACCTCACCCAAGTCAATTTCTACGGTATGAAACAACTCATCAGTAGCATCATATGACCTTTAGAGAAAATCCAACACTCCCATTGCCTCCTGGTATCACATACGCTTAGTAAATCCATCAAGAATGGAAGACCTGAAACAAGCAAAATTAATAAAAAAAATTCTCAGTCAAATAATTTCTTTTTTTTCTTCAATATCTCGGAAACTAAGGGAGATAGAGCAATTTTGCAAGAGACCTTTTTTGTAGCTCTCAAAATTCTCTACAAAAAAGGTCTCTTGACATTTTCCTCTGAATCTACTCATTTCGAAGGTATTCACAAAAAAGTAAAATATTCAAAAATTCTCAGAAAATTCCTTCAGAAAAACTGAGGAAATGAAAAATTACAATAACGTTATTTTCCATTACTCGACGCACTTTTCTCTCGCCCAACTCGTGAAAACCCCCACGAGTTATGTATTTTAATGGCACGTAATTACAGATTGTGATACAACCTGGAAGAAGATGAAGATTGCTTTGGACTGCTCCATGTTATCAATATCAGCCTCTGCATCGTAAATTCAATAATTTTATTTAATAATACGCTATTTAAAGTCAACTTGTACTGTACTCACATGGATGTATGATGGATGCAAAAGGAATTGAGTAAATTTGAATAATCCTGAGAAATGCCAACTTCTCCGTTTTTTTTCTCTAATTTGTTTAAAAAAATTCCATTCAAGTTTATTATTTGACATCTGTGGCTTCTGAATTCCCACGGACAATTTCGAGAAACCACTTCTTCATTCGTCCGCTCCACTGACATGAAAAATCCATTTTGTTCCGTGAAATCAGAGACATTATCATCCCAACAATAACATTCCTTTTTTTCTTTATTATTATTATGAAAAAGAAAAATTACTGGAGTGACGGTTATTAAGATTTCTACTTTTCTTTTGATGGAATAATACGTTTTTTTTTGCTGTCATTCTCCTAGATGCATTGTGTGAATTTTCATTCCAACATTCACTCTACTTTTCATCGAAGGATATTCCATTTTTTATTATAAATGATTATTTATTGTAATCAATTGATTTATTTATGTGAGTTTTCCTGAAATTCGGTTTTTCGGGAATATCTCGGAAAATAATGGAGATAGCGAAATTTTGGTAGTTACCTTTTTTGAAGAGGGGAATGAGAGCTACAAAAAAGGTAATTACCAAATTTTCTCTATCTCCATTATTTTCCGAGATAATCGAGGAAAACTAGGAAAAATCAGGTTGACTCATTTTTATCGTTTTTTAATGATTCATTTTGTTAGGAATATCTCGAAAATGATTGGAGATAGAGAAATTTTGGTAATGACCGTTTTTGTGGGGCAGAATGGGAGCTACAAAAGGCTAATTAAGAATTCTTCTTATCTCCCATAGTTTCCCATGTATTCCGCAAAAACTGGAAAAAAACAGGAATTCAAAATTAAAACATCAGACTTTTGGAATCAATGGGACATAATCGCGTGTACAGAAGACACGCATCATTATGGAGGTCACGTGACCATAAATGCTGACCTTGAGTCTTCACCAATGTCACCGTATGAACCGCAGTACAGATAAACCCATCAATTTACCTAGAAAATATTCAAAAAATTCTTATGTTTAATATTTTCGTTGCGAATAAATGAAGGAAAAAATAAGAGTGGAATTTACCAGTTGAATTTGAGTGGAGCCTGTCATGATCGTTAATGGAAGGACGTCCACTTTTCGATTGGCTTTTTCGGCTGTTTCTGGATGCTATGAATTTAAGGAGTAACCGGTTCTTTTATTCCTTCAATTCGATGAAAATAAATATTTTCGGTTTATCTAATGGAGGGAAAAAATGGTAATTAAATATTTTACAATGGCAATTAAATATATAGGTTTATTCTTCACGAATAATTAATAATTAGGAATTTTTTCGAGACAATCCGAGAATCATAAACGTCAGCAGTAAAAAAAATGCCTCATCATCATTAAGAAAAACCCTTAATAAGAGGAGATTATTAAATTAATTGAAATTGATTATAATAATCAGTTATTCCTCTTTTTAATAGTCTCATATATCAGAAATTCAATCTTGCGATCATATTTCGATACTCACAATGTCTCAATCTCCCCTTAAAACCCACAGAGCCATAACGTCTGCACATGAATAAAAAAGAAAAAAAAACGTAATCTCACCTGTTGTGTACACGTCAGTTGAAAACAGTAAGACGGAATTCGAGACATCCTGACCTCAAGACCTCGAACCACCTTGCCGGTTCTTTTATCATTTTTTACCTCTTTTTCCCTCCTCTGATTTTCAGGAAGACTCACATGCCAGTGTCTACAGGCAAAAGTCTTTCTCAAGCATTTCGCCCCTTTCCCCGATGCCGCTATCTCTCTCAGCCGACCTATGACCCACAAAAAAGACATCGTCAAAAAAAACCCTTGCGTGCACTCCATGCTGAAACAAACATTAATTCATCCTGTTATTATTACTGAATCCATAATCACAAAGGACAGACTTTATGAATTTTCATTTTTATTAAATAAAGGCAAAAGAAATGAGACAGGATGCTATCCCTTATGTGAATTAACTGCAGTTGGATTCCCACGTTGGAAAAAAAAATTTATTAAAATTCTGATTTTTCCAGGTTTATCTCCTACGGAAAACATTATTCATATCATTTAATTTAGTGAAAATACCGAGAAAATAAATGAACACGAAGTTTCCGGACAAATCAACTTTATTTCACCATCACTTTTTATTAAATATCTCAGAAACTAAGAGAAATTGAGAAATTTTTGTAGATATCTTTTTCATTGAAAATTTCAAGGGCTACAAAAAAGGTTATTATAAATATCGCTCTATCTCGCTTAGTTTCCGTGATATCTTCGAAAAACTGATGATGAAATAAAGTAAAGACTGAAAACTTGTGTTTCTTGAAAAAAATTCAATTCCCGACAAAAGAGGTATCTCATTGAATCTTCATTCTCATTCTCAAAATAACCTGCACATAATTGTCTTCTTATCTTAACAACTTAACTCTTCAATTAGACTAATTTTGATACTTCATACCTCTTCAGAAAGCTCTCCTCCAAGAATTCCTTTAAAAAAAAAAACCATTCTCCCATCTCATTCCTCCAAATGACTTCCCTGAAAGCAGATGAAAAAAAAAATAAGTTTCTCAATTTCCAAAAATCCCTGAAGACCTCCTAGAGCTACAGAAAACCCGAGGATACCTTGAATCCCAGCAATCCTCCCACAGCCACTTCTCATGTGCCTCCCTTCCCCTCAATCTAAACCATACCAACACAAAAGTATCCCCCTCAGGCCCAAAACAAAGACAGGCAAACACCGGCATCGACCTAACCTCCCTGTACTCCAACGAGTCCAAGAAAGACAGCCTACGAGAAAGGGGAACAGAGAGAAATATTCTCCAGCCTTACCTCTCCCTCTCCCCCACGACCCCCGTGCCCTATTCAACAGGTACGAGATAGCCTCCTCAAGTCAGTTCACCTCAGTCTGGCCACGACCGCCAACGCCGCAGCACAAACGTCCAATCCACGTCCAACCATCTGCGCGTGCGCACACACTCACATAAATCACTCCCTCTCTTTTTTTCCCATTCAACCTGTTCCACGTATTCCACCGGTGAAGTGCCAAAAAGGAGAAGAGAATAATAAAAAAAAAGCCTGAAGACACAACAAGAGGGGAAAATAAAAAGAATTGAATTCGAGGAAAAAGGACGTGCCGAGACTCGTGGGAACCCGGTGTATAACAGTGCCGACAATTGTGCATCGATTTTCCCCTAAAAATCGCCATTACTCGATAAGTGTTGATTTAATTAGCATTGTGCATGAATTACCAAAAAAACGAGTGAATTGAAAAAATGCCGGGAGCCGCACCTACGAGATTCCAGAGTTTCTTGGCACTAGAATAGGTGCGAGAGTGAGCCGAGTAATTCGTTGAAGTGGGGGATAAGAGAGAAGAAGGAGGCATAAAGGATAGTGAAGGAGGACAAAAATTCCACAGGGGCAACACACACATACACAGACAGGTTGAAACAAAGTTGTGAGGGCTTCGACGCCACTGGTTAGCTGCATACCTGAGTCGTGCGAGTGAGATGAGGATAAACATCTCCTCATCCTACCCATAAAACCGTTCACTCCATGGATACGAGCGAGGAAAGAAGCTAAATGCTTGTTTGTGAGGTATGAGGAAAGACGGAGTGGGGATAACGTGAACTGACTGAAGTGGTGGGAGGCCAGTTAAAGGCCCAAAAGAGAGAGAGAGAGAGAGGGCTCGTTGGGTGTATGAGTGTGTGTTAGTGTATCTCCTCCATTCTCAATTTTTTTCATCGTCCTCTTCTCAAAACGAAGTGGAGAAAGGTAAGGAGAGTCAGAGAGAGAGAGGAAAGGACAGAATAATACGAGAAATTCAAAGGTATCTCTCTCTCTTTCTCTTTATGCCTGGTTTCTCTCTGATGGATTTTTATCGAATGGTATTGGTGAAGAGAAGTCAGCCATTATGGAGTGAGGAGAGTATATCCGTGAGCACGGCTACAGCTGCTGTGAAATCGTGATCGTGGGATATTTAGCAATAACAACCAATTGAGACACGATTTACCACAGGCATTTTACAATAAACAAAACTGTTAACAGTTAGTCTCGTTGTAGTCGAACTCAGAGAGAAATATAATAAACAGTTAAGTGGTTAAATATTAACTTTTTTTTTTATTACTCAAAAATTTTAAATTCACGAGTTTATCGATGTGTTTATGTGATGAAAATATGATGCTGGACAATCACCGTTATCATCTTGTAAAGAAATAATCCCAGATGATTATTAGACTGTGATCTAACCGGGGAATAATAATTGAACGTTCTTTATTTTTTTTTTATTCATTAGATTAATCGGTCAAATTTCTTGATGAAGATGAGAGGATCAGGCCAGGATACAGCAACGCCTTACTGCCGTTGCCGGGTGCTTTACCTGGGAAGTTCAGTGCCCCATGCCAGTAAAGAGGGTCTTCTTGGTGTCCAGGAGCCTCTGCGTGAGCTCTATCCGGAGCAGGGTGCACTTGGTGCACGTGGCATTGACTCCTGGCTGAGTGTTTGGAGCAATGGATTATTACTGGAGAATGTTGATGAGCACCGCAAGAAAGTGACGCGATTTTTTCCAATCGAGGCACTCCACTACTGTGCTGCTGTGCGTCACGTCAAAGGCGGCAATAGCAGTGACTCTTCGTCAACCCGTTTTCTACCCTTGGACTCTCCATTTGCACGTAATCCATCGGCAAATCATCCACCCCTGTTTGCGGCTGTACTACGCCGTACAACGGGAATAAAAGTACTCGAGTGCCACGCCTTTATATGCAAACGTGACATGGCGGCCAACGCCCTGGTGAGATGCTGTTTTCATGCATACGCCGACAGTAGTTATGCCAAAGGTCTCGATCCAAATGCAGCGACGATAATTACAAATGGTAATTCGCCAGGTCCACATCCAACTAACGGCACGTCCAACGGCTCTCTCTACCACACACTCGGTGGTTCGAGTACAACCCTGGACAATGGTAGTCCTCCTGGTACACGTTTGGATACAGCCTCGAACGATGACATCAGTCTATATAATGGCGATGAGAATCACAAGGTTTGGGCGAAGGGACGGGACGAGTTGGACGCTGTTTATCAGGAGCAAGGGACATTGAGGAGCACCAGAGGCTCGAGACCGAGGCAACTCGTGGCTCCGCCACCACCTCCACCACCACCTCCTCCACCACCACCGTCACGACCTCTCCTCGAAGACCCAGCGTCATCCGCCCGGAGAAAAGCGAATAAAAAGCTGAAGAAAATAAAAAACAGACACGAGGATCAGATAATGCAGCATCCGCATCATCAGATGCATCCGCAGGCCATCTACACAAATGGCCATGGGCATCACACCCTAGGCCATCCCATCAGGCAACAGCACTTCCACCAGATGCCTCAGAGTCGATCAGTCGCAGGGACTCTGGCACGACCTGCGCCAGTTCTTCTCGTTCCTGCTGCTACTCTGCCGAGAAAGGCGCATCATCATCCACGCGGTATGAGGCCCATTCCTGCAGCAGCACCGATTGTTCCTGTTTACGCACCACTCCCAGTGGTGCCACCACCTCCGGCAGCTCTCTATCAGCCGACTTACGGCACTGCCGGTAATCGGGGAAGGCGACAGCATCAGGAAGTCGAGTCGTCGACCCTGGGTGCCAATCGGAGACTCGCAGCTTCTCATGCTGATTTAACTGCACCAGATGGCGCCGCTGAGAGCCCTGACGGGGATTCCCGTTTTGGTACTGGAATCTACAGACGCAAGGGACATCTCAATGAACGCGCATTCTCCTACAGCATCAGGGCTGAGCATCGGAGCAGAAGTCATGGCAGTCTGGCTTCACTCGGTTTCAGTCCGCAAAATGGAACTCCTCTGCCTAAAGAGGAGAAGAAGGATCGGGAAATTGCGCAAATGGTGGCTGGACTGAGTCTCGATGAGCATGAGAGACAGTATGCCAGAAATAATCATCATGGACCTCAGCCATTGCCAAGACCACGACGATAAATCGTTTATTGATGGTAATTCCGGTGGTTAAGAGGCTCTCGATAATTAAATTAACAGAGATGTTGATGGTTTATACTTTAATGTCATTTGGCATCGATAAGGTCGAGGTGAAACTACGGAGAGTTTATGCTGGTTTTTTTTTTTTAAATAATAGTTGTGAGATTCAATGACCTTCAGAGACAAGTGCCAATTAGTTAGGAGTAATTGTCCTTGCAACCGGAGGACAGCGTCACGCTGCAGGACTACGATTTTCTTCCGACCTTGAGGCGAAAATTAAATATAATTCTTATCTCTTCGGTTGATGCAGAAGGTGATGATGCACGTGCTTCTTATTTTAGAGTGACTTTTTTTTTTTCGGTGTCACATAGTCTCTTGGCCTCGATATCTGCGACTTGAGGCGCGTGCTCATAGTGCCTTGGGCTGTGGCTGGAGGAGGGGGTGGTGAATGTGGATAACGAGGAATCAAAGTAATTAGCATTCGGCTTGCTCCTAAGCATAACCGGTCACATTTGGAATGAAGCTCGTGTCGCAATGCACACAGTTATGGTCAAACAATTTTCATTTAATGCGACACCGGACACCAGGAAATAGACGCAATTGACCTGGTAGTTGAGTTCGGTCTTATCAAATGGGATTTTTTTTTTTCTTTACCTCGGTTTGTTGCATAGAAATGAAAATTCCGGGAGAATCTTCGGTTACGTCATGCTTACGATTATAGAAATGATGACAATCGGATGCGCTTTCATTACTTGATTCTCGGTTCTTTTATCCGCAATTGCATCAAGGTCGACGTGTTTTTTTTTTACTGAGGTTTTTTTTTTAATGGGAATTGAGAGATTTTTGTAAAAACAAAGGAATCCGTGGATTTTAATTTTTTTTTTAATTCTTCTCTCCATGTTACTCATATTTTTTAAGGAAATTCGTAATTTCTGGTGCCCGCATAAAATTGTCTAACGGTAAATTCCGCCGGTTTGTCGTATCATCCCGAATTATCTTATGCCAAATGACACTTGTTTCTGAATGTAAAAGAAGCGATAATTTTTCGGAGACGATAAAGATTCCTCATTTTAAAATTTATCCATTAAATTGTATCATATTCTCTAAATGTTAATTCCTAGAATTTTTTTTTTCGCATTAACCAAATCAAGTCAGTGCAGAAAAAAACGTAAATACGCCATTTGAATACAGTTAATGTTTTTTAAGAAACACATGAGAATTTATGTTTTATCATTAACTCTAAAGTTGGACATTAAATCAGTGATAAAGTGATGAAATGGAAAAACACATTAATTCGTGAATATCTTCGAAACGAGTGGATTTACGAAAAAATATCAAGACACCTTTTTTGTAGAGAATTAAATTTCCCACAAAAAAGGTCTCCTGCTAAATTCTCCTAATCCTCATAATTCTCTAGATATCTTCAAAATAAACTTTTAAACTTCGACTCATCCTTATTTATCATTTAATTACTGAAATAATTAATGTCAAGGTAATATAATAAACTAATAATTCTGACATTGTTTTTATCTGTTAAGGCGCAGTCTTGATGCAAGTGGAAGATAAACCAGTGCATAATTGGTGAATTATTAAAAAGAAATATTTCCACGAGTTTTCTAGAAATTGCCGGAAAAATAAATCAAGCCTGAATGTCACTGTAATGTAATTATTCGGAATGGAGAAAAAATGCTTTTGACAAATGCAGTAATCAGTGCACGACAGATCAGTATCCTGCTTTATTATTATTATTGAAAAGTGCATGCGATACACATTGCGATCAATCGGGCTTTCTACGTCTTCCGTGAAATTCTTGATTTTTTTCTTCATTTTTGTATTTGTATGAGTGTTATGTAACAATGAACGGTCAGTATAGGATGTGTATTGATGAATATCAAATTACGCTGATGCGTATTGGGTAATTGGGTAGTGGTAATGATTAACGTTGCCCGATTGACGAGAAAAATTATTTAAAAATTGTTAAGAGATTAATTCAATGGTGAAATTATGAAAGAAAAGGTTGAAGTACTTTTTTTATAATAACTCGAGAACGGTTGGGTTTAGGAGAATTTGTCAAGAGACCTTTTTTGGAGTCCGTAAAATTCTCTACAAAAAAGGTCTCTTGACATTTTTTCCTAAACCCACTCATTTCCGAGATATTCAAGGAAGAAGATAAAATAGGTTTTTTTAATGTTTTCTTTCATTATTTCACTACTGAATTTTATTTTTAAATACTAACGACCATGTGCCGTGAATTATTTACTGAGAGATATATTTTTTATGTGTAAATTCACTGTAATAATTGAGAGGAAATGCTTTTTCCTCAATTCCAACGATTTACTGAAATTGTGAATTTTAATGTTAATTTAGACAAATATTTTCTTTCAGTGCCGAGAGATTTTTCATTTAATGTACATTATATATATATATATAAAAAAAATAATTAATGCGCACCGAATAGGAATGTGCCATCGACGAGTTACGACGCTATAAACTCGCGTAAGAAATAATCAACGTATAGAAAATAAAAAATGATAATAAATTAACATTGGAAAGGATCGAGACGATAATCGTTCCTCTCATTACGCATTTCATCATCTCAACGTTTTTTTTTTTCTCCAATTCAGCATCACAATATTATATATTTGTCAATCGTTCGCAATCCGTGTGAACAAAAAAAAAAAAAAAAAAAGAAAACGTGTTTACGCCATTGATTTTTATATTTATAAAATAATATATGACATTATTAAAGAGAATGAGAAAATGAATAATTGTGGAACGATGAGTTTAGTAATAAATTTACGTAACATTAATAAATAATTAAAGAATTGTAGAAACATATGTATATATTAAATGAAATATTTCAAATTATTTTAATTTTTATTTATTTTAAAAATTTGTAAAAAAAAAAAACAAGAAATGGAAGAAAAATTGAATTTTCATAATTTTCACAATTTTATTTAAAAAATGGGAAAATTTGAACTTCAATGGAATTGAGAGAATTCTAGAAGTGAATGAAATTCAATTTCACTGAGAATTTTTTCTTTTTTTTTTTCTGAATTGAGTATAAAGTATTTTATTTTCCAGAATTGAGCGATTATGGCAGAAAGCTTGGGATTACAGTTACAGGCCTAACGCAGGTAACGGTTGAGCTGTGGCTCCTTGGTAATTTGGGTCAGCCGGTTGAAACACTTTTTTTATTAATAATAAAAGCCTCTATTTTTTTCTATTTAATTTGATATAAAATCCATTTTTTTCAATGGAAAACATGTTTATTATTCTGCGATCGGTTATCAAAGTTAATGCACGCAAATGTGGAAATTAAACTGCATAGCGGTTCTAGTAACGTTTTTACGAATTTATTATTACCTACACTCTGTTATTGGGACGATTATATCATTTCCGAGTGATTCCACGGGTTTCCGATTACTTTCGATAAATTAAAAGATTTTTATTGAAAATTCTGATTAAAAGATCCGAGATAGAGATTTTCTGATGATTCCATTGAAAAGCTGAGTCAATTTTACCTAGAAATTGATTACCAAGATGTTTTTTTCCAAATTTTGAAAATTTTGATTTTTCCAAATTTTGAAAAAATTCAAAAAATTCATGTCACATATCATTTCCATGCAAAATTTCCTCAGCTTTTCAATGAAATCATCAGAAAAAAACCATTCTCAATATTTATAATAATAATAGTAAAAAATTCTTGGATTGAATGAAAAATGGAATTATTCAACTGAACAAATGTCAATGTTTCTCATTTTCCATTCAATCTCAAGTTCAACGTGTTTCCGTAATTTTTTTTTCTTTACGACTTCTTAATTAGTTGGCTCTTGCCTGATTCACATAATTCGTCACGCAATTCATACAGTGTCTCATCGTCTCGCCATTGTGCTTTCACAAACGCACAATTCACAGGAATTATTTTTCATTTTAAAGCCAGGGCAATACACCTAATGTCTCGTAATCTCGGTTGACAATCGTATTCCAGAGTATAAAATTCCTTTTCGAGGTAATCGGACTGTGTAATTGCTTCTTATCCTTTCTACTTCGCTTTTTATGTGGTTTTAAGCACGGATTATAATTAATGGATTGATTAAATGTATCGTTGAGTTATTCAATAGTGAATTAATGATAATTTTGATGATAAAATTACATTTTTGTTATTACTTAAATATCTCAAAAACTATTGAATTTCGGAAAAATTATGAAGAGAGCTTTTTTGAAGATAATTAAATTCTCTAAAAAATTGTGATAATTGCATTTTTTTACATCAATTCGCCTCAAAATTAGATTAATTTAATTAATAATTAATTATCTCATGTTTCGAGATAATTTTTATGAACTCTTCTATCAAATAATTTCTAATGCAAATTATTCCTGCAAGATATAATTATAATTTTCTTATTTAATTTTTTTCATGTAAAAATTCTCGATGAAATTTCAAATTAAAAAAAAATCTCATATCAATGTGTCAACCTTGCTACAATTACCATTAATTCTTCAACATAACGGTCTACATAATAATAAAGAATTGGGGATTAGTATGTATGAATAAGGCGATCAAGGCTAACATCATGATATCCTCGATTGGAGATAGACGAGCGTAACGGATCGCAATTTACGAGCCATTGATATTAAATAATTATAATTTTTCGTTAAATTCTTCTGCATAGTTAAAGGAACGTTAGGTGACGCTGAACATATCATTTCGGTTGATCCGTTATTTTGCATAACATTAAATGTAAATAGTGATTCACTGAGAATTGATAGGAAATCAATTAAATTATCATTGATTTTCCATTTTTTGAGATATCTCGGAAAATAAGGGAGATAGAGCAATTTTCATAAGAACCTTTTTTGTAGAGAAAAAAAAGAGGAAGAAAAAAGGTCCTCATGAAAATTTCTCTATCTCTCTTATTTTCCGAGATATTCTGAAAAAACTGAAATCAATGAAAATACAGTTTTATTAATGAATTAATTTGTCTTAAAAACAGATTTATATTGTATGTTTAGAAGTAGCCAGTGTCTTCCGGGTAGAAGACCAATAATAGCAAGAGGTAACGCATGGCATCTGTCTGCAAATGGACAGAATGGGACAACGGGCCTTATTCACTCTTGAGAACGGATTTTTTCAATGTTTTTTCCATTACTTCAACAAAACCAAACGGTTCACATTTGTCCAAGTGTTCCAGCTGCTGTAAACGTTATGGATACTGAAAGGAGGCGTTATTTTGAAGAACACCTGAGGGTTATTACAAATGCGTATAATTTCGTAAAAAAAGAAGTAACAAAAAGCCTTTTTTTGTCCAATTCTAATAATTAAATTTAATCCTTCAAACGATTTTTTTAATCATCCTACAAAAGAAAGTAACGGAATTAAACGATTTTTGTGGCTCATGTAACTCTTCACATCTTCCTCGAATCCTAATAAAACTAGCTTCTATCATTCTACAGTGAAATTTAACAGTTAAGTAATCAATAATCACTTTACCATAAGTCTTCGTTACCTCAGTAGCACATTTCAATTCACGATTAGATAAACCTGGCTCGAAAATGAAGAAATGTCGAGAAATTTTTGGCGATGAGTCTTGTATAATAGAGAGTGACAACAATTTCTTCATCCTCTTCAAATTCTCACTAGAAAAAAATAATAAAACATGAGAAAAAAAAGAAGAAATTGCGAAATTTTGGTAAAAGCCTCTTTTTGGAGATGGGAAAGAGAGTTGAAAAGAGGATTCCACTTAAAAATTTATAATTTTTCCTTATTTTTTTGAATATTTAATGGAAGAATAATACTTTACCAATGGAATCCAAATTTTCAGGACTAAAATTCTGATAAAAAAATCATCAAATCAGTTTGAGAAAACCTTTTTCTTGCTTCAGCATTGCATCCAGACCGGTTTAGTCTCAGAGCAAGTAAATGCACACTAAAATACATTTCTCTCGAATAAAATATGATTTTTAAATACAACACTGACGTAATTGGGCCACACGTGAAAGAAACGTGTTTATCCAGTCAAATAAGAGCCCTGCAGTGTTATCAATGCTTTCTTGAGAATTTCAGAGTGCTCATTCACTTCCTCAGGGCCTCACATTACCTCTCCACCTTTTTTCTTCATTATTTTCATTATCTTCCTCGAGAATTTGGAATAACAGTTGTATTTACTCTCATAGCACACATGAAATCGAATCGTTCTCATTTCTTTGTTCACTCCTAACCTTGACCCAACAATCCAGTTTCACTCTCTGATCTGAATCAATTGAATTTCATTATTTTCACGTAATTAATCATTTGCACAACAATGAAGTGCGTTGATTTCTTGCGAGAAGTCTCTGGGTTTCAGTGAAATTTTATTAATTCTGTAAAAAAATAAAGCAAATAATTATTATCAGGAAATTTACAAGAAAAAGAGTAAAAAAATTTTTAAAAAATGGAATATTTAATTTTCTTCATTTTACCAATGTGTGTTTTAAAAATAGAATTTTGTTGTTCTCTTCAACAATAGAGTATTTGGAACGTATTGAAATCTTTGGGATTAATTTCTCAACAATCCGAGCGTAACTCAAACATTCATTGAACCATTCCTTCCGCATTCTCCTAATGCCCCTGGTTATTTGAATAAAATAAGAGTGATTATACCTAGAAAATAATAATAAATTAAAAAATTCATTTTTTAGTTGAATTAATTCGATATTAATGAAATTAATCGAAAATATTGGAGTTTGAAGGTTATTTTAATGAATTTTGTATTGAAATGCCATCAAAAGAATTCTAAAAAATCCAATTTTACTTCCAAATTCTTCATAATTACCTTTTTTTCATAGTTTTTACCCATTCCAGCAAATGGAACCACCAAAACTTTTCCATTTTCCGTGAATTCGAAGAAATCCTGTAAAGAAAAACCGTTGATTTGAGATGAATTATCATTTGACATGAATAACTGAAATTCAATTTTTTAACAATCCAGAATTATGAATCCTCATGATGAGCCAGCAATAACAGGACTCACGTAGATGCGAGGGCATCAATGTTGAAGAATAAACGGTAATACCGTTAACCAGAGGCCTCCGAAGCTGCTGAAGCTATACACACAAGTACAAAATTTAGTCGTAAGTAAAAAAAGTGTTGGTGAAGAGAAGAGGATTCGTCGCGTGAGTCAGATACTCCTTTTGCTCCTTCTCTTGGATTATTTGTTGGGGGCTCAGCCAGTGGTTCCACACTTGGCCGACAACGTTCTAGTCTTCAGTAAGTTCTTCACGATTCACAAACGTACTCTGAATTCTTCACTCTGTCCGAAATTGTCAGAGTTGTGGAATTTTAGTTATGGACAAAGACAATTGAGTGACAGTTGCTGATTAATTTTTCACCATTCTTCAGAATTCATTGGAATTTATTCATTAATAAATACGAATATTTTATTGCAGACTCTTGTCGCTCCAGTTGTGATGCTCTGGTTCTGTTTAAAAAGTACAGAATAATCGGACCGGATTTTACAAAGTGGAGTGCTTGTGTTTTTTCAATGTGTGCAGATGATTGGATTTTTTTTTTGGTAATTTTTATGGAATTTTTTATTTAGGTTGTAAGATATTTTTCGTTTTTTGTTGAATATCTCGGAAATTAATAGAGATAGAGAAAATTTCATAGAGACCTTTTTTGTAGCTCTTGATTTTCTCTACAAAAAAGGTTATTACAAGTATTTTGCTATCTCTCTTAGATTCAAAGATATTTTGAAAATAATAGAAAATCAAGGATTTCCTGATAAAAAGTTATTAATTCGTGAATAACTAATGATGAGGACGAAAATTAATAATGTAAATGGAACGTATGGACTTTCCTTCATAAATATGATCTTTGTGATTCAAGAATCTTCTGTTTGACCTCACTTTATCGATAATCTACAGAATTTCGAATTGAAGCAATAAATTAATATTAATTTCTCATGAATTCATCGTTTTTACAGACAATTAAATTGAAGTATTCTCAATGTAATTGAGAAAGCATAGAATTATTTCACTCCATTTTTTTTTTACCACAAATTCATGATAAAATAATGAATTAATACAAAATAACAATTCTAATGCGTGAGCGCAAAAGCCGAAAAGAGAAATAGAGAAATTTGCGCCAATTTTCATGGTTCGTCTGTCTTCTCTCATCAGTCCCAAGATTCCAAGATAAATTGCACTAATGAAAATGATAATAGACTCTTACATCCCGTCATTTTAATGGCATTCTCTTTTTTTGTTTCATTCTTTTTATTAAATTTCAATGAGAAGTATTATACTGCGGTGAATATTAAATTATTAAATGAGTGAAAATAATTCGAGAGAGCAGTGACAGGAATTTTCAATGATTTTTTCCATTTCCAATGGATTTTCACTGATTAAAAAAACTGCAAAACTTTCCTAAAGCCTTTCCGAATATTCATTTAAAGAAAAAAAAAAAGCATAAAACCGTTTTTTGGAGACAATTTTCCAGTAATAAAAAAAGTGTGATAATTACCGAGATATTCTCTAAATGAGCCAATGATAATTCAATTTCCCACCTTCTTCCATAATTGAAATGTCTCAACTACTGAAATCCCAATAGAATCATTCACCGTTACCCCATAAACTTCTCCCATTAATTGACTCTTCAAATTTTCCAGTTATGAAGTCAACACTCTGCCTCATACCGCACCAATCTGATGAGATTAAATCCAAGTGCCTAATTTCCTAATTAACTATGAAAACGTCGTGCTACGAGGAGGGATTCCGGCTCAACGATGGAGCATCAGTGTGCTCAATGAAGAGTAAAGCGAGGATCGATGCCCTCTTCGAGGACACAAGGTCCATCTGCAGCTCAACATACTCAGCATGGTACCCAACTGGTGGATACTCAATTACCAATGAGGATAATACTGATGTCATCAAGAAAGCCAACAGTGCTGTGCAGGCGAGAATTGAAGCTATGTTTGCTTCTGTTGAGGCAGAAACTGGAAAAACTGGTGAATCCTCAGCTGCTTTTCTTCCTGTAAGTCATTTAATTATACGCAAATAATCGTCATAATTATCTCGAGCATCTGCACGAGCCTGTAATTAGGATTTGTAAACATTCGAGATGATTTTTAGAAATATTTTGTAACTTTGTTGCAATTTTGAGAGAATTTAAGAGGTAATTCACCTTTTTTTGCTCTTTAAATATGAATTATGTTTTATCATTTATCTGAATTAATTAATTTATTAAATTCATAAAATAATACGCACTTTTCAATGAACTGGCAAGTGAAAATTTTCACCTCGTAAATAAACAGTAATTACTTTACGTGGTTTAACTATCGAGGGAGTAAATCTCTCATCGACACGCAACGTAAATTCCGAAGCACGAGATGAAGGTACATTCTTTAATAGAGCTCAAACGCTTTGATAAATATCGAGAATTCTTTTTTTTTCTTAAAGAGACGAGACACTTCCTGTTTAACTCTCACTAATCGTTAGATACAAATATTTAACATGCAGTATTTGCAAATGGAGAAGACTGCAAACAATTCGCATTTTCACTTATGTTAATTATATTGAAATTTAGTAATTAAAAGAATCTTTGAAAATCTTTGATGAAAATGTTATAACAATTTTAGAAAAGTCTTTAGTAATTATTTTTCTTCATAATCCAATGATTTCCTCAATTTTCATAAATTAATTACAGATAATTTCTCAATGATATTAATACGAAAAAAATCTATTCAATTAAAGATAATTCTGTTTAAGGTAAATAGAAAAATCGTGAAATTTCTCGCCAGATGTTTGAAGAACCGAAGAAAGTCATGTACTTTCATGGTATTAATATTATCAGTACACTAGAATCCATATTTATTTCAGTTCACGTCCTCTCGTCACTTTCATTGCATGATCATCAGTCCATGACACCATGGCAAGGATTAAATATACGTCTTTGAATGGAAAAAGAAACAAAAAGAAATCGAGAAGAGATAAAAGTCAGAATAATTCAATTTCATTGCATTAATTTTTGTTTTCTTGGAATATCTCGGAAAATAAGCGAGATAGGGGATTTTTTGTGGAGACCTCTTTTTTAGAGGAGAATGAGAGCTACAAAAATGGTCTCTACAAATTTTTCGCTATCTCACTTAATTTCCGAGATATTCACCAAACAATGAATGCACTTATCTCCTTTCTTTTTATTTCTTCAAACTGTTATAATTTTTCGTACTACTTATTTCGTGTTGTCATGGAATTTGCAACGATGAAAGCACTGAAACAGTAATTCCAAACCGGTTCTCTCGATCCTTCGAAATTTCTGATATTGAGGAAAACTTTACAATAAAAAAACCCCCGGAGAAAATGACTGAAACCTTAAAAATTATCCGAGTTTTCACCTCAAAATTGAACCGCATCTCTTCAATTCCCCACGAATTCCATTTTTTCATGAATACTTGAGATTCTAGCAGCCGCAGCTTGTTGCGGTTGAGTGCTGATGAAAGGTGAGACCATTCGCCGTCGATTTCATTTTTTGGCGAGTGATTTTCGTTGAAAATTGAGGAAGACCTGACCTAAAAACCGAATTTCAAGGAATTCAACAAAGTGTCCCCTCCACTTTACATTCCAAAATCCTCAATTAATCCTCAATTATTCCCGCAGGTGAAGTACCTGGGTGCAGCACCAGTGGGTGGCCGCATAGCGAACATCCGTGGTCTCCAGGAGCCCCTCCGTCAGCTGCTCGAGCACATAGACACAGCGATAGCAGCAGAATTAGAGGTGTCACGTCGTGGCTTGACGTTTCGAACAGCAGAAGCTCTCGAGAAGACCAACCCCTTCAGGCGCATCGCAGTCTGGAGTGCCTTGAAGCTCCGCTCCCGCCCAAAACATCTGCAGGAGTCTCCCTCAGACTGTCACCACGCGTTCCTTCCCCTGGTATCAGACGATCCGGCTCCAGTGATGGATGAAAAATATGGAGACCTCTACAGGAGCATGCGTGGCCTTGGCCCAAACGTCAACAAGTATCCGCCCATATTTGCGGTGGTAATGAGACGTCCAGGAGCAGCAAGAGTCCTCGAGTGTCACGCATTCGCCTGCAGAACCGAGGAAGATGCTGTCGCAGCAGCTGCAACACTCTACCATGCACTTTTAGCAGACTTGGACTCCAATCGCCGAAGACCGAGACAGGCAAATGGCGTTGGTTGCGTCAGTTTAGCGTCAGTTGCATCAAGCTACATGGACTACGGCTCCATCATCAGCAAAATGGACTCTGTCCCACGTCAGACACAACCAATTCGTCCACCGAGAACCAAGAAGACTTCTACCTCTGGTTCGACGACTGAAGGCTCCGTTATTCTTGCGAAGAAGATTCCGAGGAGGAAGAAACTCTCGGAAATCAGACCCGAGGATGTGGCTGAAGCTCGCAAGCGTAGAGTTCCCAGTGAGAATAGAAATGTCCTCCGGGAACTCGAGGATGACGTCAGCTCCATCGGTATCAGTAACAGGAGCCTCAGAATGAGAAACGCTAGAAGCAGAAATGAAGAAATCAATAGTATGAAGAATATGATGTATAATGATTCTAAAACAGTGAAAAATAATGAAAATGTTAGTTACTCACGTAAAATTAATAATTATGAAAAAAATGGAAAACCAAAGACCTTCGAGTCGGAAATTAATTATTCATTTGTTGAGAAGAATGGCTGTATTGTAGGCGAGGTTGTGGTTAATCCGAGTGAAGCACAACTTTATGATAAGAATCATGGGAATTATGATGTTGTAAAGAAATCGAGTGTTTATACGGGTAAATGTGGGAGCTGCTCGATTAAGAATGATGATGATGATGGTGGAAAGAGTTGTGAAAATTCGGTTTACGTAAGGGGCATTAATGAAAAACGAGTGAGCAGAGATAAATTGTACGAGGATCATTTCAAGAATGCTGATAAAATTTATAGTATTGGAGTGGATGATGGTGATTCGAGGAGAAACAGTAATTTTAATGCCAATGATAATTTTCTGATGACCAAAAAATCAGGGGTTAATGATAAAATCAATAATAATCATATATATAGTGAGGTGAAGAGTAGAGATTTGAAGAGAGGAGTGGAGAGTATTTGTGGTGGTAAGAAGTCCCAGAGAACTTCGAGGATTGAAGATTTTTCAAGGGCACAACAAAATGGTGGACAGGAGAAAATAGCCGCCGTGGCAGCCGTGAGGAGCCAAAAGAGGAGGAATAGAGCAGGAAGTGAGCCACCCTTGAGCAGAACTGAGGATGCTGCTAGGAAGGTGGATGTGAAGTTGAAGAGGTCACAGAGTGATCTCGAAGTGGAGAAAGGGGATTTGATGACAAGGGTCGAGCTGCCGAGGAGAGGAAGCTTCCTGAAGCCTGGTGCAGCTAGATTACCGAATAATGTTAATGGGGGGACTCCACTGGGATTCACTGAGCTCTTTGATGAATTTAGGAATCAGGAGGGTTTGACCAGTGTTGATGATATCCTCGCAACAATTATTGGTAATTGGATTATTTTTAATAGGGGAAATCGGGGTAAAATGAAACTTCTGATGGAACGGTTGGAGATAGCGATTTTCTGATGATTCCATTGGAAAGCTAAGAGGATTTTACATAGGAATCAAGTGTCTTAAGTGATTTTTTTGAATTTTCAAAAAATTCGATTTTTTTCACCCATATTTGAAGGGGTTTACCTTGGAAAAATTTGAAAATCAGTTTTTGGCCTATAACTTTTTTAATTTTTGATAAAAATCGATAATTTGGTGGGGGATGACGAGACCTTTAATTTAAGCACGACCCCAGGGCACTACGATGAATAGAACCGGAGATATTTCCAAAAAACAGATTTTTCCAAATTTTTCCAAGGTAAACCCCTTCAAATCTGGATGAAAAAAATCGAATTTCCAAAAACCTCGAAAAAATGAATTTCAACACATGTTTTCCGCCTCAAATCTCCTCAGCTTTCCGATGGAATCATCAAAAAAATTCTATCTCCAATATTTCTCTCAATTTCTCGTAATATACAATTTCAAAGTGAGCATGTGCCCATCTCACCCCTAATTAGAATAGTCCCATCTTCAAATCGATAGATATTCTCGCCAAACTTGTAACAAAATGTAATTTAATTTATTCAGATCCCGAGGGAATGTCGTTCAATGAACTGAAGCCTCTCTACAAGGAATTCCTCCTGAAATTGGCGTCGACACTGACCCAAGACGAGTTGTACCAACGGTCAGCGAGTATAATGAGACGTCGGAGAAGACCGTCGCGGCGAAGATCAATGAGAAAGTCCTCTCTGCTGGGCCGAGCCATTAAGAGATCCGTTTCCAAATTGAAAACCGGTCCAACTGAATTCACCTCCGTTATATTTCCAGCGAAGAAGTTCAACGAGAGCTTTGACAGCAGCTCTTCCTGTGAGGTGAGAGACAGCAAGAGGATATTGGCGAGTAAATTGAGCCGGAGAAGATCATCCTGGAGAAGAGCAAGAGGCTTGACGACATCAGAGGACAGTGATACATGTGAGAATTTAATTGATCCATTCTAATTCTTTTCTCCTAATTGTTCTACTTAAAATTTTGAGTTACCTTTGATTATCATTTTCACTACTTTCAGGCAGAAGAATGGGAAAAAACACAGCTGGTGCTAATCGCAGCAGCAGTGGTTACGTGAGCTGCAGCGAGTGCAGCTACGACTCCGAGTCCTGCACGTGTGTATCAGCAGACAAGTGCTACTGCTCATTACCAAGAAGGGAAATACCACAGGAGCCAAACAGCAATGTTATTGTTTGTGGCTGCGACACAGACAGCTGCTCAGAGAACAACAAGTGCTACTGTGCGAGACGTTCGATCCAACCGAGTATTTTGGAGCAGTTGAGACAACGAGGCATTGTGCCTTCTGAGGGAACAGTCTCTAGATGCGGAACTCCGGACAGAAATAGAGGATCGAAGTCCGGGAGAGGTCATGCTTCATCCAGGAGCTTGGAATACACACGGGTAAGCTTCGGAATTGCTGGAAGCAAAAGAGAGTGCTTCTGCTTTTTATTTTTTGGAAATATCTATTTCAGTTTCTGAGATATTCTCTAAAAGCAATTGAAGTAAAATGATGTAAACTCATGATATAGTGTGATTTTTTTTTTGCAGATGAGACCATCGCCAGGGAGGAGCAGTTCCGACAATTTAGCACTTGATTACGAATTATTCAGTCCCGGTAAAGAATCACGTCATTCATCGGGGAGTGAAAAAGTACTTGTAGTGAGTGCTAGAGACCCACAGGGACGACTCGTTTATGTTGGTGGTGCTGATAGGAAGAAAAAGTCATTTACCAATTACAGTGACAGAACTGGAGCACATCATGAGGCTCTGTCAATAAAGAAAAGTGCTGAGATAGCAGCTGTATTCGGAAATGGATCGCACAGAGGATGCAGAAGAGCCGGCAGTATTTCGAGTATCAAGAGCTCCATAAGTTTGGAGGCTGGACTTGGTTATTTACCTTGAGAACAATTAATCATCATATTTTACCTCGTGATAAGCATGTGAAATATTCAATTGAAGAGTACCTGCAATCATAAATTTAAGTGTTAACACTTCTTCAAGGAAATTTAGTTTAATTTTTTAATTTTTAAAATTCTTACTTTTAATATTCTGCAACTATTAGCTTTTGCCATGAAGTCGTCGAGATCTCTACAGGCATTTCACAATAATTCTAATAATCGTAGGATAATTTTTCTATTTTTTTAAACACGCTACGATGGACCTGATGGAGCAAATCAAATTCACAAGTGATATTTAAAGAACAATGTCCTTATCCTACGTAACAAAAATCTAATTAAAAAAAACGGGCAGTGCAATTCTGATTATATCACACAATAATCTTTTATATTTTTCATTGAATGTATTCTCCAAGTATTCAGTATAAAATATATAAACGTTGAATGTTCAAAAAACTTATCGCCTATTCGTCCTTCAAAAAATCATCGTCCATTTTCTTGAATTTTTCTCTGTAGTCTTCAGGTACATCAACTAGTTTCAAATTATCCAATCCTATCTCCTCTTCAGTTCTATGAGGAAAATATAGAAAAAAAGTGTGTAACTCATATTTTATGTGAATATGGTGAAAGAATTGAAATTTACCTGATTAAAATGTCGATGACATTCTCGCAGGCTAGAAGTGCTGCTTTATCTTTCTCCCATTTGTGATATTCTCGGAGTATCACGTAAGTATTCTTCGATCTTATTATTTCACGAGCCTCTTTCGTCGCACATAATTGACACAATGCCTCCAGGATCATAATTCTGCAGAAAAAAATTGAGTAAATTGAAATTTCTAATATTTATCGATTTGTGAATAAATCAAAGGTACCTGATGTCAGGATCAGCTTCCCGCTTCTTGGTTTCAGCCAAGTACTGCAGATCCAACGGCAATTTCTCGTTATCTTCGTCGTCAAACTCCTCTGGTCCAGCGAGAGGCAGTAATAAATAAGGCAACAGATCAATTTCCTCACTCAGCAGCCACAAATGATTCTCATGATCGAAGCAACAATTTCTCAGGGTTCCAACTACACCACCACGTCTGACAATGCTGTCCTGGTACTCTGTGAAAGGTAGAAGCTTCTGAATCACGGGATTATCTCTATCCATCAATCGTCTGCAATAAAATGTATATTTTCAATTATTTTATTTAATTCAAAGAAAGATTTAGATAATTAATGCAACAATGACAAACCTCCTGACCGTTTCAGATTGACTGAGATTACTCAGAACTGGTCCCAAATAATGTAATTTAGCTCCTTTTGTGTTGTAACTGTTGGTGAATGCAAATGCATGAATGATATCATTCCAATTGTAATTAGCTTTTTCTGTGAGAGCTACTATTCTGTCGACGAGACATCCTGGTCTCGTTACGTTTGAGAAAATCATGCAGCAGGGATCAGCAAGAGTACTCTCTTTATCCAAAATTGAACTGCAAGAATTTTAACAAAGGGATATTAGTTTTTATTGTTTTAGAATTGGGGAAAAAGGCGACTAGGTCAATTATTCACCTGATACACACGTGGATGAGGTCATCAGTACGTCCATCACATGCCTTCATCCTCGAGGTCTCTGAAATGAGCAGCAAGGCTTTGGCACCAGCCTCATCACCAGAAATATTGATCAAAGCAAGTGCTGCATCTTTGGATATCGTTGACCTTGAGTCATCGAGTTGACAGAGGAGAATCAGCTGACGTAGGACATCGGGACAGCTCAGAATGAGCTCTCGGCCTTCATGAGTACCAGTGAGAGCTGAATTCAAGAAAAGATAATTAAAAATCTGACATAAACGAATTCATTAACAAAAATGGGTTAATTCTTCAATTTAATGAAGAATATCTCGGAATTGAAGGGAGATACAGAAATTTTCATAGAGATCTTTTTTCTAGCTCTTGAAATCCTCTACAAAAAAGGTCTCTACGAAAATTCTCCTATTTCCTTCAGATTCCGAGATAAATCAAAAAAATTGTTTCAAAACCCCAAAAAAATCATCAACTCACAGAGAACATATTGAACAGAGACTGCCTGTAAGTCGAGTCTACTCTCGACATCCAGGAACTGCACGATTTCCTCCAGTGCCTCCATGATTCCACAGGTGACTCCAAAACCTCCGAAATGTCCACGGAATCATTCGAGTTCCTCCAGAGACCACATGGTCTCCTTGAAATAAAAAAAACCCAATAAAATTCCAATAACCCTCACGAACGTCACCACTGTGCCGTGGAATTCCAGCCAATCAGGGCCTCTGTATCCTGCTGCGATATCCGGAAGAGCCGTGATCTGATTGGTCGAGAGGTGCATTGGCGTATTCGCCTATAAACTCGTTCGGTCGAGTCCATTATGAGAATTTCGTGGGGATGTCTGGTATTTTTCACTTTGGTGAAAAAAAAGGCGGTTTTTTTTATCTTCCTCTGATGGAGAAAACTTTCACCGAAATAATTCGTCACTCTGAGCACATCACACGATAATTAATAAGTGACGTTGGATAATATCAATCGGGATGAATTGATATCGAAGAATTTTCTAACGGTAGAAAAACAAAAGTCTTGTGAACGCGATTGTGTGGCGCGATTGAGTCTCTCGGCGCACGCACACACAGAAGCAAGGGCCCCACCGACCACATGATGATGCATACCCCCCCTGAGCACCGAATTTGGCCTCGCCCCCTTTCGTACACGACCCGACAGTTCACAATCGGTCACCTGCATGCACGGGTCACTATTATTTCTCGTAAGATGTGTCAAGATTTATTTAAAAATATAGATAAATTTAATAAATGTGAAAATTTGTGGAAATTTAATGATAAATTTGGAAAATTCATTGAAGAAGATAATAAAGTGAGGTTCAATAGGTTATCATCAGGTAAGAAATACAAATTCTTGATATATACGTTTTTTTTTTTTTTTTCTGGTGCAAATTCACTTTAAAATTCTCGTGTCCACAAAAGAAATTAATCCTCTATTTGTTCGGTTTTTATTTTACGTCAATGTTTTCGCTTTTTTTCGTGAGTTTCATTTGGTATTTTTTGGTGGGAAAAAACTGGATTGATGACGAAAGTTTTGTGTTTGTGTGGGGGAATCGTTGGCTCTACGTTTTTAAAATGAAAAATCATGTATTCTAGGTTCTTTATGGGATCAATGAATTTTTTTAACAAACTCAAGAGCACTAGGTGCATTTGAATTTATTGTGGATTGTTGGGTGAGGATGAGACGAAAATAGGCGAACATACTGTCAAAATTCAACGTTTCAAGAGTTAGAGTGAGAGAAATATACACGAGAGCAAAACCGGTCGTGTGTGGGGCTTCCTCGCGTCGTTTGGCTCTCCTTAGCGACGACGCTTTTGCCTCCTTTACTAAGTGTCCATTTATTCCTTGAAATTTAACTTTATTCATATTTTTTAAAATCATTGAAAAAGGGTTGAATTTTTTTTTTTTTTTATTAAAAAAAGGAAAATTTACATTTTTTTCAATTAAAAAAAAAATTGGATTTTCCATTTTTTTTTTGGAGCAAAAAAAAATTTGTTTATTCCTTTAATTCGAGAAATAGGAAATTTTTCATTGAGAATTCAATTTTTAAATCACATTTTTATTGGCAAGAGTTTAATTCCTCACTGCATCGGTTGTGGATGAATCATCCAGTTTGCGCGGGACTAAAAATATGATATAAACTTGAGTAACACTATTTCTGATAATTTTTGTATTAATCTCTTGTGCTAGAGTTTATTTACAATTGTTTCGCTTTTTTTTTTTCGGAGAAAATGGAAAATTGTCATTAAAATCGAGTGGCACTTGCGTTGGATCATGTGACAGTGTAAACAATGTTTTTTCAACTCAAAATATAAATTCTTTGGATTCCCGTTATTTTTCTGAGTTAGAAAATAATAGGGGAAAAAATACTGGAGTTAGAGAAGTACGAAAGTTAAGGAAAAAATGATAAAATCGGAATTCTTGAGATAAGAATGTAATTTTTGTGCTGCTAAAAAGGCAACGTGGTAGAGTCATTAGAAAATAATTTATCAATTTCATAATTATTTTGGAGAAATCAATGAATTTTATGTTTTACATTATTACAGAGAAAATTGAATGAATAGAAATTGAGTTTTTAGGCAATTCTCATTTTATTTTTAGTGAAAATGAAAAATTAGTGGATGAGGGTGTGAATTAGGTTCGTTAGAGTGTTGAGGTTAGAATCGCATGATTCTTATGTAAAGAAAACTATTTAACACGTGTACATTTTCATAATTTTCTTAAATTTATTTTTTTTCGCAAATTCGATGATTCACATTAATTAATAATTTTTAAATTAAATGATGAAATGTGAAAATTTCATGATTAATCAGTTCTTTTGGAAATATCTCGATAAATAATGGAGATACGACTTTTTTCATTATAACCTTTTTTGTAGATCTGATTCTGCTCTACAAAAAAGGTATCAATGAAAAATTCCGTATCTCTCTTAATTCCAGAGATATTCATAATTTTATACATGAATACAATAACATTATTTTTCCTTAAATTTCGTAGGTTTCATTTAATTTACTATTCGAAGAAAGAGAAAGTCTGAACTTAATCAATGAAATCATCAACTCATTCATTAAAAGTTATTAAAGATACAGAAATCTTAATTAATCTGATGGAATTAATAACTAAATTAAAGCAACCAACACTTCTTAATTAATAAAGTAAAATCACATGATAAAAAACTGAATTTAAAAGTAACAATTGAATTTAACGTCTCTCTGTCTATTAAAAAATTCAAATACTCAAGAATTATTAATAAACAAATTAGCCAAACGAGAATTAAAAATTTAATCAGTTAAAAAGGTCTAGGCACCGAGTCGATCAATATCACAAGTCTTTCCCCAATTTATAATAATCAAAGGGACTGTTAGAAATTAATTAATTAATTCTCATTGAAACTCCAGTGGCTCCAAATGAAATCACAATAATTCCAATAACTTAAAACGATTTTTCGAGGTCAAATTTAATTCTGAAGAAATCACAATCCTCTGAAATTCAAAGAAAATCTCCATAAACTGCAACAAAAATTGATTTATTAAAAAAATTCAGTAATAAATAATGAAGACAAACGAAATACCTGAGAAATAAAAAAAAAATCCTCTGCATCTAAAAAACGATGAAGACTTACACGAATTTATCAAAAAACTTTGAGTCATGGATCATAAAATTGTCTACAAGAAAAGTCTCCCTAAACCCCCAGAAAAAAAAAAAACAAAACCTCAAAAGTGAAATCGCCTCATTCATCCTCATTGCCACTGAAATAAAAGCCTCGAATTATTGATCTCAAAGAAAAAGAAAAAATGAATTATCTAGGCTAATGAGAACTTGAGAGCACAGGTAAATAAAGCAAAAAAAAAAAAAAAAACCCATCAGCCTCCATTTTGTCAGAAGTTTAAATCCTATTAATATAAAAGTCCCCTTTCACCTGCTCTGAGTGTGCACACACATTTTACATTGCCGCAGGTATAAACGAAGTCAGGCGCGACATAGTGTTCAATAAATGTTTTATTTAATTCAAAAAATCCGTCTCCTCCAATGATTTTCCATGGGACAAGTTGCGCTTTCACCCGCACTCCCAACTAACATAGAAGAAAGAGACAAAGTTCCTTCTCTCCGCAACAAAGTGATAATGCCCTTCATGTGATAATACCACTTGTTTTTTTTTTTAAATAAATGTAAAAGTGACATATTCGTGCACCGAAACAATTCACTTTTGGGGCCATCCTCGTTCTCCACAATGGCTCGATCGACCGCCGCACCACCGCCCCAGTATCTTCCCCAATCACAGCGATGACTCTGATCTCCATGTTATTGGTCGATTCCCATCCCAACATTGAAACACACCCCAAAATGTAACTCTCAACTGTATCTCTCTCTAAGGCTTCCACGAGTACCAAAAACCACCGTTAAGTGCAGTCCAAAGCGCCTCAGTCGCTTCTCTCCTCTCTCTCTTTCTCTCTCGCACCCCCCACCCCCGGACTTTGACGTTTTACCGGCTGATAGAAGGAATGCAAAGGCAAATGAAAGGAAAATAAAACACAAACGTGAAAAATAGAACTTGAAGAGTCGAATAAATTTTTGCTCAATAAATACTCTTCAACGGGATTATCTCGAATGGAATATTGATTATTCATCTTCTTTTAAATGATTTTTTCCCGGATTTTCTTTATTTTGAAATAAGCGGGAACTTTTTGCGGAGGTAAGGGGGGGATAAATTTCAAGTTTCTTGTATACGCGCGTTTCGGCGGGATTCCCACCGTGAATTCTCATCTTGGAAGAGTGGAGAAAAGGAATAAGTAAAAATGGAGAATATAAAAAATAAAGGAGGGAAGATGGAAATAAAAATAAAATTGTGAGAAGGAAGCTGAACGGGAGAAACGAGAAAAAAAGGGGAGGGGAGAGAGAGTGCCCCGGTCTATTCGATTGTGTGTGTGTGTGTATCATGCGCGAGTAGAATATCTCCGTGACACGGAGACTCCCGAAGTTTTTCATCCACTGTAGCCAATGAGAGCGCGCTTCTCATGCTCGTCCACCAGTCACAAAACTCGAGAGATAGGCAACGTCGCGTCTAACCGAGAGGCCCTCACCCGTCCGTGAACCGAACAGCAGCAACGACAATGACAACATCACAAACGTCGTATTTTCGTATTAATAACACGAGAATTCAACCATCTTTGAAAAGAGATACCGAGAGGCCATTTTCTCTTGATTCTTGTATCTCCACGTTTTTTTAAATCTCTCGGGACAATTCGGGGATATTTTTTCATAAAATTACTCCGAAATTTCCGCACAATTTTAATTAATAGTAAATTAAATAATACACAATTTAACACTTTATTGAATTAAGGGAAATAAGAAAATTCTTACTTCTCTATTACGTGAACGTTTAACAACGACAAAACGTGGTTTTGCGCAGTTTCCATGACCCAGATTGTTAACGAATGGGGAGTTTGCTCGGCGCACGGAACAGCTGTTGCCTGCCGCGAACATTTCTACCACAGCATGAAAACGGCTTGGTTATTTAGTTTTCGAATATGTGCGCGCGCAGCTTGGCGGCTTCGTCGCCACAATTTTTCTCAGGGACGTATGGGTAAATCCTTTTCTTTTAATTTTTCAAACTATTTTAAATTGTGCAATTCTTTATCACTCATTCCCACTCGTTTTAAAGTGCGTGGAGGTGGGGGGAGGGGGTGCAGTTGAGTCTAAAAAAGTGGCGGAATTTTCAAAAACCCAAAAAATCCTTTAATTCCATTATCTCAATAGAAAAAAAATGTGAAAAATTCAGGGAATTTTCCTCTTTAAAAGAAAAAGAAACGCAAAACCAGGAACCGATTTTTTTTTCGAGTTCTCAGGGTGACTGACCCCTGACAGGTGTTTTCAAATTCCAAAAATCCAAAAAAAAAATTCATAATTAAATAATGAAAATCAGTGCACGTGGAATGAATTTTCGAGTTTCGAAAGTTTTGTCGATAATTGTCGTGAACTCGGTAGTTTCGTAAAAAAAAAAATATTATAATAAAATAATAATTGTGTTTGAGGAAGAGGTGCCTCGGGAGCCCACGTCTCTGGCGTCCCTCGGTACGCCACTGGGGCCCCCAAGTAAAAAGCACTCTCCCCACCCCTCCACTCACTTCACCGCGCGCCGTCTCGCTATACCGAACCAGTCAGTTCCTTGTTTGCCATACAAAATCCAATAGTTTGCCTTGGGTAGCCCCCGTGAGTTGCAAGTATGCTCCGTCGCAGTACGTTTTAACCGTCCCTCAGCGAATTAAATTAAGTTGAAAAGTATCTGCAACAATCTAAACTCCTCCACGAACAAATAATAAAGTGTCTAAACAAATAATGTTTTAACGTTTTAATATTCTCAATCGTATTTGCTCCGAAGATGCGTGAGAAAATAATTGTGATACGGAGTACACGGTGGTATGAAGCTTATGTGCGTGCCGTGAGGCAAAAGTGCAAGGGAGCATAGTAGTTGTTTCCTGTTGTGTGTGGCGGCTGGACCGGCCTGTCCAGGGCATCTTGCCCTTACAATTTTTAAAAAAAACCCCATATTTTTCATTGTCCGGGTGTTTTTCTCCCCTCAACGAATCGCCAAGTTTTCACTCGATTCAATCATTCAAGAAACGTTCGGAAACAAAATAAAACTGCCTGTGCTTCTGTGTATTAGTGCGTTGGAAGGAAAAAAGTTTAAAAAATTCTGAGGAACAGAGAGAAACGTTGGAGGCATCACATCGTGTGTGTGTGTGTTGAGAGTTGGCGTGGATATTCCTCCTTTGCTACGTGGTGTGTGCAAGATAGTAAATGTTTCTTTTTTTTTCTTCTCTTTTCTTATTCTTTTGAATTACAAAAGAATAAGAGGAAATAAAGTAAATAGGATTGAGGGTGGGAGAGGTGAGGATTTAGTTGGGGGAGACAAAAGAATTTTTTCTCGTCGATGAAAATTCTTTAATTTGGCCGTTTTTTTTTTTTTTTTTCATTTAATATCGCGTGAATTTCGGGGAAGAATGAGAGAGGCTTTTTGGTGCGTTGGGGCCAAGGGTACGTCTCACCCAGGAGGCCTCAGCTACGTCGACAGGGGCCCTCCCGGTAATTCATTGAGCACTGTGTGTGTGTGTGTATGTGTGTGTTGAGTTTAGTTTAGTTTAGTGTTTTTGAAGCGACAGTGGTGGAATTATCTTGAATCCACATTTTTCCTTTTTTCAATTATTATTTGGGGAAGTCGGGGAATTTTTGTGTTAGTACGTGTGGCGCGGTTGAGTGTGTTATGTATTTACTGAGGAATATATTGCGTAACGTTTGTGAGCGCCGGAAAACGCTCAATCGTGTGCGGCACATCACGACATTTCTCTTTTATTTTGAATTTTTTCGTATTTTTTTAAATTATTCTCAGTGGGATTTTGTCTTTCTGAGGGGTTCTCCTGGGGTTGCGATATGTGGGCGGATTTTTTTTCGGGATTTTTGAGACCCGCGGGATTTTTTAAGGGGAAAAATAGCTCACGCGTCCCCCCGCGCGCAGAGAGAACACTAACACTATTACTGCGTTGGAAACCACTACTATCGGCGCTATCCCCACTCCTCTTTTTCCACCGACACAATCTATGTGTTTCGCTCTGTTCTTTCTTGGCAGCCTTTTTTTTTTATTATTTTCTTCATTTTTTTTTTTTTTTTTGCATGGGTGAATGTGTGCGTGGATGGGAAGGATTGAGTGTGCGTGGAGAGGTAACTCTGTTGCCCCGCCGCTGGTTTTGCCGGCAAACTTTGCTCCGCAGTTTTGAGGCAACGCGTATTTATTCCTGTATACCAAATCGCTGTTTAAATTATTTATTTTTAAAATTACTATTCAAGCAATGAATTTAACATTTTTTTTTTAATAATTTAATAAAATTAAGATAAATTTTGTTACAGGGCCAGTTGATTCACCTCACAGTACCTACATCTGATAGGTGAGTCTTCTGCCCATTAAAAATCTCAATAATAATCATTACAATGAAATATAATATCTAACAAGTGTTTTTATTTATTTTCCAGAAATTTCCAATGTAATTTGAAATGAAACGAGTTCGTGGGGTGGACGAGGTAACAACGCCAACTGGAGTAACGCAAAAACATTCATCACAAGTTAGTGTTAGTGTGGGAGGTGTATTAAATAGTGGAAATAATTTGGAATATCATACAAGTGGTATTGTTAGTGGTGTTACATCTGGTCAATCAGTGAGGCCATTAAATACTAAAGAAATGCCGGGTAGTATACAGTTTGGTACAACCCAAACACAGCAGCAGTATGCTGGGGCAATTGTCGTGCCAACCGCTGCTCCATCACCTGTTAAGGTATGTCATAAATTAGATAATTAATTAAAAATATTTGCCAGAGCTCATGAGTTCAATCTGGAGATTGTAGCTTCATTTACTTTTTTTCTTAATTCAATGAAAAACATGAAGGAAAACACATTTTTTAGGCTGCTGTGGGTGGTAATTACGGTACAACTTGTAGCATTAACAATGTGACAATTGGATCGCACGTTAGTACTGGTCTAGGTATTGTACCATCACATTTGCAGCAACCATTGTCCATAAGGCACAAGGTAATTCATCAAATTGTACTCATGAGCTCGAGCATGTTTCCTAGTTTCTTTTAACTTGATTTTATTGCAGGAAAAGAATGAAAAAAAAAAAAAAAAAAAATGTGTAACGTTTTTCTACCATCACTCTCGATTTATGTTTTTTGTACAAATATTAGACAGCTGTTTGTAATTTATCTCTTTGTTTATTTATCTTCAAAGCACAATTGAAAAACAGAGGTTTATTCTCATTATCAAATTAATTAAAATTAATTTTTCCTCAAATAATTTATGATTTCAGGTGCATACAAATGCAACAGCACCACTGGCCCCAACACCACCAGCAAGTTTAAGTTCGAGTAGTGGCTCACAGCAGCAATTTCAAAGATTAAAAGTCGAGGATGCATTATCATACTTGGACCAAGTTAAATATAAATTCAACGATCAGCCCCAAGTTTACAATGATTTTTTGGATATTATGAAGGAATTTAAATCCCAAAGTATCGATACACCTGGTGTTATAACACGTGTTAGTAATTTATTCAAAGGACATCCAGAATTAATTGTTGGTTTCAATACATTTTTACCACCTGGCTACAAAATCGAAGTACAAGCTAATGAACAGGGTTATGCATTTCAAGTATCAGTCAGTATGCCAAGTCCAACAGCAACTCATACAGCAACAATATCCCAGCATCATTGTACTGTAAATGTTGGCTCACCACCAGTAGCATCACCACCGAGTCAACCAGCTAAAGCACCATCTGTATTACAAATAATGCAGGGCTCTGGAAATATACATCACGCAGCTCCAAATAATATAACAATAACAAATCATAGTTTAACTATTCATGCATCAGTACCATCACCACCGCCAATTCAATCGTATAATAATTCACATATAAGTGCAGCGCAGGCGCAGGCTGTTAGTCAAGCACTCAGCCAGGCTCAGGACGGCGTACAAAATAGTGGACAAACACAACAAAGTCAACCCGTTGAATTCAATCATGCCATCAATTACGTCAATAAGATTAAAGTAATTATTTGTAAATAATTTATTGGTGATTTTTCAATTTAACAATAATTCACAATAATTAAATTTTTGTTATTTTTTTTTTTTTATAGAATCGGTTTCAAGGACAACCAGCCAAGTACAAACGTTTCTTGGAGATTCTGCACACATATCAGAAAGAGCAAAGAAACTTGAAGGAAGCTGGACAAATGGGTGCTGGTAGTGGGAGTGTTCCATCTGGTGGTAAACATTTGACTGAGGCTGAAGTTTATTCTCAGGTTGCTCAATTGTTTGAGAATCAAGAGGATTTGTTGGCTGAGTTTGGACAATTTTTACCAGATGCTACGAATCAACAGAGTGCACTGGTGAGTTTCTTTTCTTTTTTTTTCTTATTCACAATTTCTTGATTTATAAATTGTAAATATCATTTTTCTTTCTTCCACAAATAATAATAAAATAAAATAAATATTAAAACACTAAACAATGATTTTCCACCCTGTGTGGTGCCTAATTGGTGCTAGTCTGCAATGTTTCAGGGCAATAAAACCGCAGTGAATGATCACGCCGCAATTGTTAAAAAACCACTGGGCTTAAAGACATCCTACAACAATACAACAACGATACCACGTGATCATCGTGAGACTGGTAATACCGGTGGATTAGAACGTGACAGAGATCATCGTGATCGTGACAGAGACCGTGATCGTCCTGGTGTACGTGATTTAAATAGTACCCAAAAATTCGGCCACAATACAGGCCAATTAAAACGTAGCCCATCATTTCCACCATCAGTAACAACTGGTAATTCCCATCATGGTCCACCACACGGTCCACCGCCTCCGAAAAAGCACAAAGTAGCAGCATCAGTGCGTGACGTTACAATAGCAGATGCTGGAAAATATGGTACACTAAATGACTATGCATTTTTTGATAAAGTGAGAAAAGCCCTGAGATCTCAGGAGGTCTACGAAAATTTTCTGAGATGTTTAGTATTATTTAATCAAGAGATTGTATCAAAAAGTGAATTAATTCAACTAGTTACTCCATTTCTCGGACGTTTTCCTGAATTATTGAGATGGTTTAAGGAATTCTTGGGTCATTTACCCGAGACAGCCGGTATTATAACATCATCAACAAATTCAAACAGTGGCCTAATTGAATCATTACCAAATAATGTTGTCAGAAGTCATCAAGAACGTCCGCAGGGTGATTTAGCTATGGAGATTGATTACACAACGTGCAAGAGACTGGGTGCTTCCTATTGTGCATTACCAAAATCCTATGTACAACCTAAATGTTCTGGTAGAACGCAATTGTGTAGAGAGGTATTGAATGATACATGGGTATCATTTCCAACGTGGTCCGAGGACAGTACATTTGTGACATCACGTAAAACGCAATTTGAAGAATTTATATACAGATGTGAGGACGAGAGATTTGAGCTGGATGGTGTTATTGAGACAAATGCAGCTACAATAAGGGTCTTTGAGGGTGTACAGAAGAAAATGAATAGAATGACGCAGGAAGAGCTGCAGAGGTTTAAACTCGATGATTGTCTGGGTGGTTGTTCGCCTACAATACATCAGAGAGCATTGAAAAGAATATACGGTGATAAAGCAGCTGATATTATTGATGGATTAAAGAAGAATCCAGTTGTTGCTGTGCCAGTTGTACTGAGGAGACTGAAAAGTAAAGAGGAAGAGTGGCGAGAGGCGCAAAAGGGCTTCAATAAAATATGGAGAGAGCAGAATGAAAAGTACTATCTAAAATCACTGGATCATCAGGGAATTAATTTCAAGCAGAATGACGTTAAGGCATTGAGATCTAAGAGCTTGTTCAATGATATTGAGACACTGTGCGACGAGAGAAATGAACAGAATGATAATGGCAGTGAGGGACAGGGTAATGGTGGTCCACACATGGTATTACCTTACAAAGATAAATCGGTACTAGATGATGCTGCTAATTTATTGATACATCATGTCAAACGACAAACTGCTATACACAAGGAGGATAAACAACGAATAAAGTTATTATTAAGACACTTTATACCAGATTTATTCTTTCATCCACGACAAGAATTGAGTGACGATGAGAGAGATGAGGATGAGGAGAAAGATGAGATTGGCATGCCAAGTGGCTCGCAATCATTGACAACAAATGCAGTGCCATTGGGACTTCAGGGATCTAGGAATAATAAAGCATCGCCATCACCACCTAATCCAACAATTAAGAGTGAGGGAGATATTAAATTACCTGTTCATGCATTATCAACGGATCCTGAAGAGGCTTACACGTTGTTTATGGGCTCGAATAGTTGGTACTTGTTCCTGAGGTTACATCACATACTTTGTGAGAGACTCACGAAGATGTATGACAGGGCAATGGCACTTGCTGATGAAGAAGCTCAGTATAAACAGCAGAGAAAGGAGAGCACTGCTGTTGCACTCAGGTTAAAACCAAAAAGTAAGTTTGCTCATTTATATGAATTTATTGATGAATTAAATGAATTCTCATTAATTGCTTATTTTTTTTTTTTTCAGGTGAAATAGAAATTGAAGACTATTATCCAACGTTTCTCGACATGGTGAAAAATGTTCTCGATGGCAATATGGAGAGTACAGCTTATGAGGATACACTCAGAGAAATGTTTGGGATTCATGCCTATGTGGCATTCACCCTGGATAAAGTAGTATCTTATGCAGTTAGACAGGTAAGAAATGGGGGAAAAAAAGCATTGAAACTATGACGAATAGAGGAGGAATAATCGCTAGAAAGTATATTGACCTCGTTATTGAATTTTTTTCAATTCACACAGCTGCAGCACCTAGTGACCGACTCATCGTGTCAACACTGCATGGAAATGTTTCATCGTGAACAGAGACAACCAAAGGAGAACAGTGGTGCTGGTGGCCTTTGTGCGACTGCTTATTTGAGGGTTGGTGCTGAAATGGCGTATCAAAGAAGAGCCGAGGCTGCTATGGCCAGTGAAAATTCTTATAAAATATATATTGTGAGTATTTTATTGATTAAACGTATTTAATCGAGTGAATTCGATTAATTTGGATGAATGAATTCTTCTGGGTCATTGGTTTTTCATTGAATATCTCGGGAAAATAATGGAGATTAAGGAATTTTTGTTGGAATTATTTTTTTTTAACAAATTTGTGAACAGCTTGATTAATGGAATTCTCATTTTTTTTTTTTCATTTGCAGTACAAAAAAGAGTGTAAAATGACGATAGAATTATTGGACAATGAGAATGAGGATACACCAGAGGGTTGTAATGATCGTGAAAGAGAGGATGTTAATGCCTCTGAAAAATGGTCAACCTATGTTGAAAGATATACAACACCAATAATCCAAGCCAGTCCAAAGGAAACACCAACATCACCAAACAATGAGACGAGCAATACAACAACAACCACCAATCATCCTGTGAGTAGCGACCAGGCAGCAAGGGGGGGAAGGGGCAGAAAGCGCAAGAACACTGACATTAACAAGAAGGTATAGGACCCACGAGCCTTTTCATTAAAAAAAAAATCATTGCCGCCATTGTAGCTTGCATTCGTTCGTTTATCCCGTAATTGTGAATTGCAACCGACTACGAGAAAACGATAAAGAGCACAGAGAGAACTGAAGGAAAAAATAATAATTAATTAACAAATAATAATGAGAGAAAATGAACGAAAGTATATCATCAAGAGTCCTGCGAATCGACGCAATCACGTCATTATCATCGTCATGTCATTTCCCTTTTTTTTTTTAATCAATCAAATTTTGTTTTTTTTTTTTTCTCTCTTGAATGTGATCTTTCTTTCGTCTATCGCTCTCTCACTCCACTGCGGCATTCCGAATAATCAATTTCTTAAAAATACGAAATCATCGACAATTCATCTACATAATTTTTCCTCAATTTTCTCAATTCAACTCATTTTTCATATACTTATTTCATTCAGCTGAAGAATAATTGAAAAATGCATTTTTCATTATTTTAACACATTCGCTTTAATTAACCGGAAATCGCAGTTATCAATCGAGAAAAATTGATTAATTAATAAAATTCATGTAGTCTCATGATTAATTACACTTTGAGGCAAAGGCCTGTGCTTTCTCGCCCCTCGTTTTTTTTTTTTTTTTTTTAAATCACTTTTGGCTTTTTGTTTTTATACTTAAGACACAAATTTTCTTGATTTGTTTTTTTTTTATGGATGAATTTTTTTTATCAAAAATGTTTATTCGCTGATCTGGCCCATTGCCCTTGGGCCGAGACAATTCGAGTGATTGCTCATTGAACGAGGCTGAAAATTCATTAAAATTTTTATTGAATCCTCGTTCGCATTTGAATGGAAAAATGTAACTCGTGCCATTGGATTTGTCGAAGGCGATCGAGGCTCGCTGGGATAAATTAATGAGAATTGACGTGAATTTTTTTTTTAAATTGATGATAAACCAAATTTTCGTGTTTCCCCAAATGAAAATTTAATTTAACTGCAGCATGTCCTGGTGAAGTTTTTCGTTTTCCCCCCAACCCCCCTCATGCGATTTATTAATTTTCTATTACTCTCGGTACTCAATGGGTTACACGGTATAATTGGTCTATTTAATTTATTAATAGTTATTTTTGTCATGCATGTGTATTTTTTTTTTCTCTTCAGAGATTAATGGAATTCTTGAAAATTCTTCCACTGCGCTTATGATGAATCTAGTCGGTACTTCGGTTAATCGTTAATTGTTGCAAGTATTCAGTGAAAATCGAGGAAGAATATTTGATTGAATTAAGATGAAATAATAATTATTCCAGTATTTTTTACGTCAATATCTTTGGAATGATGAGAAAGGAAAAAGGAAAAATTTGTGGATTTTTTTTCATAATTTCGGAGGAAATTAGGAATTAAAGCCAATTAAATCCTCAATTTTTTTTAAATCCAATTGTTCTCGAGATAATGTTCTTTTTTTTTAATGCAATAAACGCCGAGAGTGACACGAGTCGGGGACAATTCACAGATTTTGTTGACGAGCGAGCCCAGGCAAGCAACAAAAAAAAAAAAAAACATTAAAAAATAATCGCGTTTACGGAGTTTGAGAAATTAGGAGAGAAAATGGGCAGAGACCCTCTTTCTTTTTTTTTTTCTTTTCTTTTTTTTATTAGTAAATGAATATGTAAATATATACATAATAATGATGGATAATAATTGACATATGTAAATAGATTTTTTATACGTATCGAGTTAATTAAAAAAAAAAAAAAAAAAAAAACGTAGAATCTCTGATAATTTGTAAAGAAAAAAAAAAAGGAAAAAAAATGAGAAAATTCAAAGTGAAAGCAAGAAAACACAAATTTCATAAAAATGATGAAAAAAATCTCTTCGGGTGACAGTTAATCGTCACTAATAATAAAAATGTTGTTATTTAAATTATAAAAATTAACAAAATCGTACTACCCTAACGTACTGTTAAAAAAAAAACCATCGACAAATGAATAATGTATGGGGAGAAAATTATTTTTTTTACACACGATAAAACAAAAATTGAAGAAAAACCTTGTGTAAATCATTTAAATTAAATAATTTAACACTAGAGAGAAATGAAATGAAAAATCAACAAAAATCATAATTTTTAAAATTAAAAGAAAAAATGGCAATATTTAGGGATCTCAAAGTTTGCTCGAAATGTTTTTTTAAAAACTTTTTCTACAATTTGAAAAAAAAGAGAGAAAAGATGAAAAAAAAAAAAACGACAGAGAAGATAAATTATTAATAAACACGGAGTAAAGAACAAAAAAAAAAAAAAATGGAAAAACAAGTTCAAAGTAACTCGATAAGTTTAATTTTCTATGTAAGTGAAAAGTGAGAAAAAGAAGGAAATTAAAAAAATTAGGATTTGTGCAAAGTTGAGGACACGAATTAATTTCCAACGTGTCAAGTGATAATTACCTGTTTAAAGGAATTCTCCTTTTTTTAAAAGAAAATTAAGTGTCTCCATCAGGTGCCACTGAAATTCTTAAAAAAAAAAGGATTTTTAATGAAAAAACGTACAATTTTGTTACAAAATGTTGAGGAAAAATCGCACAATTTGGCATTGAAAAACAATTTTCTACCAAAAAATAATAATTAAAAAAAAAAAAACAAATGCTCATTAACTTTGCACAAGCGCCCCTGCCCCGCCCCCTCCAGTCACATAATAATAATGAAATTCGTTGAATCGTATTTTTTCCTTTCGAAAAATTCGAGCCAATTCGTCTACTAATTAAACTGAAGATTAATAAGATTTAACAAAAAAAAATAAATAGAAAAAAAGGAAATAATAACAATTTAATAAATTTCGGTGCATTCTCGCACGTTCAATCCGTCTGGACGTCATAAACTTCCTCAAAGTACACACGATCGTGAACGAATAGAATTAGAAATTGGAAAGTTTTAAAGAAATGTAAAAAAAGAAGTGAAAAAAGTGGAAAAAAACGGGAAATTTAGGGGAATTACGTTTAAATAATTGATCTTGCATACCTGCCGCAGGACGTGCGGGATGACTTGCAATTACTGGTGATCGTGATAATTATTATTTTTTTCATTTTGCAAATTGAAGGATTAATCAATGATTAATATGAGCTATGAAAGTTAAAATCGAGACGACATAATTGCATGTAAATAAATGGGACATTAATTGTATTATTATCGCGTCAGGGTCTGGATTATTATTTTTCCCTTTTTTTTTTTTATTAATTAATTAGAGAGTAATTGTCCTACTGAAGAGAATGACTTGTAAAATATTTTCATCGAGACTAGTCTGTCGTCCGTACTTTCCAAATTGATAAATCATTAATTGTGAATCTGCGAATGAAAAAAAAATTAATTATTATGACACTGAAAAAGTTGATTCTTCCCTCTCTGACCCTCTCACACACACACACACGTACACATTCACACACACACACACACATAATTTTCCCTTTATATAAACGAATTTTAATCTCTATATATATATAAGATATATATATATATATATTTTGTAACTGTAACTGTATATGAGTAAAAAAATGATATAATGATATAAATAACAACAATATTGTATAGAAGAGAGATATTGAAATACATGAACGATGCTTTTAAAAAAAAATATATTATATCGTCTAACATCATTTGTTGTACCACTAAAAAAAAAATTTCATTACTTTTGTTTTTGCTTTACTTTTTTTATATGAATTCGTTGATAATTTTATTATTAATTTGTTACTCTGATTTTTTTCATCATAATTTTTGGCTTTTTTTATAAATCATTATGTATTCACGTAATTTTGAAAAATTAAGTGCATTACAAAAGATTTATTGAAAATTGAAGTTTTTTTTTAGGTACTTTAGTTGAGTTTTCTTGCTTTTATTTTCTTTTTTTTAATCTATTTTTGTTTATTATTTTAATTTGTTTGAGGAGAATGAGGGAAATTTTTGTTGAAAATTTGTGTCTTTTGCTCCTGTTTCAATTAAATATTTAATAATATTGCTCTTCTTTTTTTTTTTTATAAATATTTTTAATTGAGAAAACAATATATCTCTTTTCTAACATAGCGTGAAAATTCTTTGAATATGAATTTAATTTTAATAATAAATTATAATGAGATTAAATTGTGAAATGGAGGCGTGCGTGGGCTCACACACAAATGAAAAAAAAAATAACTATTTAATGATAAACAAGTAGGTGACATTAATTGACACTCCAAAAAAGTGTACAATTGATTAATTACTTTAGGCGCACAAACGAATGTTTAATTTTGCTCTATTTTATTTCAGTAAAAACTGTGAAAACCTTGTCTTTACTTTTTTTAGAATATCTCAGAAACCCTTAGAGATACGGAAAAAATGATAATGACCTTTTTTGTAGAGAAAATCAAGAGCTACAAAAAAGGTCTCTACGAAAATTTCTCTATCTCCTCTAGTTTCCGAGATATTCCCAAAAAACTAAAAATCGTTAGTACTGATTTTTTACTCTAAAATTTATTTATTTCTTTTTCGCAACAAAATTTATTCCTATTTCGTCGTAAAGACGTGCATTAGGGTATCACGTTGGCTCTCAAACGTCGGCCGGGTCTATTCACGAAGTTAAACAATTTTTTCCAATTTTTTTCATGCAAAGGCTCGATGAAAATATTTAAATTTGTTTATTTTTTGATGATATCCTCTGAATACCTTCGTTCTTAGACCCTTCCGATAGTCACTGACAGCACGACGTTATCCTCAATTATTTAAAAATAATTATTTTAATTAATGTATTGTACTTGAATTTATTCGAAGGCTTTGAGTAATTATTACGTTTTAAGTAGACACTAATGCATGAAAATTCGTATCATTCTGCTTGTATTTTTCACTCCATCATTTCAAAAATCCCAGCATTAATTAATTATCAATTTAATGAGTAGTTAATTAGTTAAACTGGCATGAACAATGTTAGTGCAGTTTTTTTGCGCAATTTGAGGGACTTAATCCCCGAATATTCTTTAAAATGCCTGTAATAATTTGAAAGAAAAGTTCTTGCTCGAAAAGTTGAGTTTATGAAGAAAAATCCTGAATGAATATTCGATATTTTTCATTATAAGTTAATCGATGGCAAAAAACTTCATGATTAAATTCTTATTAATTTCGTAATATTCTTTGCCATTGATTGAAAATCAATTTAATGTCAAAATAAATAAATAATTAATTATGAAAATTGTTTTAGATCGATGGAAATGGCTGGAGCTCATTGGGGAGAATTTTGGCTGGTCGTAAGCCTGTATTTTTGTACAGAAACGTTAGACAATGGAGAAAACAAGCGGCGAAGATGATGAGGCCAAGTGCATCGACTAATTCGACGAAAAATACAGAGTACGAAATTGCTAAAATAACTTAAAAATGTTTTTCTTTAATATCTTGGAATCTATAAGAGATAGAGAAATTTTCATAGAGACCTTTTTTGTAGCTCTTCATTTTCTCTATAAAAAAGGTCTATATGAAAATTTCTCCATCTCCCTTACTTTCCGAGATATTCCCAAAAAACTAAAAATCAATTTATTCTCTTAATTAATAATTAATTAATTTTTCAGTTCAACTGAACCCGAAAAACCCGAGGATCCGGACAACGTCAATGACTTACTGAAGAGTCCGGTGCTCCGAATGTCTGGTGACAGCTCCGACATAATAACATCAGACGAAACTCAATGCACATTCAATCCAAACAGTTATCACATGCTTTATGTAGCAAGTAAAGAAGCTTTTCTCTACAAACCAAACTCATTTGCACGAGCAAAAGAGGTAATTTAATTCTGCATCACCAATAACACTCCATCCAACTTCTTCAATCTATCTCTGAAATAAAGCAGAGCTTTAAAATTTTCTGCAAATATGAAATGCAATTTCATTCCAATCCACGAGTTATTCATGAAAAATAAAAAGTTATATCGTTGAATTATTTATCATTGTAAATATCCCGAGGGATTTGTCGAGTCAATGAGTTTTCTTATTGTGTCTTCAACCTGAATTTCCATTCAATCATTGAATATCTTTCGAGATATTACGAAGTGGAGGAGAAATTGTAAATAGAGAGTATTCTCCGATTTTATTGAAGAAAGGAAATAAAGGAATCGAGAGAGATGGGGAAATTGATGGACTTTTCCGGATTATGTCGAGTTTATTGGCAATATTGTATTGAATTTTTAAATAATTTTCCCATTAAAATAACTTAATGATTAATGAATTTTGTTGCAGTGTCATCCAACGGTAACGAAGAACTTAAACACGAAATTCCATCGTTGGCTATCAAACTGGGCATCAAAGAATGTAGCCGATGTGCAGCATCGCTTGTGTCAAGACTGGCTAATGGGACGTTACGAAAACTTGATTCCTCACAGGACACGTGTGATTACTGATAACGATCAGAGTCGTTCACCCTATCGGTCATACAATCGTTATCGTGTTGAGCGGATTAAAACGGAGAAAGAAGCGGAATCGTAGTTTCCATTGTCTCGTTAATTTAATCCAGAGAAAAAGCAGAAAAAAAAATTATTCAATAACTGATTAATTGTGTACAGTTCTGGGGACCATGTTTACGTGGTAATTAAATCATTTGTCTGTGTGTGTGTGTGTGTTATGTGTCTGTATGTGTGATAATGGAGGAATCATATGCAAATGGTGATATTCGCGTATGTGTGTGTGTGTGTGTGTGTTTGTGAAAACTCGAGGAAACTGATGAAAAAAAATGTGCAGATGGAATTAATTCACACGATAAATTGCAATCTCATCCAAAAATAATAATTAATTGAAACCTCTAAAAAAAAAAAAAAAACGTAATTTTTAAATCAATGTAAAATTATCGAATAATCTCAATTTCTCTTCATTCAATTTGTTAAATTAAAAAAAAAAAAACTACGCTATTATTATTTTCTTTTTATTATAAAAAATAATAAAATTAATACAATTTTCTAGATTCTCATTGACGTGCATTCCACTGAATAATATTTTTTTTTCTTTTTAAAGACACGAATTTTTTATTTTTCTTTGCTAATCATTATTTACCAGCATTTCTAGTTTGTATTGAAAATAATTGTTTAAACAATTTTTTCTTTTTTTTTTATCTATTTTTAATTAATTGAAAGAAGATAAAAAAAAGCGTTTTTGATGGAGAGAAATTTTCTTTATTGAAATTTAATTAATACCTTTTTGCTTATTACTATTATTATTATTGTTATTATTAATTATTATTATTATTATTATTTTCATTCTCAAATTTAATTCTGAACACAAAATGACAATCATGTACTTTGAAAATACTCATGCAGTACAAGTAACGGCCTTAATTAAATGAATAAATGAGAAAAACAAAAATAAATTGAAATAAATAAAGAAAATTAATTAATTTATATTTATCAAGACAATTAAAAATGTACAAAACGTAAGAAAATGAAACAAAAAAAGGAAGGAAAAATAATAATAATTTTATGTATATTTTTGGTTCTTTATTTTTTTTTTCACGAATTTCTTCGATTTTTTAAGTTTAATTTCAGAGCAGCTCTTTCAACTATTGTTATTATATATTATTATTATTATTATTATTATTTTTAATGTGCATAATGTGTACAGTAATCTGGACAATTATTTATCCATGGACTAATTGTGGAATGTATATTTTCTCTCTTTTTTTTTTTTTTGGATATGAATAATATATTTGTATAGAAGTGATGATAATGGGTGCTATAGAAAAATTCGTATTAAATCCCAAAATGACTTTTTTTTTTTAGATTAATTAATGAGAGAAAAATGGGAAAGACGTGCTTTGATATTTAGTCAATTTTTAAATTCTATTTTATGTTTTTCTTTTTCGGTTTATTTGAATTAATGAGAAATTATGGATGAAGGAAATGTTTAATTTTGAATTTTGATAATTAAATTATTGTAAAATTGAGTTGAGAGTGTGAGATTGCGTGAGGATGAAAATAATTGAATTATGGAGAACATTCACACACACATACACACACGCGCGTAGCTCAAAAAACTTGTATTTATATGGGATTTTGAAAAATTAGTTGGAGTATTGATGGGACGAATTCTTCAGGTTTTTGTGGAATATCTCGAGAATTAATGGAGATACGATGATTTTCATGAGGACCTTTTTTGTTCCTCTCTTTCAGCTCTACAAAAAGTGTCTCTATCAAAATTTCCCTATCTCGCTTAAATTCCGAGATATTGCAGTGTTAATTGATGAATAATAATAAATTCCAAAATATTGTACAAATAATGAAGAATTATCATTGGTATTAGATTCCAAAAGTGTGTCCGTAAATAATAATTATTAAAAAAAAATAGATAATTTAATAATTACCTTCCGGAAATCATCGAAATAAATTCATGATTTATTAAAATAAAAAAAAAATATATAATAAAAAATTAAAAATGAATAATGTACAGTGATGATCTCTGAATTACTGAAGGTAAATTTCATCTGCGATAAGATTATTATTATTATTAATCATTATGAATTTACTTATTATCTTTTTCCTCCAAAGTAATTAAAATTAACGTATAATTAATATTAAATTACCACTAAATGAAAAATCTCGGAATTGGAGCAGCTTTTTTTATCACATTATTTCTCTTCTTTCCTTCCAATTCAATGCACAGATGATTAATACGGAAAGAACAATGTGCATGCACAAAAAGCTCCAGATTAAATAATAATTATTAATTATTTTTACACAATAAATGATAAAGCTATAATTAGATTAAGTGTGTAATTATTGAGTGAAAAGATCTCTCCAATGTACAGCCTAAGAATTATATTAAAAAAACATGAGAAGAATTATTAAATAAATTTTTTAGTTTAAAATTATAAATTTTTGAGTGAAAAATGTTTTTTTGAGGAATTTCATTTTTTCATTATTATTATAGAATTATTATTTTTTTAATGAGAATTAATGCGTTTGAATTGAAAGAATTTATTCATCATCCGGGATTAAAGCAAAATTGTGCCCGGGATAATTCTCCCTTGACCTTCTACCCCTTCTATCACTCCCACCTATATCGATTTTCACTGTCAATACGTAAGCACTTGAAACCCCGGCAGCCCTGCGTTTTCTCGAATATTTTTTTAATATCAAAATTCGGAAAATAAAAATAAAATTATAAATTTTCAAAACAAGAGATTTTCTGATGATTTCATTGAAAAAATTAATTAACTCGATTTTTCCAAATTTCGATAAATAAATCATAATTTAACAATGAATAATAATAAGAATTCAATGATTTCATTGGAATTTCAATGAATTTTGCTTTTAAATTTGAATTTTCCGCGTTTCTCACGGTTCACCCCAGTTCCACAATTCCGTTTCCATTATGACTCACTCCGATTCCACTTTTCCCCTCCTTTTTTCACAGCCGTTGTGCTTCCACGACCAAGCACATCGCTGTCTCGTCGTGAACACGAAGAGAAGGAAAAAAAAAGACAGGAAAAAGAAGAGCCCCGATAATTTCTGGCATCCCGGAAATAAGACAGTCCGGGTCTTCTTCTCGTGTGACGTTGAATCGAGTGTGCACCTGTAGTTACCAATTTTCAACCTGAATTATTCCATTTTATAATTGTGAATATTTCTTTATCTGTCCTGAAAAGAGGGGGGGAAACAAGTGTTGGGGACAACGAGGCACGCGATCGAAGCCTTAAACTGAGAACATTTTTTTTCCTTTTTATTTATTCTCGGATAATTCTTTGTGCCACAAACGTTGGAAAAAAGGACAGAAATGGCCGATGAAACAATGAGTATGGAGACCAATGACGATGTTGTCATCACAAATCTCCCAGACATTAATCCAGCCCCTGAGTAAGTAATAATTTGGTGATAATGCTGTCTCACTTGCTCATTCTCTTTGGTCGATTGTGTCGATACGCCAATTGTTACGTATCCAACACACACACACACACATACAAGTATGCATATGGTGATTAATTGTGTGTGGGTTCATGACTCCAAATTCAATTTTATTGCATAAATTTTAATAACACTTTCTTCATCATTTCAATGCTGTCGTCATTTTTTTCCCATTCTATTTCATTGATGAAATTGCATTTTTTTGGAAATGATTCTTTGACATTTGTTTTTTGGGAATATCTCGGAATTTAAGCGAGATACGAAAAATTTTGTAGATACCTTTTTTGTAGCTCTCATTCTCCTCTACAAAAAAGGTCTCTACAAAAATTTCTCTATCTCTCTTAGTTTCCAAGATATTTCCAAAAACAACCTTTAATTCAGTTTCTATATTTTTGTGATTTTTTTTAGACTGGCCGAGCTCGCAATTGAAGAGGCTAAGAAGTATTACGAAGACAAGCAATATAAATCAGCATTAGCGTCATACACGAAAGCAATAGGTAAAGAAGAATGAGTGACAAAAGTTGCATAAGTTTTGACGGTACACAAAAATATTCCGAGTTAACAATAAATCACTCATGATCATTTCATTTTCAGAACTATGTCCAAATGTTGCGAGATACTACAACAATCGTGCAGCGTGCTACATGATGTTGGATCAGTATCGTGATGCAATTGTTGATGCCCGAAAATCAGTGGAGATTGATCCAACATTTAAAAACGTATGAATGAATAAAAATTCGCAATTTTATTTGATAAACCATTTCCATCATTAACATTGCCTTAATTAAATGTAAATAAAACTTGTTTCTACATTTGTATATTCTCTTGAATTCTCAGGGCTACACTAGAGTACTCAGATGCTGTTTGAAACTGGGTGAAATTGTTGAAGCTGAAACGACATTAAATAAACTGACGCAAATAGATCCAACAAAGGGAAAACAAGCCAGCGCTGAGTTAACTGACATGTTACACGTTAAACGGTACTTGCGGGAAGCGGATGTAGCGCTTGCGATAAAGGACTATCGTAAAGTAAGTAGCAAAACAATTAGTTATGCTACAGCTAATAATAATAAATCGATAAAAAGAGAAATGAGATGTTATCTCGAAAACTGATGGAGATAGCACAATTTTACCTTTATGTGCTAAACGTGTTTGTCCCTAATTCTCCAAAATAAACAAGAATTAACGAGAATTTCACCATTCCATGATTAATACTCGTGTCTTTATAAAACAATTTTTTCTTCAAGGTCGTTTATTGCATGGATCGATGCTGCGATGTGAGTAAATACTGTCTTCAATTTAAAACTATGAAAGCAGAGTGCCTAGCTTATTTAGGAAGATATCAAGAGGCCCAAGAAATAGCAAAGTGAGTGCCAAAAATAATTTAATTAATTCAGATATTTCAATAACTCGAATCGATGTTAATACCCACGTAATGGCATTTAACGTGACTTATTCATGAGATTACCTGTTTCATATGTTCATTCACTTTCTCAATGATTTCAGTGACATACTTCAGATAGATAGAACTAATATCGACGCAACCTACGTACGTGGTGTCTGTTTGTATCATCAGGACAATGTCGATAGGGCATTCATGCATTTCCAGGAAGTTCTGCGCCTCGCTCCAGATCACACCAAGGCACTGGAGATATACAAGGTAATTCATTAGCATATTATCAAACTAAAAGCCATTATTTACATTTTGATTCCCTTGATATCGTCGATACCCAGAAAATTCTCAATTCTTCATCATCAACTCGATTCCTTATTTTCAGAGAGCAAAACAGCTGAAACAGAAGAAAGAGGACGGCAACACAGCCTTCAAAGCCGGTCGCTATCAAGAAGCCTACAATCTCTACACCGAAGCTCTGACAGTGGATCCCCAGAACAAAGTGGCAAAGACGAAATTGCATTACAACAGAGCATTGACAGCTGCCAAACTGGGTAGACTGAACGAGTCTATATCAGAGTGTACAGAGGCCCTGAATCTCGATGAAAATTACCTTAAAGCGATATTGAAACGTGGCTCGTGCTATATGGAACTGCAGGAGTACGAGGAGGCCGTGCGTGACTTCGAGAAAGCCTGCAGAATCAACAAGTCACGTGACAATAGGAGACTCCTCGGTGAGGCGAAAGTGGCGCTTAAGAAATCGCAGAAGAAGGATTATTACAAGATCCTTGGTGTCGACAAGACTGCGTCTACTGAGGACATCAAGAAAGCGTACAGGAAACGAGCGCTCGTGCATCATCCGGATAGGCACTCGAGTGCGTCTGATACGGAGAAAAAGGAGCAGGAGAAGAAGTTCAAGGAAATTGGGGAGGCTTACACCATTCTCTCGGATCCAAAGAAGCGATCGAGGTACGACAGAGGCGGTGATATGGAGGAATTCGAGAATGGCTTCGATCTTTCGAGATTCAGCACGGAATCAGCGTTTGAAGCTTTCTTCGCGAAGCCTGATGGTGGATTTAGATTTCAATTCGACGGAGGACACGAGACATTCCCGTTTTGATGCTTCTCCTCTGTACCAGCGCGATTAAAGAACGAATGGACTCCGCCGAAGCTGCAGAGGCCTCGGTTCCATTAAAATGCTGGGAGAATCCATTCGAGGGTTTTTTTCAATTTTCTTTTTTCATTCTGAGGAAGTTGAGGAGATGTTTGAGCTCCAGGGGATGCTGGGGACAATGTGAATTGAAAAATGACAGAATTTGTATTCTCTCGGCAGCTATAATGTAGTTTACTTATGATGAATTATAAAATGATGAAACTCGTGGATTTTAATGGAAATTAATGAAAATGTAGGTTTATGAAAATATTTCGATGAAAAATTTATCAATCTCTTAGTGAATGCAGATTAATTAATACAGGCGTAGGTAGTGTGAACTATATTTAAAAAGAACGATGGAATGAGCACTCTCAGTTTAAATTTGTTTGAGGAGGAAATTGAGTAATTTAATTCGGGTGTGAAGAGGTGATAACAGATTAATCGATTTCTTTTCTTCGTTCAATTGGCTTCAGAGAAAATGTCAAGGGAGATTTTTTTTTTTTTAGAACATTCAATTTCCTACGAAAAAGGTCTTCAGATTAATTCTCGTAAATCTCATAATTCCTCAGATATTTACAGACTTTATTTTTAAATTCATTCAAAATATAAAATTCAATGATTTTTATCATGAGAGTGCAGAGTCAGACGGTTTTATATCGCATCGATACAAATAATATCACTGAAGAAAGACGATAATTTAACATTAACATATAACCGACTGTATATTAATATTTAAAACAAAAAAAAAAAACATTAAAAGAAACGAAAAAAAAATGATTAAATGAAAATGTGAGTACTAACACCGATGTTTAATGTTAATAAGTCATCTGTAGACTGTTCGATATACGAGAGTACATATATCTCTGAGCCTTATCGTGTATTCTGCATAATGACTGTTAATTCCCAAATTGTAAAACCCAATTGACTATTACCACCTGGTATTCATTAGTTAAAACCATTCTGAGGGATAATTTAATGTGGAAAATTTAGGATGGAGGAGTAAACAACTTTTTTATACAATTGTCGAGTTTAGGTGAATTTAAAAAAAATCATTGATACCAGGGTAGTTACGTCTGTTTGAATTCAAGCGAAGTCCAGACAACAATCGTATAGTTTTCAATAAATTATGTATAGCATAATTATTGTCTTTGTTTATTATTCCTTTTTGTATCCTCTCCTATTAGTTTTAATTGAGGAATAAAATTTATTCTGTGCTTTTAGGAGAATATCTCGAAATCTATAAAACAAATTCCCGCCATATTGTGGTTCTCTCCGCCACCACGAATGAAGTGCTCTCATTGGCCAATTCGTGGCAACAACAAAACAATCGTCATCACAAAATCCTAATCAAACAGACATTCAATTTCATCGCTAAAAATCACGAAAAATACCTCATCGAAGGAATAAACATTAATTCAAGGATTAAACATATTAAAGTTCAAAGGTTATGTTCAATTATTTTCGACGATTGCTTTCAGCTGAGGGAAAGTCTTGAAAAAAAAACGTAGATTCATAATTTCGTGAAGACTTTAAGAAGTGATCATGAAGAGACACGCACATCCGATGGTTAGAAGGAGCCATAAGAAGAAGAGGTCGAATTCGCCCTCTGAACGTATAGGTAAGAGAATGAAATGCTTAAAAAATTGATTCAATTCATATTTACACTTTGATTTTGAGTCAAAGATATATTAATAATAAACGATTATCAATTTTCGAAATATCTCGGAAACTAAGGGAGATAGGAGAATTTTGCACTGAACCTTTTTTGTAGCTCTTGAAATTCTCTACAAAAAAGGTCTCTTGCGGAATTTCCCTATCTCCCTTAATTACTGAGATATTCCGAAAAAACTGATGGAGAAATGAAATCATGATATTTTTAAGAATTTCATATTTTTCATAATTATTTTATGTAAATGTGACAGTAACCCATGGATCTAAGGGTTCTACCATAATCAAGATAGTCAAGGGGAAGCAAGGTGTCTTCGGATCGTAAGTAACGTTAAATAAAAAAATTGAATTGAATTATTAATTTATTACTGATAATTCTTTGGTTCAATGTTTAGAGCACCTCAGGGCATAAAAGAAAGAGCCAATTCGCTTTACAATAAGGGGCAATATGATGCAGCGGCGAGTGAATACACCATGCTCATCGGTAATCATCATTTCCATAATATTTCCATATTCTTTCATCAAAAATAAAAACTCATCGTTTTATTCCCAAGGAATTCAACCAAATGACGAAATTAATTACGGCAACAGAGCGGCCTGCTACTTGATGATGAATAACTACGAGAGAGCTCTGAAAGACGCTATAAAATCAGTGGAGATTAACCCTAATTTCATCAAAGTATTTTTCCACAATTTAATTAATTCCTCTCCGACTTTCGAATCTTCATTATTTTATTGTACCAGGGACATGCTCGAGTCATAAAATCTGCTCTGGCGGTGCATGAATTCACGGACATGATGAGCAGTGTGGAGAAATTGAAGGAAATTGATCCAGGAAATGAAGTCCTCATCTTTCAGAGCGAAAAAATTGCAGAATTAGTTACTCACCTCAAAAACGAGATGCAAGCCTCTGCAATAAAGGATTACGCAACGGTATCGTCTTATCTATTCGGAATTCAGTATCACGATCCATAAAATTCTTTAATTAATTTTTTTCTCATTCTATTAATCTCCCAGGCTTTGCACCACGTCAATCAATCCCTCCAGATTTGCCCTGAATTCGTTGATTACAAATTTAAAAAAGCAGAGTACTTGATACACCTCGAGAGCTTCAGTGAAGCTGAAAAAATAGCCAAGTTTGTGCTCTCTCATAAAATTCTCTCGAAAATCCTCAACAAGATTTAATTAAACTCCATTCTAATGATTAAAGGGACGTTCTCAACCGGGACCCTAGGAACAGCGATGCTCTGCACGTGCTGGGCACGTGTTATTATCAAACTGATATCGAGAAATCCGTTGAATCCTTCAGAGAAGCATTCAGGCTGTCTCCTGACACAAACAAGAATCTCAAATTGTTGCAGGTAAATTTTCCCCTAAATTCTCTCCAAAAATATTAACAGAAAAATCCATTAACTTCTCTTTCATTGATTGCACAGAGAGGAGAATCCTTTCTTAAAAAAAAATCCGAAGGAAACGCTGCCTACAATGCTCATAATTACACAAGAGCTTACGAGTGTTACCTCGAGGGTTTGCAAGTGGATCCCCAGAATTTCCTGATGATCTTAACTCTGTTCTTCAACATGGCGCAAGCATCCTACAAACTGGGATTCCCCGAGAGATGCATTCAAGAGTGCAACCGAACCCTCGCCCTCAAGTCCACCCACGTGAAGGCCTTGATGCGACGGAGTCAGTGTTACATGGACCAAAAGAATTACGAGATGGCGATAATCGATTTAGAGAATGCCGAGCGAGTAGATCCATCCCCCGACATCAGAAGAATGCTGCAAGAAGCTAGAAGCCTTTTGGAACGATCGAAGAACGATTTTCACGCGATTCTCGGGGTCTTGGAGAGTTCCACTCTGCGTGAGGTCACCGAGGCCTATCGAAAATTAACGAGAATGCACCATCCCGATCGTCACGTAAATGCAACGGAAGAGGTGAAAAAATATCACGAGATCAAGTGCAAAGAAGTTACGAGAGCTTACAGGCTACTTAAAGAACAAAAAGGTTCGAATTATTGTTCAAATAATAACAATTTTGAATCACAAAGAAAATCTTATTCACCAACGAGACAGGAGTATCAGGGATGGGACTATGATACTGAAGAGGAGGGCGATTGGGACGATTCAGGTAGATACTGTGGAAATTGTGGATCTTACGAACCATGTGAGTGTTTTGATGATGATCATTGCTGGGATGACCTTCAAGATGATTTCTAATTGATATTATGGATAATAAAGTGATATTCATGTGGTTTGTGTTCCATTTTTCTTATTTTTATAAGAAACATAAAAGAGATATGAGATTTAGTTGGTATTATAAATCGTGATGCAGAGATGGTTGAAAGAGGATCATTACTTCATTTAGATAATTATTGGTTATTGAATAATGATAAATATTTTTGTAGAGGATAATATTACGTTCAGTACTTCATTCTCATTGTATGCAATTTCATGCGGCATATCATAATAAAATGATTCCTTTCTCAATAAATTTCTCATGATTACTAAAAAAAAATATTAGCATTTGAAATTGACGATTCACTCAACGGGGATTCCCGTCATATTCCTTCATTTTCTACGATTTTTTCCTCTGAAAATTCGAATTTTTCCCCCAAAATTCAAATAAACGAGAATTTCATCGTTTCACGACTCAGCCAATCAGAAAGCTTCAATCGGGAATCCCGGAGTTAGCACGAGAGGCTCTCGAGTGGAGGGGATAGAGTTTAACAAAGAAGCAAACGTTTTTCGTGAACACATTGAATTCATTCAGCGTGCAACATCGGAGAAGTCAACGTCATTAAATCCTCTCTATAAAAAGTGTTGTTTTAATCGACAATCTTAAAGAACCCTAAAAAAATAGAATGAGTAAATCAAAACGAAGCGGAAAAAAATACGGCGAAGCCGGTTGGGAGAATAATTCACCGAGGAATCAACAAATGAAGTCTGATATGAGGGAAAACGATCAGAGGAACAAAAGTTTATTAACAACATGTCTCGATTGTGGTTTAAACTGGACCCAAAGGCACTTGTGTAGAGCATCTGGTAAGGTCTGTCTAAAATGCGGCAGGATCGGCCATTTTGCGAGAGTCTGCAGATTCCCTGTCGTCAGAGAAACAACAAAAAACGATGAACAAGATGGTGCACTCAATGCAAATAAAAAGGATGAGAAGAATGTGAATAATGATGGAAAGGAGAACAGAAACTTCAATTCCTTGGGAAATCTTGAGAATAATAATAATGTTAATCACAATAATAATCATGAGGATTTCAAGGATAAGCATGTGCAGAAAGAACAGAGTATCAAGACTCCTGAAAAATTAACCGTAAAAGACGAGTGAGTTTAGCAAGAATTATTATTTATTTACTTGCAAATAGTTTTTTAACATTTAATAAAGTTGTTTACTATAGATGCCTATTTTTATTACAGTTTGGCGATGAAAGAAGAGGCAAATACACTTTATAAACAGAAGAAATTCAAGCTGGCACTTGCACAGTACACGAGACTCATTGGTAAATATTATGATGGAAATGTCTTTGATTCGATGGAGAGAAGAAAAAAAACTCGTAAAAATAATGTGAAATATTTCAGAAATTTGTCCAACAAATGAGAACCACTTCAACAACAGATCAGCCTGTTACATGATGATGGGACAGTACGAGAATGCTCTCGTAGATGCGAAGAAGGCGGTTGAGATTAATCCAGCTTACATCAGGGTAAAATCCAAAAAATATCCGCAAATGTAATTTTCTCATTTCATTTCGCTTTTAGGCTCACACTCGATTGATCAAATGTGCCCTGTCCCTCGGGAACTTCATTGAGACTGGAGCTGCTCTGACGAGACTCTTCGAGGTCGACCCGAGCAATTCCTTGATCACATCAGAGCGTAAAAAAATCACAGAAGTCCAGGACTGCGTCCAGAGAGAACTGGAGGCATCATCAGCAAAGAACCACACTGCAGCACTCGCTGAGCTCAACAAGTCCCTCTCAATCTGCACTCACAGCATCCCCTTCAAGATCCGAAAGGGCGAGTACCTGGCCCTCCTCCACAGGTACAAGGATGCAGAGACAGTTGCCAATGATATTCTCGCAGTTGACATGAACAACGTGGAGGCCAAGTACATCCTCGGCCTCTGTATCTACCAATCCGACGTGGACAAGGCGCTCAACTACTTCAAGGACATCCTGCGTTTGATCCCAGACCACAAGGAGGTCGTGAAGCTCTACAAGAAGGCGAAGAGACTGTCCGAAAAGAAGCGTGAAGGTAACGACGCATTCGGGAAAGGGAACTACACAAAAGCCTACAGTTTGTACGAAGAGGCGATGAAAGTTGATCCGAATAATCTCGGGATGAAAATGAGATTGTACTACAATAAAGCGCAGGTCTCCTGGAAGTTGGGGGAAGTACAGAGGTCAATCGAAGAGTGCACAAAGGCCCTGGCCATCGACTCGCATTATGTTAAGGCTCTGATGAGGAGAGGAAGCTGCTACATGAAGCTGAAGAAGTGGGAGATGGCTGTTTTGGATTTTACGCGTGCCTGCAAGATTGATAATGGTAGGGACTGCCAGAAGCTGCTGGATGAGGCTCAGTGGCACCTGCGTGATGAGGCCCAGAGGCAACAGCGCGATGAGGCGAAGAGACGGGCTCTCGAGAAAAAGGATTATCACAGGATCATCGGTGTTCGTAAAGGTGCAGGTATCAGGGAAATTAAAAAGGCGTACAAGGAAAAGGCACTGCTTCATCATCCAGATCGGCATTCTAATGCCAGCGAGGAGGAGAAAAGGGACCACGAGAAAACTTTCAAGGAGATCACGCAGGCTTACAGGTTCTTGATGAAAGAGGGCGTGTGCAGGAATTATGGATATGATGATGAGGAGTCGGATGATGAAAGCTATAGGGACGGGCATCGTAAATTTACCGCAGAAGATTTCTTTCGGGATTTCTTCTGGAGATAATTTGATTAGTTTATTCTCTTAATCATGATTTTTAAGTTTAACATTGCTTATTATTGTTTTATGGATTATTTTATTAATTAGTGAGTTTCGTGTTCTTGATCAGTGGATACTGGGTATTTTTAGTCCAAATACTTTTGTGGCTTCTTGCACTTTCGTTATCGTGTTTATGGAAATTCCTTGTTGAATGGATTAAATAAAGTGACTTGAGTTTTTTCTTATTAAAGGATAAATATAACTTTTATTTCGAGTATACAACTGGAAACTCTTGTTGTACAATAAAAAGACTATGTTATAACATAATACAATTGCAAACAATACAGAAAATTGAATGAAAAAAAATAAGAATCAATTTTCCACCGTACAAATTTTCACCTCTTCTTAATTTAATCAATAAAATATAACGCATTTCACTAACAAATTTTTTTTTTCAAGCGATAGAACAAGAAATATAAGTAATTTACCTTTTTTTTCATTTTCCAATAAAAAATTAATGTTTTCTTTTAATAATACAATATTTATAAAATCGTTTTATTATTAATGATTCGAATTTGCTTTTATATTTCGGTCTTTTTGATTGCACGTTGAAACTCTGAAGCACGAATTTAACGATTATAATTTTTTTTTATTGATTTTTTCATTTTTTTTTCAATGTGAAGTCTAGTGGAAGCTATTGGGACTTTAATTTATCATTTTATTTCCACAATTCTTTAATATCTAATACTTGCCACACATTTTTTGGATGTTACTCATTAAGTTTAATCAACAGTCTTAACTCTAGAACGCTGGTAAATTTTTTCATTTTATGATTTTCAAAAAGAAATAACCGAAAATTCAATTGAATACAATTCTTTTCATTTATTCTAATGAAAAACCATCTATCACACATTTTTTTTTCTTTAATTATTCAGCAGAAGAAGTACACTCATGGGAAATTTTTTGTTCATTCCTAAATTTTACACTGAAAATTCCGAAGTATTTGCAAGCAAATCAGATATTTTTTAAAATGATTTTAAACATCTATTTTTCTTTATAATCATGCATGAAAGAATCAGAGAAAATAGAGTTCAGTTGTAAAGTGATGAAGGATGAGTCAACTCGTTATTTTTTCAATTGAAAATATCTCTGGAAAAAATGAAATTAAAAAAAAAAACTCAAAACACGTTTTTTGTAAATTCTTCTAATCTCAATAATTCCAGAAAAATCCTCAAAATAAATAACAGCTAATTAAGTTCGACTCCATCACTTCATCATTGAATCATAGGATTGCTTTGATAACAGGATTTTTAAAACTTTCCTTCTCAATAATCATTCTTATCAATAAATTCAATTATTTTCATAAACTTTCTTGCATTCCATCACGATATAATCGTTTATAAAAAATAAATACACCTCAATAATTATCCAACATTTCATTAAAACTTTCTTTTCAATAACTCCCCATAATTTTTATACAGGAACAATACTTTTATATTCATTTTAAATTCATTTGTCTTTCATTATTATTATATATTATCATTCATGAATAAATTCACAGATTCTACACTGACCCGAATGTTATTCATTAACGTTGATACACTGATGCAACTATCCAATTATTCTTTAACATCTGGATTTAATTTGAATTTCAGTTTTTTTTTGGATTTTTCATTCAACATCAATCGATTCTATAGATAAATTGAACAGAGGAATTTTTTTCATTAATTTTGGATGGATCCGAAGGCGTAGAATAATTCAAAGAATTGAAACAATTAAGATTTTTACAATTTTCAATAAACATTTCGTTGGATTTCGTTTATTAGCTGGAATTTTTCAGAACTCACAATTGTCTTAGTTTTTTCACGATATCTCGGAATCTAAGAGAGATAGAGGATTTTTCGTAGATACCTTTTTTGTAGAGCAGATTGAGAGCTACAAAAAAGGTCTCCACGAAAAATTCTCTATCTCCCTTAGTTTCCGAGTTATTCGAAGGAAACCAAATCAATGTCTTATCTGAAAAATTACATTTTCCTTAATTAAACGAATAATAATAAAAAATAATTTCCTATACGCTTACATGCTTTTAAAGACCAATATGAGTTATTAATTCGGATGGAACCATTAAAAACCTTAAAAACATTTTTAAATATTTAAAAACATTAACCACTTAATAAAATCAGTGGCACTAACAATAACAGATTAAAATCAATGATTAACGTTTTTTTTTATCTCATTATCTTCTCCTTTTTCCAGATTAAATTCATCTATATTCTCTATATTTTGGTTTTACAGTTTTTTTTTTTTTTTCATATTTTTTTGGTTCTAATTTGAGAATGAAAGTCTAAAGAAAAAATCGTGAGTAATTAACGTAATTTTAATTATTTTAATTAAATGATAAATTATGAGTAATAGTGCACGTGATTATGAGTGATTTATTGAGACCACTTTGGCAGTATTTCGATCATCGAATTGGGAATGTAAGTGACAGGTCAATGAAATTACTCTCATTACCCCAATTTTTTTTTTAATCATTTTTTTTTCAATTAAATTCTAAATGTGATGATCTGATGCGCATTCATCTCATTAAAATCGATGTCTCAACTGTCCAAAGGATTGTGGGCTCATAAAATATTCATTTTTGTTAATAGAATATTTACATAAATTACAATCGAGTTCTTTTTTAAATCTGTGATGTGTATACACATTTTTTTTAAATATATTTTTAATTTCTTTTTGTCATATTCTTTTATTATTTAAAAAATTAGTTTTATTTGTGCATGAGTTTTCGTATTTGTATTTTTCTTTTTTTAAATAGAATTTTTCTTCTCAATAATGACACGTAATTTGTTCAATTTTAAACTTCAAGTGATGAATTATTATTATCATTGTCTTTTAAATGAAAATTAATTTAAAGAATCAAGTATTAATTGTTTCTCGAGTAGAATGAAGAGTTTGATCCATGCAAATTATCAAAAAAATTGAAGAAAATTGAGTTGTGACAGTGAAATAGTTCAAAAATATCTAAAAAAAAAAATTCTCATCTCCTCATTCCACCCAATAAAAATACTAAAAAAAAAGAAAAAGTATTACTTTCACGTTTAACCATCCTGATAATCATCTAAAAATAAATAATTTCATATTCATTAATTCTCTTTCCCCTCCTCTCCTCCTCCAACAATTAAAATCTATTTGAATATCTTATTGTACTCAGACAAAAGGCATTCGATAACTAAATTCTGTTGCATAAGATCTAGAGCCATGTTAGCACTCTCCTCAGCTGGCCACATTAATGTTGGACCGAATACTATTGCCAAATTTGGTATGTGCATTCTATTGTACTCCTGATAGGATGTCACCTTCAACAAATGTCTCAATAGAAATTGTAGTGTATCATGATTTGGTGGTGGTAATGCTTTAATAATCTCCCTGAAACACTGTACTTTTTCCGTACTTTTCTTACGCATACTTGCGTTCAATGCCTGATTGAAGAATACCGATGGTATGAGGGGCTCTTTCAATTCACGAAAGAATAATTTAAGTGCACCAGTTAATACATGCACATCTTCCTCCTGCGACAATACACTCAGGTTGTATTGATCAACTTGAAGACGTATTTTTTGGATCTGACTTAAATTACCACTTGCACGATACAATCCATCAGTCTTCATATTATCCTCATTACTCTCTAGAACTTCGATGCAAGTTTTAACGAATACTGGCACTCGTGGATAATCGGGTGGACAAACATCGGCGAGATAAGAACCAAACGCTGGTTCATCTGAAAAAATTAATAAAGAAACAGTAGATTCAATTATTTATTATTGAGATATTTTATGTCTTTTACCTTTGTAAATCCCATTTTTAACGAGAGACTCAACTGTTGGACGACGCTGGAAAAATCTCCGAAGCTTTGCCTTAATCTTCGTCTGTCTTTCAGCAACTGTACCACTCAGGTCCTCGAGTGAATCGTCTAATCTCTTCATTTTCATTGAACGCGATCGTGATATCTTTGATGATCTCTTTGAGTCTTCCGATTGATTCGACTCAGCGGGAGATTTTGTGTTACTGGTTTTACGTATCTCCGGTATTACTCCCGCGAAGGGCTTTGTCTGGGATTTGAAACTCGATGGCTAGAATTGAAAATTTAAATGTATCGATTCAATTCTTTTTCGGGGAAGTGTCGATAAATATTCAATGAGAATAAAGGGGATAAAAAGAATTACATACCAATTTTCGGATAACGCCATGAATTTCTTGAAACCATTCAGCAGCCAATGATGTATTATCACTCTGAATGAGCACTTGAAGACCGAGTACAGTGTCAATCATGTAAACATTTTTTCTACTACTGGCCCTCTCTCCTGGTTCAATTAACGCCCCATTAAGATCAACCGATATATCAGGCTTGGCCATTGACGATGACTGGCCACTCTTCATCATAGTTGTAAATGTTTTAGCATCTTTGAAGAATAATAAAAATAATTCCGTAAGCACAGCATACGATGTACTCCAATTTTTTCTCAATTTTTTACCATTCTCAGTTATTTTAGTTCTACTTATAATACCCTCTTTCAGTACTCGCATATTACCATCAAATAGCTGTGGCCAATCGCTCAGCGATGTGCCTGATTTTTTTGATGGTAAATCACGATTTGTAAAACTCGAATTCACTTGAAGCGAGGTACTGGAGGTATTTTTTATCAGAGATATATCGCTCGTTGAAATACTATTTCTCTCGCTCTTTCCATCAATTTTAATTGTCGATTTTGCTTGGGATTTATCGGGGATGATTGTTGGTAATACCCAGGATGACTCGTTGCTGTTCTCCTCGAAGAAGTAAATCTTTCCCTCTGCATCATTCGATGAAAACCACTAGAACAATAAAAACAAATTAATTTGATAAATAAATATTTTCTACTTTAGAAAGTCGCAATGATTTTTAAGAAAAAAAAATCCATCCTCTTTTTCACAATTTTCCATAAAATTAACTACCTGTCTAAAATCATCCTCATCATCCCCACTCATATTTCTCAAATAATCCTTCCACACAGCAATATCACTAGCTGCCGATCCCTTCCTCCTCCTGAACACAATCTCATCCCCCTCCCCATTCTCCTCTCCACCAAACCCCTCAAAATCCGGCGAACAAAACTCTGAAGTTCGTGTGCCTCCAGAAGGTGTCGAGGATTCCTCAAAATCACTCTCACAGAATCCACTCATGGCCCACAAATTCTCATAAATATGTTCGCCATTCTCCTCGAACAATGACACATCATCATCTTGTATCAATCCTGCCTGACTCGAGTTCTCCGACGCAAAGTACTCGTACTCCTGCGCCTTAATATCCTCTAGATTATTGCAGGAGTCGTACATGACGGATGACTGAACATCCTCATCTCCACTGCAGACATTCTTCCCATCATCAAGGTCATTGAACTCACAGGAAACAACCCCCGGACTCCCATCTTCTAAATTGTTGCAGCCATCTCCAGAGACCTCAACCACCACCTTCTTCCCATCATCAGTCTGCAAGAACTTCTCGCAGCACTTAATAGCACAATCATCATCATTCCCAAGTCCCAAATCCGGTAAATCTCCTCCCAAAGTCTTCCTCTCCTTCTCACAAAAGAATCCACTGTCATTCTCCAAATCCAACTCAACGCAGCAACTAACATTCTCCATTTCACAATTCATTCTGCACAAATTCCCATCAATTTTATCCTCATTATCACCAACAGCCTCATCCACATCCGAATCTCCTACGTCACTAATTCCAATGATTTCATCGTAATATTTACAAACCAATAGCTCCGGATTATCAATTAAATCATCGAGTTCAACGGATTCCTCCATCAACGATGTTATCGAGCCAATATAATCCGTCTCCGTGTAATCATCCAGAAACGATGTACTACGCTGTGTCACAAGACTCAGACTAGTCTCACAAAAGTCACAAGTAACACGGATTTGCTTCAGCCAATCAACAACTGGATAGCCCTGATGTGTCCTCACGTCCTCACAACTTTCCGCAATTTTTCGCCGCAAATCCTCAGGCAGCCAAGTGTAACTGGGCACATGGGCTCTTGAAAAACCAGAGAGACTACTCTGGGACTCGGATTTTTCGAGTATCGTTGGCAGCACACTGAGCAAACTCTTCTCCTCCATCACGCAATTTTCCTCCTCCATTTTTTTTTTCAACAAATACGATAGCGATGCTATCAATTATGAGGTTTTCTCGGGTACTAGTGCGTCATATCGTGCAACCACATCCTCTGATTCTTTTTTCTTCTGAATGTGATTTGAGGAGGAAGTTTGTTTTTACGGGCTCCTCTAGTTTATTTGTGTTTTTGAATCCTGAGTTTATTGGTTCTCGAAGGCCCTTCCTATCTCGAAATTTGTGGGAGTGTTTTTCAATGTGGTTCAAGGTTTGTGAATCTCTGATTTCTAAAAAAAACATATGTGCCCTTTTCTTTTTCGAAAAATCCCTTTTCAAAGAATGAAATTAAGAGTTGATTTGTGTTACTCTAATGTAAAAATTAAGTTTCTTCATAAATGAACCAGCGTTGGCACAATTTTATCAAAATTCTGATAAGTTCACTGACATTATCTGAATAAAACACTGTAATTCTCAATGAACGTGTCAAGTCTACCAAAACAAGCTGAATGAGCGATCCCCGTTGGTTTTAAACTGACTGAAGAGCTGCTGTGAATTCACCGACTGTTTAAGAACTGAATGGTCTCTATATTGAAAGGAAAGATAGTAGAAACACATGCACCATGTGATTCACGGAGGGCAGGCAAAGAGTGAACTGTAGGCCAAGTAGCCAGTTTAGTTTTACGAGTGCCAATGTATTTTCAAACTCACTGGCCTCTGTAATACGCACGCACACGGATTAAATTATCCCCATTGGAGAGGGAGGAGAGAGATGGGATTTTTCGGTAGGAAAAAACGCCTCGAGCCCGTACGTGAGATATGTTTCTTACATGATTATGACGTGCGGGTGCAACACAGAGGAGTCTTGTGTTTTATTGAAGGGGGAGATGTAGCATCGTTTATTGGGAATTCACAGGGACTCGGGTATCCAACAGGGGCTTTTATAAATTCTTAATAAATCAACTCATATCTTATCCACATGGAGAACTTTGTGTTTTCTTTTATCTCGTTTCTTTTTGTGGAGAAATTGAAGTGGTGCACTCAAAAAATTAGCTTTTCAAGAACATAAATTCTTTGAACGTTTTCAATTACTTTGAATACACGTGTATTTACTGGTTTTTTTTTCCCTCAATTCTTCATTAACACTCTCCATTCATTCAACTTCATAAATAATTAAAAACCATGGAGCAGTTAAAGTGATCGACCAATCATTTTGATAAGTATGACGAATTCAATTAACTTCGGGTCAAGCATGACTCCACGACCCCAACAATAGACAGACTGAAGCCTCGTATTATCTTGACGCACTCATGCGATCATTTCACCTAATCATGAGTTGTGCACAAAATGTGCGTTTTTCTCTTCACCACATTTTACATCCAATTAACCCGAAGTATGATGTCATCAGGCCTGTGCTCCACTAATTGCATCCATCAAATTACAACGAAATATAAATTGTCTCAATGTGGGAGAAAGAGGGATTTTATGCTAACTCGCGTGGAAGTTTACACATGTGTCTGTATTATTTTTTTTTCTCTACGAATGGTTGACACATTTTTTCGTATAATTTCTAGACCCTAATGTATTCTATGTTTAGATAATTTTTAAACAAACAAATTTTAAAAAGAGATACATCTGTCAGTGTCTGCAGAGGATTATTTCCTTGATAAAATGAAAGACACTGAATTCCCACGTTCTATTGACAATAAAATATTCGGTAAAAGCTAGAGTAAAAAAAATCAAACTCACCCTATCTCCCTGCTCATTAACAAAGCAAATTTGCTCAGTAAGTGGATCATACTTCTGCGTCCAGCCAGGCGGTAAATCAATAGCACACTCGTAACTATCCTGATCAGCCCTGGCATTAACAGGACTCGGTTGTGTGGATGCATCAAATGCAGCTGTTACCTCCGACTCCGACTGGCTCTGCAGTGCTTCAGAGCTTGCATTGGAGCTCAGAACGAGCTCATCCGATAGGCTTTCCCTCACCTTGACCTCCTCCTTCCTCACTCCAGCGGCAGCTCCCAATTTTCCAATGATCCTAATGCCCCCTTGATCGTCAACAAGATTATCGTTACTCGATAGTAGCTCCTTAGACTGTAAACAGTTATCCGAGCCGCTGTCAGAAGTGCAGAGTAACGTTTTGAATCCAACGGCAGTGCTTGATTCGATGTTAATATCACTAGTCACGTGGCTAGTGCCCAATGAAATATCTCTCCTCGGTATCCAGACATCATCCTCAGAAAGTGCGTCGTCACGTTTATTAATTCTCCTTGGCACAGGTACAATGACTTTATCCAGTTTAACTGGTAATTTAGTTCTCGGTAATGGAACTGGTTTATCAGTTGTGACCTCCTTCGTACTGAAAACATCGTCCTCATCCTCCTCTAGGCATCTCAGGTCACTCAAGCTTCTGCTTCTCCTCTTGTAGGATCTCGATGATGCTTTGATTAAATTATTTTCCCTCCTGAATCGCCTCGCACATTCTGGCACCGTTGTGCAATGCATCGTTGAGCTCTTCTTCAAGCCACAACGCCAATCACTCTTAACTTCATCGTCCTCATCAGTGTCCTCATCTTTTCTTCTGAAATATTTATCCTCTCGCTTCGTTTTGAAGCTTCCCGTGTACTCCAGTCGGTGCTTGAATTTAGCATAATTTCTTGTGGGCTCTGGATTATCCAAACGGCTCCAAGAATCATCAGATCTGTCAACGCCCTCCTGAATGCCACTGTCATCAAAATGACCCTCGTCACTCTCGCTCATTTTACCCTCTTGCACATCACTTGTACGCTTTGCCGGTTGGAATTTAATTTCACTAGCTAACTTTTCCAATGACGGCGTTAACTTTAAATCTGCACTTGTTTCACACGTTTTTATCTTCAACTTCGGACGCATTTCAATTTTCTCGGATTTCTGTAGTTTAACGTTTGAGTAACATGGTTTCTCTTGTTCTGGACTCGACTGACGTGTTTCATTGCGATAACGGGATTGCTTATCATTAGATAAAGATTTAACGTCATCGAGTGCCTCGTCTGGTGAACAGTCATTCAATATATTGGCTTCATTGTATTCATCGAGAATTTTTGGTGACTTTGGTGATTTTAGGGGTTTTGTTGTTGCTGCTGTTGAGACTAATACTTCGTTCTTCTTGAATGTGAATGCCTTTGGTGAGTTTCTCCGATTCTTCGAGTGCTTTATTTGTGAATTTTCCGTTGATATATCTGACAGTTCCGATATATTCGAATGCTCGTCATCATCAATGTGAATTGAGCTAGTTTGCTTCTGTTCATCGATTCTGTCAACCGAGTTTATCGATATTTTGCAGACATTTATCGGGGATGACGATTTGACCTCTTGCGCCTGTGTCTCTGCCTTCAGACGATTCATCTCATGCAGCTCCTGCGTTAATTTCTCCAGGGGATCAAATGTTGCTTTAATTTCTGTGCTTTTTAACTGAATATTCGGCTTTTTATTGCTGCCCCTCTCCTTACACATTTGCGTCAGCTCAGACATCAATTCTTCAACTGCCCATGTTCTTCTATTATCGTTCAGTATCCTCTGGTCATCTTCCTCAGGATCATCAGGTATCTGTCCAGCAATCGTCAGTTGCCTGCCGTAAATAGGCTTCGGACTGAGACTCCTCTCGGTTCTCTGAAACTGATGCGCCTCCAACTCCATACTTCTGCTATTTCTCCTCCTGCCAATCTCTTCCGGCAGTCTATCAACTCTCTTCCGATCGAATTTCTCATCATAATCACTGTCGATCTGCGAATCATCTGATCTCGATGATCTCGTACGTATCCTGCGGTTCTTACTATCCTCAATATTCTCCCGTATCAATTTATCAAAGTCCGTGTTATCAGATATTTTTCTTCTACGATCCAGAGAGCTCTCCAATTCTTTTCTAAATGGATCCAGTGACATTTCTAATCTCGTTGTAAGATCAAAGGATTTTGGACTCGTTGAGAAACTTTTGGTTAATTTAGTGGATTCACATTCTTCCGGAAGCTTTTTCAATGCCTCCTTCGAACGTTTACGTTCTCTTGTGCTCTCTTTCTCACCGTGATCAATACTTTGCCCGTATTTTTTATCACGCTCCAATGATTTTGATTTGATAGCTGCCAATCCAACTTTCAACTCCGCACGTGATTGGTAATCCATTGCATTGTGCTTGTAGGACTCATCTACGTAGGAATTCTTTGATGAATCCTGTTTGGTCTCGATTGCACCAGCTAGCCATTTTTTAACGTTCTTCATGGCACTTGAGTGACTCTCTTTCGGCATACTCTTGTATTTCGGACCATCTGGTGGCTCGAAGAGACCATCGCGATCCTCGTCAGAATTTTTGCGCGATGTCTTCGATAATTCACGGACATACGTCGCTGGAACGTAGAAGGAACGCTGCTCCCATGTACGCACCACCTGCCACCAGTCTGCGTTGGTCTTTTGGAGGAGGTAGAGACGCTCATTTTTTTTAATTGAGATCTCACGGGACTCTGCTGTTTTGTACTGGAAATCGTAGAGCACTTTCACGTAAGTGTGCTCTTGGGGATCCTGGCCGCTCATGACAAACGATGATTACATGATTTTTGTCGTATCAGTGCCACTGAAATTGAAAATTGAGAAGTTAGGTTTATTTTAATTGGTTTTTTTTATTTCTTGAGATATTCTATCTACTTTGTTTTTTTCGAGGTGAATTGATTTGAAGATTTCTCGGAAACTATGAGGTTTAGGAAAATTTAAGAAGAGACCTTTTTTGTAGATAAGAATCAGAGCTATAAAAAGTGTCTCTATGAAAATTTCCATATCTCTCTCAGATTATGAGATATTCCACAAAAACTGAATTGTTATCAAATTCTTATCTTTCTTCTCTTCATGAAATTATTTTAAATTGAAAGAATGGGAAATAATAGGGGGAAATAAATTGTCCCAAAAATTTCTAAATAAATGAAAGTACCTGAGAATTTTCCAGAAAATAGGAAAAAACTGACCACACCTTTTTTTCCTCAAATTTAACGAATCTACGAAATGACTCCAAAGTACCCCATTTCCTCAGTAATTCTAATTTCATGCAATCTTGATGAAGTCACTCATCCGTTGAAATCATTGACACAAAAAAATCAAAGTGTCCTACTAAAAAAAGACGTGAAACTCAAAAAATAACAATTATGTGCCTAATTAACTGGTATCCCAATGAAAATCCTCAAAACTCGAGAATTTTCCTCAAAAAAATCCTTTGAAAAAAAAATTATCCAATGAATTAAAATGAATAAAAAAAAAAATAATATAAATAACCAAAATCTATATTTATTTACAAACACTAGAATTTCAATAATTCTGCATTTAAAGGTTATGACGAGTAATTGAGAAATGTTTTCACCACTAGATGACGTAATTAATGCAAGTGAAAGTAGTGAAGAAAATAAATTCATCGAATTGAGAGAAAAAATTCACATGCACTTAATGAATAATAATTAATAAACCATTCAGCACTGTTATTTTATAGGTTAAATTATTGTTATATTGGTAATTACATTTGTCCTTGAGATGTCCAACTCATCCCACAGTATTTTAGTTATCGTCCATACGTTAACAAGACTGACAGCACCATCGTGTATTTCCCTTCTCTCACTAACAAAAAAAATGACGTTTACAGGTGTATTGGGTTTTATTAAAACGTCATCGATGCGTCTACTGCGCATGACGACCTCAGGCACGTATTCCCCTAGCCTCGCACCCTCCCCCATAAATTTCCCCCATTTCCCCATTTTTTGTCCTCAAAAATGTGACTTTTTCACTGACAAAAATCATTGATTTTTTCTTTTATCTAAATTTTGCATTCACATGGAAAAAAATTGTTAACAAAAAAAAAAGGGAGAATATTTTAGGGAATTTTCCCTAACTCAAGACCTTGAGAATCACACTGTAGCATCGATTGACTATACTCTTCAATTGCAGGGAATAATGAGAGATTTTTTTTTCTTTTTCATTTTTTTTTTTCATACTCAAGGATAAACGTTACAATTAAAACTATTGATTCTTCCCGGGGATCTGAATGCACTCGGATATCATACTGCATTTGCATGCAGTCCTCTGACATTGAATCATTCTTCTGCATATTGAATTTTATTATTCTTCAATGGATTTTGTGGAATTCAAATGAAGGTGATTGAAACTGAAGATTCCAGTCTGCTTCACATGCACATGAGTTTATTTACATTCTTTCTGTGCATTCAAGTGATTTGTTGACATTTCATACGTTTTTTTTTTTTTTTAAACTTTTGTTTATTCAATTTAATTATGAATTTCCTAGATTCCTAAGGCGATGAGGGAGCCAGGGTGAGCTCCTACTGCTCGTACTTGTGTTTTATATCTTTCCATAATTTCTGAAAGGTAATTAATTTTTTTTTTCATTCAATTTCCACATGAAAAAATAATTGAAAACATTACTTAAAATTGAGATTTTTCAATAATTCAATTGAATAACTACTTACGCCCTTATTAGCCTGTTCGAAAATCGTGTCAGCAATGATGTCAATGGATCTCTCGAAGACGAAAGAACCAACGCAAATGGCTAGAACGAACGTTGACGTTCGCTTGAAGATAGCGTTGTACACAACACTCTGAAGACCCATTTTTTCGGAGTTCTGGAAGATTTTTAAGGAAATAAGAATAATTGTGTCATTTATTCAACATTATTGGAGTCAATGAGACCTACCTTACGTAAACTCTTGTCTCAATGTGTGTGTATCATCGAGGAAGGTTAACTCGACAGCAGCGACTCCGTCAAAATGGCGGAAGAGCTCTTGTTTATCGACTCCAAATGGAATTATCACCCCCACCATCGCCATGGCCTCTTCCACCAATCACAGGCACTCGCCATTCATTTGCTTATCGAATAACAACAGTTTGAGCGCGAAAATTGTGCCGGTCCTCACTCTTAACCTTGGAGAATGGATATTGATCTTGAAGACGAAAATAATATCCACTTCATCGCCCCAGGTAATATCACTGCATCTTCACTAATTAATAACCCCATTCAAGCATAACTAATGATTGTCTTTATTCTCAGTCTCAGCTGATCTTGGAATCCCTCATTAAAATCCACTGGACTCACCACAAAATTCATAGAAAATGCAAAAACGTCAAAGAGAATCAAACACAAGGATTCCAAAATCTCCCCGTAAAATTCGTAAATTAAATCAGAATATAGATGAAAAAATTTACAATTCAATTGACTTAACTATTGACTCCGGGGAAAGTTTTGAGTCTACAGACAGTGTTGTGATTCTTTCTGACAAAGGAAACTCGCCGAAGAAGAATAACACAATGTTTACCAATGTGAAGAAAGAGGGATTGAAGAAAGAAGTAAACATAAAGGATTACATAGACGTAAATGACTCTGCCCTAATGAACGAGATATTCTCACAATTCACCGACTCCGAGGACGATGAATCTCAATCGACAGCGTTAAATACTCAGGAGAAAAGATTAGAGACATGTGACTCTGGATTTCAGTCAGTTGATGCAACTCAGCAGCCTAGTAGTCAAGAGGAAACGATAATAGGGCCTTCAAAGTTCCAATTAGAATCAGAGGAACATGAGAAAGACGTGCATGATCTCTTCGATGACGACTGGGACCTGGCGAGTCAATACTGCTTGGACCTCTCGGATTTTACACGCTGCAGTATCATCGGCATCGAGAATAAAAAGACGTCACTGTACGTGACCCTGGGTGATCCGAACCCAGAGTCAAATGCGACTGCCCTCCTCATTTGCTCCGGCTCATGGCTGGACATGAAGATCGAACCCGGTGAATCAATAATCGTGAAGGCTAAAAAATCATTCGGTAATTGGGTGGTCAACAATGAATGGGGATTCTGCATAACGCAACCTGACATACTAATCTCCGGGACATCAGTAACGAGTGGTGTCTTTTGCGCGAGAAAGGGTATTCTTCAGCAGAGATTCACTGGCATCAATTGTCTCCCGAATTTGGAGCCCTCGGACGCTGCAATGACCTGCGGTACAATTGTCCACGAGATCATGCAGAGAGCCCTGCAGAAGAAGATTTACGAGCTTGCGGATATTAAAGTCTTGTTTGAAAAGATTCTGAAGGAGCCATGGGTCATTCAGAGACTCTACGCCTCAGCTCTATCGCTGGTTGACATAAAGAAGATGGTGGAGGAGTACATGAAGAAGATTCACGAGTTTGTGGAGTGCTACATCAAGGGAAATCCTCCAAAAACTCCACCACCTGGCCCCAATGCTGCTGCGAACTTCAAAGGTCAGATTACTGAGATCCGGGATATTGAGGAGAACGTCTGGTTACCGAATTTGGGGCTAAAAGGGAAGATTGACGTTACAGTAGAGGTGAAGGTAAACGAGAGAAAGAGGATCATGCCACTCGAGATTAAAACAGGAAAATCAACTTTCTCGTATGAACACAAGGGACAATTGTCTCTCTACGTGATGATGCTGAAGGTTTTGGGGTACGAGGTGGACTCTGGTCTTCTTCTCTACATCAAGGACAATCAGATGCAGGAGATTAAGAGTACGGTGCACGAGCAGAGGGGCTTGATAGCACTGAGGAACTTGATGGCTTATTATTTATCCAGACCCTGTGTTACCATTGGAAATTCTCCAGTGTCAATTGATCAGAGGACCTGGGAATTGATGGAGCTACCAGGGCCCATTTATCATCCTCAAGCCTGCAGAAATTGTGCGTACAACACTCTCTGCTGTGTTTACGCTGACAGCGATAAGAATCTGTTCCTGGATGATCATCATCCCATATCTGAATTGAGCAAGAGCATAATACCGGAATTAACTGATGATCATGTGAATTATGTGATGAATTGGATCGGAATGCTGGAGCTTGAGGATGCACAGGTGAAACTAGCGGACAGTGTGAAGAATGTCTGGTCAATGAAGCCGGAGGAGAGGGAAAAAAAGAGGAAATGCCTGAGTTTCATGGAGATTGTGAAGGTTGCTCATCAGGACTCGACATTTCAACATGAGTTCATTAAGAGTGAAAGAGCGGAATATTCGTTGAAGAATTTTAAAGAAGCGTTCAGCGAAGGCGACTCCGTTTTCATCAGCACTTCTGTCAGGATCAATATCTGCAATGGGTGGGTGACAAGTGTGGAGAAGCAGATGGTGACTGTCACTATGGACAGAGACATAACGAGGTGGAGGAGTGGGGAAGTCTATCACATCGATTGCTACGTCATGAGGCCCTCAATCTCCAGGAATTTTGCGACAATAGCGACTCTTCTGACGCCCAACGACATCACCAGGCGCTTGAGAAAGATTATTATCGACAAGGAGCCCGCAATGTTCACGAATGAATTGCCGGGGAAACTGGAGAGTCCGGAGGCGTTGAAGATCTTGGGGAGACTCAATGAGTACCAGAGAGACGCTCTCAAAGCAGTTATCAAGGCTAATGATTATGTGCTCATTAAAGGAATGCCTGGAACTGGCAAGACTGAGACGCTTGTCGCTCTCATTGAATTACTGGTTCTGCTTGATAAATCAGTCATTGTCACTGCTCACACACACATTGCTGTTGATAATATACTGCTGAAGCTGAATGAGAGAAATGTGGACTTTTTGAGACTCGGGACTGCGGAGAGAATTCATCCCAACTTATTGCACAAGGCTGATGCACAGGTCATTAAGGACTGTGATACTCCGGAAAAATTGGCAAATGTTTATAATAAACAGGTGATTTTTTTTATTCAATAAAAATTAGGATAAGTCTAATTAATCTGTGGAATTGATCTTTAATTTTATTTTGTTTACAGAAAGTCATTGGAGTTACTTGTTTGGGAGCATCTCACGTGCTTCTATCAAAACGAATATTCGATTTCTGTCTCGTTGACGAATGCACACAGGTTCTTCAACCTGTTATACTGAGACCTCTCTACAGTGCTCTCACTTTTGTTCTGCTTGGAGATCCTGAGCAGCTTCCTGCTGTTGTGCAGAGTAATGAAGCCAGGTATTTTCTTTAATTTTTTTTTAATGACTAATGAAAATGATGAATTGACTTGATTATTTATTTCTTGCTTCGAGGACTCTATTAAAATCGTATGTGAATGAAATATTCTTTTATTCGGCTATTTTCCAAAGAAATTTGTAATGAGATATGAAATTCGCATTTGCAGGAAACTTGGAATGGCCGAGGACATTTTCACTCGTTTAGACAGTCCCAATAACACACGTATCTTGAGACTGCAGTATCGAATGAATGAAACAATTATGAATTTAGCCAATGAATACACTTACAAAGGCGAACTTTGTTTGGGAAATGAGACTGTTGCTAATGCCACCTTGAAAGTGAAACATCCAGAGGTGAGATATTGCAACACAGTTCCTTGAAGATCAATGAAAAAATAAATTTATTCAATTCTTTTTTCTAGATTTTGACAAACTGTGATAAATGGATGAAGAAAGCATTGTCAACACGTCTTGAAAATGCAGTAACAGTCCTAGACACCGGTGAAACATTCAGATTTACAGAGCACAAGAATCTCGAGAATGTCGCAAATTCAATAGATAAAGAGAGCGAGGCTTTTCCTTGTAAATACTCGAATTGGTACGAAGTGAGTCTTGTTCAACGTTTAATAAATACCCTCGTGAAATCCGGCGTTGATCCACAAGATATCGGTGTTATGGCACCATTCAGAGCACAAATAAACCTGCTGAGACAGACAATTAAACATGACGTCGAGATCAATACTGTTGATCAGTATCAAGGTCGCGACAAGAGTGTCATTCTCTTCTCCTGTACTAAGAGCAACAGAGCACAATCGAAGGACGTCACTGAATACAGAATTCTCGAGGATCACAAACGTTTGAATGTTGCTATAACACGAGCGAAACACAAGATCATCATACTTGGTGATGTTAAATTTATGCAGGAATTTGCTGAACCTACGAGAAAACTTGTGAGCATTTTGAAGGAGAAAATTTTGGTTTTAAAACCAGGAGTTGATGATTTCTCGTGGAAATCTTTGCTCAGTGAATTACCTACATTGAATGAAGTTGTTGTGAAAGATGAAGACAATTGACTGATTTTTTTTAAACGTATCTTGTCTTGTAGAGCTTTCTAGATTTTTTTTCCATTATTTTATATCCATTACGATGATTTTTTCAGTATTTTTAAGACCCAAGAAATTGATTAAAAAATTTTATTACTCGAAAAGAAAGCTTTATTGCAAATATTTTTCCTCAAACTCATTTTTCTCATTAACAATATCCAAAAAAAAAAAAATTATTAAGAATAATTATTCATTGCTAACTAAGTCTTTCAAAGACCCAAACGATGAAAAAAGCAAAGATAATAATTTTTTACAACAAAGAAATATTATTTCGAGTTATTAAAAAAAAAAAAAACTGTAATTAGTATTAATAGGTTTTTTCCTTCTATAATATCAGAGCCGATTAAAAATGCTTCTCTCACGTAATCATCTTAATCAACGACAAATACGAATGATTATAGAAATATTCTACCAATTAGACATTATCTAAATCATAGTATTTATACAGTTTTTTTTTTTTCATCTTCATTTATTATAATTAACGATAATTATTTTTTTATCGGTCTTCAGTGTTCTTATTTCTTCCACCATCATAAATATCTTCTTTTTTTTTTTTGTTTTCCTTTAAATTCATTTATTTTTCCTCATCGTCGCTAAACCAATACTGTACACGTGTTAGGAAAGGGAAATATATCTCTGCCTGATACTCCTGATGGACCAAGTGAGCCAATTACTTTTATTCCTCTGTACTTCATGATTTTTGTATCATAAATCAGATGTTTTTTTTATTTCTTCCTTAATGAATGTAGGCATTCGCGGTGAGTAAATGGCTAATTAGTGTAATTAGTCAGATGAAGATGGCTCTCGCCTTTTTTCAGCATGTTTTTTCGTGAATTCTTCAGCATTTTTCAGATACTTTTTTCTGTCTTTCAAAAATTCCTCAGCCAAGTCTGCTCTGAGAGGATGCTCTGGCTCTGGATCGTTGACTAATGCAATTAATGCTTGAATAACTGAAAAAGGAAAGGAATTATTTGTAATACAGAATTTTTTGTAATCAATTTATAGAAAAAAAAGGTGTCTACTAAAAATTCGTTATTTCTGATTGTTTCAGAAATATTGAACTCTTGAACTCTACCTTGATCAGTTTTTGTTGCTGGCTTCCAATTTTCCGCAGTTATAATTGGTAAACAGACTTGTCCCTTCTCGTCTACATTTGGATGGTATATTTTTGTCTTGAATGTTATTCTCGGTGGTTTGAACGGATATTCCGCTGGGAAATTGATCTCAATGCGAAAAGCTCCTTTGTTGTACGGTGGATTGTCCTGGAACATTTTAATTCAGAAAATTAAGTGAAAACTCCATTTTTTATCCCTGAATTCATTAGTTGGAACTGGTTACAGGCAGTTGCGAGCTCCTGCAAGGACACGAGCCCCTGAGTCACCAAAAATTACTCATCTATTAGAAATTGTCGGTGATAGTGTCTCATGAGTAATGAAAATAGAGGGGAAATTATTTCCTTATCAATTATTCATAACTTACTGGTAATATTAATCCTTGCCAATTGAGAATATTTGATTCATCTACTTGTATGTTTGTGAAATTCTTCATTGCCGAAGCACGAAGATCTCCCAACTCCTGAAATTACATTAAAAAATGATAAAAATCACTTAAAATCGTCACTTTTTTATTTAATAAAGACAATGAAAAGAAATGAGGTCATATTTTTCTTAAAAAATAGAAGAAATTTCCGGTAATGAGAGAAAAAAAAAGTACATGAAAATTCACTGCATGAGTGAACCACAAAAAAAACAACAGAAAAACTCATGAATTTTATTTATTTCTTTGATTAAAAAGACAAATCTCATTCTCAATAATTTAATTCATCAAACTTTTAATTAAATATTTCTCAAAAATAGTGCAATTAAAAAAAAATAATAATAAATCTCACCTTTTGCAATCTTCTCGTAGCTGCCATTTTGAAAATAAATTTTACTAGATTATTTTAGCGACAGGCTTGCCACGAATTAAATGATATTCTCTCTTTCTTTTTTCCGTTTCCTCTTGAAATGATAAAAAAAGAAAGTAAAAAACGAAGATGTTTTTTTTTCCCTTTTCGTTGTGTACTCTTGATGCTTCCAATGACGATGGCAGTTTATTATGAGATTAAAAATCGATGACAGTGTTTATTGAATTTGCCTCAATAAAATGGAGATGAAATTTAATTAATTGTGATTACGTGCAAAATTTCATGGACAATCACTGTATGAGTTAATTGAAATTTGCATTAAAACTCATTTCACACTTGAGTTTATCAAACATTAATGAAGGAAGAGAAGAGGGGGAATATAATCAGCGGTCTTCCGACGCTATAATTCTCGTTATATTTATAAATACCATGATTATTATTATTTAAAACACAATATGGCAGCTGAAGAGACTGGAGTATTCGCAGACTTTGAATTCCCTTCAATTTTCGTCTATTTTCCACGTTTTTTTTTATCTCATCTATTTTTACACGCAAACTCTACACGAGCCACTGAATGATGTGAAAAAAAATGAGTAAATACGGCACATAAATGTCTGCGAAATAAAAATCTCGTGTTTCCGTCTCTCTCCAGATGAACAGTGCTGCTATGTGCGATTTTTGGGGATTTTTATTGGCTGAAGTTGGCGCAGAAGAGAAGCGGGAATTAATTCAAATCATAATTTTTTAATTCAGATTGAACAATGAGTAATTGTTGGCTTCTTTGTATATTATTTTATTCTGTACAAATATCTTGAGGCATTAGCATTGAGCTTAATAAAAATATTTCAGGTATTAAAATTCATCTAAAAATATTTGAATTCACATAATAAAATATTGATTATCGACAATATTAACTATTTAGTCTTGAAAAATAATCTTAAGTATCTAATAATCGAAGTAATTACTCTCATTTACAATGTAATAAATAATTTTAAAAATAGCTGCACACAAATACTGAAAACAGTACGTCTTTCATTGGTAAAATATTGATTCCAAGAGTTTATCAAAAAATCTTCAAGATAAATGCTAACAGACTTATTTTCTTAAGAATATCATTAACAAATATTTTAAGTATTGGTGTTGGAAAAATTCACAGGTATTGCTGTATAAAGTATCTCAAAAATCCGTATTTAAGTCAATAGTCAACGATAAAATTCAGTAATAGGCAGAAAAACGAGATGAATTAATTTATTTTTTAAAATAAATGAATTCATTTCGTTAAAAATAATTACGTCCACAAAGACGTCGGCATCATGCCCTCAACTGTTCCAGCAGCAGGGGTAAGTGTCTCTTCACACAAGAACCTCAAAGGCAAATCCACCAAGTGTCCCTTGATTCCCATCAACATCTCCCTCGCACTCCCTGGATCAGTACTGCAGAGTCCCGGTTCATTCTGGTATTCCTTCAGCGTCGAGAAATTCGTGGCTCTGTTCGAAGGAATACAATGGAAAACCTCTTCAAAGACCTCCGTATTGCTTCGACTCCTCGACTGCCAGACCCCAGAATAAAACGACTGTCTTATCGGATCATCAACAGAGATCTTCTCCTTCGACCAAAGCAGTCCCAGATGCTCCCTAAACAGTTGCTTCCTCAAACTCCCAGCGAACTTCCCACAAGGATACGACATCTGATTCATCCTGCCATCCGTAAACTCTTCGTCATGTATAATAACTCCGATTTCAGAGTCCCTACTCGCGATCATGCTTCTGTCATTGATATTAGCAGATCCGCAGATGACCGTTTTATCATCCACAATCATCAATTTACTGTGAACATAAATTAATTCAGTTACCATAGTACCATTGAGCATTGAGTGAGTCCTGAGTCCATGAAATGTTATGTATTCACTCGGATCACTGATACCAGCCTCAATTAATTTATTCAGGATACAATCCTTTCCCCTCGAAATCGACGAATAATTCCAATGGGTAATTGCATGAAGAGCAGTACCCGTTGTGCCCCCAACTTCTCCCTCGAACCCCGGGAGCAGTGGCATGACAACGAATACCCGGAAGACCGAACCCTCTCTGTGTGCTCGTAATATTCTCTTCAACAGAGTCTCTCCAATTCTGTTCTTCACAATATTCCTGTCCATCGTCGATAGAGTTATGAAGAATTGATTCTCAATGTAAATGTATCTTTCAGAATTCGTAATAGCGTCGATGTAAGCCTCGTGGATACTTTGTTCAAGTGTATCCGGCTCGAGAAAACCAGCGGACCATGAGCTGACTGACCTCAGCACCTGGCACTTGACTTTCTTGACGTCGACGCCAATGAGCGGAGGATGAAGAGAACAGCTCTTGTAGGATTTCGGTAGTAAGAATGGGTAAGTGTTGTTCAGCTTTGATTTCTCCATTTTAATGGCATTCCAACGCTGTATGAAATGGCGAGCAACGTCTCGTGCACTAGCTCCATGCACCATGACCCCAACATCGTGCCAGGGCATTCTCGGGGTTGTGCTCCTGTCCACGAGGTCTTGATAGGGTCTCTCGAGGTCGTAGAAGTCTTTAACGATGAAGTTTGTGTAATCTTTTCCGAGCCAGAGCTTAGCAGCACCCGGGAGACCTCTGATAATGTCCTCATTATTTTTTAAAACGTCCTCCACATCGACTGGCTCACGCATCGCCACATTATCGACTTCATCTTCTTCATCGGAGCTGTTTAGTTCATGAGGATTGTAGACCATATTTATGAATTCTTTCCGCTTCATTTTGACATTCTGCTTGACCCTGTCAACAGTGTTCTTCGCCATGTCGAAGAGGTTCTTCTTCTGGAGTTCTGGAGTATTGCATTTCATGTTGTCCATTTGCTGGGGTGGTGAGAGAAGCGTTGGGTCGAATTTGTGTGGGGGTTTTGGGGAGAGCGAGAGCCTTTCCGAGGGCATTGGGAGAACTGGTAGACATCTTGTGGTGGCCATTGCCACTGTGTTTGTGGCGATGGCTAGAGGGAGAAGAACGTGCTTGTCGGTTCTGCACTCGACTGTTCTCTTGCTGCTGGTGCTCGTCATCTTCCCTCTCGTCGGAATGTAGATGCTCGACTGGTGGACTGATCCCAGATCCGTCAGCCTGTGCTCGTTTGTGTCCCATCGTCCATAACAGAGGTCAATCCCGCCTAAAAATGCTATTGTCTGATCGACCACAACGATCTTCTCATGATGCGCCCAGAGGAAGACTCCAACCCGGGCATGATCCGGATGCCGAAGCACTTTTATGTTCTCCGGGCACTTCTCCACGAGCCTTTGCTTGCTGTAGAACGAATTTATCCCCAGCGCCAGCTCGACCTCTTTATAGATCATCACGAATACTTTAACCCCTTCCAAGGCTTTCCGCTGGAGGATTTTGTCGAGTCGCCAGTAGTCACCGTTGATTATCGGGCGTTTCATGTAGATTTCCGGGGAGAGCCACCAGTCAGCTATAAATATTTCCTCCCTCGCCGATTCCAATGCGTCAGCCACTGCAGACATGTAACTCGAGCCATCGACAAAAAAATTCGCCGGTGTCGATGGACGATACGGTGCGAATGATTTATGAGGATTCGGTTGAATGAATAATCGCCCCTCATTACTCGCTACATTCTGAATAAACTCCAGCCACTCCTTCGCCTTTCTCCTCGTCCAGCACTTGATCACAACGTGTCTACTGGAATTCATGATTTGAAGGCCGTTTCTCAATCCAGTTGAGTACATCCCTGAGCTAACTTCAAATCCATTATCCATGAGTATCACTGATTTTATTTTCCCGTCTTTTGGTGTTATGTAAGCGATGAAAGTGTCTTTGACGACCAAGTGCCGGTTGTGCCACGTGCCGCACATCGACGTGCAGAAATAGTAGCACCGGAGACAGCACATGCCCTCGACCAAACCACAGAAGTTACAGCCTGCCTTTGCACTCGAGCCTGTTCTCTTCAGAATTATCCCCTCTTTCCCTTTATCACCGAGGTCCTCAATAAACGATAAGTAAGAGAGTTCCATGAAGCTTATTGTCTCTGGATGACGCTTGTAGATCTCGATCTTTAGAAGATTCGTCAGGTAATCCCCCAGGGCCTTCATTCGGTGGTGCACGAGCTCCGAGGGCACGAGTCCATCGGGTCTGTTTGGAAATCTGTAATAATAATTAAAAAAACGTAAATATCAATACTGAAAATTCATTTGTACAGTTGTTTAAATAAATACCTGGGCAATGCTCCTCTGCTTCTCTTCTTTACTCTGTCTTCACTCAAATTCTTCAAACTATTCCGCCTTTCTCTGTGGGTTTTTGTGGGGAATGGAATGTTTAGACTAGCACGATAGAGTTTCAGTTGATTGTGCAAGTGTTGGATGTGCTTGTATCTTTTTTTTACTGTCCAGATAAAGGGACCGTGTTTAAACTCAATTGTGTAGAGATTTGGATTAATTGGGTGTGTTGTTACACTACGCTCGTTTTCTGTGAATTTGACTTGGATTTCTTCGCATGGAATGAATATGTTGCGGCTTTGATTCTTGAATTTTACGGGTGGGCTGTGAATCACTGAGAATGGAACGATTTTTCTTTTGTCATTGGGAATGTGATTGTCATTGACGTTTGGAGTTATCAGGGCCTCTTCACTCTCGATTATTGTCATGTCCAGGGAATCTGGTACACCAAGCTCATCATCGTACTCTGAATCAACGGAGAGTCCATGGTCCTCATTTATTTGTCTCTCTGGATTTGTTTCATCAAGTGCTGAATTATTCGGCATTTTTGTTATTCTTTGTTAAAATAATTCGGGAAATTTCATCTGCAGAAATTTGTTAAGAAAATATTGTTTTAAATTATTAATTTAATATTCGAGAATTTAGTTTCCCTTCTGTTGCATGGCCCAAAGAATGGCCTTGAAGTTGGACTGATTGGATTCAATAATTTCACGAAGTTCCAATCGACTGAATCCACCAATTTCTCATTAAACAATAGATAAATACTTTGACAATGAACAAAGCGATATTTTTTTATTTCGTATCCTTGAAAATGAGGTCATAATGACGTGAACATTGAAATATTTGCATTAACTGTTGAACAATGAGTAGAAAGAGTTTTATAATTTTCGAGTACTTTGATTATAGTCTTCAATTAGTCTCAAAAAAATTGTGTATATTTTTGAGGAAAAGGATACAATTTAAACTTCAAGTGTTCCTCCAATTTCAAATATTCCAGGTACAATCCTCAACGTATTTTTCCATTTATAAAGGTTATGTCCAGCACTGTTAAATTATATAAAACCTCGATTAAACCTTTTTGTACGTTTGAGAAAACTTATTTAGATAAGATGAAGCACACATACTTGTTACATTATCGTAATGAAAATTGTGGACGTTAATCAACGGATTGCGCTCAGACTGATCTGACAATTCGTTTGATTCGATGCGCGTGTCAACGATATACACACACATTCTCAAATTTAGTACGTTTTTTTTAACTCTCGTGCTGCCCTCTGGAATCAACTCGAAAATTCGAATTCTCGCGCCTCAGCGTGACCCAGCAGTCGAATTTGTTTAATAATAATTAAACAATTGACTATCAAACAATAAAAAGTATATAACAATCACCACCAAAGGAATCACAAACGATTGCATATTTTTTTAGATTAAAAATTCAGTTTTTGATTTTATTTATTCAATAATAATTATACAATTAACTACCAAACAATAAAAAGTATATAACAATCACCACCAAATAAATCACAAACGATTGCATATTTTTTTGATCAAAATTCAATTACTTATGTTGCTAACTTCATTTATTGGATAATAATGACATAATTAACTACCAAACAATAAAAACTATATAAAAATCACCACCAAACAATTCACAAACGATTGCATAATTTTTTTATTAAAAATTTAAATCATCTTAAGCTACTAAACATCTAGAGATTTTTAAAAAATAATTGGTGGCGCCATCTCTTGGAATTCTTGTGAACCTACGAAACACGAGTTGACTTTAGTTTCCGACAATTCTAAGAGATGGCGCCACTAGTAAATTCCTAAAGCTGCAAAACAGTCGATTTTTGAATATTTAAACGTGCAGTGGTAAAGGAGGTTAAGTCAGCGGCCTCTTGACTTAACCTCCTTTACCACTTCTCGTTTGAATATTGCGTTTAACGGCACATTCAAACGAGAAGTGGTAAATGAGGTTAAGTCAGCAGCCTCTTGACTTAACCTCATTTACCACTTCTCGTTTGAATGTGCCGTTAAACGTAATATTCAAACGAGAAGTGGTAAAGGAAGTTAAGTCAAGAGGCCACTGACTTAACCTCCTTTACCACTGCACGTTTAAATATTCAAAAATCGATTGTTTTGCAGCTTTAGGAATTTACCAGTGGCGCCATCTCTTAGAATTCTCGGAAACTAAAATCAATTCGTGTTCCAAGGTTCACAAGAATTCCAAGAGATGGCGCCACTAATTATTTTTTTTATTCTTTCGATGTTTACTGGCTTTAGTTGATTTGAATTTTAAATAAAAAAATTATGCAATCGTTTGTGATTCGTTTGGCGGTGATTGTTATATAGTTTTTATTATTTGGTAGTCAATTATTTAATTATCATTGAATAAATGAAGTTAGCAACATGAGTGATTGAATTTTAATCGAAAAAATATGCAATCATTTGTGATTTGTTTGGTGGTGAGTGTTATATACTTTTTATCGTTTGGTAGTTAATTGTATAATTATTATTAAATAAATAAAATAAAAAAATGAATTTTTAATCTAAAAAAATATGCAATCATTTGTGATTCGTTTGGTGGTGATTGTTATATACTTTTTATTGTTTGATAGTGAATTGTTTAATCATTATTAAACAAATTCGACTGCTGGATCGAAAAGTCAGGAGGAAGCATCATGGTGGGGGAACCTGGCTCCCAACATTGTCACTCTGTTTGGTTCTGTGAACGTGATCACGTGATCAATTACCGGTGTGACTAACAGCCCGGTGCTTCGTCAATAAATGTGAAATTGGGAGTACAATTCATTTCATTGTTTGTGTTTTAATGTTAAAAAAATGGGACAACACGTTTCGAGAACTGATTTTGAATGGGTTTACACAGAGGAGCCTCATGCTAGTCGAAGAAAAATAATATTAGGTAAAAATTCATTGAATTTCATAATTAATAATTATTTGAGAACATCGGAAAAAGAATTCCCATTTTACCATAATTGTAACATAATTTTGTGCTTTTATTTACAGAAAAATATCCACAGATCAAACAACTTTTTGGTTATGACCCGAATTTCAAATGGGTCGTAACTGCCATGGTGTTCGTGCAATTTGCATCGATGTTTGTCGTCAAAGACCTGAGTTATCCAATTCTGTTGATCATGGCGTATTGTTTCGGTGGTGTTATCAATCACTCCCTCATGTTAGGTAATTAAATGATCCTGCATAATCAAATCAACAAATATATAACTGCTATTTTATTAACTTTGATTTCTTTTTTCTCCAGCAATCCACGAAATTTCCCACAATTTAGCATTCGGCCACAGTAGACCAAGAGCCAATAAAATGTTCGGATTCTTCGCCAATCTGCCAATTGGCTTGCCAGTATCAATCAGCTTCAAGAAATACCACTTGGAGCATCATCGAGTATGTATTTAATATTAAATTCATGAAAACTTGAAAAAATCCATGAATTATTTCTCAGTAGTGGTATGTCTCTCTTGATTCTTATCTTTTAGATAAAATTAATAAATAGTTTCTCCTTTTTTTTATTCAACAGTATCAAGGTGATGAGTATCTTGACACCGACTTGCCAACGCTTCTAGAGGCAAAATTATTTTGCACAACGTTAGGAAAATTCTGTTGGGTGTTGCTTCAGCCATTCTTCTACTCATTCAGACCGTTAATCACATACCCCAAACCACCTACGACCTTGGAATACATTAATTTAGTTATACAACTCGTCTTTGACGCGTTTGTCTGGTATTTTTTCGGTGAGTATTGGGTAATAACAGCATTCCGATTAGCTTTCCCTGACTCTTTCATCACAAAATGTGTCAATACTATTTTCAGGTGGGAAAGTATTAGTTTACTTCATAGTCGGTGGAGTTATGGCAATGGGCTGTCATCCAGTAGCTGGCCACTTTATTTCGGAACATTACATGTATAAAAAAGGATACGAAACTTACAGTTATTATGGACCATTGAATTATATAACATTTAATGTTGGTTATCACAATGAGCATCATGACTTTCCTGCAGTTCCAGGATCCAGACTACCAGAGGTGAAATCAACTTTTTTTCCTTCTAAATTATTGAGATTGAAAGAATCGATGAATTTTTATTGTTATCTCTTTTTATGAATGATAATGAAATTTTTAGTTATTGTCCAGTCACTTCGCATAATTTCCATTTCATTACTATCTTTTATTATTTTTTAGGTGCGACGAATTGCTTCCGAATTTTATGACAATCTACCTCATCATGATTCTTGGACATCAGTAATTTATGACTTCATCATGGATCCAGCAATTGGCCCCTATGCACGTATGAAACGCAAACATCGGGGCCTAGGATCGTAAATTCCGGTTAAATTAATTTTATAAATATATATTTTCATTGACGATTTATCTGCGCGAGAATTTCGATAACGGGAAAAAAAAACGAAAGAAAGTTACTTCCTCGACTCATAAACTGTCGAATTCACCCGCCTCTCCTGTTACGTATTTTTTTTTGCTATGGTCTAGGCTACTATTTATGTGATACAATATTCATATGCCTGATTTAAATTAATTTTCAGTGAGTATTAATCATGATTCTGTCTTCTATTTGACACTCTTTCTGATTTGTCAATTGTAATTATTGCCAATTCTTCGCTGCGTTTATACAAACATGCAGATTACTTTGTGTGTGCACAATGTTTGTTATTTTTCTTTCCAAAAAATATGAATATATAATTCTCAGGAATACTCAGAGATGATAATCAAAACAGTCTGTCGAGAACGTTATGAATTTACCAAAATGTGTATATTATTCATAGGTATTATAATAAATAATATTTCTTATTGCAATGAATAGGATAATTAAAATAACAGCCAAGAATTTTTTTTTTACAAAAAAAAAAAAATTATTTTATTTGTTCTCTATAATTGAGATAATATTGTTTCATATATTACATTGAAAAATTAATACATCAACTTAAACTAAAATTCAGTAGAATTAACTAAGTACTAATGACTCGCATAAATTAGATATTTTCAGTCTTAAAAATTTCACCAAACACTTTACACGAATTTAACAAAAATTAATGGAATATTTAATCAACTTCTTCAACAGTTGGTCCTGAATGATTCTGTTGACCACCCTGCCGGAATTGTGCTCCGCAATCCTGTTGTTGTCCACCCTGATGCATTTTCGTCATTATCGGTGAGCAGATCTTCTGCACTTCCTCCAGTTTATGATTATATTCCTCCTTCTCAGCCAACGTATTATTATCCAACCAGCGGATAGTTTCTTCACAGGTCTCCTTGACTTTGTCTTTATCAGCTTGCGTCAATTTGTCTCCACTATCTTCAATAGCTTGTTTAACCGAGAAGACATAAGACTCCAATTGATTCCGAGCAGCGACTTTCTGCCTTTGCTGTTCATCCTGATCTCGATAACGTTCGGCTTCAGAGAGCATGCGATCAATTTCCTCTCGTGAGAGTCTTCCCTTATCATTGGTGATGCGTACATCATTGCTGCGACCGCTGGCTGTGTCCTTGGCCGTCACATGAAGAATACCATTAGCATCCAAATCGAAGGTGACATCGATTTTCGGCACGCCCCTTGGTGCTGGTGCGATTCCACTGAGTTCGAATCGACCCAGCAAATTATTATCCTTTGTCATGGCTCTCTCACCCTCGAACACCTGAATGCTCACTCCCGGTTGATTATCCGCATAAGTCGTGAATGTCTGTGACTGCTTGCAGGGAATGCGAGCATTTCTCTCGATGATGTTCGTCATCATTCCTCCAGCTGTCTCGATACCAAGCGACAGTGGTGCAACATCAACCAGCAGGACATCCTGAAGAGTAGAATTCTTCCCACCCTCACCAGTCAAAATAGCTGCCTGAACCGCTGCACCATAAGCCACAGCCTCATCCGGATTGATGGAAAGATTCAGCTGCTTACCGCAGAAGAAGTTCTGCAGCATCGCTTGAATTTTCGGGATTCTCGTGGATCCACCCACCAGAACCACGTCGTGGATTGATTTCTTATCCAGCTTGGCATCGGCCAGCGCTTTCTCCACAGGCTCCAACGTTGCTCTGAAGAGATCCGCACAGAGCTCCTCGAAACGAGCTCGTGATACCTTTGTGTAGAAGTCAATTCCCTCATACAATGCATCAATCTCAATCGTAGCTTCTGTACTCGATGACAATGTACGTTTGGCTCGTTCAGCTGCTGTGCGGAGTCGCCTCAAGGCTCTCGGGTTGCTCTTCAAATTCTTCTTGAATTTCCTCTCGAACTCTTTGCAGAGGTGGTCGACGAGGCGTGAGTCAAAGTCCTCGCCGCCCAGGTGAGTGTCACCGGCTGTTGATTTTACCTCGAACAGTGAACCCTCGTCGATTGTGAGAATGGAAACGTCGAAGGTTCCACCACCGAGATCGAAGATCAGGACGTTCTTCTCACCCTTCAGGTTCTTGTCCAAGCCATAAGCGAGGGCTGCTGCTGTTGGCTCGTTGATGATCCTCAGGACGTTGAGACCGGCGATTGCTCCAGCGTCCTTTGTTGCTTGACGCTGGGAGTCATTGAAATACGCTGGTACTGTCACAACTGCGTCTCGCACTTTTTCACCGAGATAAGCCTCTGCTGTTTCCTTCATCTTCGTCAGGACCATTGAACTGATCTCCTCTGGATTGAATCTCTTCACTTCACCTCGGAACTCCACTTGAATCTTCGGTTTACCTCCCTCACTGATGACCTTGAAGGGCCAGTGCTTGATGTCGGCTTGAATCTTCGGGTCCTCGAATTTACGACCAATCAAACGCTTCGCATCGAACACTGTGTTTGATGGATTCATCGCCACTTGATTCTTCGCTGCGTCTCCAATCAATCGCTCTGTGTCCGTGAAGGCAACGTAACTTGGTGTTGTTCGGTTGCCCTGGTCGTTGGCGATTATCTCCACTTTTCCCTGTTGCCACACACCAACACATGAGTATGTGGTTCCCAAGTCAATACCAATTGCAGGCATTTTGTTTGGTTTTTGTTTAACTCCTCTTGACACTTCTTACTTGTTTGAATTCGGTTTTTCAACTGATGCCGGTTACTGCCGAAGCGGCTGCTTATATACTTCCGACGGGAGCTGGCGCTGTCGACGGGAATGTTCGGCTGACGTCGGTACGGTTCGAGAAAATTCGAAATTATAAAGTGCAGAAATCTTTTCGTTTGTTTTTCTTTGTTAATAAGTTTTTTTCAGTTTTCTTTATCTTTAATAATTTAAATTAGAGAGAAATTTAAGGATTCACGGGATTTTTCATTTTTTTTATCTGGGGTTTTTAGGGTTTTTGGGAGATTGAAGATCCTACTCCAGAAGCTTCTCGAGATGCGCGCAGTTAAAGTAGATTCTAGAATACCGACCGCGTTTACGCATCAGTTACTCCAGAGTTCTTTTTTTGCAGTAAAAGCGAGGGCATGAGCTGAATAACGTAGGTGTTCAATGACTCATGGTTTCATCGCCAAAAATATGGGATTATTAACAGGAAAAAAATGGAGGACATAAATAATCGGTTGGAGGAGAGTCATCCTCCAGAAATTTCCAGAAATTCAAGGATTTTTGATGATTAATTTACGATAGTGACTTCTGTAAGTCGAAAAAAGTATCAATAATTGATTTTTCTATTAAATAAAAGAATATTGAAGAATCTAGAATGTGCGAGAATGTTCGAGAAAATTCTGGAACAATCCTAGGACTTTCAGGAATTTTCTAGAAAATTCTAGAACTTCCTGAAGTTTTCAGAAATTTCGAGAATCCTAAATTTAATTCATAAAAAGGAACAATTATTCATCTTCTGGATTTAATTGAAATAATGAAAAATTCTATCTCAAAGTATCTCCACCATTTTTCCAAAAATTGAAATAAATTAAAAAACCTTGAATCTTCCCACGTAAAATACCGGTAACTTATCCCCGGGTTCAAGCACGGTCAACGGCGCGTGCGCAGTTCTTTATTATGATTTTTCCAGAACAAACGAGAAAGGAGAGAAAAGAAACAAACTGTTTATGGGAGGATGAGTGTTGGGATTTCACTGCATCAGTGAATTAAGCAATAGTTAAATTTAGCTAGAAAATTCAATGGCGAGTAACGAGACAGATGCTAAAGCCGAGGGCACTGAGGTAAACTCCTAGAATATTCGAAGAATTCGTTAAAAAAACGCATTGCATGAATTCTAACCTCGGACTTCGAACTTATCTAATTTTCATTGTTTTTATTTCAGATGCCAGTTCCAAAGATAAAGCATGATTGGTACCAGACAGAGGCATTCGTCGTTGTTACAGTTCTCGCAAAAAATACGGAGAATGTAAAGGTTAATTACACGGAAACAACGGTGAGTACTTCATTCAATATGAAGATATAAAGATTTTGTGATAATTTGATGAAAATCTCTTCTTTCAGCTCAGTTTATCTGCAAAATTACCATCAGGCAATGACTACAGCCTCGAATTGGACCTAGCTCATCACATCGTCCCAAACTACTGCTCTTACAAGGTAGTGCCATCAAAAATTGAAGTGAAATTGAAGAAACGTGATGGCTTGAGATGGACAGTATTAGAAGGCAATCCAGCTGCTGGTGAAGCTGTGCAACCGATACCAGATGCGATCCTTCGTAATGAACCTCCGAAGTATCCGAGTTCTAGTAAAAAATCGAAAGACTGGGATAAAGTGGAGAAAGAGATTGAGAAGGAAGAGGAAAAGGAGAAACCGGAGGGAGATGCTGCACTCAATGAATTATTCCAGAAAATTTATGGCAGTGGTTCTGACGAAGTTAAACGTGCTATGAATAAATCTTTTGTAAGTGAAAATTTCATTTTCATTGAGTTTTTCCTTTTCTTATGATGAAATTTAAAGTTTAAGTATTTTTCATTCTATTTTTATTCGAATTTTTTTAGCAAGAATCTGGCGGTACTGTTTTGAGCACAAATTGGGCTGAAGTTGGTGAAAAAACAGTGGACAAGAAGCTTCCAGATGGCATGGAATGGAAAAAATGGGAAGCTTAAACTGTGTTTTTCCTTAATTACGTGATTCACTTAATTTCTGCTAATTTCCTCGGAATTACATCTTTATTTTAAAAAGAATTAAATACTCTCATTGATCGTTTTCATTCTCCAATACTGATTTTATAACATTTATAAGATGAGTATGAAGGAGAACAAAGTTTTTCCACATAACTATGAATTAAACATTTTATTTTCAATGCCATAATTTTTAATATTTGAACAAGTGTAAATAAAATACTCGAGTTATGAAAAATTTCATTTTATTTTACAAGTATCTATAAATGCATCAAAAATGATAACAATCCGCCTATGTTACAAGAATTCAAATGGACACAGATTGAAAGTACATTTTCCACCTTTCGAGTTAATAATTGCATAAATAAATCCTTTATCATAAATAATGCAGAATCTCCAAAAAATTCAATCCAAGTGTCCACTCCACCCTTTCTCCCCCCATAATTAAAACCTAAAAAAATCAACAATTACGAGCTAAGTCTACTGATAATAACGCACAGAACAGCAATAGCACCAGCGATCAACACTTTCCTATCATAATTAACATTAGCCTCTGCTGCAGGTACAGATGCCACTATTGGAGCAGCTGGAGGCTGTCTCCAAGAACTGAAAAATCCTTCCTGCTTCTTCAGACTATTCTCCAGCAAACCGAAATGCTCTTTAAACAGAGTTTCATTCTTAATTTGCCCATCAGCAATGATATTCCTAACATCAGCTATTCTCCAATTATTATAGATCATCGATCCCCCGAGTGATATAACAGCAATACCAGCTGACGCAACAATCGACAGATACTTGTACTTTTGTGCATTCATTGACTGACTGTCGTGATACTCTTTAATCGCAGTTGCCAATTGTGTGAAGTGATCTCGCTCCTCATTCTCCAATAATCGCAACTGCGACATTATCCTAGACTGCTCCTGCAATCCCTTATTCTCCATTATCGTCAGTTGCACATACTTTGGATCCTCCCTCTTAGTTTGCACCAATTCCCCATAAACTTCCTTCAATTTCTCCGCAACTGCACGTGCCTCATTATTCAATATCCTACGATGGTCCTGGCAATGGAATAATTTGTCCTGCACTGCTATCACATGTCGTTTCGCTAATTCCACGTCCTCAAGACCTGTCAATTGTTGATACCATTTCCACCAGTTCACCAATTTCATTGGAATTGGAGTCGATGGCTGAAGTGCAGCTTTCTGAAAATCCTGGATGATCGTCGTTGTGTTGCCATGAACTTGCTGAAAGGGGAAAAACATTTTTGTTAATTAGGAAAAGGTGAATTCAATACAAAAATCGATAAATCAAGTGCTACTCACTTTTACCAAAGTATCGTACTTTTCATTAGCTCTATTCTGAAGATTATGAGCTTTCTCTGATGCACTCTCTATCGCACTTGTCAATAAAGGTGATCTATGAATTCTCGCTGTCAATGCATCCAGGAATTTTCTCGAGTGTCCAGACATTCTCGTCAATTGATGAAACCCTTTGGTTCAACACTCTCCCATGCAATTCATCAATTTACCGGTTACTTCAAGGTTATGATGCAGCTTACTGACATGAGTGAGTAGAAACTCGCCCATCTCCACTTGCCACAGACTCATGAATATCCGGCATTATTATTGTTATTGTCAAGTGGCATATGAAGGTTTTAACCTCACGTGTATCAAATTGCACCGAGCTAAGCGATAAGGTATGTGACTCATTCAATGAATGCCTCTACTGATTGTTGCGGTCAGTTTACTCTGAGCTGTTATCTGAGTGCATTCGTTTCAATATTCAGACTCCATAATTATTTTAATTCAATAATGTGGAATTCAATGGGATTCGTCCATGTCCCCTGTACGTTTCGAGTATTGTCATTGGGGGAGATGGGGTAAAAGAGACAGGAGTGGTAAAATGGATACATATTTATCAAAATGTCCATTTTACCCCATCTTCCCCTATTTATTCTAATAAAATTGTATTTTTATTGTTGAGTTATGCAAGTGCTTCTAAAAATAATTCATTGGTTCTCCATAAAGCTCAAGAAAAAGGCAGAATTAGCCTTAGTGCTGGAGTAATTGATTTTTCCTTTATTATTGCATGACAAATTACGGTTTTTCCTCATTAGAAGTAATTGCTTCGTGAATGAGGAAATCGTGAACAATCATTTAAACAATCTCAACAATTGAATATCATGAAAAACATTCTCATTTCCAGTATCACGTTTCCAATTCCTGATAATCCTATCCAAATGCATCAGATAAATAATTATCAATGGAATTTGCAGAAAGGGGACGATGGCGCGTCGCCGGAAAGATGCGATAATAATATCAGACTCTGAAGAGGAGCTCGCAATTCATGGAAAAACCAGCAAGAGAAGTAAGGAGGATTCTGATGAAGAATACAAGCCTTTAAAATCAAAGACAACTGTTAAAAAGAGGAAGAAAAAGGCTGAGCCTGATATTGACATTGTTATCGATACAGAAGTGTCCCCCGTTGATACACAATCAGAGCCAAAGAAAAAGCCCAAAGCTACCAAAAAGAGAAAACTCGAAGACTCCGAGATGGGCGGTTTATTCACCAAAAAACGGAGAACAGAAACCCAAGTGACCTCGAGTCAACAGATTCGCAGAGTAGTTCCATCAGCACCACCAATCGCACCTCCAAGAAGACAGTTATCCCCGACTTCCTTCGAGGCTCCTCAGACAAGTGGACTTAATTATCAAAGGTTCACTCCAATCACTCAAAAAACAAAGACTAATTATGAATGGAGTGATGTTGAGTACATTGAGGAGCATCATCACCTCGAGAAGTCCATTGCCGAGGTGATCGTTGGATTATTCGGGAGTGACAACACAGTGCCTTTCATAGCGAGGTACAGAAGAGCAGCGACCAATGGATTGGATGCAGACGAGCTGCGGCTTATCAAAGAGAGTTACGACCGGGTCAAATTAATAAAACATAAAGCAGACAATGTGATAAAGGCAATCGAGAAAGTGGGCAAATGGACACCAGAGCTCCATAACACAGTGAGATCGATAAAATCGATCAATGAACTCGACCACATCCACAGCCTCTACAAAACAACGAAAAAAACATTGGCAGAAAGAGCGAGAGACTTGGGACTCGGTCCAACTGCCGAGGGTATTCTTCGAGGAGGTGCAATCAACTTCCGACCATTCCTGAATATCAGTAAAGAAGGATTGAGGAATGAGGAGGAAATTAGAGAGGGAGTCGTCTGCATTATGGCTGATGTGATAAGCAAAGACAGACGTGTGTTCGATAAAATCAATGATTTGAGGAGTGAAATATCGATTAAAATTGAAACAAAGAAATGCAAGTCAGAGAAAGAGGATAAGAACGAGGATAAAGAGAATAAGTACGATAATTATCATGATTGGAGTATGACCGAGAAGATGATAAAACCTCATCACATATTGGCGATTAACAGAGGTGAGGCAAAGAAGATTCTCACTGTGAAGCTCATAATTCCAGATGTTTTTGAGGCACGGTTGAAGCAGTATGTTTTGGAATTGTATGGGCAGATGATGAGATCGCCAGCTCACAGGGATCTTCTGAATCAGGCGTTTGCGCTTGCTTTGAAGAAATCGATAAAGCCGTCGTTGACAAGACGAGCGAGAAGCGAGATGAATGAGAAGGCTGAGAATGCATCGATGGAAGTATTTGCTATTAATGTCAAACAACTGCTTTTAACACCACCGGTCAGGGGTAAAATTGTCCTCGGTATTGATCCTGGTTTTACTCATGGCTGTAAATTAGCCGTTGTTTCGCCGCAGGGTGATGTTCTGGAAACCGCTACAATTTATCCGCACAAAAAATCAGCGAATGCTGCTAAAGAAGCTGCCAATACTCTGTCCGCAATTGTACGTAAACATCAGTGCAATGTATTTGCTATTGGTAATGCAACGGCTTGTCGGGAGACTGAGGCATTTATATCTGATCTTATTAGATCACGGGTATTTTCACCGGTCGATGTTACTTATACGATTGTCGATGAATCTGGTGCCTCTATATACAGCTGCAACAGTGAGGCTAAAGCGGAATTTCCAAATTTAGATTACAATGTTATATCAGCAATATCAATAGCTAGACGCCTGCAGGATCCACTTGCTGAACTTGTTAAAATTGAACCGAAACATCTTGGAGTTGGAATGTATCAGCATGACTTACCGGAGAAGCAGTTGATGTCGAAATTGAATCAGGTGATGAGATAATTATATTTTTCCAATATTTTTAAAACATTTCTTTGATCTGAATAATAACTGAAGAAAAAAAATTTAACCGATGTACATAGTTAAATTGAGAACAAAACTCTATTCATAAACCCTCAATTTCAACATTGAAGTATACTCAACGTCATAAACAATATTTGTTCTCAGGTTGTTACGGAGTCAGTGAGTTTCGTTGGAGTTGATATTAATACAGCTTCACAGTGTTTATTGAGACGAGTGGCTGGCTTGTCAGAGACAAAGGCATTGAATATAATTGAATGGAGGAAAGTTAATGGGCCCTTTATCAATCGCAGTGACTTGCTGAAAGTCAAAGGTATTGGAGCTAAATCATTTGAGCAGTGTGCTGGATTCATTAGAATTCAACGAGAAACTGCATCACCAGGTTCCTCAAATTTTGATGGTTTGAGAATGAAATTTAATTACTTGGACCAAACATGGATTCATCCGGAATCTTATTCATTGGCTACTGCATTAGTTAACGATTGTCGTTTGGATCTGAAGGATATTGGAAGCCGGCAGTTCATCTCGTCTATTAACGTATACGCCGGTAAAGGTCACAAAGTATTGGCGCAAAGATTCAAAACCGATGAGACAACAATGGATATCATTGTTAAGGGATTAACGATGGCGAAGGATGAAGATATCAGAGTTCAGGGTAATGCACCATTATTCAGGAAAAGTTTGAGATCAATTGATGATCTTACTGTTGGATCATTGTTGAGCGGAGAAATTCGTAATGTTACGCATTTCGGGGCTTTTGTTGATGTGGGAGTGGGTAAAGATGGTCTTCTGCATATCAGTCAGATGAAAGGAGAGATACTTAAGATTGGTCAGAGATTAGATGTTAAAGTGCAGAGTCTCGATAAAAGTAGAGGCAGAATTGGACTCATTTTAATCAAGAGTTATTGATTATTTTTATTGCTATTGTGTTCGAAAAAATATTTTACATTATTTTTTTTTTTACATTGTTCACTATTGTAGTTTTCTGTTAGTATTGGGAGACAATATGGTACAACTTGACGTTGACTACCAGGTGCACTTTGACCATTGTAGTAGATTTTAATGACCTTTCAATTTAATGTCAGGGGCCTTTTTATCGAAAGTGTATTTGCGAATCTATTCATAATGAAAAGACATTATGAGTCCATAGATTTATTCATAGGAGATTCGTTTATGAATTTGTGAATATAAAACGAATAATAAAAAGTTTTCAATTATTTTCATAAATGAGTGAATTTTTAGTTTCTCGTGTATCTGTTATCAGCGCAAACCTTCTGCTTATGAATATTCAAGTATTTGTAATTACATGCAGGTAATTAGTCTTATCATTGACTATTTTTCACAGAAAATCCCTTATTTTTTCGTTAAACACAGAATCACACTTATGTCCGAATGAAATAGTGACACTTTATCAGTAAATTCTGTATTCATAATTCCGTGTGACGGAGATATGAAAAATTTCTCGGATTCTCGGCAAGTGCCTATTAAATTATCCCCCTTCGAAGCTCACGCTCAATTATCGAAATTCTTCATCGATATCACTCTATTGGCGGAAGTTGAACGAAATGAAAAATAATGTGAGACTATTTGATCGTATCGTTGAGTAACAATGTACATAAAAACGTATGAATTTCTAGACACGAACATTGAATGTCTGGAGAACCGTTAAAGTCAGTAAGAATGGGCGTCGCGACGTCGCGACGCACCCATTTCCTTCATCGACGTAATCTCAAACGTTGAAAATTACCGTCGTCAATTCTTACCAACACTATTTGAAAGAAATTGAGGGGTGGAATTGCCAGAAATTCTCTGCTCTAAAAATTAGCTCAAATCGATTTCTATAAAGATTCATGAGCCAACTTTATCCCAAAAAATTCACAAAATTTAATGCACATTATGGATAAAACTCGAAGGAGCAATTACGAATTTCAAACTCAGTAGTAAAAAGAAGCCTCAATACCAAAACTGTTATTCGTTAAAGAAAAAAGAGTAAAAAAAACACACAGAATCGATGAAATTTATTGATCACTTTGTTTTATTGAAACTGGAAAGTGCAGTTTCACATGAAGCAGACGATTTTACATGGAAAACATTTAAGAGGATTACGAGAAACGACTGAGACTTTTGCAGATGCAATGAGTATGTGAATGCTTTTGGGAGTTTCATATTGACTGGCGTATGCTTGAACTTGTTGAAACTCAAGAAGAAGGATAATAGGAAGAGGTAGAAGATGAAATGAAAACAGAAACACAACTGAGTAATCCGGAGTACGTAACTCTTCATCGGTTTTTTTTCTTCTCTTTCATTCATACTGAGTGAGCTTAGATGCATCGGACAGATGAGCACGGGGTCATTTACCTTGTGGCTGTATACAGGGCGGTGTATAACGAGAGGGGGTAATTAAAACGGGTCAAGGGTCAGGGCTGATGTAGCACCGTGCATCGCTGGCTGGTGAGGTCCACTGAGGCACGTTGAAAAGATAATATGAATTGATCCAGCCTCAATATTAATTCCCTAATAGATTCATGTGACAATTTTCTTGGCTGATTGAATATTATTATTTTTAATTAAATATTTTTGCATCTTTCTTTTATCACAATATTCCCCATGGGATAGAGGATAATTGTTTCTCGAATAAGTGGAACCACTCATGCAGCTATTAAATACAATTTCCATAATCCACAAACTTTGTTATCTCAAAACTCAATTTTTCTCTCTGAACTTCAGTAAATACATGAACAGTACGTTTAATACAGCTAAAGTGTATCACTTGTGCTACGTATATAAAGAGATAGTATTGAATTACATGATTTATATTTCTGAAAGATTATAGCCCATCACAAAAGTACAAGCATATTCAATTTCCCGTTTCACGTGATAAGGCACGGACTCCCTAGGTATGTACATTTAAAGCGCTTCTGCATGCAGAGCGTTTTATCAAACGTAAAAAGGAGGACAAAAATTTCAGTGAATGAAAAAAAAAGGGGGAAAAAAAAGGAACGAGAGAGATTCTCTGAATGCACCTATTTGGCGAACAACCGGTGCAATTGCTGAACAAACCGTGGTTTTTCCATCGCATATATGCAAACTAAAAGCAATTCTCTTCATGAATCGATCGATATTTAAATAGTGAGGATAGTTGTGTATATTCCCATGTGTGGATGCTAGTTGGAGCACATACAATGGGATAAAAGAATTGCCAAAAAAAAACCAAATGAAAATAGTCACGAATGGATGCATATACATTGTTACAAATTTCGACAGACCAATTACTGTATAAATCTGGGGCATAGAAGATTCATGAGATTCTGGGATATTCCGAATGTTTTCATGAAATCTTTATTAATAATTCAATTTTTTTGTCTACTAATTTTTAAATAATTTAGAAAGATAATCATTTTAATTAATTGTACATAATTAATTAATTGACGGTAATTAATTTTTTTTCCCCTCTTTTTCTTTAATTCCGAGGCCCAACGTTAAATTGCATTTCATGATTAATCTGCCGTTTCACATTATACTGATGAACCGAAGAAAGAATTAAGAGAAGGCGGATGACCCGAGGAAGTTGGGGAAAAAATAATCACTGGAAATTGGAGCAGAGTTCAAGAGTAATTTTACTTTACTGGAGAATCTGCGAAGTGAGACGTCACGTTACGTAACGGACGTGAAAAAAAAAAAATGGCATCGAGATATTGGATGAGTACGGTGGAAAGTTCTATAGACGTCAGCCCAGTTTTAGTCTCGCGAATAGATTGGCTTCCTGGTGGATCATTGACCCTCCTCATCTTGAGAGAGAGAGGAAGAATGGCCATCAGATTGCCCCGGATGAGAGTACCGTCCGTAGGACGCCACTCTGCACCGCAGAGGATGATGAGAGGGAAAAAGAAATGAGGGGTAATAATTCTTCAACGGAGGTGATGTATAGATGTTTTTTTAACGTTTTTTTTTCCCCTCGAAAAATGAGCAAAATTCTTGCAGTTGAATTCACGTTATTCTGGGCAATTCTATGGAATAATTGAGTGATTCTCTTTTTTTTTATTTTCATAAAAAAATTCTATGAAACATTAATTGCACTGGCTGCCAATCTCCAGACCATGAACAAGTGTGACAAAACTTCGAGATAAAGAATATAAAATTCTGAAGGCGTAGAAGACGTGTATCCATGTAGCAAAGGTTAAATTGTATGAGTAGAGAGAAAGAAAAAGTTTTTTTTTTTCACAAAGAAAAAGTGTCATGAGGCACCTTGGGTTTTTTTTTACACACTGTTTCAAATTTCAGCGAGAAGACAGACTCATGACAGAGTTGATTCTCGAGAAAGTAACAAATTGAGGGAATTTTTGAAATTCCTATCGTATATAATGAAAGAAACAAGAGGAAAAAAATGAGATATACGATATAAAGATATTCAATTCACGTTTGGGTTGCTTCTGAAGAGGAGGATGAAACGTTTTTTGTTACCTTTGTTATTTTTCATATAGTATATACTATGGTTAAATAAATAAATGACATTCTCCAGTTTTAAAAGTTGATTTAAGGGAAATTGGGGTAAAATGGATATTCTGATTGAACGGTTGGAGATAGCGATTTTCTGATGATTCCATTGAGAAGCTGAGACGATTTTACGTAGGAATCAAGTGTCAAAATTGATTTTTTTGAATTTTCCAAAAATTCGATTTTTTCACCCAGTTTTGAAGAGGTTTAACTTATAGTGGAAAAACTGATTTTCAAAAAACACCCCAAAAGTACTTGAAAAAATCGTATTTTCAATTTTAAAACCACATGAATTCATCGCAAATGAGCTCACCTTTCACCTCGAATCGGAATTTTTGAGCTACGACCAATAGAACCCGAGATATCGCCAAAAAAGTGATTTTCCAATTTTTCCCAAGGTAAACCCCTTCAAATCTGGGTGAAAAAAATCGAATTTTCAAAAAACTCGAAAAAATTAATTTCGATACATGTTTTCCGCCTAAAATTTCCTCAGCTTTCCAGTGGAATCATCAAAAAAATTCTATCTCCAATATTTCCTCAATTTCTCCCAATTATCATAATGCAAAGCATCAAAATTGAGGAGCCCACCTTCACACATGATACAGAGACAGAATCACGTGAGAATAATGGAGAAATGAAATATTGTGGTGTCTGAACTGAAGTTTATACTATTAATATCCCCGGGTTTATCATTGTTAATGGTTTACATATGATTCTGAGATGAGAGAGGAAAAGAATTGTATGAATTAGTGCCTGTGAAATGACAATATTTGTGGATAAGTTGGGGATTAAATTAAACCCACTGGCCACTGAGTTTGCCCAGTTTGTTGACAAAATAGATCAGGTGGTGATCAAATATTTATGATACTCTTTCTCTCATCTCCTGGAAAATCGTTATCTCCTTTCACTTCTAAAATATTCACGACCGAATTGTCTCCGAAGAGTCACACGAAAGCTAACAATGAGACTTCCATAGATGATTAGAGACGAAGGGAAAAAGGGCCACGCCTGGTGCACATAAGTATGCCCTGCCAATTCATCCGTTACGTAAGAAACCAGCCGGAAATTTTCGTTACTTTCATCATTGGTACTTTTCTTATGGCTTCATCATTAAAGATCAGTGAAGCGAAGGTCCGATCGTTAGGCGATTGGAAGAGAAAGAGTTTCTTTTGTTTATAATTTTGATTATTGTGAAAAAAAAAAAGAAAAAAATTAATTTCAAGATTATTCAACTCAATTTAAATACCACCGACTCACCCCCAAAATAAATCACCAGCTGCAACAGCGTAAATCCTCACAATACTTCAATGGCCTGACAAAACAACGGTCTCTCTGCTGTAAATTGGGTCACACACATTCACCCAACAATGAAATGCGCATCTGCAATTGTAACTAGTGTAATTCATCACAAGTTTCTTCAAAATTCCCACAGTTGTAATCTTGAATCACTGATACAAAGGGCGAACAAAGAAGCATGGTTATCTTTTGCTCATTTCGAGGGAAAAAGGGCGTGAGGGGCTTGAGGAAATTTCCAGACTTCTGTGTGTGTGTGTGTGTGTGTAAGAAGGAAGTCTTAGCCCGTAACGAGGCAATTAGTTGCAAACGAGGTCGCAAGAAATATCACATTTCCGTGTCCAAACTGTGATATACACTTTCACATACCTGAGTAAAAGAGAGACACTCATGTATTCGTGATTTTTTAAAATCCATCTGTAATGAGTCAAATGTCACTTGCCTTTATCAAGAAGAATTGACGTCGAGTTCCTTTGCACCATTAGTCCCGATAAGTTTGTTCATGAGAACACAGAATGTTCTTCCACATCCGATAGAATTGAAGGATATATCACGAGTTCAGAACTAGATTGAACATCAAACACAAATTTCATGCTCAATCCTCATAAATTCTGCATGAATACGTGATGAGTTTGGTAGGTGGTATGAAAACTTTTCCTGTAAGCAATAAAATACAAAGTTTTAATGATTATTCATATTGATGTAACTCGCTGACAGAAATTAAATTTTAATAATGTAACAAAAGTTTATAATCCACTCGTTGCAATGACAATGAACAATGAGTAATTGTTTTTATTATTGACTCTGGCTTCTGACTGATTGCTAGAATTTTCTCCAGAATTCATTCCAAATCTTTAATAGACAATCCAAAAGACAGTTATTCTCAGCCCCTATTTCTGTCCGCAACAGAAACAAGAAAACACCACCTCTCATCCAACACATCAGTCAACTCATACACATGGTATTCTATCTTAGCGTTTTGTAATGTTGGGTACGTACAAACGCACATTATGGTACGAGGGTGTGTGGGAATGAGTGAGAAGTAGTTTCAAAGCGTCTAGCACGACAATGGGAGTACGTGGAAGAAGAGGAATGGGAAAAAGCTCCGGTAAAGGAGAAAAAAATGAAATGCGGATGAAAATCTACGTGAAAATAAAGGGCAAAAATGCCAACGGTGGTTACTGTTTTTTTTTCCTGCTTCACGAGGGAGTGAAAGAAAGAAGTGCACGACTTCTCGTCGACTCAATGCCAAGTTCGACCGCGAAAAGCTCCCGTTGTGTTTTTTCATTGTTCTGTTGTTATGGACTTTTCTATGCATGAGCCCTTGAAACTTGGAGACATTTTTCAAAGAGAAAATTTTATGGATTTTCATAATTAAAGAAATGATTGATGATTATTTATTATGAATGAGGATTTCCTGTAAGCTTACCAATTGAATTCCACTCTCCTCTATTCCGCATGTACAGTATCGTTATTGAATATCATCAGATTCTATTCAGACACAGGATACTACCATTTCTTGATTAGTCAGGATATCGATAACCCGATGTGTGTGATAATAGCATAACTCTACTGACAGGATCAGCATTCATGTCCATTTCCTAGTATCCAATCAGAAGCATCAACACACAGCAATTGGAGCACATGAAAATTTTATTCCCTCGGAAGCTCTTTTTCCAATTAAAAAGAAAGCTTTCACCCTATAGAAAAAAATAATCTAATTCTAATAGAAGACCCTGTTATTTCGTTTAATTAAAAAAAAAAATAATTCATCATTCTCATCAATATTAACGAATCCTCAATTATTTTCCAATGGACCAATTTAAAAAAAAATTCAACTCATACCTTTCACTCCTTCACCCTCAATACATCCTCGATCCAGGAAGTTATTAACGCTTCATTTAACAACGTCAAGGCTTGAACAACCGATAAACACACAAGACTGTCATTCCAATGGTGCTTTTTAAATTGTCCTGTCAACTACTTTCAACTTGTGTCGTGGTAAAAAAATATCATACATGATTATTCACGCGTTGTGTTAATTACGTCAATTCCCACTGTTCAGCAAATGGGAACAAATTGGACTTTATTCAACAAGCCATACATTCGAATTTCGGTATCTCTTTGATCTTCAATGTTACTTGATTGGTGCATCGAACGAAATGTATCAGTGGAATTAAAAGACTGAAAGGATGAAAGAAAAGAGTGAAAAAAACATTCTGCAGTAAAAAAAAGAAAGCGAGTGAATTTTAGTCTACCTTTAAATCTCTCGAATCCTCGAAATTCATGGAATCTCCATCGATTTTCCCCTTTTTTCAATAGTTTACAATGGCACTGACTCAGTAATAATGCCACGTACATTCTGTTATTCCACTGTTTTACGATGGATACAGTATCTCCGTTGAATCCATTTGCATTGAAAGGGCTTTGAATTTTCATTTTCATTCGTGCGTTTTTTTTTCTTTTCATTATTTTCACTCATTTTTACGTATTTTTAGAGTAAAATTGTCTGCTCTCTTGGCATTAACCAGTTGCCATACTCTGGATCCACTGGCCTGGGAATTCCAGAGATGGAATTCCGGGTATGTGAGGGATATCGATCCATTTCCGGCCGCAATGAAATCACAATGTCTCGTAAGTGGTCATATCCATAGCAGTGCTGATACACTCAACATCATATACTTGAAAAGCACTAGAATTCTGCATATAAACTGTGGAAGAATGAAAATTGTGATGAAATTATTTGAAAGAAAACGAGCCAAAAATTCATGCAGACACATACATTCAATCAGAAATTCTCTTCAGGTTCCCAATGAAATCATCTGAAATATCCCAAAGCAATCCAAAATGTCCATTCAGCCCTACATATCCATTTTCCCTTGAATAGTTGAATGTACAAGTAATAGCGAAGTCTCTGTCTGAACTGTCACGTAGCCAACAGACCAAGCTTCCTGAGTTTAGACTCTGTCATTTGTTCTGCATTAAGGAATAATTCAATTACCCTGTAATTCAACATGATTATTTCATGATTCTTATCTTGTTTGATTAAATCAATTACATAAACCTCTCGACACATTGATCATCACCTGAATATTAAAATTCTCTTACTCCTTTCTTTCAACCTGGAAAAAAAAAAAGAATTAAAACAAAAGATTCCGTAGACTGGCAAAGTTTGTGTATGTTTTTATACGAAGAGACAAAGGGAATGTGTGGGAGCTTACATAAGGGCCTGTGTTACTATAGGCTGGTACGGTATAAGGGCCTCCCTGTACAACTCTTCGATCAATATCCCGTCCAGTGGCGTAGCACGTGGAACTATTTCTTTCGGAAAGAAGTGAGAGATTCACTAGGAAAAAGGCAAAAAAATGGAGATTAAAAAAAAACAATGAATCGAGCCTATGGATAATAATTCTCTCGACATTTGATCCGTTCCGTTCGTTAAAGATGAGGTTGACTGAGCCGTCACGCTTTCACATTCTGACTTCTTGCAAATGATATACTTGGAACATTCCATAATTTATGTATGATTGTTTCATTGATCCATGATTATTATTTCTTTTTCTATTCTTTGATATGGCGAGACTATTTCGTATGATGGTATGAAATAAATTTCCATCAACTAGATGGTACATATTTGCATGCCAGTCTTCTGGGCTTGGTGCACTCTTGGCTTTTCAATATACTTGATGACATAGTCAGTCTGATGAGGCTCTTGGTTGAGTGATACAGATATTTGTCATGATGATGCACTCACTGGTATTAAAAATTGAAGGTGCGACATCATTGAAAAATAGTGAAGACAGATTCTGTAATAAAAAGATGAGACATGAGATAATTCATTTTCTTGCTCTAGTCTTTGAGAATAGTGTAATTTTTTTCTAAATACCTTTTTACGAAGAAAATTAATGGTGTTGAATGACTTTCCATTGAATGATTAAATTGATTCTTCAAATAATATTAAATAAAATCGTTGAATTCATTATTTCCTCTTTCTATTGTTTTCTCAAAGTTTAACTTGCGTGCTGCATGATTCTGATATTTCAAGTACTTTCAGACGCTGCTCCAGAATGCATAATGTATTATGTCGTACATCTTCATCCTCTCGACTCTATTTTTTTTTTTTTTTTCCTTCTATTTTTCTTCTCTGATATTCCTGCAGTTTCTACAAGGTAAAATAGTCAAGTGCTTTGGCATCTTCGAAATCCTTTCGTCATTCCTAAACTTTTTCTATTCAACATTTGCCATTTTCAGTAATACAGATAAAGTATAGATAAAGTGAGAAAGAAAAAAAAAAAAAGAAATTGAATACCTAATATCGAAGTTTGTAATGTTTTCATAGTCGTTTATCGGTGCGCAAGTTCACATGACCAGAGTATCTCGTATGCACTTTGCTCCGAAGGATGAGAGCACAGAATAAATAATGTATGAGTACCCATTACCAGGATTTGGCTTTTTTCATCTTTCTTTATTGTATCCTCATTGGTGAAAAGAGAATTCTCATTTTTTTCACGTACTGAACATTGGGATTTCTTCATTCCATCAGAAACCATCGACATTTAATGGAGATGTAGAGGAAAATGGACATCGGGGATGAAATAGATCTGTAACAAAATCGTCATTCAATGGATTTTAGAATAATCAGAAGTATTTTTACCAAAAGACTATATTATTATCATCTGATAACACTCTTACCACAACTGGTATCATGCGTGAGAAAGAAACAATATTGATTCTAGATTGCCGCAAATCAATTACCTGAAATCTTCGATAAAAATAATACATAATTAGGATAACATTAGAGATGACCAGTATAAATTCTTTAAAAAAATCTCCAAACTCACGAACCTGAAGAAATTCCTCATTTCCATTCACCTCAGTTCACTCTTTCTACACCACGTGCTTTTCCATTATTTGTTTAACGATAATGGAATTCCAAGGTAACCAGAAGCGAAAGACAAAAAACATTATTATTCGTTCGATTTGAAATAGTACATATTATGATTTCTAATCTTCACAAAGAAGAGATATTCGATAAATGTTTGAAGGAGGAACAAGTGAATATTAAAGGAAAAATTCAGAAGCTCAAAGTAACTTGCTGAATAGCTTTCAGATAGAAGTTTTAATAATTATGGATTTATTATCGGTTATTTTTATTATTTGTATCATCTCTGTGACTGTAGATGGTGAGAATTATTAATTTAATTGTGATATTTTTTTCATTCAATTCTTTTTGTTTATAGAGACAAGAGGAATAAAAGGTGGATATTACGCAGACCCATTTGACTTCGACTTTTCCGTGTCAGTTCAAACATTCTTTGGATCACACTTATGCAGTGGTGGAATTATCGATGAAAATCATGTACTCACAGCAGCCCATTGTGTAGCTGAGCATCCATATGGTCTGAGAATAGCTTCTGGAGTCTTAAATCTGGATACTCCATTCTTGCATGGTGTCAGAAGAGTCAGGCAGATCCATATACCAGATGGATACTTTGAAGACGTAGATCTAGGAGAAAATGCAACACGACGTGATATACACGGTCAATTTTACAACAATGACATCGCTGTGCTCACTGTATGATTTAATTTTTTGAATATTAAAAAGAATTAATTTTTTCACTTTCTCTCCACTTAAAACGAAATCATCAGAAAATCTCTCACTTGTACAGTTTCATTGATAAGTTCACTTTATCCCACTTTCCTCGATTTTTTCTATGTTTCGTTGTTTTATCTCAATTTTATGAATTTCACAGCTCTCTCATCCTGTGATGTGGATAAGTCCTGAACAAATGCTCACATTACCAACAACGGATTTCTCTCCATGCAGTGGTGCATTGTTTGCTGGGTGGACTGATAAAGAATTGGAAGAAGATCATCAAGCACGTTTGAAGTGGATGCGTCTGGTCATGTATCCTTCTGGTGTATGTAGAACTAACATCGCTTATCATGCTGCTGATCAGTTCTGTTCTAGAACTTTAGATGAGGAAAGTTCAGCTATTCCGGTAAACAAAATAAATATATTATTAGTAGTAAATAGTATTATTAGTATTGAATTATTATTTTATATTTTTAGGGAGACAGCGGTGGTCCACTCGTTGTATATAGAGAAATTGTTGGCCTCATGTCTGGTATATGCGAGAATGGAATGTATTACAGTTTTACGAATATTTATCTTTATCGAGACTACATCATTAATATTATTTCACAATTTATTCCAACGAGTGAATTACATCCTTATATAGAATGTTGGTAACAATATTTTATTAATAATTTAAAGGAAAAGAATATTTCAATTGTTTATGAAATTTTTGTACAAAAAATTAATTAATTTTAATACAACTTTTTTGCAGAAATACATGTATCTTGTTATGTTCATGTCACTTACAAGATTCATCGCAAAATGGAGTGGAGAAACATCACATCACACAATTTCTCAATATTTTCGCAAGAATTATCGCAATTAATGGATTTTTTGCTCAGACAAACATCATACGTAATGATTTGAATCACAAATCATTCGTATTAACTGAAAGAGGACTTAATAAAATTTTATGGATATGTATTTAGCAAACATTTGGCGCCACAAAAGTCTCTCGTCATAGAAAAGAATATTTGAACAACGAAATTTGATAATTTCAATGCAAAGAAAGTTCCAATATTACTCAGCATTTATATCAATATAAAAGATGAGTAATTGAAAATAAATTATAATACGAATAATATGTGATAATCATGGAGTTACTGAACATGCCAATGTGCCTCGTGTATCGCTGATGAATAGAATGAGAATTATTTGAACTGAATATTTGCACAGAACCAGGAAACTATCGATCTGTATGATTATTAAGAACAAATAAAAAATTTAACATACCATTTGTCCACATTATAAATCATCCACTGACGAAACATAAAAAATCGAAAATTATACAATATGAATTCTTCCGAAAATTAATGTTCTATAAAGATAACAGCATTTGCATTTGATATCAGCGAGGAAATAGCAAATGACTATTGTAGCCTACTTACATTATTATAACCCAGAATAATCCTCCGAAAGTTTGGACAACTAGCTATTTGCTAGAAGCTTGTGGCCAATTGTAAAGCTCCACACTGCTAGAATAAAAGAAAGGATTTGACGTGAGATAATGTTAAAAAAAAATCGTTAGTCATTTCATGTCACGCGTTCTGAGAGTTTCAACAAGCAATTATATGAATAAAATTTCAAGAAGAGAGTATTTAGATATTTTCAACAGAAAATGTTCAATAAAATGAATCCAGCATCTCTAATCATCTCCACTTGTCTCCTCATCACAATTAACGGTAAATATAAACATAATAATTGAATAATAATTAAAGATTTACTTTGTTTAGGTGTGATGGGAGTCATGAATGGACAGTATGCGACCGACAATCAATTTAAGTATCAAGTCGCCATTATGACACGATATAAATCATATATTTGCAGCGGTGGAATAATTGATGAAACACATATACTCACAGCAGCTTGGTGCGTTTTTGGGACAGCGTATGATATGATGAGAATCGGTGTTGGATCAGTTGATTTAGAAGATCCTGATATGATATTCAAGAAAGTCATCGGTGTAGATGTCCCTGAAGACTACGTTGACAGTCATAATCCAGCTGATTCTGAAACTCATCTTGATGGAAATTCTTATAATATTGCTGTAGTAACTGTATGATTAACATAATGAGACTGATAATGATCTCTCTATTCGTAAATTTTTAAATAAATTTATGAAATTAAATTTAATATTAATTACTTGCGAATGGAGAGATTTTACTGATTGAAATTGAGAAGATATTAATGATAAAATTATTTAGATTCACCCTCCCTTCAAATTTGGTGATCGAATGAAAAAAATGATATTGCCATTCATGGATACAATGCCATGCGACGTTGGTATCATGGCTGGATGGGGTGAAAATGATATAAACGAGGATTATCACACATTTTTGCAATGGACTTATCAGAGAATGATAGAACCTGTTTATTGTGCACAGAAAGAGACTTATCATTATGAAGATGAGTTTTGTACGATATCACCGGAGGGATATGGAAAACCGAGTCATGTAATGATGTTTCTATGAATAGATTTGATTTATAATGAGAGGGAATTTTTTTTAAAATTATAATTACGTGTTTTCAGGGTGATATTGGTGCTCCACTTGTCGTGGGTCTGGGGGTAGTCACTGGTATCGCTCAGTATATTGATAGTGAGGCAGATGAGAATTGCACACGTTTTGTAAATGTCTATCATTATCAAGAATTTATCATGAATGTATTAGGAATTTAAATGTTAATTTCCAAAAATATTGTATTAAAATTGTATTAGTATAAATATATTTTATCGAAATTTAAATGTATTTATCGCACATCATTGAAGAAATTTATCTGAATGTTTTCACAAACTTGAGAATATTTTTCTAGCAATTATTGAAAAATGTGTAAAAAATAATCGGTCGTTTCTTTATCTAAGTTTACATTGAATTAACATGATAAAAGAGGATTTTGAAAATTCTAATGATCAAAATTTGAATCCACTAGTTTTACCAAAGTTGAGATAAAGAGGTATATTTAATAAGCGTTGAAGCGTAAAAAACTAGTTCAGAGGAAAAAATTGAGGTCTCGAGTTCATATTACGGATTTAAAAAAAAAATCTGATGTAATGAAATCATCATGGTTCATTGTGAATATAATGTTTTTCATCCTCGCAATGAATGGTAATTATGAATATTCATAAAATTTATTTATTAAAAAATTAAAAATACGCACAATTGTTCCTGCATAAAGGTGGACTGGGTGTTGAAGACGGTAACGAGGCTGAAGATGGTAAATTCATGTATCAAGTGGCCATTTTAACTTGGTTTCAATTCCATCTATGTGGTGGTGGAATCGTCAGCGACATTCATGTTCTAACAGCTGCCCACTGTGTTCATGGAAGAGGAATTAATGAGGTAATGATAGCTGCTGGAAAAGTTCACGCAAAGGATCCTGGCAGGATATTCAAGGCAATCCGTAAAATCAATATTCACCCAGGATACCTTCATGACGACGTTTTATTTGATAAGGAATCTCATCTTCGAGGGGCAAGCAATAACATTGCTCTGATAACGGTATGTTCTTCATGATCAAACTAATGACTTTCGTTGTAACGTTTAGTTTTTGATATTTTCATCATTAAACATATTGGGCTGTTCTAGATCAGAAAGCCGTTCTTAGAGAGTGATGGATTGGTGAGACTTCCATTACCTGTGAAGGATGTTAGTGAATGTGCTGTTGGGATATTTGCTGGATGGGGTGAAAATGAACCGGATGAAGAGGCTTCCGAAATATTGCAATGGACATATCAGAGAATTGTCGGTCCTGAACTATGTGCAAAAGTAGAATACTATCATTCGACAGATCAATTTTGTGCTATAACTGCACCTGCATTTGGCTTCGCCAGTTATGTAAGAGCTCAAAGATATTTTCTTCAGTTTCGAATAATTGTAAATGCCATTTATCTTTAATTATTATTTCAATTGCCACAGGGAGACGATGGTGGTCCACTTGTCATTGATGGCTTTATTGTTGGCATCGCTGATATTGTTCCGATAGAGCCTCAACCATATCAGCGTTTCACTAATGTGTATCATTATAGAGATTTTCTCCAACTCATGATTGGTCATGAGCCCATACTTGCGAAAATGGAGATTCTTTTGATTCCAAATTATTAGAATAAATTAGGATTTTATTTTTCTCTGGAACACAGTAGATTTCTAGTTGCCAAAGGAATATTGTAGAAAAAATCATCTGAAAAAATAAATAATATTTGATTTTAATAGAAAGCTTATTCTTTCTTTACTAGATATTTAAACGATTTGTGTTAAAAGATACAAAACGAGTTTTTTTTTTAAATCAGTCAATAAAATAATAGAATAGAAGGAAAAAAAACTAAAATTCTTGCATCTGTTTGAGTGGAGACAAAATTTTCCTCAAGTCGGAATATAAGGTCTATCAATATTTGTATCACGATAAGAAATAATTATAGGAAAACTAATCTCAAATACTATTTCATCATGTTTTATCTAATTTTGAGGATATTTAAGACGTTTAGAAAGAGGAGAAGAAGAATTCAAAGCTCAAGTCTCGAAATACGTGAACCTCAATTACAATGAATTCTCCTTCAATTCTTTTCATCATTGTACTCATAGCAAACGGTAGATATGAATTATCAGAATTAAAATTCATTACAATTGGTTCCACTAAAAATTAGCTAATTCACTTGTGTTAAGGTGCGATGGGAGTTCTCGATGGGGAACGCGCGATGGATGATGAATTTATTTATCAAGTAGCAATTATAACCGAATGGAAAGCACATATTTGCAGCGGTGGAATTATTGACGAAACTCATCTACTCACAGCTGCTCATTGTGTTTATGGGAAGAACACATGGGAACTATTCGTAGGAGCTGGGAAGAAAGAATTGACAGATCCGGATTTGGTATTGAGGAATGTCATTGAGATCTGGCTACAAGAAGACTACATCGAAGGTGTTCCAACTCCTGATAATGTCACGCATCTCCAATGGGAAGCAAACGACATCGCTGTGCTCACTGTATGCCTCATTAATTAATTCCCAATTAAAATAAAGAATTTTGTGCCGAGGAATTCCTGAAAATCAAAAAGAGTGGTGCATTAAATTTTAATTAAAGTGCAGATTTTCACGAAAAAAAAATCGAAAAAAATTACCCAATAATGTACATACGCTGGAGTTTATTCCTAATTTTTTCTGAATTTTTTAAATTATTTAATTGAATATTCCAGATCGATCGTCCTTTCAAGTGGAATAATGCAATTGGAAGACTGCAATTACCGTTTAAGAATTTTGTTCCATGCTCCGTTGGTGAAGTTGCAGGATGGGGCGAGGACGAGCTAGGTACTGTATATTCCGATGTTTTACAATGGACGTTTCAGAGAATACTGGAATCTGATATTTGTGAAAGAGAAAAGGCTTATCACAGTGAAGATCAATTCTGCGGAATAACACCGTCTGTATACGGAAAACCGAGTGATGTAATTGCATAGAAGCAGATGTATTCGATTGCAGATTAATGTGAGAATTTATTTTTTAATTATTATTCTGTTTGCAGGGAGACGATGGCTCTCCACTTGTCGTGGATGGAGTAGTCGTTGGTATCGTTGAACTCATTACGGAAGAGGATGGACACTTTACACGTTTCACTAATGTCTATCATCATCTGGACTTTATCACTCGCATAATAGTGATTTAGATGATTTATTCCAGAATTTAATTACACAAAAAATAAACCTCGAGATAAAGATTTTATAGACACTGATTCAAAAATTCAATTTTTCACATTCTCAATACGTAAATTAAATTAGAATTCAACACAGCATTCGTGACAATCATAAATCAATGGGCGATATTAATCGCATAAACTAGGAACAACACGCCTCGAAGTTTCATTTCAAACAGTCAATTTCTGTAATTCAACGTTAGTGGAATGAGAGAAGTCCCTGTGGGGATTCACACAGGAGTTTGAATTACTTCCAGTGACGCGTGACTCACTTCTTTTACGCTCGAATAAATTTTTACATTCTCTGGTTTATGTTTCAATTTAATTTTTCGCTTTAAAAATCTAAAATAGTCGTAGATTATAATTCTGATTTATTCATTATTGTATGAGAAGACTTAAAAAAAAAAGGCAGAGTGCAGGGAATTTCTCACATGATGAACAGTCTAGGGTTCAACACGATAAAACCGATAAGAGGTTTCACTTCGCCATTAAACTTCACTAATAGACAACAATGGCTTCATTAAAGCTGACCGTAGCTACACGTGTCATCCTCTGACATTTTCATTCACGATCTATTTTGTCCTTTCTCCATTCTCTCCCCATTCTCTCCTATCCCCAAACAAATTTAATTTCCAACCATCCAACGATCTCAATCGGTGAATCCATCCCTCCAACTCTGAACTCTGCATTGCCGGAGGAATGGGTTATAGAAAAAAAAAATACTCACACATTTATACCAGCTCTAGAAGCAGCTTCTATCGGAAAAATCCGTAATTCACCGGAAGCATCGGTATGGCCTACATTTTTTATCTGCAAAAAGGAAAAAGATGTTTTATACTACAACTTGTTAGTTACCGTAATATATAAATAGAAAGTTTTTGATGTACTTTTGATTCGCGTGCTAAACTCCAGTTCCATGCTATTGGAAAATGGATTCTAACTTCAGGCATTTCTCAATAAAATTTCTCCTCAGGCCAATTTCATCTGATATAAAGAAGATTCTCTGCTGTATGTACTTTGGAAAAGCTTTTATTTCGTCATTACCCAATTTTCCGTTTTTCAGAAAGACAATTTCCATTCAGTGTACTTGTTAATGCAAATCAATTTTTTTCGCATTTGTATCAACGAATAAAATGGAAATGGAAAATTACGTGAACTCTTCGGTAACCAGATTTCTCACAATTCCACAAAGAAATGGAGAAATTATCTGCTACTTTCTTATTCTCTTCCTCGAGATGCAGAAGAGGGAGGAATATTGTAAGAATGGCCTAATGGAGGAGAAATCTCAGCAGCAGAGTCTCGACTAATCCAAGAAACTTCATGAATCCATGATTCCTACTGAAACAATTAAATAACCATTAGAAACCATAGAGAAGTGTAATTGTAGTGATTTCATCAATATCTTTTATCAACTGTAGTGTCATAAAAAAATTTAATACTCTGTCTCACTGACCATGAGATCTTCACCGAAGAGAATATCATACAGATTAACGGACATAAAACTTTGGGAAAAGTGTAATAAACTCTCTGCACAACTGTGCAAGAAAAATCATTCCGAAACGAGTACTTTCTTTTACAACTCCCCTGTACCACATTTCTCATACTTTACGAGACAATTATTGTAATTATTTCGGTAACAAAGTCACCTCAGTTTCATTGAATAAAATTTTTGATTCTCAATTTAATTAAAAATTAACATAGTAATTTACGATGTGAAGAATGAAAAAAAGAGACAAATCATGAAGACATGCTGCTTCCATCCGGAGTAATTGAGACTTTAGCAGGCTGGTAAAAAAAAAGGGGCGTGAATAGGAAAGAATTCTCTCCCTCACGTCGTTATATTATATTCACCCGACCTTATTTTTCTACAGTAACAGAGACCTGTGGTAGTAGACAACGTATAATTCTCAATTATGCAAGGTTTATGACTCACCGCGTGCCAAGCAAGAGGTGCCTCTTGTACCATCCAATTCATTCAAAAAAAATATCCTCATATACATTAAGAATACGTGTTGGACCATTTTTTTTCCCTTGCTCTATCACCTTCACGTACATTCAAATTGTGTCATGAGGCAGAAGTACATAATTTCTACCTTGCTGAAGAGAACATGGTACACGAAGTAATTTGATGATTCTTCATGTGGATTTTTTTATATTTATAAAATGAAGGAGTTTGAAGATTCAGTCTGCAACATATTAAAAAAACGGGATTAAAATAAAATCGGTAATTCACACAGATTTTGAGTTATCTCAGATTTAACTTAGTCATTCACTTCATTACCAGATTCCTCCTGAAACCACTGAATCTTTATTATTTAAGAAGAAAAAAAAAACATAAAATTCTTTTTAAAAAGAATGCGAAATTTATTCACTGAAATTCTGTAAATTATCATTTTTTATGTCGGTAGGGGAAAAATGTGATGTCGTCCCATTCAGTACATTCTTTAGTTTCCATCCGCAAAGTTTCCGTGATATAATCAAGAAGTTGTTAAAAAAAAAAAAAACGAGAGGAGGAAAGAAGAGATAAAAAAAAAAACGAGAGGAGTTATTTACGAAGAAAATTTGTTACAACAGAGTAATATTTCTCTATGTCCTTAATTTAAAGTCATGTACTATGTTTCTGTTGTACTTTTCATTTACAGACTATCGTAATTTCTCTACGAAAACGAGCCTTAACACGTGCAAGGTGCTTTGGTCTACGTTACTTGTAATAAAACATGCACTTTCTTTTCTTGAACGACAATAAAGTTATATCCATACGATTTTACCTTCACCAAAGTATCCAAGTACATTTTATTACTGGAAAAAAAGGGAAAAATAACATGGAAACAAAATCTTGTTAGTTTCATTAATTTCCATTTTAACCAGAAAATCGCACAATTTCATTGTACGATAAATTTTATTGATGAAAACAACTGTGGCCCTATCCTCATAAAATCATCATAAACCCGAGATTACCACAGAAGAAAGAGAACACTGAAAATTTTCCGATAAATAAAATTACCAGAATTTCATTTACACAAAATATTCAAAAATATTTAATTTATGCATATCCTTATTCATTGAAAAAATAAAAATCCAAGGTTCTCCATCCCATATCGATCCTCACAATAATGTACCCACGTGAAAGTTTACTGAATGACCATTCTCTAAGATGCAACGACGCAAGCATCAGAGTTAAAAGCAGGAAAATGACGTGGGAGTTTTTAACCCCCCCGGGGGTTGAATGAAAAGCCATCATCAGGTGAAATATATCTCGTTCAACGTAAAACGGAAATACGTCTTTTACAAGTGACCTGAAAACCGCCCACAAGATTCACCTCAACTGGATAAATTGTTTATCGAATCCTTTGCCTCCTCCATTGAAGAAAATGCAAAATCAATAGTTAACCAGAGAATCCTCATTGCCTTCCACCGAACAAATGTCCCAAGTGTACTCTCATCGATGTGGAATATTGTGAAGTCCCATATCACGTTCAGCTCTACCACGTATCCACAGAAGTAGCCTGGTTAAGTCACGTAAACCCATACATATATACGTAACTGCTGGATCCACCGGTTTTTATCACCACACGTGCAACTAGTACAGTATTTACGTATCTCCAGCTTGAGTTGGATACTTTGAAGCTGGCAATACAACACTGCAATGCACTCTTCTCAACTGTGCATTCAACTGGCCACTTTTCCTTGCCTTCGATGATGCGATATTTATAGAATAACGAATGAAAAAAGAAAAAAACGGAGAAAGGGAAGAAAAAACTCTGGCAAAATACTCCCCAGTGAATGTGAGAGGTGGAGAATATTGATTTGTGTAAAAGGGCATAGTCATAAATGTCTAGGGAGAGTGCGTTAATAATTCAGAAAGTGGAAACGTGTGAATGAATCTGAACGATCTGAAGTCCCACGGTATGAACGGATTCAGATGAGATTATTCCTTTTTTTTTCCCAGTCTCTCATTCTGTCTCTTTATCCGATAAAAAGAGTCGAGGAAGTGAATACTGCGGTGAGTGTCAGTGACTGTCAGGCACGTGGATAAATCGAATTTAGAGGTGCAGAAGAGGTGATGAAGTCAGGATGGTGAGTAGTTTGGTTTAGCACGAGGGCAATATCAACGCCTGGTAGAAATCTCATAAGTTTTTAAGAAAAATTGACTGCGTTACCGTGAACGATGCAAGTCGGGTAATATGCTTCTCAGTCTCGACGTAAATCGCTGGTTATCTGTAAAGAAAGAGAGAGAGAGAGGTGAGGTTTTGTACAAGTGTATGGAGAATGCCTGAGGGACAATAAGAAATCGGTTGGAAGAGGGAAAATTCTCAACATCAATGATTTATTGGAGGTGAACCGATAATTCAGAGATGTGAGAGAATTTTTGTGAATTGTTTTATGATTATTGATGAATTTTTTTGGATTACGAGGATCTCCTGTTAATTATCTGGATTCAAGGTTTTTTTTGTAGATATTTTTCAATCATTCCGGATTGAGAGGAAATGTATTCACTCAAAGACTAGTTTTTACCCGATATTCTCTAGCACTCAGTGCATTGACAAGTGACTCTCCAGTTTGTCGATACTTTTACTCTTCATGACAGTATTTTTCAAAGCATTAAAAGGAGAAAAATAAGAGTATCTCAATATCTTTTTCTATAAATCTGAATTCATTGAAATATCAGGCAATGACATTTGCATCTACATTAACATTTCACTAGTGTTATAACTTCGGCATTTTCATTCTTACATTTTTATTCACTCCTGATATTTCATTGTGAAACACACAATAAACCAGAGCACCTCAGTCACATCAATAACTTGTATGAAAAAGAACGAAATAAGAATGAGGCGAAAATAAATCATTGAATCGATTCAATCCACCTTTGCATGCATTAGAAGCAAGTAATATAGAATGCCCTGGGGAGAGAGATATTCTTCATTCAGTATTGAATCGTATGAAAGATATTATGTCGTTCAAGTATCAACAACGGCCAAGATATCGCCCGTAGACTGCTCACAGGGTATCGATAATATTATACAATATTTTTTCTTTTATCCGTCTCTTCACAATGTTTACAAGCACTGAGCCCTTCCGGGAGCATTCGTGAATCCCCATGACACCTACACCATACATTTCTTTCTTACGCCGTTTTTTTTTCTTGCGGTTGCAACGAAAATACTTGTAAACTTTGAAATCCCTGGGGATACATTGAGTCACTTTTATGGGGAGTCGAATTATTTATTGAAAGTTTTTCACTTTTTTTTTTTGAAAGACATGAATTCTCAAAATTCTATGGAAAAATTGAGAGAATATTCTGTCTAATGAGTTTCTCAATCGAAATAAATACTTTCACACTTAGTATCCGTTCTAAAAATGATGGCACGAGGTAAATTGTTTGCGAGTGTGGATAACCACACGTATTTACGATCCAACTACTCCAGACTCTATTTCTAGTATAGCTACTGGTATTGTTGGTAATTCTGTTGAAATATTGAGAAATTCCGTGGATGCAGAGAGTGGTCGAATATCGCGCTAATTAACGTACAAAAAGCTCTGGAAACTATTCTTCCATTTTTCCCGACATTCTTCTCATTCTTTATTTTTTTTCATACCACAATTTTCCTCGCTATCCAATTAAATTCTTCTTTTCACAAATTTTTACATTAAAAAGAGAGAGAGAGAGAGAGAGAGAGCTTATTTGCAGAACGATGGCCGTATGAATAATTTTACGAGAGTGTGGAAAAAATTGGGAAGAGTGCAATGTACCTTCATACGAGTCGGTTACCAAGGGCGACGATGAATCTTTATTTTACGTATCCTCTTCCATTCCAACTGCACTCACTGTTCTCCAGAATTTGAAGATATTGCAGTTGGCATCGAGATGCAAGTGTCCTCGACATGAGCCAAGTCGCAAACAGTAGCACTCCTCCTTTTGGATCAATAAAGCAGGCGCGACGTTTAAAAGAGGCCAAGTTGATTTTCCTTTTTCTTGGCAATGTCTTTCTGCAGGAATTAATTTTAATTAATTATGTTTTATCATTGTACATGTGGGAATTAAGTGTTTCTTATGTGGAAAATTTCCTCACTTCATTTCCCTATATTTTTTATCAATAGAAAAAGAAAAGGAAAAGATAAAACCGTAGAAAATTTGAAATTCTCACCAAATCTCTCTAAGCTCTATCAGCAACCTCTCCAAGAAAAGGGCGTTGATAAGAGCCATGTCCAGATTTTGTAGGATTCACGAATTGGCTGAGGGCTGTAGTGATAATGAAGCTCTTTCCATTCAGTTCGCATCGTCAAGCTCCCAAAGACCCAACCGGCACTACTGTTATTCATTGTATAACACGAGTAACCCTCCACACACAACTCCATGTATACCCAACGATTTTTTTCCCCGTCACTGCAATATCTGGGGATACTCGTGTACTTTTCCTCCTTTTTCCCTTGTTTTTTTTAAGCTTCTCCCCAAGAAGCACTCATTTCAACTATCCACGTATATATGTACAATGTTTGGGCTGCATGATCCTGTTGGAGAGATTGTGAGACAGAGCTTACACTTTGAAAAGCACGATTACGAAAAGCCAATGTATTCAGAACGTTTTCGCCAGACCTTTGGCCTTTGTGATGGTCTCCACGAATTTTCTGTAAAAAATAAAGCAAATGGATTAATGAATAAAATTCAACTGAATGCGAATGAAAATAAACATAAAAGAATGAGTAAACAGAGAATGTCTCGTTAGCAATATTCTTTTTCTTTTTTTTAAAAATGTGTATTCGACTGATGACAATTAGTATCAGACAATGACCTGTTATACACGTGTATGCTAATTCTCTTTTCTTTTTTTTTCATCCTCTCTCTTCTATTCACCGGAAGAAAAAGAACGTGCATTAACGACCTACGTACATTTTGAAATCCCTATTGATCTCCACCTACTGTGACTTTTGTTGCCTTCTTGTGTCTGGATGAGACATAGGTTATGATCCATCCAACATGTGTCAGTGGTAATTTGCAATTTTATTAAATACGATCTTTGTCACAATCATTTCATCTTCGTTGGAAAGAAAATTATTGACTCATACGTCTTATATTGCATCACCTGTTTCCGGATTAACCTACGAGGTATTAAAATATTCAAAAGTGTTATTATTATTAATGAAAAGAAAATTAAAATTATTTCCACTGAATAATCCACAATAGTCATGACGAATAAAAGAAAATTGAGAGACGAAAATAAGAGAATTGTGAATCGTTTAAACCCGAGGATTTCTCGGGTTCCATTGAGGCGAAAAATAATCGTTATAAAAAATAATCGTTAAAAAAAATAAAGAAACCCATAGGGGTATATCGTTTTGGTATACCTACACGTTGTGGCACATCGTTTAACGGGCCGTTGGCACTAGGCGCATTGAATGGCTCGAGCCTTGGGGGCGTCTCGTATGGGTTAACCCTCACACACACACAATACTGAAGCACAAGAAGAGTGAAGAAAGTAAGAGGTGGTTAAAAACTCAAGGCATGAATGCAATAACGATACGCACCGTTCCATAATGCATATCAACCTGGGCTTTTTCATCCCGAATTTTTCCATTTTTCCTCTCTTCTTATCTCGCTACATCATTAAGCTCCCAACTTGCCGCTCGACGAAACTCATACGTGTGACACAACCTGAAAACCTTGATGCAGAGACTTTGTTATTTTCTTTTGTTTCTCACGTTTTTATTATAGAAAAAAAAGGGAGAAGAAACGTTTACCATTCGTAAGCAAGAGATGGATGCACATTTTCCATTTTTTTTCTCCTCTCTCCTTTGTGTCCTCCTTTCTTCTTCATGTGTGGGTATTCATAGATGGCGCGTATGGGTGCGAGGGTGCAGAGTCGCTGGGACTTAGTCTCTTTACCAGCGACCTATCCAACCCTTCGTTTTAGACGTGTAGACCCCGGATTCCATGAGTGGGCTTGGGTAGCAACTGTGTGCGTCAGTGGGAAGAGGGCGATGTGGATAAATGCGAAAACCTCAGTGCGGTATGGAGAAAGAATAAGGGACTTAACGAAAAAGGAGAATGTAGTTGTGTATGTGGGTGTATTCACGTCCTCTTCACATTTTCATCCTCATGATTTTTATGGGCTTTGCATCCTTCCCCGTTCACGTTTCTCTATTTTCGTCTCGTCGTGTAATCTGGCGGTTCTCGTTTTTTTTTTTTATTATTCTCTCTCTCTCTTTATCTGGTTCTTCGGGGATGGGGAAATTCGTTAAAGTTTGCTCACACCTGATTGTGAAAGAGTCGAGGCTATGTGACACGTGTCCACTCCTTGATTCCATTAAATCGAGAAGGTAATTTGATGAATTTTATTTTTATTGTTTTTGGTGTTCTGTTTGCAGTTGTTATTCAGTTCAATTGTGATTGAGTGCCAATTTGCTATTGTTTTATATTTTATTTTGTAATAATGATTCTTTGATTTTTAGGTAAAAAATGGGTTTTTTTGGAGGACAGAGGATTCATGAAGATGCGTGAGAGCTACCATACACTTTATAATTTGATTCCGAGTCTTATGGGACAGGAGACTTTGTTAGAGATCAAAGCATTTTTATCTCATTAACAAGCTCAACCCTTTCTACTCTATTCGTACTAATGGGGATACAGAGGTACCGAAGTATGTAACTATTATACCTTGGCATATCTAGACAAATGTCATGATCTTATTATTATGATAAAACTGAGGAGAAAGGTTGGGGAGGAAAAACCAGGAGAAATTCGAACGTTCATTATTCTATTCATAGAGAATAGGGAAAAAGGTAAAATAGATTATGCATTTATTTTTCAATATATGAATATTAAAATCTCAATTAAATTAATTTGTCAAATGCACTCAATTGAATTGCACGAATTCGTTTATTATTCATGCTTTAATTGAAATGACAAAATTAAATAACCTGCATTGAGTAATTATTGTGGTGATTATTTTTAGAACTGAAGAAAAGAGAAAAATTTTCCACTCGACAAAACCTGTCGCCGGTAAGTCTCTAAATTTTCATGTTTTTCTCATTATTCCTTATTTTCTCTTTCACTTGACATTTACTTGAGCGGTTTTTACCTCATTATCAAGTTGTCTTATCGCTTGAAAATAATGAGAATAAAACTGTTTTATCAGCTCTCAGGTTGTCACAAATATTTCATCTGTTTTTCCTTAATTTTCACAGTGAAACTTGAGGTTTTACAGTAGTTAAGGAGTTAAATTGAAAATCCATTTGAATTTTTTGTAAATTCAATTTATTTTACAAATTAAATTCTTTGAATTTCATAAATTGCATCTTTCCTTTGATTAAAAATAAAAAAAGTCTGCATTATTTTTTAAAGAAAGGAAAAAAGCAGAAATTTTCACATTGAAATAAAGGAGACAGAGACCAGTGAATTTTTATCCCCATCCTTTGCCAAGAAAAGACGGGATTCGTATTCTCCAACGGTGGAAAGTAATCGTCGTTTCAGTCTCGCTCAACCCGGTAATTACACCCGTGTAAACGCTAATATGCCCACGATCAAGCTGCTACATAACAACGAACGAAAATCTTCAGTATCTCTCTAACAGCCTCTTTTCCCTCCCTTTATTCTCGTCTGTATAACCCTCAGAGGGGCATCCTGTTTTCTCATTTAAAAACACCCGAAATAAGAGAAAAGAAGGAAGAATAATGTTACATAAAATGTCTCAGACATTACACAGAATATTCCGAGAAAATTCACCAACTTTTATCGATTCAATACATATTTTTTGTTATCTCACTGAATTAAATTAAACAAATTCACTCTTTGGCCGATGGAATTTCTCTCAACTCTGTAACAAGTAAAATTCGGGATATTTTGCGAAGGGTATGAGGTTTAATTGTTCTGTTCAAATAAACTGAAAGTACGCTTGTTGCGAAAATTTGCCTTGAGGGAGAGATATAAAGCTCCCTCAGAAACGTACAAAGGTATCGTTAGACGATTCTCAGAGTTTGAATTTTGGTGGTATTGTGGAGGGTAATTTTCAATAGTCAAAGAGTTTTATATGCTCATGAAAAATTGGGTACAATTATTTGAGTCTAAGAATTCTCTCTTCCCTCAAATTTCATTCAATTCCCATGAATAACCATTAATTCCTCTAAATTCCATAATTTATTTTCATAATTAATTATCCTTAGTTCTGATTAATCCATGTACGTAGAATAACCGGAACAAAATGAATCATCTTGATATTCTGAAGCAATAATTCTCCGAGTTTTCCCCTTAATTTCCCGAGAATAAATATTGCCTCAATTGAATATTCTATTATTTCCCTGAAATTTCATTAGAATAAGTGATAATGTTTCTTTTCGTATCGATAATCCAACACTTTCCTCACCTCAAAGATAAAAAAAAACAAAGCTAAAGTTCGAATTTATCGGGTAAATAGCTGCGAGAGGTCTCAGACATCGTGAATTCAGTGAAATGGAATATATATTGTGAGAAGGGGGTGAAGAAAGGGCTTTGGAGGAAAAGAGCACAGTTTGATTGGCCAGGCTGGTGTATCAAGAGCCGTTGGGTAACGATAATGGTTAACGTTATTGCCCATTCAATACGCTACTGCCCATGAGGCGTTGGAAACGTCAAAAGCTCAGGGTTATTCCTTGAATCGCTCTGTCTCATGCCTTACTACATCGTTATTACACCTCGAGGAATTTTCTTGTCAGCGAATGGCCTCTTGTAACACGTGTTACGGTTTCATCGTTGTGGGGACAATCTGTGGTAGGATTAACGTTGTGGTAGTGTCTTTGCGACAATTTTATCTTGTAATATTACCGGATGTACTTGCTGACTAGTGTCTTTCATCGTTTGGCTCCAAACTTTTCTTCTAAAACAATATTTCAATAATTCATATACATTTTATCATTAAATTCCTCATAACTTTGAATATTTATCTTGAATATTGTCACAACTTAAATTGTCATTTATTTATTTTCATATATTTTCCACAGGGAAAAAGACGAGTGCTTACACACCTCAAGGATCAAAGATCTTCTCGAGTTTGACTTGAAGCATACGTCGAGGGTTTTTCAAAGAGAAAATAAAAAGGTACTCAAGAAAATTTAGCCCTCAGACACCTGACGCGTGGTCCTGTGTGTAGTTTCTGAGGGATTCCACGGAATTTATTGCCACTAACCATTGGAGGAAACGTGTGTGCTTGCAGAATGGCAAAAAAAGACTAGAACTGGTGAAAAATGAATAGCTCCTGCGTGCTACCAATTGCACATGTGTTCCATCAATTTTTTTGCTCCAAGAATTCGTGCCCCAGTTTTCTACGAGAGTCTCGAGATTGAGAAGAGCACAGGGAAAAAGGGAATATCTCAATATTCTCGTGGAGGATATTAATTTTGAATTGAATAAAACATTGAGGATGTGAATGAAGAGATAGGGGGAAGAGGAAAAAAAAGCAGCAGCATTGAAGGTAAGAGCAGACTCGTTTCTCCCCATGCCAGTTGACTTTGACATCATCCTCTTGAATGTTGTATACAGCTCGATTGGCTTCCTAAAGCTCTGCCTAAAGTGAACACTCCAGAGGATGACGCACCCCTCAATTTCACCTTCTTTTTTTTCGTTTGTTTCCCTCCTTTTTATCACCTCACCCTTCGCCTGTGGCAGCTGCTCTAGGGCCATATTTCCTTTGAGAAAATTATGTTATTAAACTCCAAAGTACTTGGATGTAAATCACATACTCCGGGAAAAATGCACATTTGCTTTTCTTTCATATTCTCAGGGTGAGGCTTTCCACACTCGAATCAATTCAAAATGTACTCGATTTTTTTTGTGTGATTCTGTGTTAGACACACAAAAGCTCACAAAAGATTCGACTTTTTTTCAATGTTTTTATTTCTTCGCTTAATACGATTAAGGGATATATCTCCTTTTTCCTTGTATACAACGGACCATAACACGCGAGGGAATCTATTGCTTTGGACAAAGTATATCAGTTCATTTCAAGTAGAAGTTGTTTTTGTTGGGGAAGAAGTGCGAGAAAAGTGCTTACGTGGGAGAAAACTTTTTATTCAGGGAAAAATAGAGAGAAGAAACAATTCTTCAGTATTTCTTTTAATGTTAAGAAATTTATTATCAACATGAATTTTACATTATTTTTACAAAATTTACAGGTGAATTGATAATTATGGTAATGAAGAAAGTTTTGATGAATGTAACAAAATCAGTACAATTTTTTCATCACACTGTCATCAAAGTTTGAGTGGCTTCTTCTTTTTTTTTTTCAGAAAATTTACCGGTGTCTAGTTAGAGCTTCCTTTTAGTTCTTCGTGGAGCCCACGTATCGCTCGCTAATTAAGCAAGTTTGTTTGGAATTATGAAGGCTGCACAAAGGCACAATATTCACTGGAGAGTTTTGCATCAAACTTTGGTCTCTGTTCCTCAGTGGAAACTCTGTAGGCAACAGTGTCTCATGAAGTGAGACACAAATTGGGGGGTTTGGTTATCCTTTCTTAGTCACAGGCTGTCTACCAAGTACCATGTTGCCATTTTATCCTCACCTTGGTATAATGCACACTGCTTCAATCAAACTATTATCGAAGTCTGCTGATGGGCTTGTTGGATTACTTGGATTAACTATGGCGCTGTTAATCCTCAAAGACAAATTAAAATCCTTCTGTCGTAACTTCATCCAATCATCGAGGAAAAAAAAATCCACTGGTTTTTTATGGTCAATAACTTCAGAACCGAGTAGTTTCACCTGATTGACTCCTTTTCGTTGAATGCACTCTTTCTCAGCCAATCGGCAATTTTTCAAACTGTCCCACCTATTCTCGTGATCTAGTTCAGAACATCAGATGGCCTGATGCAGGAGACTGAGGAGCGTGACCCACCTATCAACTCTCTTGTTTGTGACACCTTTTTCACTCATTCTTCTTCACTCCTCTGAATGCCTCAGCATACTGTGCCACACACATACGTATAAAGAGATTGTGACACTCCAGTGTATATGTGTTATTAGACACGGTAAAGTGAAAAGGACACTTCCTCTTGTCCAAAAGGAGCAAGTTCCTGTGGGAGTAATACGCTCACGAATTACCACCGTGTTTCCGCAAGTTTCTTGTTACCATGTTTACTATGCTCGTACTGTGAGCGCGACTAAAATAAATTGTACTTCACTTTGTAACTAAGATGGCACCAAGTTTCATTTCACTCACGAATATAATGAGACTAATGAAAATTTTAGGGGGCAAATTGAAGACAGGGAGATATGTTGAAACAGAGTGCTTGAATTAAATGAGGTTTTTTCGGAATTAAAAAAAAAAAAAATATCTCATTTTATTTCAGCATAAATAAAAAATTGTCTTCAATTTATATTTCAAGTTGAAAATTGCAAATTAGTTTTCTGGATACACATTGTCTCATTCATGATGTGTCGGGGCTTTTTCTCGGGCTGAAAAAAATTTACATACAACACTTGGAGAACACGAATATTTTTCCTCCAAAAAATATCACTCCAACTTTGTATATAAATATATATATGTATATTTGAACAATAGAGATACATTGAATATCCTATACCTCCTGTACGTGGTTACTCTCGGGAGATTTTGGAAAAATACACGGACTACTGTACATTGCTTATTCAACGAGGACTGGAAAAATACAAAAGTCAATTTCTCCCCGGAGTTCACGTAGTTTGGGAGCTTTTCTGGTACATTGAAAATGAAATTCATCTCATTTTCAAACAAAACATTCTTCTTTTACTGATAAAAATCTAATCAAATCACGTTCTCCATAGCTTCAATCTTTCTCTTCGTATTCTCAGACATTTCGTTTTACCATCAGTTTCACAAAAGTTTGGAATTTTATTTACGAACGAACAATTTTTCATCCATCTTGTATCTTTCATTTTATCAAGTAAATTTTCCATTTTTTCCATAAATTTAATTTAATTATTTATAGAAGAAAATTCCATTAAATTTCATGGATATAGAATCGAATTTTTCAACTTGAGCTTTTTCGTGTAAATATAAATGAATTTCTGGCACTGTGAAAGCTCTGTACGCAGTAATCCGATCGTTTCGTGAAAAGTAAAAGGTTTTATCATTTTTTTTTCTCTCACTTCTCTTTTTTTATTTTTCAATTCTTTTCCAGGGTGAACGTGAATTGGGATTATTCGCAGTACTACATTGTATGTGTGTATACATCGGGTGAGGTTCACAACGAGGAAATGGAGGAGTGGACAGAAACGGAAAAAAGCATCGCGTTGAGAGGAACGAGAGGGGAAGAGTAAGAGGAAGTAAATAGAACGAAAAGTAGCGGAAAGATATTGAGACCAGTGGGTTGGGCGTCCTTGCCCCGAGGAAATCGGCCGGAATGAAACACGCTCTACCAAATAAAGTGATTTCACTCGACATTTAATTCTACTGTCGGTGACAAAAGTTCTCGTGGCTTTTATTCCAAAGGCACATAACTTACAAAAAAGATTTATAAACTTTTTCTTTTGTGAAATCGAAAAAAAAAAAAAAAACAAATGTTCAGATGAAAAATGGAATCACGTAAATTTCATGAAGTATTTTTCGAATTTCACGTTTCATTGAATGAAATAACAAGTGCGGAATCAGCGGTATCATTGAATTATATAATTTGTTGATAAATTGATCTAGTTTATGAGATTAGAGATGCAGAGTGTATCGAGGCGTGTGACTCCTTTCACGAGAGAGGAGATGAATGAGATGAAGCTGATACTGACAATCCGTTAATCCAGTAATTGCAGAAGTTAATAAAAGTTTCTGGTATATCCGACAACTGCAGCAAAATAGATAGAGGAAAATGTGAGTAGAAATGAATAACTTCTCATGCATAAACAGTGCATGGAGTTGTAATAGAGAGGCTTTTCAATTTAAAAAAAAGTCCATAATTCTCAAACTTGAAAAAAAAGGGAATTGAGTCTCTCTCTATTACTTCTCCACAACTTTTTCACTGATTAAATTTAATTTTTATAACCTTCCCATGTGAGGACAAAAAACGTCTGCACATGTTTTTACCTTATGTTCTTGCAGGTGTCTCCTTCTGCCGCTCTTAAACCATGAATTCACTGAAACGAGACGTCAAGTACATGAGCGAGAAGGCTATGTTGACCATAAAAAAATATGTATTCATATCACTGAGTATGTGTGAGATGTGTGATTATTCTGACCACAGGAGTGTGCAATTTTTCATCCTCTTTTTTATTCTCCACGGTATCTCATGAAAGCCGCTCCGGAAATGCTTCCATCGAATTTACAAGTCTCTGGCTGTTAGTTACATGAATAGACACGTTCAGGTGAAAATATTGCACTACACTGCCAATCGAATATCGATTACCATACGCAGACACATGTATTCACGTTATTATTCTTCTTTTTTATTCATTGGAATTTTGCTTTTTTGGGCCCCGGGAAGTTTCTGCACCAGCATGGATGAAAACATCGACGCTTGTTATTTACAACCTATCGCTTTATTGTCGAGTTCACGGCAGTACCTGAATACAACACGAGCATAAACGAAAACTCGGTTTCTTTATTTTTTTCTCCATTCACATGTATCGTTTCTTCTTGCTCTAAACGTTCAGCATGGTTAACCGTAAAGTACTCTATATATATTTTTCACAAATAACGTTAACGTGTAATTTATATGAGGCAAAAGGAGACGGAGCAATGTATTTCCTTCCAAGTTTGTGTGTTACTGCAAATTGTACTACCATTCATGTTAACGACCTTGCACATTGACGTCTCTCTGGCCTTTCACGGTAATTTCAGTAATTCACATGGGGAATTACGAATGTGGAGTGGAAAATAGGTTTGTTGAGAACTTATTTCAATTGATTTGACATTCTTTATTCATTGATGCTAAAAGCCTCTGTGCTCTGCATCTTCTCTATTTACTGCATATTTTCATCAGTACGTAAATTCTTTCTCAATGTGTCTGGAGAAAATCGTTACTTCAAATTAGAATCCACAAGGAATATGTATAAGGAATGTTTAGTTATTTCCGCAATAACTATAACGTTTTATGCAATAAAAATTCCATTCTCGGTCGTTTCACACATCTCCAGGACTCATCCAGAATGTCCTGTCTACTTTCTTCAGTCTCTTCCATATTTCAGAAGAAAATATGAACTCGAGTTTTAAATAAAATAAGTTCAAAAAGTACGTGTCTCTTATTTTCAAAATATCTCGAAGACTTGAGTTTTTGGAGAATTTATCTTTCACTTACGTTTTTGGAAGTTTTGGAAATTCTAAAAGTTGAAGCGAAGAATTTACCTAAACCCATATGTTCTCAAAATAAGTTTGATAATATTTTTTTGAATTTTCTCTAGACAAACTCTGAATTGATGAAGAGTTCAAGGTCTTCTGCCTGTAATTGAGAATTATTTAATTCCCATGTATTTATTTATCCCATGTAAACCACATTGATTAATTTTTTTTCTTCAAGCATTACCGCTGTTCTAGGCCGCACGATAACGATAATAAGAATGAGAAGAAAATAAAGGACAGTACCTGGAGCCAGAGGCAGAATCCCTGCGGCTCAACTGGGATTTCTACAGCTAACGAATACATAGAATTAACGTGAATCCAGTACTGATATTCTGAGCCAGCAGCTGGAGCTTTTACAATAAGGTAACTATTATTTCTAAGGATGAGTGAATTTTCCTAAAGCCTCTGCAAATTTGAACAAATTCTAGAGATATTACGTATCTATTATTTTTATTTTGTTTAATCCGTTGGAAACTCATGGAAATTAATATGAAAAAAAAAAAATGTGCAAATAATTTGCACTTGAGTGAAGAAGAATTTAATTAATTAATTAATTAAAAAGATATTTAATTCCAGTTTAAAATAAATAATTCATCGATTTGAATGAGAATTGTAATGAAAATTATAACACCAGCAGACATTACAACGAAATTCCGTTAAGATACGAGGCACATTCTCTGTACTACCAAGTGATTATCCTCCCCCGGATACAGCAGACGACGTAACGAGACGATGCACAAAACGAGATGAAGTGCAGAGAGCTTCAAACTGACTGCATTGTCTTGTTAAAAGAATATTGCACGAGGGAGAGAATTGGAATGAGAGTGAGAGAGATGGGGATCCCTGCAGGAATTGTAATTATACGAGCGAGTCACAATGGCCATCAAGTGAAAAACCAAAAGAAGTACCATTTATCTTTACTCTCCATTTTCACCCACTTAATGGCAGCTTGGCAATTTTTAATTTCAACCATACACGAGACAGCATGAATAATTGTCACATCGAGAAATAAATGGACTGCGTGAAAAATATTGTGATCAATATATCGAGGGGAGAATCGAAGATTCAAGGAAAATGATGGTGAGTTATTTGGAAAGATTCATCTTTTCGTCGGATCATTTACCTGAGTGCCGTGTTGCACTTTGTCGAGAGAGTGGATAGGAAAGAGAAATTCTTGTGCACATTTGAGCGAGGAAAAGTTATGAGAATGATGCTACAATCTATCTGGTATTAAAATGAAAAGATGCCTTCTTCTATTTTTTTTTTTTTTTTGTTATTACTGGCTTGAAGGAGAATTTCATTATGATGGAAAGAATAAACACTGAGTTGAAAGTTTTTCATTACTTTTATACTACGTAATGTTTGGAGAGAAAAATTAATTTTCTTTTGAATATTCAACGATAGTGAATATTTTTCTTTCAATTTTTATCAGCAAATGATTCTGTTATTGTTTGGAAAATTAATTAAGTTTATTCATTAAAAATTAATGAGTTTTTGTGAATTATTAAATAATTTTGCGAATAATCTCGGAATTATTCAATCGGAAATTCCATCTCAATTCAACAGAAATCAATTGCAATGAGACAGTGAAAAAAAAAACAGAATGATTTCCTGAGTGAAAGAAACAAGCAATTTACGGAATGGTTTTCTTGTTTTCTGGATAAACATGTAGTTTTCACCTTGAGAAATTTATTACCGTGATTCTAGTTAAATATGTTACAATCGATGGGAGAATAATTATACGAATAGAACAGTTTAATTCCAACAACATATCTTTCAGTGAGATTATCTCTGAATATATAGATCCCTCTCTCTCTCTTTCTGTATACCAAGGAAGTTTCGAGGAAGTTCAAACTGGAAATCGCAGAATATGTAGCTAACCTAATTCCTTGGAATCGTATGAAACTTCCTCTGAATTTCTATTCATTCTAATTACAGAGAGTATAATTATCTCTCGAGATTCTGTATTTTTTCTTAATTTATAATTAATGAAGAAGAAACGTTTTTTCCAATTATCTTTGAAGCTAGTGTATTTACAAAAAATTATCAAGAGACCTTTTTTGTAGGAAATTTTATGAGCTACAAAAAAGGTCTCTTGATATTTTTTGATAAATCCACTAGTTTCAAAGATATTCCCAAAATAAGTCCACAAAACCAATAATTCCTTCAAAAAAATTATTAATGCTCTCCAATGGCTTTCAATATGAGAAGAAAGAGATTGAGGGCCTTGCGAACAGATAAATATGTACAGTAGCAATGTTTCCTGGAGCATGAACCAGCCTGCACAATCTCTCTCATCCTCTTTTTTTTCTGAATATAAAGGATACCCACGTATGACCCAAACTGCAGTCATAGATACACGACACTATGCGCGCACAATACTATATTACCTGTACCATAACATCTCGCCCCTCGGCTGTAATAATGTTTCAGTTGTAAATTACACCGGACTAGCAAACACCTCTTTCTACTGTCTCCCTTATTTCCCCTGGTGAAATGTCCATTTATAATACCATTTGACTTTTCTCAATGTCATTTGTCCTCATTCTCTATCCTCCTCTCTCTTTCTCATTGTGCTGGGGGATTTAATCTTTTTTTTTTTTTTTTTTCGTCTCATCCTCATGAGGGAATTAATTTCAACAATGGTTACATTGCTGTCGTGTTAACACATTGCTCCACACTACAAAAGAGAAAATTCTCTCATTTATCATGGTCTTTGTTATTTGTATTTTGATGAAGTGAATTTATGGGGAAAAAATCATTTTCTTATCTCATTAATTCACTGTACTTTCGGTATCTCATGAAATTACATTTATCATTAAATCGTGAATATAAATTTTGTGATAATTAGATAGAAATCTTTGAAATTTCATGATTAAGAATCATTTTAATAAAGAAATTATTGAAAGTATTTAATTATTTTTTCTATTTTACAGATGGGCACGCTTCGTGTAAAAAGGGGGAGAGTGAGACTACCAATGAGGAGCAGGGAAGTCTTGAATTTCACGGATGGAAAGCTGATCTGGTGAGCATCACCAGGTGCATGTACTAGACTACCTGGATTCAATGCCTTCACGTGAAATTCGAGAGAATAGCACCGGTTGAGGAATAGAAACATCTCAAAATTTCTAGCAGCGTGAAAAAGGTAAATAATTCAGTAAAACTCATTTTTATAGAGGGAATCGGGGTAAAATGGAGATTCTGATTAAACGGTTGGAGATAGCGATTTTCTGATGATTCCATTGAAAAGCTGAGACGATTTTACATAGGAATCAAGTGTCAGAATGGATTTTTTTTAATTTTCTAAAAAATCGATTTTTTCACCCAGATTTGAAAGGGGTTTACCTTGGAAAAATTTGAAAAAATCACTTTTTTGTAAATATCTCCGGTTCTATTTGTCGTAGCGCCCTGGGGTCGTGCTTAAATTAAGGGTCTCGTTATTCCTCACATTTTCATCAAACTCCAATCGATTTTTATCGAAAATTGGAAAAGTTACAAGCCATTTTATGAAAATCAGTTTTTGTCCCATAACTTTTTCAATTATTGATAAAAATTGATGGGAGTTTAACAAAAATGTGAGGAATGACGAGACCTTTAATTTAAGCACAACCCCACTGCGCTACGACCAATAGAACCGGAGTTATTCCCAAAAATGTGATTTTTCCAAATTTTCCCAAGGTAAACCCCTTCAAATCTGGGTGAAAAAAATCAAATTCTTCAAAAATTAAAAAAAAAATATTTTGGCATATGGAATGGAATCATCAGAAAAAAAAAATCTCCAATAATTCTCTTGATTTCACGAATTTCACGAAATTCTGATCAATCAAAATATTCCCAAGGAAAAACAACAGTTATGAGACTAAATTTTTCCACAATTCCCACTCATATTCTACTCTGCAGTTTACGTTAACACTTTCCCTCAATTGCAGTACAGTAATACCATGATGTATAACATTGTGTTTAGTCCCTTGCGCAAATTCTCTCCGTGGACTTGGTTCTCGGCCGGTGGTTGTATAAATTACGTCACAGCCTGGGGAGGCTGTGTCGTAAAGGCCGGTAGCACCGAGTGAATGTGATACATTGCGGTTCAGTTGCTGCTCCAGTTATCCCCTCAACAATTTCGCTCGTTTTTCCATTCAAATTTTCATTTTATTACAATTTTATATACATCTCTTGGAGAGCCTTCCCATAAATCCACGATAGAATAATTCAAGGCCACTTGAATAGAGCGACAATTTAAAAAACTCCATAAAAACCTCAGAATAAAATAAAACACAAAATCAACATGATTCTAGTAGAAAAAAGAAGCAAGCACTTGCTCTGTCCTAATTTACCAAAAGCAAAGAGATCCCATGAAAGGGCAAGAGGGGAGAATCGAAGTAAAAGATGAGGCAGAATGAAGTAAGAAAGGAATGGGGGGGGAAAAAAAAAGGGGAGAGAAAAAATTTATACGAAGAAAAAAGAGAATGAAAATAGGCGGCGAAGAGTTAAGCACCACTGGGCGACAGCTGAGCCCGGGGCGTAGGCGGTGGGAAGGAAACGACGTGGCCACGAGAAAGGCAGAGACAGAGAAAGAAAAAGAATTTGTGAAAAAAAAGGCGAAGAAAAAAAACGTTATAGAAAGAGATAGAGCCAAGCCAAGTTGGGGTAGTCATGATGGTGGCGGAGAGGGGGAAGCGGAGAGTGATCAGGGCGCGCAGCAGAGGCCTTGTGTGAGGCACAGTGGGGGCAGTAAACACGCCGGCGCCTCAGTGTAGCCGCGTCCGTTGCCGAGTGAGGTACGCGCTCCGTTATTTCATTAAAACGTGAACTAAGACCTCTCTCTCATTATTTTTCACTTAAATAACCTCAAAATAATAATTCAACAGCCCGAAACAACGAATGGACAAACAGCGAATGTGTTTGAGAGCATTTTTTTTTCTTTAATCAATTTAAAAAAAAGTGAATTTCAAAGTGCAGTGAAAAACAAGTGACTATCACAAAAGTTAATGAAGATTTTTTTGAAAGAGGGAGAGTGTAGAGACAAACGTTATGGCATTGCGAATGTTATATTCGTGACGTGAGTTCTGGTGAGTTGAAAACGAAACGCTAGGCGGTGAGGAAAAAAGGGGGGAAACTTGGTGTATACGGCTGGCTGGTCAACGAAAAACAGAAATAAAGAGAGGACGAGGAGAGGCTGCGAGTGCTCGCTACTTCAGTGTGTGCAGTGGTTCTGTGAGTTTATATATATATATATATTTTTTTTTTATTATTCTCTTCATTTCAGTTATTTTGTGCTTATGTACTTCTTTTTGGATTATTTCTATGTGAGTCGCGTTCGTTCACTTGCAATACTTGTATCTCGTTTTGTTTTATATACGTGCCTCCTTTGCCAGCTAAGGGAACGCTTTTTTTTCTCCCTTTGCTGGATTCCTTTTTTTTTGCTTCACTCTGCCCCCCCTTCTTGCCCTTCATCCACCGGCTCTCGCTGCCGGTCCGTATACGCGTTCTCGTTCAGTGCTGCTGAGAGTTGGTGTCTCTCCTTTCGTCGGCCTTCGCACAACGTGAACAAAGGCAACGAGGAGGAGCGTGGTATCGATCGACACACGTCCCTAACGCGAGTAAGTCGATTATGTTGTTATTTGCGAAAAAAAAAGATAAAAGGAAAGAGTAAGGAAAAAATTTTAACTTACTCCTCCAATCGAATTTTTCAACAATGATTCATAGGAAAATAATGGAGAATTCTCGGAATCGATCGTAACACGTGAACTGCTAATATTTTAGTGGTATTTGAATAAGTTTGTCCTTGAAATATTCCGCAGTCTATTACACAGCTCATGACGCTCCAAGGAGTTGAAAAACTATTCTCTCTTGATTCTCTGTGTTTACATAATGTCAGGGTTTAACACAAATATTTTGAAGGCTCATCAATTCTTGGAATATCTCGGAATCCAATGGATTTTTTTTTTTTTTTATAGACACATTTTTTGCAGAGCAAAACTTGGTCTAAAAAAATGGTTCTCATGAAAATTTCTCTATCTCTCTTTGCTTCTGAGATATTAACGATTAAAATTAATGAAAATTTCACTTATTTGGTATTGATTGTACAATCAATCTCATGATGACATTTAATCGTCAATAGTACATGGAATTTATCGTTCAATAATTAGTAATTCCATACGTCAATTCGTGACTGACCATTGAATATCCGCTTGTGTTCTCCTGTATTCTATCATTTGTACATCACACAATTCCCCAATGCGAATTATTTCATGTTCACCATATTTTGATAATTATTGTATGATTAAAAATCGTTTTAAAAGTGAGGAAAATAACGATAATGCGGAAATGAGATTTTTTTTCATTCTGATTTTGTTACCTACAACAAGAGAAAATAGTCATCAATTCGTTGAAATAAATCTTATCAAATTCATGATTATCTGTCGCTTTATCTCGGTCTACGAATTCCACAATCCTTTCTCTCTAAAAAACGAGGAGGAAATTAATGAAATAATTTACGCATTTAATTGAGACCCAGTTGACGGAAATGTGAAAATAAAAATTGAAATTAAATGACTCGACATTGAATCAAATGAGCCGGCAATTTGCAATCAAATCGAAATTCATCGAACGGTGAAACTACAATTCGTCGAGTCAGGTTCATAATGTTAATGCCCTTTTATTGAACTATCTATTCTCATTGCGCAACATTCTCATATCTATATCATTCATTAGATATATATGTAAAGGCTGCAGCTTTACAATTCAAACTGACAGTGAATTAGATTCTATGTACACGTTATGCAAAACCCAAAAACATGTCAGCATTTATCCACACACATACACACACACATAGACACAACCCTCAAAAACATAATTCATACAGTCTCAAATTTAATTAAAATTAAACTGTGAAATACTTTCATATACACATTAATTAAATCGATTTTCCATACTCATATAATTAATTTAAAATTAATTAAATTTGTGAGTTTAATTAATAATTCAATTGATTTTTATGGAAAAATCCAATTTTTTTTTTTTAACTCTTTCGATTTCTAATTAATAAAATGAAAAATTTGAAATTCAATCTGAATTTGTGAATAAAATATCCAGGGCATGAATGCACGAGTCCATGTAATCGGCTTTCCTGACCCATACCCGAGGGGTAACCAACCGAAGTAGTAAGACAGGTATAGTGACGTCACAGCATTATCGCTCTCTCCTCGATGCAGCAAGTTGCTGCATCTTTTCTTTTGTATCTCCACCTTGTGCACATAAGTGAGTCACTCTTATTTTTTTATCCTTTTATCGAGAGAAATGTGAGAGATTATGTGTAATCTCGTGTTTTTGATGAGAAAACACGTGGATTATAAAGAGGTAGATTTTTAAAAAAAAAAACCTGTTGGGATTCGATGACTGAAAATTTCAATATTTAATATCAATGTGACTGACATATCTCCAATTGAATCTGCAGACGATGACGTCATCATTTGTGTTGTGAGATGAGTTGAGTTCACTCTGGCTTAATTTTTTTTCTTTGCATTCGATGAAAAAAATCGAATTTAAAAAAAATGCAGACAAAATCTCTATAGACATTATCACCATAGAATCCATCTTCATCTCACTCGATTTCTTTCAATCACAAAGTGCATCGACCCGTTACCTCGTATATATTCTTCTGCCTTCCTGATACGTGTGTCACTTGCTAAAACGTTGGACACAAGAGGAAATCCTTGCATTGAAAATGATAATAGCGTAGGTAGCCTCATGATAGTTGATACAAAAGAGACAAATTATGTCACGTATATATATACACATCCGTCTGGTTAGAAATAAAAGATTGCTTGTGATGATGAAAAAAAATGAGAGCAACTCTGACCAAATTTAATAAACCAAAGGGGAAGAGTCTCAATGGCTCTTTATATAATCTTTCCATTTAAAGAAGGGACATTGAATAAATGGACTTGATAAATAAAACTATTGAAGACTTACTTTATTTATATAAATTAAAGACTCTCATTTGAGTATTCTAATTAGCTCCATAGCGTGATTCATTGAAAAATATTGGAAGGGGGCAATATAACGTGAAATATCTTTTCATTCGATTCTCCATCTTCCTCTCGTAATCATGGAAATTCGCACTCATAAATAACCTTCATCCCCTTTTCTCTCTTCTACCCTCGGTGTTTTCACTGAAACGTCTGAGGGCCCATTCTCGTTCCATCTCTCTCTCTCTCTGTCATCCGCTTTAATATAAATATTTTCCTATCTCCGAGCACCCCTAGTGGTAGACGAAACACAAATACGGCTCTTGATAACCGGGAATATTCACATATGCCCTTATTCCAGGTAAATGGGAGTCTGGTGTCCAGAGATAGCTCGGCTTGATCGATTGTACAATGTCTGCTACCACTGGCCAGTACTCAAATGCAAATCGAGGGCTCTTCACACAATTTAAACGATCATTGATATCGAATACTCGGAATTCGTTTTTTTTTTTTTAATGGAAAAAAGAGTGATTTGTGCGGAGGTGCATGAGTCAATGGGGAGATAACTCTATTTGGTCATTGGCTTCTCGCCTTCTCTCTCTTTTTATCAAATCACTGTCCACCCACTATCGCCAATCTTCCCGTTATGATCTGGATGCTTGAGTACCACTTGGTGGTGGAGTTACCGTTAGGCACTTGAGGCTTCTTTGATTTTGAAGGATCGATGATTGGGAAAATTCGATGCATCCATGTGTGTTCAGGAATTTTGGGATGTTGGGGGTCAGGTGGGAGAATGAGATGAGTCAGGGATTTTTTTTTTTTTGTGTCTGCGGATGAATTCAAGTTCACGGTTGATTTTTTTCTTTTTTGAATATTTTTGGGAGATTTTATTTTACGAAGAAAAAGATGATTCATCTTTATATTATTCTGTAATAGTTAAAAATATATTGAAATATCTGAGAACTCATTAGCAAGTGAAATCGAGTCAATGAATTCATTGATGAATCATTTGCAAGAAAGTATTCACGGATGTAAAATCACGTATGAGGATATTCAGTGAATTTCTCATGAAATTGAAAATTAATCAATGATAATGATTATTGAGGCAAAGAGTTTTTCTTGTATTCAAGTGATTTTCAGTATCTGCTAGTGGTCAATAACTGGGTTATTGATCACAGTAATAATTCAGCTAAATGAGAGATGAAAGAGAATCAGAAAGAAAAAAATCCTCGTCATTCAATCCAGTGAATTCTCATTGATTTTCTCCGCTAGTTACCAGCAAGGTCGAATTCCAGAAAAGGAAATATCGGAGATTATCCCTGGCTCAACTGAGTAAGACAAGGACAGCTGCAATGCACGTCACTGTGTATGGACATATGTGTATGTGTGACGTCAGGACAAAAAAAAATGTGTTTTTTTTTGTTCTATGCAGGGAATTCTAAATTTGGAAACGTGAGGACACAGTTTGCCCTGATATTTTCATTATTTTCGGAAAATCTTTGCTCTCATGAGGTCAACGAACAGAGAACTATTAATTATCTATTTAATTACCTGAGAAATTCGTAATTAAAGAGGTTTTCACTAATGAGCTTCTGAAAATAAATTGGAGCATTTAATTAAAGAAATCGTTTTTTTAATTCTTTTATTCTCTTGGATTTTTATGTAACTGGAGAAAGTGCTGAATGTCTTCGTATTTTTTGAATCAACAAACAGAGATGTAATATATGTAACTATTTTCGTTGTATGAACTGGTGCTGTTACTTTATGATTTCCGGGGTATTTTTGGTTGAATCCTCAATTCGTGATTCTCTTGAAAATCTTTCACTCTGCTTCTAATCAGTGGTGTTTTGTTAGTTTATGGATTTTTAGGTAATTCTCCCCTTGAAGTATCGATTCGTGATTAATTGATAGGGGACGGGGTAAAATGGTTCCTCAAGAAACCCTTGAAAACTAAATTTTCAAAGGTTTCCCCATTTATTCCTTCGGAAAAACGTAGAATTCATTGATTTTTCCAAAGAATTCAAGTGAAACTTCATTTTACCCCACCCTCCCGTATAATCCAGAATGATAGGTAAAAGAAATATCAGTAAGGAGTAGAAAATGACAGAGGAAATGGGACAAAAGAGCTGAGGGTATGTGATTTCACTGAGTACAAAGCCCCCATCATCGAAAGAACGTCGAAGAACCTTTCATCCTTCGCATCTGATCTGGCGGTCTACCCAACTGCACTATATACCACCGAAAGACTGTCGTGCTGGTGCTACAAAGAATTTTCAAACTGTCCGTCATTATTCTACTTCCCTGGGCATCAGACAGTCGGGCGCCCTCCAGGAATTATTGTCTCCTTTTTTTTTTCCATTCTTTTTTCCTCCATTTCGTTTCCTCGGTTTTTTTTCCCTTTTTCGTCTTTAATACTCAATGTCAATAACCTGTGGTTATATTCAGCTTCTATGAGAGGGGAACAGTGTAACCTCTTGCAGTATATTGCGTGAATGTTACATGCTTAATTTTGCAAGAGAATATGGCAAACACGCGAGCAATTTAATGCCATTTTTTTTTATTAAACTCTATTTTTCTTCATGAATTTTCGAGGCTTTTAATAATTTATTTAATCAATTTTTGCTCACCAGTTTCATGCACAAGATGGAAGAATGAATTTATCCTGATTCTTTTTGGGAAATAAAAAGTCAACGATGGAAGAGCAAAGTTAATAAGTCACTTCAGACTGTTTAAACCCTGTTTGCTCATTGTGTTTGTGCCAAAAGTCCATTTCACAAAGTTGCTCCACTTTCAGCGGTCAGACCATTCGGCGCCAGGCGAATATTGATCTAGCGTATTCCCTGGGGACTCCCAACTGCGTTATGACTGTAGACAAAAATACTGTAAAAACATGGAAATGCGTATTCCATAGAGGGGACGAGAAAATCATAAAATTTCAGAAGCTTATCATCGATTAAAATTGATTCTCCTCTGGGGAATTGAAAGAAATTTGCTATTTTTTTCTTTTAATTAAAAATGTGGCAATTCCTGCTACTTCATTAATTCGATAAAATGTCAGAGTGCCTTAAAATTACGATTTTTTTTCCATAATTGTCATTGCGTGACGCAATATTTCCCTGCCCACGTCACTCAGTCGCCTCGGCACAAAAAGTGTGGGCGTTTCAATCGATCAACTTTTGAGAATATGCTAATTTGTAGAGTGAGAGGATATTAACATGTGGTATTGTAATGAAATGGTGAATTCTTCCGGAGGATCAATAACACATCATTTGTTCGGGTCTAGTTGTGCTCCAATTACTAGGCTCTCGGGTAACATCGTTATGGTAATATATAGGTGACTTTTCCAGTGGGTATTAAATTTTTTTTTAAAAATACTGGAAAGAGCCATTGATGCATTTAACCGACTTTTCCCTCAATTAAAATAAAGAATCCAATGATTCTTATGCATTTAAAATGAAAATTTGTTGAATTCTCAGAAACACTAGTAATGGTAATACCAGTTGTTCTGTCACATACACACTTGTGTAATTAAGCACTAATTACGTAGCAAATGGTCAGTACTAGAGTGTGTATACAAAACCAGGGACTGAATTTGATGTTAAATCGATCCGCCTCTCCCCTTGTTAATCCATATAAGTTTCAACCAATTAGCCGGTTCTAATTAGACATACCCAGGTATAATAATTCAAATCTAAATATAGACGGGAAAATAAATGGCAATTGTGTCCACTGGAATTTCCATGTATTTTCGGTTTGACAATTGGAGAATCCAGGGATCGTTATAAAGTTTGTTTAACTGTTGTATTTAGGGGTGTGTGTGTGAATAAGTAATATTCAATTCTAATAATGGACATTAATTATTATACAATTTATCATGAATTTTTTTAATATTTTGTGGAATCAACAAAAAAATGAGACTGATTGCAAATTTATTTTTCCCGGTCAATCCATCACAATCCATCAATTACTCGAAAAATTGAGTTTTCGAGGAAAAATCCATTAAAAAAGAGCACGTTGAATTACGTGAATCGGTTCATACCAGAATAAATCAAAAATCCGAGTCATGAAGTTTCATAAATCCCTCTGTCACACTTGTCTCTGGTGCTTCCATCACAGATCCAAGTCTCAACTATTCATAATTCATGAAAACTCAGAATTTCCTTCAACATTGGATTTTTTTTTGAGGAATCTGGGATATGAAATCTCGGATTCAGCACAGAAGACAATAAATGGGAATGAGTATTTATAAATGATTGGACACCTGACAAAATAATTCTGGCAGGATACCAAAAGTGTCACAGGTGGACAGCATTATGCAGCTCATGTACTTGGAAATATCACAATTCTCCAAATTCATAACGACAATAGACTTCAATGAAGTTGAGATAGACAGACTCACAAATCATACCTGACTTTATCAATATTTCGTGTCTTTTATAATCACTTTGATAACCTTTTCCTGGTGAAAGTGTTTAATGAACCGGTAATAATCTGGTCTTGATATCGTAATACTATCAATTACTCTAGTGATTGATGATTATTTGGATTCTCATGTTGATTCAACCCTTTCTCCTAAATATCCTCCAGAAATTGATCCAAATCTCTATTTTAATAGTATTCAATTGTAATTCAAACTAATCCACAGTTTACAATTTCATTATCCCAGGTATCAGGTGCATTTAGCCTCCACTGTGTATACCTTAACATTTTCCAGAAACTCAATCTTATTTTCATCTCTCAGAATATCTACGAAAGATATCGTGCCCATTCGAAAACTAGGTTAACCGAGTAGCTAGCAGTATTGTATTTCCAACAGTTCGGAGCACCCTCAATGGCCCACCCTCTGCACTGTTTAATGTATCGATCGACTTGGGTGAAAAAGGGGGCAAAGATGGGGGAGAACTCTAAGCTTCCCACGATAGTTATTGGTCATGGAGAATCAGATATTTTATCAATTCCTATCAACGCCTCTTGCTCTCTCTCTATGCTCCATCATTTACCTCCATTCATCTGCTCAATGTTGCCATTCTCGACACACTAATTGGAGTAGAGTAACTTTAGAATTGCATGCACGTTTTTCTTCATGGAAATATGCACTCGATCTATTTTCCGGGTGAATGCTTTGTAGAATAATTCGAGTGGCTGAAGGATTTGTGTTTTTCATTGGTTCGAAGAGGAAGTTATGCAAATCCGGTGGAATATCAGATTGTCGATGAATTTATAATGAAATGGGATTTGGGTCACGAGGTGGATGAATCATTGAGGATGAGTCTATTGTTTAAAAATCTTTAAAAGATAAAAATAATTTTCCAAGTTTCTTCACACTCTCAAGATCAACTTCATTAAAGATGTATCCTGATGCTGCAGCAAGTTTATAATGGAATGCGAGGCAGTCATTATGTGTGAGACATGTTCTTTGTGTTTTCCCCGTTTATTCGCACAAGTTTTTGCAAAAAAAAAAAAAAATTAAAAACAATTACACAAATGATGAGCAGGGAATAAAGACCACTCATTTCTCTTGAAATAAAACAATTCTCCGTACATTGAATCCACGGAGAATCGCAAAAAAAAAAAAAAAAATGGAAATTCCACTGAATAAACTCTCCTCTTTCCCTTTGTTCTCTGACCCATGAAGCTGGACTGATAGGAAGATGAATAAATAAAAGAATTGTCCATGACCCAGAGCAACTACCAGAATGGCTTTTGTGATAGAGGCTAAACGAGCACATCCACAGTTCTTTGACGTTTCATATCGCTTATGTTATATATTTATTCCGTCTCGGATCGATTCCGGTATGCGTACTACGCCAGTACATCATGATGAATCACCGGTGCATCATATATACATGCTTACAATAAACGGTTGAATTGTTGGGTCGTTGGCTCTAGGGTGAGAGTGTCGAATGCATGGGGACATCCGTGTGCTAATGCTTCTTCTCTCCAGCCCTTCTCCACAATCAGAATAGCGTGCAGCATGTAATCGCATTTGGTGTTATAAATTTTCTCCCCAAAGATTACGTCAAAAAGTTATTGAAGTCTAACGATTATATTGGAAGTTGAAAATAATGTTTTTCCTCTTTTACTAAAGCTCTCTTCATGTGTGCAGGGAAAATCTGTTTGATTTATAAACTCTATTGCTTGTTTTTCCAGGGAGTTTCGTTGTTATCACAACGGAATTGGTGCTCTTGATGGTGGAAAATATTTTTTTTCAGTTGCTTCATGAATATAAATAGGTTGAATGAAACAATTATGAGCTTCTGCTTTAATATGGACAAATGAATATATTTTGCAGCTGGTGCGAGGATTAAACAGGCGTTACAGAGCGATTGGATCTCAATTTGGAAAGTGGGTCGTTGTAATACAAAGTGAACTCGGGATATTTTTGATATCCAGGCAATTACGATGCTCGAGTGATCCAGTGAGAATACGCTATATGCTGATCCCTCTGGATGACCAAACACCGGATACCACTCCGTTAGATACCGTTGGGAACGTCGCTTTTACAGCATTTCTACTTAGGAAATTGTCTCTTCAAATAGCATGGCCCTTTACGATATAATGGCACTTCCTATACTGTTTTCGAGGGACAAAATAATGCAGCTACTGCGTGTTGAACTTTAAACTGTATGAATTATCATTCGGAAGTACTCGAGACCATAAAGTGCAAAATCATGATTTTAATGTGGAAAAAAAAAGGAGAAAATTGTTAAGTATCGTAACGTACTGTCATAATCAGTGAGGATTTTTTTTTAAGTCTCCAGTAACAATGTGTGATTCATTTTGTTTATGAGAATCCTTCTGCGAAACTCGTATGTCTTCCAGGATCCAACGGGTCTAGACGTGAAACAGAAAATAATAATAAAAGACAGTGATACGTGATGCCTCGGTAGACACACCTTGCTCACCATAAAATGAGTATCTCTGTGGCGCCAGACTAGCCTGGTCATTCACATGCTGTGAGTTTGTTACCAACTGTTTCACTGCAACTTGTGAGAAATAGACGAATCAAATGTACAGAACAGTCATTCATTATAATAATTTATGAATGTTAAATTTACTTGAGGATATGTTGGTTCAGTTGTCATAATGTATTATTCATTTGCATTTGTTGAAGAATTATCAGAAGTCAATATTATTTTAATTTAATTCAGAGAAATAGAATTATTCATAGTTTTGATATTTAATCATTTTTTGAAGGATTTTCTACTCTGAAACTGCAGAATTATTGCTCTTATGAAACTGTCATATCCGAATGTTTATGGCTCGTTTTTTTTTTTCATTTCGAAGAGCAGAAATGAATTGTGAAGAACAATAACTCTAATTGCAGTGGGCTGATACGTTTTTCAGCTCACGATCACAATCGATGTCTTTGTTCTCTCCTTTATTTTATTGCCTACGTTTTAAAAATGATAGCAAGCTGAGTGTGAGGGCCCTGATACCAAGTTGTATCAGAAATATCAGTAGCTATGGTTATCTGTTAGAAAGTATGGAAGTAGTCTAAGCACGTTGTTCGTGCGGCTAATCGATCGATTTTAGAAAATAGCTCATGTGTGCGTGTCCATTGGAGACTTCTCCAGATTCAGACTGATTGACCATGCTATACTGAAATTTAGTGGTATTTTAGATGAAGTTATTGAAGCGTTTTAGGAGCAATTAGTTTTAGGGGCAAAATTTAGGAAACTGCTGAATTTCAGAAACGCATAATTACTGGAGCCAGTGATTGCATGTAATTGAGAATTTCAATTGATTCTTGGGAGAGATTAAATGTATTTAAATTTAAGAATTTTGGAAAAGTTGTATCAATTCTTTACTCATTCGAACAATTCCAAAGTTCACATTGTAATCAGAGTTATTTCACACTTAATGGGCGTGTAACTATAATTTTTCGTCGCACTGAGGATAATATGGAAAAAAAACAGTTTAACCGCCTGCGGCTGAGTATTCTCCTCTTTTTCGTCCTCTCTTCCTCGGGGTATATGAGAAGTCCTGAGGGAGAAAGGGGCAAAAAGCATCCGGTGTGAATTAAGAAAATGTCTCACTTCTTGAGAATGGTTTAAATGGAGAGAGAAAAAATCAGACATTGTGCATTAGTTTCTGAATGACTTTTTACTCTATTTTTTATTACGATAATTGGAAAATCACAGATTAGTATCAATTGAGATTAAAATTTGAAAAATCCATTATTTCGTTTGAATGCAATCCACTCATTTCCTCTCTCCACACTGAATTCGTAATGGTATTTAAAAAAAATCTGCAATAATAGAAGCAGTTAGCATTGATTTATGATAAAATATGAATAGAACATTGAATTCACGAGTTTGCCATATAATTTTAAACAGTTTCATTAATAAGTATAAGGTTGAATATTTTGTGGCTAAAATTTTGAAATATTTCAATAATAATTACCTCTATTCTATGAAAATAATAGTGAAATAAATCATTGAGTAAATTATGATTTTATCTTTGAATATTAAAATTAAAGTCACGTTGAATTTTTTTAAGAGATAAAACCACATACATCTGCACATAAAGATGGATATTCATGGAAATGTGTGTGAAGAGAGATCACAGCACGAATCCTAGATGCACAGACTTTTCATATATTTTTTAATGCTCTTTACCTGAATACATGAAAAAAGATTAACGTTAACATCTCATACATTAATTCCAGAAAAGGAATAAAATGAAGATAAGTCTGCGATTAGATGACTTTCTTTTAACGTCTAACCGTTATAAAGATAAACTTTTTGACTTCAACATGTTCAGCATATTTATGTCTCATCTGACACTCTTACATTATATACAGAAGCATTGCTATTTATTTTTTAACAATCTCAAGAATTATTACTTGAAAATGGTTAAATTCATGAAAAAAAAAAAATGGAATTATTCTGCATGAATGCTTTTTGAATGGAGCATAAAATATTTGTGCACATAATACCTGATGGAAGATTATCTCACTTTACACAAATACATTTACATAAAATTCAGAGTACTTGAATCGTTTATGTTGGTGTATATAATGTATTGGAACGTTAAATGCAATCGTAAAATATAGTCGAAGCATTTGTAATTCTTGTCTATATTAATAATATGTAAGTATGAGTTTGTCGGTGGCTATAATGTAACCTTCGAACAATGTGAGGAAATAGATGCCCATTATAGAGCCCGGGGGTATTGTACCGGATGTGTGTCTACCAATGTTGTCGTCCACAGTATTAATGTATATGTGTAATGATTTGTGTTTGTATTGGTGATTGTCGCAACGTGCGTGCTAGTATTTGCGTTATTAAGGCTCCCGGGGCTTTATACAGCATAAGGCACATGTGCGTACAGTATGCGTGTTTCGGAGGCCTTTCTCATCTTCCAGCAACCCTTCATCGTGCCCAATGCCCTCAGGTTTTTGGCTTGAGGACAAGTCCACATGCTTGTCTGATATCAATTCATCTTTTCCCTTTCCTTACACTTGATGATATTCAAATAATTTTTGAAAATATATTTTTTTTTAGTGAAAGACTTTATGAAAAATTCTGAAAAAATTCATGAAGATGCAGGAACATTTCTTGATTGTTTATGAATTTTTTCAGAATTTTTAAACACTCTGCTCTTTAATGCGAAATTAATTTATTTTATTTTCATGGGGAATAGAGAATACACAGTTTCTCATGGCTCCGTTAAAAATAATAGTCCTGCATTTTCCTATTATTCTAAAATCATTATCTCAAACTCAGCGTTGAGCTTGGAAAATAATGTTTCATTAATTCTCTTTGTTGCGAAGATAAAGTTGTGTTTTCCTTGCAATTCTTATTTTCAAGAATTTCATACCTTTCCCCCTCGCATTATTTAGCTAATGATGGGGGCAACAGTGTGTCATGCAAGTCCTAAATTGGCTCCCACTGTTTAATTTTTATTTTTTGATGTGGGAATGACGTTGGCAACGAGCACTTCCCTTCAATATTCAACGTTTATTTCACAGGCCATGTGTTTTCTTTGTGACCTTCATGATACTCTGTCCAAGCACACTGCAATAACTGTTAATTCACCCACGATTTATGAAATTGTTTATAATGTGAAGTATCAAGTTAGTACATGTGCATTAAATTCATGGATTCTATGAAATTTTCAATTGAAAATTATAATCGAGATCTCAACGAATTGAGAAATCCTCGATAATGAAACATAATTTGCATTTTTCACTCGCTCCACGTGTTCTTCATCAAAGACTCCAACAAATCATGATAAGGTGAATGTAATCCTCTTGTTTCGTGTCGAAAAAACATTTCTCCCTGATTTAATCATTGAATTCTCTTTTCCCCTCGTCTAGACGAATTTTCACAGTCAATCTCACAGGAAAATTTATCCCTCAATTTCACCACAATCACTGATTATCGATGAAATTTAATGAAAAATTCTGGATAACTTCTCGCTGTTTTAGGACCACCTCTTGAATAATTAACGTCGCAATTAACTCACGTAATTAAAATAATAAATCACTCCTAATTGCCTCAAATTCTCACGCACAATTGTCTTGTGAATCAACGGATTAAGTTTAACGTTTTTTTTTTCCTCGTATTTTCTCTTATTTCACATTCATTTTCTCCTCTCGTTTTTTTAAATGCTGAAGGGGTCTAACAACATGTTGTATGGTGTGAAGGCAAGAGAATGGAAGTGAGAGAAAAAAATACGAAGATTGACGTCATTGCTCGATAATTGGCAGTTTGCTGTTTTTATTCATCATTCTGTGGTTTTTTTTTATTTTGTTTTGCCTGTCGTGTTCGATACGCACGGTAATTAATTCTCTATGCGATCCAATCACGAGATGCACTCTCAATCCCAGGGGAATTTTATATTGAAAATAGTTGGTTTTTTTTTTTTTCAATGGAAATATTAATAAAAATGGAGATATCGTGTTTTTTGCATTTTTTTTTTTTGGTCTCAGACATGAAAATGCAAAGTTTTACAGTAGTCCTTTCAATCGAGCTTCTTTCCAACTCTTTTATTGTGCATTCACCAAAGCCCCGGACCCAAGAGTGTCTCTTATATGAAACTTGACTTAAAAAAAAATACATAGACAGAGTTTTGACCCACTTACGACTGCCTTCAATGCATCTGCATGAACTTTACAAACGTTTTCATGCTGTATCTCACTGATGCAAGCACCTCGAAGTGCATTTCAGAATCAGTGAAAATGGGGATCATTTTTATCTCAACTAATTCCTTGATATCTCGGGAAGTAAGCGAGATAGAGGAATTTTGCAAGAGACCTTTTTTGTAGAGAATTTCAAGAGCTACAAAAAAGGTCTCTTGCAAAATTCCCCTATCTCGCTTAGTTTCCGAGATATTGTGAAGAGAAAGGGTCTTCTATTTTTATTGTTGAAAATTATAAATTCAAATTTATTAAAAAATAAATAAATTCCCGTTAGTAATTTCCACCTGTTTTTCATCATGCCACTCCTGTTAACGTGAACTCCACAATTTCATCTCCCTTATCTTCACTTTTTCCTCCTTCAACTTCTTCATTCACTCAGGAATTTTTATCCAATGCTCAATGAAGCACACATTTACTCTGGAGGTATGACAGTCGATAAAACGTGACTATGATTTACGTGTGCAACGTGCAGAGGACGTAGGACGTTTGTACGGTACATAAGCTTATCATCCACTCGGATGTCATTACATACGTCATGGGCAATGATAATGTATGTGGTGGATTTTTATCCTGACACTCTCGTTGAATTTGCAAAAAAAAAAATTATGAAAAAAAATTCACTATTATTAACATTTTATTAAACATGAAATAACGTCTTTTTTTCTCAACATGAAATAATTCAATTTTCAATAATTATTAAAATTCCGTAATTAATTCCGAATTTTGTAGAAAAACTCGACATGATTGAAACGAAAATAACGAGACGTGTTATGAATCGATGTTCCCCAAAAAAAGGAGAACGATAAAAATAGGCAGTTTTTTTTTGCATTGTTGAAGCTGAATGAAATGAATTAACCGAGGCATTTAATTTTCCACATCTGAATATTGGTGTTTCGCTCGACCAAGCGTGTTCATCGAATGGCAATATATATTATCCAAGTGTGTTTGTATTGTCATGAAAATCCCACGAATAAATAAAATTAGAATTTTTTTTTTCGTGATTATGAGAATGTGCCTCGTTAAATTAATGTGCAATTATATGAAAATAAAAAAATCGTAATTACGAATTAAATTACGTCATAGTTGAATTAACTTTGGAGTTTGTTTAAAATTAAAATGATTCTTAAATGCCTGTGGCTTCTCCCTGAATTTCTCAAATGTTCACACGTTCTCGTGTAATTTATTCCACATAATATTAACATTATTACTAAAAATATAGTCTCACAATAAACTGAGAATTTACTAACGGATTTTTTTTAATTTTTCATTTGCAGATTACGAGAGAGAGAGAGAGGAGAAACAGGACTGAGGAGCGCCAGACTTTAGTGAGTATGTTTAAGAATAATGTAATTTTTACGGAATTAATTTCACTCATTCATTAAACATGAGAATGGGTAAAACTAGAAAATACTTGATAGCCCTCAAACTTTTCTTTAAATTGTCTTGCTCTTTCAATGAAGTTAGAGTCTGTTAAATAGTCGACTGCTGGGTAAATTCTTGGAGTTGAAATACAATACGAGAAACTTTGGCAAAAGTCTTCTGTTATCTCTGTCCTATAGCTTCTACTGTTTTATGGAAAAAAAGGAGAATAGGAGAGAAGAAGGAAAATGAGGGTTCCTTTTCTTTGTCTGAATTTAAGTATTTTCCGGTGCGAAATCTCAATGGTAATATGAAAATCTCAAGTTTTTCAGGGAAAATTAGAAAATTCTTTTGAGAGATTTAGGGAAAATTGGGGTAAAATGGACATTCTGATTGAACGGTTGGAGATAGCGATTTTCTGATGATTCCATTGGAATGCTGAAGGAATTTTAGGCGGAAAACATGTGTCAAAATTAATTTTTTCGAGTTTTTCGAAAATTCTATTTTTTTAAAAGAGATTTGAAGGGGTTTACCTTGGGAAAAATTGAAAAATCACATTTTTGGCAATATCTCGAGTCCTATTGGTCGTAGAGTAAAAATTCCGATTCGAGGTGAAAGGTGAGCTCATTTGCGATGAATTCATGTGGTTTTAAAATTAAAAATACGATATTTTCAAGTACTTATGGGGTGTCTTATGAAAATCAGTTTTTCCACTATAAGTCACTCAAAAAATCGTATTTTTAATTTTAGAACCACATAAATTCATAGCAAATGAGCTCACCTTTCACCTCAAATCGTAATTTTCATGCTACGAAAGATAGAACCTGAGATATTGCCAAAAATGTGATTTTTTAGATTTTTTTCCGGGAAATTTTTTCCGGGGGAATTTATGTAAAGGGAATTTTTTTCCGGGGGAATTTCAAGAGATTCTGATGAATTTCTTGTAAATTGCGGGAAAATGTTAAATAGGGTCACTTGACAATGTCGTTAATTAAAACACGTGTCTTGGTGTAGAGTCATGAATGTCGTACGAAATGCACGTAATTGTGCATTCTCTTAAGGGCTATTGTTTTTCACCGGAGTTTTGCGACGTCACGTATCCGGACAATAAGCCTGAAGCAACAATAAACATATTCGCATTATGTGGCCACCAGCATTACGTCTTTCGTCTACTTTTTGGTCGAGAAAAGTGCACAATCACATCGTTGACACTTTTTCCCTAAAAAAACTAAAAAAATAATGAATTTTCGTATCTGCACGTTTTTGCCCTTAAAAAGTGAGAAAAAAAGGGAATGTGTGAAGAGAAGATCCTTCGGAACACAAGATATAATGTTTCAAATTCCCTTAAAATCCTCGTATCAATTGTAGAACTTCCATTAGCCTGAGAATTCTCCAGAAGGTTACAATTTCGTGAAATGTATTCTCTCATACACCTCTAACAGCTCCGATTACAATGGAACCGTGAAATTGCACTAATGATTTTCACATCAACATTTCCCTCTTCTTTTTTATCTCTAGAATAGAATTGCCCCCAAAGTTCAATTCTATTTCTCCTTTTTCCAGTTAAAAAATTCTCCAATGTCTCACTGGGATTATTCGAATTTACTACGACTGTCGAATACGGAAGCAATTAGATGGAGAATTGTTCAGGAATTTCTTGCATGGATAAAGAGCATGATTCATCTTGAGACGGATTTCCCTTTAAAAAATGAGAATTCATGAGCCTCTAATCAAAATTGCTTCTTTTCTCGGGTTTTTCAACTGCATCTGCTCATTATCATTCGCCTTTTCATTTCAAAACCTTTTTTTTGCTCTTAAATTCTTAAAAAAAAAGGATTCGAAAGAATATTGCCAAAGAATTGGGAAATTTGCCTGCTTTTTTAACCAATTTGCTTTGAAATCCAATAGATTACAAAAGTTTTATAGTTTTCGAGACCTCAGGATAAAGATTCCATCAGATTTATAAAATTTCAGTGGATAATTCGTGCAATTCAATCATCCCTCGAGATTACCAACAAAAAATTTCATATTTTCATGCTTTAAAAGACGATACCATGGATTTTATCAGATAAAACAATTACTGGGTGAATGAATGTTTTTTTTTACAATAAAAGTAAAAAAACATTGTATTCAATTAAACTCCGGTATTTTTCAATTTCCCAAGAATTCGCATTTTCTGATAGCTCTCGACAAATCCACAATTACACGAAACTTCTTCCATAGAACAGCAATCTCAATAAAATCAATCTGAAGAATCCTACGTCGACAGATCCTCGAGGATTCATTATATTAGTCAATTGGAAGACTAACAGAACTTGAAGTGAACAACAGTAATGAGCTCTCGAGTCTCCAATTCAAAAAGTTCATTTCATCCACAAATTTATTTTCGTCGGTCTGAGTATTTCAAAGGTCTTATCCCTTTTTTTTTTTTCATTTTATTCTCTTTTTGGTAACTATGGAGAATACATTGGTATCATGTGCTGGACCAGCTCCAGTGAAATTCCAGTGGAAACACTTAAAGAATCTCGAAATACTCGGATGCACTTGGGCACTTGAGTGCTTTTACATTTTACGAAAATTCGAGAAATTTAGTTTTAATTTTTTTTCCCGTTTTTTTTAATGGATATTGAATATTGTGGGGAATTAATTTGAAAATTGAATTGAGTTTGAGCATAATGAACATTTAAACGGGAAAATTCGGATTTAATTAAGAGTAATTGCGGTTTAGTTTAATGAACAAAGTGTCGTTTATTCTGGGGTGAATTTATTCGTTCAGAAAACGTCAATTTTCTTATTTCCCATGACACTCTTATAACATCAGAGAAATGTGGTTAATTCATTTTATTTTTATTTCTGTTTATTTTTTCACTTTTTTCCCTCCGAAACGCACAATTCCGGACGCTATCGAATTATAGATTATTCGATTTAAAAAACCGATGCGGTCGCTTTTCCACTCTCGCCTCCGCTTTTCCTCTTTGGCATTTCCTGGACGTCACTCTCGACAACCGGCGAAATTCTTTGGAGTCTGGTAATCCGATCAGGCTGACAGGATTCGAATTTTAAAGATTTGTGCAGCATGAATTTTTGTGATTCTTCATTTGCCCATATCTCTGAAACGAGTGGGTTTAGAGGAAATTTTCAAGAGACCCTTTTTGTAGAGAATTTTAAGAGCTACAAAAAAGGTCTCCTCGTAAATTCTCCTAAACCCCGTGGTTTACGAGATATTTTGAAAATAGTGTGCATCCAATTTTTTTAATTATTTTACAAAAAAACTAGAAGTGATTGAATCAGGATTTTTTTCAAAATAAAGTACTCGAGGAGAAAATCTGAAAAAATTTGGAGACCTGCTCCAATGTGTCCCCATCATTGTCTAATTTTTTCAAAATCATTCGGAAAGTCGTTCGCTCTAAAATAATTCGGAAAAATAATTTTGTACCTTTTTTTTTGTAGAAAAATTCTAAAGCACAAAAATCTCATTTATCCTCAGAATTAAATCTTCACTAATAACACATTTCCCTGTCTGCACTCTCCCACAAAAGGCCAAAGTTAAAATAAGGAAACTCAAACCTTTGAATATTTTCCCCGAGAATGACGAACGACCGTTAGGGGAAGTTTATCTATCCTACGAGCGGAGAATTTCCGGAATACCAACTTCATAGAAGTGAGGAAACTTGGTGGTTGCTTCTGTAAGCACGAGGTTCCATGATAACTGAGTAAAAAAAAAAACACCTTGCAAAACCACAACGTGAGTTACGTTGCCTTGAAATCTATTTGTTGGTAAATAATTTCCTCTGTAAACTCCAATTTCTCCTTAAAAAAACGAATTACATTAAAAAAAACCATTTTTCGTTATTTCTTCAGGGGAATTAAATTCTCATTAATTCTTCACAATATTCAAACATCAAATCCCATAATAATAATAATAATAATAATAATATTCATGAAGGATGTAACTGTAAACTAACCGCAGAAGTCTGACTTTATAAAAAAAAAAAAAAAATGCATTGAAATGTATATTCAACATATACTCGCAATTCTTCTCCATCGTTCTGTAAAACGTAACTTTTACCCTGACGCTTGGCATTGCAATTTGAATATACATACATACGTGAACTGCTTGAAAGTATTCAACATTTGTGAGTGAACTGTCGACACCGGCCTACGCTCTACAACCTGTCTATCCTATTTCTCATGTCAATTTTCACCCGGGAAAAACGTTGTACGTGACGCATGGAATCAAAGAAAAATTTAATACACGTATATTCACGTGCTCTCATCACGAGAATTTTTTATGACTTCCCAAAGTGGATTTTCGTGTTTTTAATATTTCCGGGGATTAAAATTACTTCCGGGAAGTTTATGGATTTTGAGGAATTTCGGTTTTCGGATGGTTTGGGATTTTTAAAAAAGCAGCAAGTTTAAGGAAAAATTTGAAAAAATTCAGGAGAATTGGGGAAGGTTCAGAGCAGCTTCCTGAATTTTTTCAGATTTTTAAGAGGAGTTGTTGATTTAATAAAAAATTCTTATTCACTTTTTTCCCTGTTTACTTTAAAAGGGGATTATTTCGAGAGATAATGTTACATACTTATAAATTCACCGTTTCAATGTGCTTTACAGCTCTACCTGTTAACTTTGCATTCAAATCCCATGGTTGAAGTGACGATACATGAACTGAGCCTGGATTATTCAAAATACCTGATAAAATACCCAGTTGCACTGACGGATTTTGAGAAATGGAGGATTTTCCAGTTTTGGGATGATTTAGGATTTTTAAAGAAACAGCAACTTTACGGAAAAATCTGAAAAAAATCAGGAGACTTGTGGATGATTCGCAGCAGCTTTCTGAATTTTTTCAGATTTTTAAGAGGAGTTGTTCATTGAATAAAAAATTCTGATTCTCCAAAAACCGGAATAATTACCTGATGAACTCAATAAACCCCCGAAATTTCAAACAGAATCAGAGAGCTCAAAGTAAAATCCAATTTGCAGACTAGAATAGAACAAATATAAAAAAATAATATTTTTTAAAAAATGGGAAAATGAAGAGAGTGCTCTCGAAAGTGAACTAATTTCCGCCAGCTTTTAACTCAGTAATGGAATTGCCAACGGGATGAAGTATATTCATCAGTGCGCATGATACACTAGCCTGGATGCTTCTGCATGGCGCCATTGTCCGCATTATAATTTGCTGGAGTCAAAAAAAAAAGCCATGACAATCCTTTTTTTTCGTACACACGAAACTAATCCTACAATTTTCCTGAATAAATCCGTAGTAAAGACAAAACTCGACATAATTTCACATTTATTAAAAAATCTCGGAAACTACGAGAGATAGAGCGATTTTCATAAGAACCTTTTTTGTAGAGAATTCAAAGATCTACAAAAAAGGTCTCCTCCAAAATTCCCCTATCTCCCTTAGTTTCCGAGATATTTGAGGAAGAATGAAAAATCATTGTTATTACTGAAAAAAGTGCAATTTTTTTTTCATTCGAAATCCAATGAGCTTTCATTGTTCAATGCAAACAATGTCCCAACTAGTCCTCGAAACTCAAATTAATCCCGAATTTATGAAAATCACGTGCACGCCTAATTGAATATCCTTCAGAAATGTGAGTGATCTTGTTTCGACTTGTGACCACAGTGAATAATAGCACAGAACAATGAGAATAGAGATGTAACGGAGTGGAATAGTTTCAAGTAATGGAATTCTGTCCTACGACGTTACCTCAATCCTGTTGTCAGTTTTAATTGAAGTTTAACGTATATTTCAATGCCATCCCCAGAGATATTACAGAGCAATTGCAATTTACAATTCTCCACTGTAAATATTGAAATAAATATAGTCCATTAAAAAAAAAACCCAGAAATTGCAATTTAAATGAGGAATTCAAAATAACGTTCTTTGAGTTCTCTGCATTTTTTTTAAATTCAATTGATGGTTGAAACATGGAGGAAGCTCGTTCGAATATTCCCGGTATTTTTAATTGACGTGCCGAACGAAATTCCCATTGAATCGAGAAATTCCGAGTTGATTGCGATACTGAAGTAGCTATTGATGAGGCACAATTGGATGAATCGGAAATATTGAAATTTTTCAATCAAAAACATTCATAAAAATCCGATTTTTTCATGGAATTTATTTAATATCAAAAAGCTCTTTTATTAAACGATAAAATGAGAGGCAAAGTCCGATGATTCCGGGCATGAGGTTCAAGTTGAAATCGTTCCAACATCGGTGAATTAATATTCGTTCAGACATTGACGATGTTGGCTTTCATTGGCAAAACTCTGCATGGGGTACTGCTTTTCCCCATCTCCATTCTCTCCACTGGAAGGTCTTCTCCATGCTATCAGTAATACAGTTTTTTTTCCCCTGCGCAATCCCGTCTAGACGCACTTTTGTAATATCGGGAGGAAAAAAAAGGGTTCATCCTTGCAAATCGATATTGGCACGACAGGATTCTTCGGTTATTCTCTTTCCAATCTTCTCGAGAGATAGATAAAAAAAAAAGGGAAACATGTTGCACTTTATTGCAGGATATTAAAATGAATTCTGAGTGAACTTTTACCAGCGTCTTCACTCTTAACATTCATTCCCATCTTATTTTCGGAATTTTTATTCCTACTAAGCAGCAGGTTTACTAAAAATTCGGAAAAAAATTGAGATTACTCTTTAGCATATCTCCAATGTTCCCTAATTTTTTCAAATTTTTCCATCGACTTCTTCCCTCAAAAAAAAAAATTAAAACATGTTACACTTTATTGGAGGATATTAAAATGATAGAAAATTCCTGCACTTTACGATGGGAAAAACAGAGTATTGAATATCGTATTTTTCCAGGTGTTAAAACATGAAAAAAAAAAACCTCTCTCTCAGATAAATGGTGAATCATAGAAGTACGGATATTCCAGAGATTGTAGAAACGCTTAGAAAGATTGCACGAGCTTGTCGTCTTGAAACGATCGATATCGCCAAAGGAATACTTGGAGAAGAGAAAATTGTGCAGCAAGAGATAATAAATGTTCGTAACACAACGTCAGAATTCAAGCAATTTATCGAGCACATGACACAGGAATCATGCCTATCTATAGAATTCTTTTCAATCGAATGAATAAAAATTTGCAAATTCATCAGAAATTCATGTAAAACATCTTGTTTTTTTTTTTAAAATAATTATCTCGTATTTTTAAAAATAATTTTGGGTAAATTGCCCTTTTAATTTCGTTGATGAATCGTTATGCTCAAGTAATAAATTAATGTACTCTACGATAACGGTTTGCACTATGTTAATTCATTAGACTTCTGCTTCATGATTAAGCTCAAGTTCACATCTTCAGTTTCCCTTTAATTAATTATAGTACAACGGTTGCATGCGAGTTAACTACTCACTTGCCTTTTGGAAAGTAACTCGATTCATCACACATACAATCGTGTGGTAAATACTCACCTCGATGATTTCTGTTTTATCGGGAATCCGAGGTATGATGAATCAGGAAGTAGAAGAGTCGTTAAAGTGAAAGTAAATGGAAATGTATTCGTTTTATCGCACATTTTCGTTAGTCAACTATCAGAATGTCCAATTTACCACATTCTCATCTATTCACTAATGGAAATAAACTATTATCCAAAAAGGAAGGATTGAGTAATGTGTAGTGAGGCTTTCATCAAATTCTCTATATAATCCAAGGAATTTCCTGGATTATTTAACGAAAGACGTTATCTCCTGGGGTTTTTTAATTATTCAGTACTTGAGATGGGAATTTTTATTATTTTTTTGGGAGAAGAGAATTTTAGTTTTATTAATTATTCATTTTAATTAAATATTCATTGCTGTTAATGGCTCGGAATTGCATGAAAATTAGGGAATCATGGATAAAATTGGGACAAATGAATAAATAATTAAATTGTTATCTGGCTAAAGTGAAAAGGGCTTAAGTGACATTTTATGAAAATATTTTAATGACTAAAAAAAACTCATTTAGAATGACTTCAGTTTAACCATTAAATCCTTAATGTCATGAATCTACAAACAATATTACAGCAGCATAATTACACAAAGTTTTATCGCATCGTCATTCGTGTATATGTACAAAATGACTTGGTTCACTTAACATATTTTCTTTTCTCTACTTTTGCAGATGACGTTACAGAATAAATGAGGGAAAAATACGAGAGAAATCAGCAGAGTGCGTTTTCACCGCAACTGAGGTAAGTTAAATTTACAAAAAAAAAAAAAAACTTCAGAGTCATATTTGTAGAAAGAAAAGGTTAGAGCTTGAGGGAAAAAAGGAAAAAAAACGTGTCCAACAAACTTTGACTGAATATCTCGCTTGTATGACTGTACTTTTTCCAACGTGTTTACTCTTTACCTTTATTCCCATTTCATTTTCTCCACAAACACATAAAATCCCCTCATGATCCTGCAGAATTATTATTCCAACTAAAGAGCAGGTCTACAAAAAATTCTGAAAAAATTCGAGATTACTCTCTAGCATATCTCCAATGTTCCCAAATTTTTTCAAATTTTTCCATCGACTCCTTCTCTCCAAAAAAAATCCAGATATCATGAAACATTGATGAACATAAAATAGAAAACTTGGATCTTGTATCTAATAATAAAACAGGTCGACTGCATTGTTGAAAATGGGTCGAGTATTTCTCACCCAGGCCTATACAAATGCAGTGTGACTTCCTCAAATGGATATTGCATGCGCGAGCAAGTTGACAACACCCGTTGCATAATTCTGCGGCAATGAGGATAGAAAGAGACGGAGATAGTGCACGATTCAGTGGAGGAGACCTGGAGAATCGCAAAATGGGAGCGATTCCATGAACGCGTGACATAACTTGCTGGGTGAGATACGAACAGGCCTATACACATAAACTCGTAATGGTCCATGTGAAATATAGGCTGCAAGTGTCTTCCCTCATTGAATCAATGGTGATATGGGTTATAGGTTCGTTGTACCTCGCATAAAAAAGACGCATTCTCACAAACAATTTCATCATTTTAATTTGCAAGTCACAATGGCACTCTGCACCTCTATTCACGTCATTCATTTAGAGTTTCACTGTGATGAAATGAGGAAAGAGGTGTTCCACAAACTGCAATTTTGTCCAGCCACTATTAACTGATACCAAACCACATTGTTCACCAACAGATCGTGAAATAGACAACGATCCTGGCCTATTTCCCCTCTTCACTATCACCTCTTCCCTATTTTCATTGAATATGAAGCAAGTGTGTGTTCTTCAATGCTCGAGTTTACTAAAGGCATGACTTTGTGCATGCTCTGTTAATGTGCACTAATGGCACTGTATAGATCAGAGTGTCTTCTCTTTGTCAAAGTCTGTACATAGAGGCAAAGATAATTATTAAATTTCCCAATTTTTCATGATTTTTTCTTCACTATTGTTATCACTAATTAATTGTAAATTATTCCATTGTTTACTTCATTATCCCAGTATTCTAATGTTTACCCACTTTCCAGAAATAATACCATTTACTCATCGTATCACCTGAATTCAGACAATGTACCTGAAATCCTTATTTGTAATGATGATGGGTAAATCATGAATATACGCTTGATGGTAAATGAGAAGCACGTGGGTTCCCAGGGTACGTGTGCAAATTGCGATAACATCTATAAACGCCTACAGGGCTATACAGTAATACTTGGAACATCACATGTACAATCAACTTGACAAGTTTATGCTTTTTAATGATCCTGACTTTCTTGTATTTTTCCCAGTACATTTATGGATGACATTGACATATCTCTCTCCATCCAGTTCAACCATTATTATTTTATATTGCTTATTAAATGTGCATACATTTGGCTGTTAGATGAAATCCATCTTGTTGATTCAATTTCCACAGCAAGTGACAGCCAGAGTGATTATCACTTACATTACGTGGCACTCAGGCGCTTCTCTTTGACTCTATCGCAACTACTGCACATTAGTGTCGATAACTGACTCATGTAGAGTGGGTTCAAGTGTCTCATATAGATTTAACATGTGAGAAAGGAATTTTATCGAGTCCAGTGTCTTCAAGACTCTTTTCCACTCTAAAACCACAGTCTCCTCTTTTTCCTTGAATATCTTGGAAACTAAGAGAGATAGGAAAATTTTTGTAGAATCCTTTCTTTTAGAGAATTTCAAGAGCTACAAAAAAGGTACCCACGAAATTTTCCGTATCTCCAGTAGTTTCCGAGATATTCCATGGTGAACCATAAATTCTATTTAAACTCAAAATCAACACAGAATATTCAATTTAATTGATCCGGAATATAAATTTTTATTGACAAAAATCATCATAAATTTCTTTCGCCTCCAATTATCATTTATCCAACCAGTTCTATCCAGTCTCACTTAATAATATAAACTACATAGGAAGTACTAACCAACACATTTGACCCAATGAAACATGAAACTCTGAGTATGCATTTATGTTGATGCTGTAGTGAGTATTTTTCGTGGCTTTAAAATATGATATTATGGAGTAATTGATACGGTTCGTATGATCGTATTACACATTGCAAATTACACCGTGCAATTGACACAGGCCTGAGGTGCCACTGTGTGTTAATGAAATTCATTAAAATGCGGGAAATTAGAGGCAATAAATTATAGAGGGAAAACCTTCGATATTCAGGGAAAGTAATACAGACGAAATTGCATTAAAAAAGAATATATTTCGAGTTTACCAGAGGAACCCTAGAGGACAGCCGGAAATGAAACTGCGAAAGACGTTGAAAAATTCAGGATATGGTGTGTCCCATGTGAGAGACCATAAAAGTGTATGGGTGTGTGAATAACACGTGATATCCTCCATCTTGTGACAATATACATATTTATATTGGTTTGGAGAACAGGTACAGAGGGGTTTAAATATCTAAAACATTTTACTCTATTTTTTTTTATCAATATTTCTTTAAAATACTTTGAAAAATGCTTTTTTTTTCTCGTCTAAATCAATGAAAACTTTCTGCACGTAAGATTGAAATTTAAATATTTAAAATTGACATTCAGGTGGGAGTTGCTTTCAATTTTCCCCGAAAATAATTCAATAATCAATTAATTCTGCACTTTTTTTTTGCAGTTGCAACTTGAAAATTAATTCAGTCTTCAAATATTCATATTTACATAATTGGGAATACATTATTCATTGAATTGTGCACATGAAGGCGAATTCTATGACTCTCAGCCTTTTCCAGTATCTCCAATTGCTCCAAGAGCTTATCAAGCATTTCCATGAGTTTAAATTCAATTATCCGTGTCTGATGCCAATGAAATGACGTTGATTCTGATAAACTAACTCAACCGAGATGACTCCAATTACTTAAGCTCGAGTTTTTTTATTTTTTTTATCTTAAAAAGTTGGTTTTCCCAATTTTCGTAACTTTTCCATCTTCAGATTTCTCCTTTTTTCCTATAACCCAAGAGCTCCATGAACGAGCCTGATGAACAAGTTAATCTCCTCGAAATTGAGGTTCTCTTGGTCTCGTTAACGTTCTCATTTACCTTGGATTATTCCGAGAATAGTCGTCTCTTCATAAACCTATGGAAATTGCGTCAATTTACTTGTAAAAATTCAAAACCCCTCGAGCCTATCTTCCCTGTCAATTATCTCGGAAATTAAGAGAGATAGAGGGATTTTCATGAGAACCTTTTTTGTAGAGAATTTCAAGGGCTACAAAAAAGGTCTCTTGCAAAATTCCTCTATCTCCCTTAGTTTCCGAGATATTCAGTAAAAATGATGGAGATAATGGATTTCTCGTTTTTACCTCTTTTTTTACTGAATTCGTGACACCAGTCTGATAAGATGAATTTTGGGCTCGTAATCAGCATCGTTTGTCTCGGGTTCAAGGGGGCAAAGTTGGGGGAATCTTCGAGTAATTATACGCCGTAAATATTAAAGAGCTGAGTGATGAAAATACTCTCACTCTGTTCTCTGTATTTACCACTTGTTTAATCTTATATTCAACCCCTTTTCTTATAATCTCGTATGGCCTAAACGCAAGTCCAAACGAAGTTAATATTCTCCTTTGCCTTGGGCCAGACTACGTAAATTCCTATCAAACTTTGAAGTGGGATAGGAATGATTAAAGTCTAGCATTCTCCTTTCGTTTTGACGAGAGTAAAAGGGCGTAAAGATTAGCACCAGGAGAAAATCAATTAGGCAGTTCAGTAAACCGTTTAATTGCTTCTTGCAAAGTGAACTCAACTGCCATGTTTTCTTATCAGGATTTTAAAATTATTATTTTTCGTGGAAATTTATTTAAAAAATGGATTTTTTTCATTTTTGTTGTTCTTACCAAAGTTTCACGAGATTTCGTCATAACTTTTGGGAAACATTGTCTCATTCACATGACAGAATTACTTGAGAGCAGCACTTTGTTAGAAATCTTTTTTGAAATATATTTCGAGGCCTTTCTTTACCTCAGGGAAAAAACTCACTTAAAGTAGACACAAGTTCCTTTCTTTTTTTTTCCTCTCGAATCGAGGAAAAAATAGAATTTGAAAAAAAAAGTTTTACTCAACTGACGTCATCTCGGGCATTTGATGAAAAAGAATGAAATGTGAATTACAGGATTTTTTTTCTTCTTCGTTTTAAAAACGTCAGAAATGAGAAGTTGGAGAGATGAGAGTTTTTTTGAGAGGAATATTTACGCAAGTTTTATATATGGCAAACTAAAAAGTAGCGTTTATTCTACATTTCTGAATTACGTTCTTCTTTTATGAATATTCTGGATGAAATTGTTCGGTGGAATATTATTCTTGAAGTATAACTTTTTTTTAAGAACGAGAGTTCATTAAGAAAAGGAATTAACATTTGAAAAACCAGAAAATTGTCAATTTACTTAATTTATTACGAGAAATCAAGAGAAATATTGGAGATAGATTTTTTTTAATGATTCCATCGGAAAGCTGAGGAAATTTTAGGCGGAAAACAAGTGTCGAAATTAATTTTTCCGAGTTTTTTGAAAATTCGATTTTTTTCACCCAGATTTGAAGGGGTTTACCTTGGAAAAATTTGAAAGAATCACATTTTTGTAAATTATTAAAAAATTATCAAAAATTATCGATTTTCATCGAAAATTGAAAAAGTTACAAGCCATTTTATGAAAATCAGTTTTTGGCCCATAACTTTTTCAATTATTGATAAAAATCGATGGGAGTTTAACAAAAATGTGAGGAATGACGAGACCTTTAATTTAAGCACGACCCCACTGCGCTACGACAAATAGAACCTGAGATATTCACAAAAAACTGATTTTTCCAAATTTTCCCAAGATAAACCCCTTCAAATCTCAGTGAAAAAATCCATTTTTCTAAAAATTCAAAAAAATCCATTTTGACACTTGATTCCTATGTAAAATCGTCTCAGCTTTTCACTGAAATCATCAGAAAATCCATATCTCCAACCGTTCGATCAGAATCTCCATTTCACCCCAATTTCCCCTATAAAATCGAAGTGAATATTAACACAAAAAAAATGAAAAAAAAATCACCGATTAAACAATTTCAATGAATTAATGCAATTCCCCATAGTTTACCCAATTTTCCTCCTTTCTCTCGTCCCACAAAAATATTCCCCCGGAATTCCTTTGTTCTATCTCTAAACTCACGCTATCCGCCTCTTTGTATCATTGTTTAAAGAGCCAGAGATATGTGAAGTGGGTCAGGCTATTCCCATGAGGATGTGGTCAGTGATTTCGTCGCTTATCTCCTCCAATTCCTGTCGAAAAAACCCGAGGAAAAATCCCAAGACGAATAATTCCAAACGTCCTTTCCTCTCTCAGCAATTAGCTTTTGAACCTCTTGGACCTGATGAACAAAAAGAAAAAAAGTGTATTTTTACTCTCATGAATCCAACGAGAATGGAGAAACCCCGGGATTCCAGTTATTGCTCACAAAGGGCTCTTATTGCCATCCACTGATTGTATTTTCTCTGCTTTCCACTACAGAAAATAGTCGGAAGCTCCAACAGTGAACCGCACAAGCTGCCCCCAATATTGGGCCCTCAAGGCAAGAGGACACTTGCAATAACCCATCTGCCATACTCGGGAATTCAGTGCAGCAAACCGATCGTAAAAATACCCCAAAAAAAAACACAATATTGTTGCCTTTATTTTTACAATGAATTTAAAATTCAGGGGAGTATCATTGGACCAATAAAATTACCATAAACTAACCAAGAGCCTCAGGGCGGAACGAATTCTATTTTTTTTTTTGGGATTAAGAACTCAACGAAAAAATTGGAAAAAATTATACAATCATAGAGACATGTATAAGCATTTTTTAAAATTTTTTTAAAATTCATTAAATTGAGGATAAAGTGAATTTCAGTTGAATTTATTTAAGTTGAAATGATTATTTATTTGAATTTAATATGAAACTCTCTCTCTCAAATCAACAATATTTCTACAATTTACATAATCCACACGTGAAATTTAAGCGAGACGTGTTTTTAATCTCCATGGATAATGTGAGGAGTAGTTTTTCAAATTTAATTGAAACATACATATCATGAAGTAGTGATAATAATAAATAGTTGTGTATGAGTATGAAAATAGTGTGGGTGGACAGATTGATATGGCGGTCTAATAACTCGGTAATTTTAATACATGAAGGAGCAAGTGAGAGATCACTTTTATGTATCCCCGAGGCCTTCAATCTATCGCTATCTGCTACAGGTGAAAGAGAACAGGGTGGAAGGTATTTGCATGATAACGAGGGTTCGACGTAACTCCAGTAGAAGATTATTGATGATTATTGAATCATCTACTGGGAATTCTAATAAAAATAAGTATTTTTGAAAAAGTAAAATAATATGAGTATTTTTTCTTATCAGTTTTTTGAGATTATCTCGGAAATTAAGAGAGATAGGGTAATTTTCAACTGAACCTTTTTTTTACCTCTTGAAATTCTCTACAAAGAAGGATTCTTCAAAAATTCCTCTATCTCCCTTAGTTTCCGAGATATTCGCAATGAAAGAATGAGAAAAGCACAAAATTTGGATTTTTCGAGTGAATATTCAACTGGATGCATCTCTTTCACTCCTTCTCCACGTGCTCTTCAATTACTTCAAATTCATTCTATGAACCTGCAGTTGAGAATGACACCAGAGTCTCATTGACTTCAAGTGAATGACTCATGCTTTGGGTATTTCACATTCTTAATTAAACTAGACTCAACTTTTCAAGTATTTCTAATTCCTCAAATTATCCATTTCTATTTTTTCCTATTTTTAATGAATTCAAAGGACACAATTAATGTTAATCCACATGAGAAACAATTATCCCCACTTTCCTGATCAAATACACCTGAATAATCAACTAATTAATGATTCAATAATCTCCCATCAATAATTCCCAATTAATTACAATTCCCAAACCACCATAACCATTATCCCAATGAATTATTATTATTTAAACTCAAAGAAAATAAATGAGCACGTTATATTTAACGCAATACACAATAAACCAGTAAATTATATCACTCAATGGTATTATCTTTCCCCATCACGTATATCCCATTTCCTCCCTCCGACCAATCGACCGCAGGCATCCTTTTTCCCTTTTTTTTTTATTTCCCACTTTTCTCCCTCAGCCATCGATTCTCAGATTGCTCTCTCTCAACTCCACAGACATAGGCCACCCTTCCTACGAATCCTCCAATAATTATCTATTTTTTTTTTCTGTCTTTTTCCTCCCTTTTTGCCCCATTGGCAAACGCCTGAGGCCGCAATGCGGTCGCACGTGCCACAGTACTCGATTCTTCGTGTCCTTCTCCATTATGTAATGCAGCATTTAAAGCACATAATATGATTAACTTGGAAACAAAGGAACTCCTCATGTCCATTTGACAATACTCCTTTTATGCAAGAACAAATGAGGTTTAGATTCAAATGTGTGTGTGTGTGTGTGGAAATGTGTGAAAAAGTGGAATAACTTGAGTATTCTATTCTATCATGAGTTTTTTGAGAATATCTCGGAAATTAAGGGAGATAGGGTAATTTTGAAGTGAACCTTTTTTTTAGCTCTTTAAATTCTCTACAAAAAAGGATTCTTCAAAAATTTCTCTATCTCCCTTAGTTTACGAGATATTCGCCAATTAAAGAATGAGGAAAACACGAACTTTTGATTTTTCCAGTGAAATTAATACGAACCCACAAATTATCTACTTGAACTCATTTATCCATGAGTTTGTGTGTTAAAAAAAAAGGTGGTAATTGCTTGAGAGGATTACCTTGTTACCCCAACTGTTATAAACCCTGACGGACACGGAAAACTCGTTAAATCTACAATTTACTCGTTTTTCAAAAGAAAATGTAAAACTTCACGTTTGTGACAATGAAAAAGCTCCTTGGCTTGAAAACTATGGGTAAATGGCCTCAGTCGTAAAACATAAGCGCCAAAACTTTGTCTACAATGCATAACCCGAGTCCGAGTTTCCATTGTTTGCTGGTAGAGTTTCATTGAAGCTTATATACATGTCAACCGCAGATTCCAACAGTTTCATTATTTTTTACCCACTTTTCTTGAATAAGATGTTATCGTTTTAACTCCTTTACCGAGAATGCCACCGTTGTGACTTTATGAAGTGGCGGTTTGTTGAATTAATTGCTTCGATGTTGCTGCAGAATGAATTTTGAGTAATTTGAAGAGCACGTGAAGAAGGAGTGAAAGACATGCATCCAGAACGATTATAAATTCATAAATATTCACTTGAAAAAGCAAAAATTTGTGCTTTTCTCATTCTTTCATTGCGATTATCTCAGAAACTAAGGGAGATAGAGGAATTATTGAAGAATCCTTTTTTGTAGATAATTTCAAGAGCTAAAAAAAAGGTTCAGTGCAAAATTACCCTATCTCTCTTAATTTCCGAGATATTCTCAAAAAACTCATAAATTTCTGTATAATTACAATAATATTAGCCAGTGGGTGTGAACATGCCACCGTAATGACCGAGCCTGTCACACTGATACTAATATAGCCATACATCTCTGTCCCTCGTGTATATCCGCACTAGTTCATGCGACTCTTGGTCAAGTAGATGACCTCGTCATCTTCAGTCTATCGATTCCAATGGAAGCGACCTCGTCCTCGAGTGAACAGTATCTGTCTCTTCTCGAGGCAATCAGTTGAATCATTCAATCCAGAGTTATTTCCATTTTTGATATCTCGTGGAATTACATCAAACATTTTCCAGTCCAGTGCATGAATGATTGCTCTATTGAAAATGTGAGGAAATTAAGAGAAAACATGTGTCAGGATTAATTCATTAATTCTCGCTCCAAAAAATTCTCCAGCACTTTGCCCCTTCATTCTCATCTGCAATTAGCAAAGAAAATAATTGAAAAAAAAAAGGAGAACGGAGTTTACTCGCGCTTTCTAAGCGTAACAAGTCTAGGTGTCGATTAATGTACCCAGTGACCGGAAGCCCATGTGTACGGATAATGTGAATGCCTGTGTTAGTTTGTACTAGCCTGGCGTAAGTGAATGCACCGTGCAGTACAATGAACGGAAAACTATACAACGTCCCACGCAGTGAACCCGTTTCACCGGGTATTATCATCATATCCTCGTCAAGTGTGTCATAATATACGTAACGTTACGGAGTGTTCGGGGAAACTTGATAGAAATGGAGTGCAGTTGATGTGAATAATCTGTTTGATTGGAAAACTTAATTTACAATTAAAAGCAGATTTTAATCAATTATTTCTACGAAATTAATAGGTTTAGAGAAAAATGTCAAGAGACCTTTTTTATAGAGAATTTAATAAGCTTCAAAAAAGGTCTCTTGACTTTTTTCTTTAAATCCTCTCGTTTTAAAGGTATTCCCGATTTTTCAATCACCTCAGATAAAATTGAAATAAAACGTTTTTATTGTCACTAAAAGGATTTTTCCCTCATAAATAACACTTTATATCACAGAATTCGCCCTTTTGTCTCTAGACTTGGGCAAAGGATCGAAAATACACCTTCACTGAACTCTTCAGAGAGATCTTTTATCTATAAAACATCTAACTTATGTCACACACACACAAGAAAGACTTTTATCGTCTTTCGAATCTTCTCCGAGTCGTTGAAAATCGATTGATTAAAGGTTACAGTAATTCGACACGTTCCTATAATTTATTGTAAAATACCAGTGTTTCGTATTACAAAATATGTAATTAGAATGAATATTTATTTTTTTGAAGATTGTGGGATAGGCAAAAAATAATTTATTATATTCCAGAAAAATTTGAATTTTTACGAAATCAGTAGAGTGGAAAGATTGCAGTTAAATACAATTGCAAATTCTCAATCTGCTCCACTTGAGAATGATAAACTGGATTTAAATATTTCATTCAATAACTCCATTGGAAAATTATTAATCTGACTTTAATGGGCATGCTAGAATTGGGTTAGATATCAGGAAGCTGTGGGTAATATTGAGAAAATAGAAATGAATTTGTGGATGAAAAAAAAGAGAGGAATTTTCCACGCTCTGAATGCTCAAGTATGCACTTCAATGAAACTCGACAACATAGAATAGTTCCATTCTATTTGGTAACTTGATTTCCATCTTGAAGGTGAAGTTCCAACCGACAATTCAATACTGCCTTGCTTGGAAGTGTTCTACTTCGATGTTATATTTTTATTCAATGAAACTTCTTAAAATCCCATTTGAGAGAAAAGAATTGAAAGCCCTGAAATTGGTTTTTCAAGATTTTTTTTTCAGATTGAAGGAATCCATTAAAAAATCTGAAAAAATTCAGGAAGATGCTCCAACATATTCTCATTATTTCCTAATTTTTTCAAATTAATCTCATGAGCTGCTTCATTTTTACATAAATAAATGCAAAATTAATCAAACAAAATGCCTCAATTAATTCCTCGAATTCCCCAAAGAACTGAACTTCCGATGCATAATTAATCAAGTTCACTTAACGCTCCTACTCTTCTTTCCCTCGAAGCTGTTCTCAAGAAGAGAACGAGCCGGAATTATACTCTCAGTTCGTCCCCACCAAATAGACCCTCCATTTGCCTTTCAGGTACGAACTTTATTAAGTACTTGAAATTGCTCAGATTGAAGAGCAGCTACGACAATGTCTAGACTTTAAACAGAATTCAAGGCACCACCTGCATTATCATTTCAAATGGTAATTTTCAATTGTCCATTGAGGCCAGCGACCGTGATATTTTTTTGCTGACTCCTTCATATCCAATCTTCAATTTTCTCTTTCTCCATAACCCAGAACCTTTCATTGTTCAAAGACGTTGCTCCCCTTCAAGTTTCAATGTGGCTGAGAAAAAAAAAAATCAATTGTCTGAAAATATCCTTCGAGAGTTATTGAAGAGCTTCCTTTGTAATTTTTACAATTGGAGAAACTATGGAGAATTTCAATAAAAAAATTAATGAAAAATTCCAAATAAATTTGAAAGCTTGAGCCAATTTTCTCTCAACATCCCCAAGGAATAAACGATAATTTACAAAACAATTCCGTTAAATCCACAATAATAATTCATAATAACTGCATCCTTAAATTTATCCACAGTTGTTAAAATTTTGCACTGGTAACCCACAATTTACCCACAATTTGCACAACGTAAATGCGTACTATGCTTCAACACTGCACCTAAAACACTGAACATTCGTGAACAAGAAGAAGAGAGAAAGAGGGAAAAGTAAAAAGTACGAGGAGTTCGGTGAAACTTCACGGGTCTCGTTATAGTCATTAGGGAAATCAAGGAAACGGTTGTGGCAACAGTCTACCATACACAAATACACCTTAAAAAGCCTCATGTGCATCTCCTCAATTCGTTCTGATGAAATACAAGAGAAGCACAACTGCACGACGAAAACATTTTACCCGGACATGCGATTCAAAATTCAGTAATTATCTCAGAGTGTAGAAAATACCACATTTTCATTTATACCTTCACTCATTTTATTTTTTTTTATCCTTCATTGCTTTCTCCACTTGTTTCTCTCCATTCACTTTACCCTTATTCCCCGTCCCTTTTCGCTTCGCTGGTTCATTTCATTCTGCACTCTCAATTCGCCTTGCATTAGGGTCAATGACCCCGATGGAATGAATTCTCAGAATTCAATAATTATAACTGTTGATTATGAATTAAATGATATTTTTACATTAATATTGGATTTTTAATTATCAAATATTCGATAATTCGGGTATTTTGACAATGAAAAATCAAATAAAAATCCTCAGTTTCTTGGGGAAATAAGAGAGAAATTGGAGTAATAAAAAACGGAGAATTGTGGGAGGACAGGAAGCCAAAAGATTACCAAGTGGATGTAGAATAGACGTGCTATCTACATCTCCGCTTCTCATTAGCGAAACTGGTTTATCATCCTCTCCATACTACCACCGATTCACCACCGTAATTTCACCTCTCTCCTTCCACACAAAATCCTCAAACTCTCATCCCCCACTCTATAATTCTCTCCATACAATTTCTCCCCTAAATTCAGCCATCCAACGATCTTTATTAGCGTTATTTATCGCATCAAAGAATCGATGATGAGAATATCACGTACAGGTATCTCTCAACTCTCGATTTATCCTTTAGATTCTCATCTTCAACTGTCTTCTTCACTCTTGTACAAGACTCACAAACTATCGATAACACATGAACTTACAGAAAGCCATCAAAGAGAAATTCTTACGTCTATTCCCATTTTACCTTTTTTTTCCTCCTTTTTTTCACTCAATTCCCCAAGAGTAGAATTTCAGTGTCTGAACAAATCCAACTCAATACGAGAAACCTCTTCCTGATACACAGTCGACTTCCTCTCTCTCTCCTCTCTTTTATTTATTTTTATCACTATCAAAACCACAGAGTCCCGATAGAAATACCAGTGCCCAAGTTAAATATTTCCCAAAGGTATAAAACAACATATCAAATAACATAAATTCTTATTGTCTTATTTTCTTACAATTTTCTTCCTTTTTTTTTACAGAAGAGAATGCAGTGCCAAAAAACCAGCCGGATGTGGTCCACGAGGCGATGAAAGAACTGAATGGAGGCCGAGGAAACTTCAGAGCCCCCTGGGGCTCAGTTAAATTCACCCAGGAATAATTTATGTATTTTACTTATTAGTAAAACAATACGTAAAAATACGGAGACTATTGACAAATTCATCGTTTCATATCTATTCAAGTGATAGAAATAGATTCTGAATACGAGGAGATTTTGAAAAAAAAAGAAGAATTTAATACTCATTAACAAATTTTTGAAACAAAATTAATATATAATTTATACACTGAGAGATTACCACGTTTTAATAACAATTAAAGAATAAAAGAAAGACCGTGTCAATCACGTCGACAAAATGGCGGCTCCAGTGATCGAGAAGAAGCGTTTTTTCTGCCGAGAATGGGCATTCATGAAATTATCACACTGTCTGGAGCAGCGACCAGCATCAAAAACCTGTGGTGCTCTGATTGTCGGTGGTCCTGGTAGTGGTAAAACAGCTCTCTGTGCTGAATTAGCATGGCCATCAACATCAGCCAATTCCCGTCATCAAAGATCCCTGAATCGTCGTCTCCTAGCTCGACACTTTTGTCAAGCACGCAGTGAGGCCTCACTGTCGCCAGCACAATTCGTACGTTCCCTGGTAGCACAAATACTACAGGCGAGTACAGACGGAATTCACCTGTCCTCTCCAACATCACCACCAGCCAGTACAGTAGCAGCTCCATCGTCCTCAAAAGAGGCAGTTGCCGAGGCTTACGCAGAGAAGCTGCGAACAGACCCTGACATCCATGCTGCACTTCAGCACGACGTCCTCGACAGAGATCCAGACGATGCATTGAAAAAAGCACTTCTATTCCCATTACTCGAGGTAGAACCGCCTAAAAACTGTTTATTCCTTCTCGTCGATTCAATAGACGAAGGACAACTGCTACATCCACCACAAACTGGCACACGTGACTCAAGACGTGACAATGACAACATCAGCAGAACAATAGCTGAACTACTAGCAAATCATCATCATTTATTTCCACAATGGTTATTACTCGTTTGTACAGCACGAAGACAGAGCAAAACGATATCACGTATGTTCACGGGTTTTCGTAAAATATCCCTGGATGATTTACGAAAGAGTCAAGTTGTGCGTGATGTACAGCAGTATATACTGGCTAGACTGGATGAGGAAGTTGCATTGAGACAGCATATATCACGTGATACAGCAGAGATGTTGAATCAATTGCATATTAAGAGTAATGGCTGTTTTCTTTATCTCGAGAAGGTTTTGGATGGTGTTGCTGAAAATTTTATCGTTCTGCGTGAAGTTAGAGAGATTCCTGGTACATTGAATGGACTTTATTTGTGGCTATGCCAGAGATTATTCAGTAGGAAACAGTTTGCTAAGGTGCAGCCATTGTTGAATGTTATACTCGCTGCTAAATTGCCGATTACACAGGAGATACTTTATAAGTGCGTCAAGACAGCTAATACGAGCATAACAATTGAGGATTTTAATAGGCGTCTGCATTTGTTGAGACGTGTTATATCGGTTTCAAGAGCCGGTGCACTCATGCTCTTTCATCACAGTTTCTCGGAGTGGCTGCTGGACGTCAAGCATTGCACGCAAAAGTACCTCTGCTCAGCTATCGAGGGACATGCTATGCTTGCTGGTTACTATACACTTCGTGGGCCTGAATTAACGGCCGATGAAATATGCGTACTTGGACAACACTTGCAGAGATCACTCACCAATATCAGCGGAAACTTGTGCAACCTTGATGCACACACGCTGCAAACAATTTGGATGATTGGGAGTAAGGTGCCCATTGAAGAGTGTTATCTCGATAGTCCAGAATGTTTGATGTGGCCGAGACAGGACTCAAAATTACTCAGGCTGCTCATTGATTCTGGTGCTAAACCCTCGGAGAAAGTTATCGAGGATGAACCATCAAAGGAACTTGTTTCTTCTAGTCAGGTAATAAGGGGAAATTGTTTGATTTTTACTTTAGAATTCCCTGTCGTATTTCATTTCAAGAAAATTGAAAGAAATGGTATACCTCAAGGAATAGAAATTCATGAATTCAAAATTATATGGAGAAATGAGAGAGGGATGTTTCAATTCACTTTGCACGAATCGAGTATCCATAGGTTTAATACACACGGGCATTCTGGGAGTAACTGGAGAAAAATATTTATTCATGATGTGTTTTATTTAAAGGTCTCACAAGACGTAAGCCCAATAGACGAATCCCCAGGTGAACCTCTGACAGAATTGTTGGGTGAAAGTGGAGATATAAACCAAGCTGATTCATGTGGACGTACGGTGCTTCACACACTGGCAGCCGATGGTAATGCATCGCTTCTTGAGCTCGCTCTGGCTGCGTGTCCTCAGGTGAGAAGTATTCGAAAGACGCATGTCGTTTCCTGATTGTTTCTTTTTTTTTTTCATTTCTAATTTTCTCTCCTCGGTCGTTGTTCTGTAGGCGAAGCTGGAGGCAACAGACCGTCACGGACAGACGCCTCTGAATTTAGCAGCCAGACATGGATATACAGACGTTGTCAGAGTACTGTTGGCCGCTGGTGCTAGTGCAGATCATGCTGACTGCGACGGTTGGACTGCACTGAGAGCAGCAGCCTGGGGCGGTCATACCCAGGTACATTCACAGCCAACCATTTCTCCAACAAATACAGACTCCAATGTAGTTAGTGTTATTATTTTGTTTTTTCTTCAATTTCTTTTAATTGTTTTTTTTTCTGTGACTAATTTATTTCATTTTTATTCTCATGAGTCATTAATTAATCGGAATATCTCAGAATCTAGAGAAATTTTTGGAAAACCATTTTAAAGTATTCTTTTCCTTTCCTCTTGATCCTGAGATATTTAAAAGAAAATGTAAATTTCATTAATTCTTTTCATACCGTATCATTTCACTTAAACCCATCAATCAGAAAAAATAGTAAAACCATCGCCATTGGAAGAGAAAATAAAAACTACGTGTCAGAAACAAAAAAAAAAAATCCTAAACCTAATAAAACCAAAACTTTCCCATCAAGGTCGTTGAAATGTTACTCGAGTATGGTGCAATGGTTGACTGCGCCGATTGGGATCAAAGAACTGCACTACGTGCTGCAGCATGGGGCGGCCACGAGGACATTGTTAAAGCGTTACTTCAACACGGTGCTGATGTCAATAGAACAGATGACGAGGGTAGAACCGCACTGATAGCCGCAGCTTACATGGGCCACAGTGAGATAGTCGAGCATCTATTGGATTTTGGTGCAAAAATCGATCATGCAGACAGTGATGGTAGAACAGCACTGAGTGTTGCCGCACTATGTGTACCATCCAACCACGGTTATGCAAAGGTCAGTCCGCTAACTAACAACTTTCAGGAATATGTTTTACTTGTCAAGTTCAACATTTAATTTTTCTTTCATCTTCTGTGATATTCCAAAATAATCTGACATTATTAATTTCTTTAAAAAGGTGGTAACAATATTACTGGAGAGAGGTGCAGCAGTTGATCATCAGGACAAAGATGGCATGACACCTCTCTTGGTAGCAGCATTCGAAGGACACCGTGATGTTTGTGAATTATTGCTCGAGTACGAGGCTGACGTCGATCATTGTGATGCAACGGGAAGAACGCCACTCTGGGCAGCAGCCAGTATGGGTCATGGCTCTGTTGTTGCGCTTCTATTGTTCTGGGGCTGTTACGTAGACAGTATTGATAATGAAGGAAGAACGGTGTTGAGCGTTGCAGCAGCACAAGGGGGCACTGATGTTGTCAAGCAGCTCCTTGATAGAGGCAAGGATTCTCTTCCCTTTCTTTTTCATTAGTAATTAAGGTATTAATTAAAACGACATCATTATTTCCTCCTCCGATAAAGGAAAGAAGTTTCACAACTGAGGAACAATGGATCTCGTACTTAAATTTAACTAAATAAGAGAGTTTAACTGAGCTTCTCATTTTCTTTGATGTAAAGGTCTCGATGAACAGCACAGAGACAACTCCGGATGGACACCATTACATTATGCTGCTTTTGAGGGACATTTGGATGTTTGTGAAGCATTACTCGAGGCTGGGGCAAAAGTCGATGACGTTGACAATGATGGAAAGGGCGCACTGATGTTGGCTGCACAAGAGGGACACACTGCTCTGGTTGAGAGACTCTTGGTGCAGCATGGAGCACCAATCGATCAGCATGCACACGACGGCAAAACTGCATTGAGGTAATTCTTTTAATGCATTTTTTATCCTGTGATAATGGTGGAATTATGAGCATGGAGAGTCGTGATAAATTGATGGATGAAAACAAAATTCTGTTATTTCAATGGAGTAATAGAATTTCATGAGCATTGAAGTAAATGCAGACAATTCATGTGTAAATAACGAGCGTATACAGGTAACATGGTACGAAATTCTAGTGTTGATGAGGCTGAACAGAAAATGAGAGCAGCAACGAGGGAAAATAGAACGGGGATTGCATATCCTATCATTTTTCTCTGCCATGAATCCAGTAAACAATTGTAATATCCATAATAATAATAACATCACTGTTATTTGCAACTTGAGTCTATTGTGAAATAAAGAGCAGTGATGTGAAAATATACGGAGGAAATTCAAAACGTTTAAACTGTGAATAACACAATGGAATAACTTTTTTTTTTTATATGAGAATTTTATATTTCTTCTTTTTTTATTTATCTCTTCGTAACGTAAAATCATGTATCTTTATTACCCCCTTATTATTGATAATACCAGAGTTGAAAATCATGGAAAATTAGGGATAACACGAGACAGACGATGACCTTACGACATACATAATTATGTACAAATATGGGATGTGGATAACAAAATTTTATCGATGCTGAGGTCAGAATATTAAATTATTCCAATAAAAATCACAGAGAAACCGAGTGTCTTCCCTAAAAATTTTGTTATTGACTCGATTCTGCCTTATTTCCCCTTAAATCAACGACCGAGATAAGATAAACCATAAAAATAGGAACTTCCGTGTTTTTTTCGTAAAAATCTCTGCCCAACTGATACGATAATCCTCCGGAATCTTATCTAAAAATTCCAAAACAACCGTATCCTCTCTATTCCCCGATAAAAATAATCCCACTCCATATCGAATGATAAAGAACTTTTTTTTCTAATTATTAATATCTGCAAAAAGCCCCAATTAACAATCAATTATAAAATTCCAGACTTGCTGCACTCGAAGGCCATTACGAGACAGTACGAGTGCTATTATCAAACAATGCTGATGTTAATGCGAAAGATGCAGACGGTAGAAGTACCCTTTACATACTCGCCCTGGAGAATCGTTTGGCAATGGCAAAATTTCTATTGGAGCATGCGCAACCGGACGTTGAGAGTCGTGATTCAGAGGGTAGAACACCGTTGCACGTTAGTGCATGGCAGGGTCACGATGATATGGTCGCCCTGCTCTTGACGGATGGTAATGCTATTGTTAATGCCTGTGATAACGAGAAACGGACGCCGCTTCATTCAGCGGCATGGCAGGGCCACGCTGGTATTGTGCGTTTGTTGCTGGAGAACGGTGCAACGCCGGATCACACGTGTAATCAGGGTGCAACGGCCCTGGGTATCGCTGCACAAGAGGGGCACGAGCACTGCGTGCGTGCTCTTCTGAATCACGGTGCCGATCCGAATCATTCCGATCACTGCGGAAGAAATGCGATTAAAGTTGCTGCTAAAAGTGGACACGACACAGTGGTCCGTTTGCTTGAAGAACATTCGGCGAGTCAAAGAGTCCAGAGATCCGGCAACAGTGGCGGTGGTGGTAGCAGTAGTGCAACGTCAGTAACATCGAACTCGACAGCCGAAACGAAGCCGTCTTCGGCGATTCTCAATCCCCTGTCGACTCAGTACAGTCCAGCTGAGTCCCCAGACTCCACAAAGAGACGCAGTTGTGTTTCCCTAGGCAACAATTCCAGTAACAGTAAATCAAGCAGCAACTTGACTGGTAGCACGAAGAGCGATCAAGGCAAATTCAGCCAGAATCCAATGGTCAATCAGGTGATAAAAGCACCGCTGTCTTTCACCCAACAGCTTCAGCAGTGCTCGAGAGGCGCCAAGAGTCGACCTCTTAGTAAACTCCTCTCACCCCTGAAGAGCGAACCTCAGAGCCCAATTTATGCATCACCACCTCATTCACCTCTCAGCGACAGTCTCATTCCCTATTCACCGACCAACACGAGTCCACCGAGTGCACAGACTGCTGCCAGTGTTATTCAGAGTCAATTGGGGGTGTCACTGCTCACTGGGAATCAGAGCATTCAGTACAAACCACAGAGCGGTGGCTTTCATAATAATACCGCTATTTATGAGCCAATTGATATAAAAACTGAGCTCATTGATAAAAATGACGCATCAAAGCACTTTGAACTCACTAATGAGATGCTGGGGCTCAAAATCAAGGACAAGAAGAATGGACATGATGATAAGAGGAATTCGGCTGATACACATTTTACGAGGGATACGCATATGAGAATTATACTTGGAAATAGTGGAGCTGGCGTTGGGAGGAATGTTAAGCACAGTGATCATGTTACGTCGAGGTGAATATTTCAATTTTTTTTTTATTCATAATCATTGAAGCTCTTTCCTGGTTATTAATTTTAATTATTTCTATTTTAGCGCTAATTCAAAACCAAAACGTAATGGTCTTGTAACAAATCCAGCGATGAGGCTCGTTGCTGGCGTTAGAAATGGATTTGAAAATGCTACAAATCGTAATAAACCAATAACAACAAGAGTCAATGGATTTCAGTGGAAGGCTGAGACACGCAAAGAAACACCTCTTTAGAAGCCAAATCTTTACATGAAAATTTATCAAATAAAACTTCGAAATAATTAGGAAATTATAAAAGTGAAAGTCAATATAAACAAGTCATCAATTATTTCTTTCGTTCATTTTTTTTTTAAATTTTAATTAAATAAAAATTGAGAGCCAAATCAAATTGCCTCGGTGAGTATGTGAAAAACGAATGAAATTATGTATTTTACACTTTAAACGAGAAGCAAATGAGATGAAAAAAAGATAGAAATCGTTAAAAATAAAAATTACGAAGAACAAAATGATTATGAACTCAATACCAAATATTAAACGGAATAGGAAAAATGTATGTAGAAATTTTAGTGACATAACGTAATCGATATAACTTTGTATAAATGTAACGTTAATAAAAAAGAAAAAAAAAAAAGAAAATTCTTAATCGATCTCACTAATACCTACTATATATGATTAAATTTAAATTAAATAATGTTATTGATGAAATGATGGAAAGGAAAAACGTTTTTTTAGCATTTTTGAATGTAATGAGCCACACTGAAGACTGGATGAATAATCGCAAGTTATTAAAATTCCGAATAAAAAATATGTAAAGTTATGTAAAAAGTTTTAAATGAAAAAAAAACCGTGAGAATGAATGACATAAACTTAATTTTTAGAATGAAAAATAAATGAAAAACCTGACTAACGAAATCAATGAAAATACGTAAAAATTATGGCCTCCAATTAATGAGCCTTTGTAAATATATGATTTATGTATTGGGCATGATCATATTTATTATTAGACTGTAGTAGATGATATAATAAATGCTGAAATTTAAAAATATTCATTGAATCATTGATTCTAATACATAAAATAAAAATAATTCCTTCATTCTGCCTATGCATCAAAATAATTAACTTTTAACCAGAAGAAATTTTATTTATGTTGTTTTATACACAGAGACAATAGCACTAGAATTACAATTTGAAACATGTACACTGCAGTCACAAGAATAATTATCAACCAATGTGCAATTCTCCATGAGCTTTTTCTTTGTCAACCAAGCACCTTTCCATAATGTCACATGATTTAATCGGAAAATATCCACAATATAAATGCTGCGGAACATCCAAGTACATTGCAGCAGGTTCATTAATAAATTAGAATCGTCATAATTTATAACTTCATTATAAATTAAAAAAAAAAAAAGGTCTAACAATTAGAAACAAGTAAAAATCTAATGAGTTTTTCCGAAATATTTCAGAGACAAAAAATTCATGTGAATCAATCATAATTTCACACTTCAATAAATTCATTTTCATTTATAAAGTACAAATAAAATAAGTAATAAAAAGTCTATCTAGGCTCAATTGGCTGGAATGACGGTTGAGAATCATGAACAAAAGGAATTAAATAAAATCTAGTCATCTAATCAATTACTAATCGCGTTCTAGTACACGAATATATTTTGCATTTGAATGAAACTACGTATTTAATTTTTCCCTTTTTCTTTGACTAATTTTCCGTAATTCTGGAAGGTCTCAATTATGCTTAAGTCAATCGACGTTTTAACAAATATTAAATACTCTTCTTCGAATCTCTCATTATCGAGAGAAAAAAATATGGCAAATATATTCTCATTTTCTTTTACTACCCTTCATAAAACTCTTATGACGACTTTTTTTTATCTCCTCTAAAATCTGGCCCAAAAAATTCATCAGAAGAGGCAATTTTTATTAAAATTAAATTCTTCAAAGTGCAACTAACACGTTTTACCTCTTCACGATTGAATTATTTATTGCACTTATCAATTCTCTCCACTAAATCGTCGTTCAGATGAATCAATCGATCAGCGCCTTTTTTTTCAGTGCAATTCATCGATTTTTAACTATTGGTCGATCACAATAATTCATGTGGTAATAAAATATTTGACGCTCTATTTAAACGCCATGGAATGAATACTCGTATCATTATTATAATTAATCTCCTCTGAGGTGCATCAGGATAATTGATAAAGTCGAGCATGCGCCGCTATTGTACTCCAAACTTGGAGTACACTTTTTTACTAAATAAACCTGAATAAAAATCACTGAATCATATTTCCTCCAATCGGATTTACACAAATTCATTCAAGTTAATCCGTACGTGATATAATTGATATAGTTTCCCTTCTTCTCTTTCTCCTTCAAATCGTTCTTTCCTCAGAATACTGCGTGACGTTTTTTTTTGTTTGGTAGATTGACTATAGGTTTTTCTTTTCTAAATAAATAATTGCAATAAATTTTACACTTTTGTATACGCTTCAATACCGTTCATTCCAAGCCACCCTCGTCCTCTAATTTCGATAAGAATTTCGGTACACGATAGCTTGGCTCGACCTGTCGTGCCATATCAATTAAACCGAGTAATTTCTTAATTCCGATGAATACACGTTTACCCTGTAATCGTGCATGTAACGATGACATTTCATTTTTCGTGAATATATCAGCGTCCTCAAGCACTGACAATAGATGATCGGGAGTTGATAGATTTGGTACGTGGAGAATTGCACTGAATGCTGAGAGTAGTTCCATGTCTTCCAAGACTTGTCTGAAATAGATAAATCGTGAATTACTCATGATTCTTTAATAATTGAGTGGAAAATCCTGAATAAATCGATATCAATATGAATTCTCACCTGCGACTGGTTGTACAGAGTACTAAAAGTTTCTTTCCCTTCGGTGGTTGTTTCTTAAGTAATACCAGAAGAGCCTGGAGCGTCAAGTTCGAGTAACGAGGACCGATAGGCCCGTAATCCAAGAGACGTTCGATATTATCAACAAGGATACAGCTCAATTGTGAACGATAAGCATCGTCAAATACTTTACGTATAGACAAACACTTGGCATTTTCAGTGTGACCAACCATGTCCTCTGGTGTACAAACTTTGGTGAATGGAAAGTCGGAATTTTTGGCGATTTGAGCTGCCAATGCAGTCTTTCCGCTGTTTGGTGGGCCCTCGAGCAATATCGTGACAAGCCCGAAGCCTTCGGCTGCCTTGGCCTCCTGAATATACAGATTACCATCAGCAATAATATCAGCAACAGGTCTGCCCCAGTTGAGAATACCACGGGTCAATAGATGATCCAGTGCATCAGCTGACGTACCGAATGCTGGTTTAACATCGTTCTCAAGTGCGAGAAGGAAATCGCCTCTCGATACCAAGAGTTTTTCCATTGCCGAAGGATCAACTTCAACCTTGCTCGATGCTTTTATCAATTTATTCATGGCCGTACTCTGTGCAGCTCTCACCAAGCCCTCCAATTCAGCACCGCTGAAATTCTTCGTCAATACAGCCAGCTCCTTGAGATCAACATCCGGATGAATTTTCTTGTGGTCTCGCATGCGAGACGTATGAATACCGAGGATCTGATGCCTTCCGTGCTCATCCGGCAGACTGATCTCCATCTGCACCTCCAATCGCCCAGGACGCAGAAGTGCCTCATCAATCATATCCCTGCGATTTGTCATTCCAATCACCAGAATATTATTCAGCTGCTCAACACCATCAATCTTCGCTAGCAATTGATTCACAACGGTATCATGAACCCCAGTATTACCAGCTACACTCCCACGTGATTTGCAGATGGCATCAATCTCGTCGAATATGATTATGTGAAGTCCACTATTCGGACCCAGTCTCTTCTCTTCTTCCTCAGCATCGGCAAATAATCTGCGGACATTAGCCTCACTCTCGCCCACGTATTTGTCCAGAATCTGCGGACCATTTACTATTTTTGGCTCACGTGCGTTCAGCATCGTGCCAATCTGCCTCGCCATCAGTGTCTTTCCAGTACCAGGTGGTCCATAAAGAAGAATACCTTTCACGTGCTTAATACCCAACTGCATAACAACCTCCGGCGGAAACACTCTCGATGCAAATGCTCTTCTGAATATTGCACTGAATTCTTTATCCAAACCACCGATTCCCATTTTATTAAAATCCCAGTCTGGATTTATTATTGATTGACGCACGATTTTACCCTTCGCTGAGCCAATTAAATTGAGCGGTGAATTCTCAGCTTTCTCGAATTGTATCACTGTATCGCCCAAGCATATGCCAAGTCTCGTTTTCTTTGGTTTCGCCTCTTGACCCGATTTGATTGCGGCTATATCAGCTGCCTCCAAGCTCTTCACAACCAGACCAAGTACTCGTTTGTCCAAAAAGGGAAATGCCAATTGTTGTCCAACTGTGAACGCCTGTCCTGCGAATTGCAGGAGGAATTCCTTTGCCATTAGCTCTGTGTCATATGGCTCTGTTGTTGTTTTACTCTTTGAGAAAAAATCTGCCTCGAGTACGATTGTACACAAAAATTCAGATGTTGATGTTGGATCAAAATGATATGGACGTACATCGATATCTTGCTTCAGGGATAGTGCTGCCCATTTGCGTTGTGGGTAACTAAAACCAACACCACCATGTGGCACATCATCGTGTGTCTTCACGGTGAATATATAGTGCTGATTCGGCCCAGTTGTCACTTCAATGTGCCTGGATAATGGGAAAGGTCAAGTTTAAAAGAAGAACATGATAATTACAGTTTATTCATGATTTTTCATCAATACCTTGATTTAATCTCGAGATATTCATGAAATAATCTGATTTTGAAGGATAATTGATTCGCCCCTTTTCGTATATTCTCCCGAATATCTCCGAAAACATTGAGTTCATGGTAAATCATCAAGAGAACCTTTTTCATGCGCAATAAAAATCTGCAGGAAAAAGGTAAACGAAGAAATTCACCAAAACTCACTAATTTCCCAGGTATCCAGACAATTACAAAAGATTCTTAAATTGCGGCAATAAATAATATACCTGACATTCTCTGGGAAATCACCAGGATTTATGATAGCACAATTTGTATAGGCCAATTCGTCCGTTGGACACTTCAACGCCTTCATTCTCTGTTGATAATTAAAAATGATAATAATGTAAAATATGATTAAATCACTTGCGTGTATTAGCCTATGACCTCAAAAATTATTGACTAAAAATTGATTAATACAGCTCTGACATTCATCACATTTGCAATCAACTCTCTCGTCTATTACGACTCTCATGAATGAACACGAGCTGTGTACAAAAAATAACAGCACATACGTGTACAGCGTCATCACCCATGTCACTGCATGAGTTTTTTGATAAAAATAATTATGACTCTCGCTCACAACTCTCAATGTCTTTCATTTAGAAGAAATAAGAAAAAAGAAACTTACCAATCCTGCCATCGTGAATGGACGCTGACAGACTCTTCACTGAGGGCCAATGTGGGGGCGGGCATATAGCAGACCCTGCAATGCAGGAAATCTGCTACTCTGAAGTTAGTCGCAGTTTCATTTTTTATCCACTGCTGCCAACAATGGGCGTTCACTAAACACGTAACAACCAATGACGTGTCAGCTCCATTGGCAATTTCCTTCTCTCCCTATTGGTGCACCTGAAGTCCTTGAACCCATCGATTTTCGTCAGACTTCTCGAAGCCAACTTCAGAGGATAACACATCAGAGAAATTTGGAGCGACTGAAAAATCCCAATAATTCATCAGCTCCAAAAGAAGAAAATAATCAATAGAATCTATTGTTTTATATTATGAGCTGAGAATATTATTTAATTTTTAGTATTGAGAGATTGTGAAAGAAATGACGCCAAGGGAATTTATACTTCGGTCGTAATATGTTTGAGCTCATAGTTTTTTGAGGTTAAATTTTAGGTTATAGTGATTGGAATTGGTAAACTATTTTAGTTAATTTTTTGGAGGAAGAATGATGAATGAAGTTGTGATGAGAATTTTATTTTTAACGTTGCAGATTGAGGAAGCATTGATTCGAGTGCATTATTCAAGATGGATCGTGCTAAATCGGGTATTAGTAGAGGCCCAAAGAGCAAAATAGCTCATCATCCACCGGATCTCTTCGCACTTGGTTCTAAAACGTCTCGGAGTGAGTCTCTTGAGTCCAAGAGACCTGGGGGAATTTATGGAAAACCGAGTGCTTCATCTACTTCTACTTCAGGTATGCATAAAGAAATGTGAGGTAAAATAAACATTCTAATTGATTCCAATAATTTCTAGGAAACGAACGAAAGAAGGAAGCTCCAGCGAGCTCCTTACAGTCCCTGATACCCCCGAAAAAAGCAAAACTCGGTACTCATGCACCTCACCCACGTCCTCCCATGTCCAGTGCAGAAGCCTGGGAGGCAGTGGTAATCGACTGCGAGCCCACAGATCTCGTGCCAATGGTCCTCGAAGCGAGTGACAATGACGAGGGTGACAAAGTCATCGGCATAATCTGTGGTGCAATAAAAACTCTGAAGAATCAACGTGGAAAACCCGACACTCTTCTCTACATGGGCCTCATGTACCTCGCAAAAATACGTCCATCCATATTCTCGAATGACTGTATCCTCCACGCCCTCTCATCTCTCTTAAAACGAGATCAGGCGCATAATTACGCAAAGAGCAAAGGAAATCCCTTGGTTCCAGTGTTGGCTGCGAATTTATTGATGAGAGGCTATCACGATAAGAAGAATTGGCCGGAGATTTTTATAAAACTGTACATTGAAGATGCACTGGGTGAGAGGATTTGGGTGGATCATGAGGAGTGTAAGGGATTTGTTGACAATATTTTATCGGGATTCAATACGAGACATCCGCCGAAGAGTGCTCTTCAGCATGAATTATCGGTATTGGCACCACGTGACTGTCACAGTCCATCAACAATAGAGGACGATGATTCTGGTACTTCTCTGATTCAACTGACTGGTGATAAAGATAAATCAGAGTTCACAGTGAGCCCTAGATACTCTCACTGCATGGAGAGCGTGGAGAATATTGTCCTGGAAGCAGTGAAAGAGCAGTTGAATAGAAGGCAGCAACAGGCAGAGTTGATAACAAAGAATTTCCTGAAATTATTATCATCAGCATGTGGTTTCGTTGAAATACGGAATATATCAGTGCCACGTTTGGAAATGTGGCTGCACAATCCGAAATTAATGAAACCAGCACAAGAGCTATTAATCTACATATGCTACAATTCAACGACACACACGCAGCGTGACGTAGAAGTAATAAGTCAATTGGTTAAAATGAGATTAAAAACAAAAGCAGTCATAAGTTTGTATTTGAATGGTGTTAAAGAGCTCATTGGACTGCATCCAGATAATTTATCAACAATAATGAAGCACACGATTTACAATGAATTATCGAATGCTAGAAATCCAAATAATATGTCAATGCTGCTTGTTATGTTTCAAAATTCACCAGAATTATCAGCAAAATTATTGGCTGAAATATTTCAAGATTTATGTATGAATAGAGAGGATTATTTGCGTCCATTGAGAGCATTGTTCCGTGAAATTGTACGTGTTTGTAGGCACGATATTAATCTGATAACAGTTGCAAGAACACTGATGGCAGAGAGACCACAATTAACGCAGCAATTATTGGCATTTGAGTTTAAAGAAAGAATGTTCATGTCGACAATTGATCTTCTGTGCTTGTGCATGTTTCTGGCGATTAGTCCACAAGTTAAAGAGGCAACATTATTATCACAGCGTGGTGATAAAAAAGACATTGCACTGCTCCAACAATTCCAGACTCTGGTATCAACGATACAGTATGATGCAGCATCGTGGTTACAAACAACAGCACAACAAATTTATGGAATTGGTAGAACTGAGATGCTTCATGCTATTCAGAAAATCATGCTCATTGAACCATTGGAGCATTATTACAAAATTGATAATTGGCCACCAGAGAGTGACCGTGTGCTCTTCATGAGAATTGTCACTGATGTCCCACTGTTGCAGAGTACTTTATTGAGAGTTCTTCTGATGGGTTTCTCAAAGGAAAATGGTCTAACCCATTCTGAAATATTAGAAATTGCTGATCAACTGATCAGAAGAGCTGCTGCTAATTCAACTGAGGCACTCCCAACTCTTCAAATTGAAAAAATGGATATAATTGAATTAATATTCAATCTGTGCATCTATCAGCCACCAGGATCAATCAACATACCATCCGGCTACGTCCCTCCGAATCTCGCAATCTCCAATCTCTACTGGAAAGGCTGGATAATGCTGTTGATACTAGCAGCCCACAATCCATCGACAATCGGTGCTATTGGCTGGAAACGTTACCCAATATGGAGAACTCTCATGGAGATGTGCATCACGAATCATTTCCAATATCCACCGCCCACAATGGCACTTCCTGAGGTAATTGAGCAGGAACGTGCTAAAGAACTGCAGATAGAGGCACTCGAGAAACAGGATATTTTGGAGTACGAGTCTCACCTCGCAGCTGCATCAACACGAGTCCAAATATCAGAGTCAAACAGTCTCCTTCTGTCGCAACTCATTACAATGGATCCAACTGGTATAGCACGAAGACCACCACCGGCTATTTTGGAGCAATTACAATCATTAAATGTGTCCCACAGACTTGGACACCTCTTGTGCAGATCAAGGAAACCTGATTTCTTGCTGGACATAATCCAGCGACAGCAGCAAAGCTCCTCTCAGAGTATGCCATGGCTAGCTGACTTGGTACAGAATAGCGAAGGCTCTCTCAGTCAACTACCAGTTCAGTGTTTGTGCGAATTTTTGCTATCAACGACAGCACAAGCTCTTGATAAACAGCCACGGCAGCAACAATTACTGGGGCACCTTCAGAAATTATTAACAGATCCGAATGAAGATCAGCAGCATGCTTATGAGGTCCTTGAATACTTTTTACGAAGACTCAGTAGTCAGCAGAGTAACAACAGACTCCAAGCGATTACAGGTTTGAAAATGGTACTCGAGTCGATACCACTTGAGGATGAGACGATGGAAGTTGATGGGGATTATGATAAAGAATTGTGGCTTCTTCGGAAGCTTCCATCGATCCCGCATTTTCATGCCATCAGACCACTGGTATCAACAGCCCTCAGAGGTGCCTGTCAGGTTGAGAATAATCCTGAATTAGTACGAGCCTATGTTGCCTATTTGGCTGAACACACGCAGGATGATGATCTACCTGAATTAACTGATCTAGCCAATGAAATATCACAGGTGGTCGTGGAGAGAGGAACAATCACAACGGCAATTCTTCCAGAACCAGACAATGAGACACCACAGTCGAGGCAAACCCTTCAAGCCTTCAAATCAATTTTCTGTAATTATCTCGACAAAGCAAGAGCACCACGCGGTGAAGGATACGCCTGGTCCCAGAGTCAGGATCAAATTCTCGTGCAATGGAGCACTGGGGAAGAGTGCACAATGCATATACTCGTTGTTCATGCTATGATAATACTTCTGACTTATGATGTTAATGATGAGCTCGGATTGTCGAATGATTTATTGGAAATTTGGTTTCCAGAGAATTGTGAAGCACCGAAGGCATTCTTGGTGGATACCAGTGAAGAGGCACTGCTCATACCAGATTGGCTGAAGCTCAGAATGATAAGGAGCAATGTACCGAGGCTCGTTGATGCAGCATTGAAGGACCTGGAGCCACAGCAGCTGGTGCTGTTTATTCAGAGTTTTGGAATTCCGGTGACGTCAATGAGTAAATTGCTGCATACACTGGATGCTGCTGTTCAGCTTGATTGTGAATCGGTTAAAGAGGCGGTGCTCGATAAGGTTTACATGGCACAATTGGTTAAAGTGCAGCACAGAAGAGGTGCCAGTGGTGGTTTAGTATTTGTCCAAGTGCTGCAGTTGCTTGAGCCTCAATTGCCGGATGAATTGGAAATAATGAGTGAAAATTTGCAGGAGCCGTTGCCAAAGAATGCGATGATTAAGAAGCAATCGGTGATACAGTCTCCACTGAAAACTGATGTGCCACATTTGATAAATAAATTGTTCATTGAGAACAATTCAATGAGCACGAAGGCCGAGGTTTACAGAATACTTCACAAAACATTGGCAAAGGATCTGCAAAACCCACCGAACAAAAGTGAAGCCATTGTTCTGGCAATGGAGCACATCTACACTGTCCTAAGCTCAATGCAGGTCGAGCAATTCCTCTCAACACTCGTCCACATGCCCCAGTACTCGTGTACTCTAATGAAGATAATATTATTGCCCTTAAGAAAGACGAAGATGTCGCCTTTTATTGAATTTGGTATGACCATCTGCTCTAATTTAATTACGTTAATCGGTGACATTAAAGCCCCAATTCTTCAGATCCTCCGAGACTTTGTCAATGTTCACACTCATAAATACCCGAAGAGGAAGGATTACGTCATGTTCACTCAAAATCGAGATCCTGGAATTGTTCTAGAGAGCACTGATCCCCTGAATTTAGAACGAGTTGGAAGAACTCTGCTTGACATCTGCCTTAAAGAACAGAAAAATGACGTTTTAGTTGAGGCAATGGCTAGATTATTGGTTGCTGATAGTAATGAAGGTCTGGTGAGACCGAGAACTGGACTGCTCATTGACTGGCTTGCTTCAGTCGAGCCCGAGTTGATAGGAATCTGTCCAATACTCCAATTCAAACTTTTATTCGGGAAAACGAAGGTGCATCTAGAGATCGATGAGAGCATAGTGAACTCGCACGCTTGTCGGCCGTACTTGTTAACTCTGCTGACTCATAGAGCCAGTTGGGCGACACTGCAGAAGTGTGTCAATCATCTTCTGGACAATTGTGATGATGGATATGATCCAACAGCTGTCCTCGACTTTCTCTGGGCGCTGACGTGTAATCCAAAGTTGTGGCAGGGACGTGATAAATTTACACCGAAGCATTACGTACCTGAGAATATTCTACTGCTAAAGGAGAAACAATTATTAACTCTAGTAGCCTATCTAGTAGCTGAAGCAGTGATTATCCACGACAAACAGGGGAGAAATGCTGCACTAACGCAGATGGAGTCACGCCTCGATTTACTGCAGCACTGTGTATCAACTGAGGAGAAGCTCACTGCCAACGTCGTCAACTATCTAGCAGAAAAAATGACACGTAATGACAATTCAGTTGAATCTGACATGGCCCATCAATTCCTCCTCCACATGTACATGAAAATTCCGAAGGTGATAACGTACCTGAATCCTCAAGAGGCAAAGAAATTCGTAGCCGATGCCAATATCAAAGATTGGACTGGCTCTGTCCTCGACTGCATGAGCCATTCTCTGATAACAGCACTTGCTGCGACACCGAGACAAAAATCCTGGGTATCAAAGTCCCAAGAATTTGAACTCTGTGCACGTAAAATGGCGGCTGTTCATCCTATTCTCGTGCTCCGGCAGTTACCAATGCTGGCGTCTTCATTGATGGGCAGGTGTTACCTTGAATTCAATGAATTCCGATCTGGACATCATCTGAACTTGTTCATTCAAGTTATGGGACTGTTGGAGCTCATCCAGCCTTATTTATTCGACGAACAGTACAAGGATGCGCTTCAGGACACTCTGCAGAATTACTTTCAATGCTTCCAGTATTATGGATCGGTCAAGGATCATCATCAGCTGACGCCACTGCTCAACAGATTCGTCCTTCTGCTCCAGGCTTATATATCTCATGACGCGCAGAGGGCTTTGAAGTATCTGCACAGGCATATACACACGTTGAGAGAGCTGCAGGGATATTTCCCGGGGCTGACGAATCTCAGGTCATTGATTGCAGCTGTTCCAGGTCCGAGGGAGGGTACCAATGGAGAGGAAATATTTTTAACTGGTCCGCCTATTATTCGGACGGAGCCGAATTATCCGGAGCAGTTGCCGACGTTAATTGCAACTCTTGGGAAAATTCAGGGGGAGGATGTGTTCCTGGCGCTTCAGGAAATCGAGCACTTGTCGTCACGAAGACCTTCGGTCCTCGAGTTCGCTACTGATAGCATAACTGAACTCCTCGTGTCGCCTCAGGGCAATGTGAGGACACTTGCTCATACACTGATAGCAAGAGCACTTAAACACAGGCCAGCTCCAAATCTCAATGTTCTATCGGCCTTTCAGAGGTGCCTCGACAGCCCCAGGTCCGATGTACTCATGTCTGCACTTGATAGACTACCTGATATTGTCCTCTGCATGCAAGAACATGCTCTGCCACTCATGCAGAAAGTCTTTGAATTAGGCGTCAACTCAAACGTCAATACGATACCTCATATCAACAAGAGTATCGCTTTATTGAATACACAGCAGGGATGCTGAATTTAATTATTTGATAATTGTACAAATGGTTAATTACAATTTTCAGGAGAGTTTAATTATTTGGTATGTGAAGAACTTTTTATATGTCAGTGTTGATTGAGTGATAAGTATTTTTTTATTGGAGAGATGTATATAATTGAGATTCTGTGGAGACCAAATTTATGGATAAATAATTTTTTTATTTAATATCTTTTAAATTTATTTCATTTCAGAATGTTTCTACATAATAACCATCGAAAAATAGTTCATTAATTCAGGGAAATTGATTCGGATAAAGGACGAGTAAAAAAACGATATTGGCATTAAAAATTAGATTATTATTTATCATCCATAAGACAAAGAAATAAAAAAAAATTGCAAATTCGCAGACATCCAGAGTATAACAATGAGCTTCTCTCAAATATCAGTAAATTGATTTAAAAGCCTCCGGTGGTACATCATTAACAGTATACGCTTTCTTAAAGGCCCCAATAGCAGCACGTAAATCCCAGTTACTTTTCTCAAGAAACTCCTTGGAATACCGTGAATTCATTGTGGTAACATTGCACAAGAACTTGAGGAGATCATCCTTCTCATTGAAACTCAGATGAGTTGGTTCAAACGAAGGTATATTATTCAAGCTCAATTTAGTATCATTATTCTCCATCATGCTCGAGCTGCCGCTTTGCACGTGATACTGATCATTGACGATGCGATACTCATTATCATCTTTTTCAATCAATATGAACGTGCGGCAGAAAGCGAGAGAAATCGGGAATTCCCGGTAGAAGAAAGTGCCCTGAACGACAATAACAAGATGCGTATCACCTTGATGCATGAGATCTATGGAGAATGTTTTGTAATCATGATAAGTCGGTGGTAATCGTCTCAGAGTCCCAATTATCTGATCCGGTCCTTGCAGCAGGTACTTGTATCCTCTCGAGTAATCAACGACCTTCAGTAAATTCCTGTTAATCGCCATTATCTTCGTCAGCTGCCTGTGCCTGGGATTGGCAATGTGTCCAACTGTCGTTGAAAAATAGGCATTGGAATCGTATAATCCATTCAGGACATCCCGATCCTTCTGATCGAACAGGATGAAATAATGCCGGACAAACTGCTTCACCAAACTCAGTCTCGAATTATCACCAAGATAACACGGTTGTGCCACTGGAATCATCTGCTTCTGCTCGATATCAATTATCACTCCATCCAGCTTCTGCACGTGCGGAAATATCTGACGTACTTCTTGTATATACTCTTCTGGACTGTTGTATCGAGAGCACAGGGGATTGCCATCCAACCAAAGTTCTGTAATTTTGAATTCTGTGAAATAACGCAAGAATTCAATATTCTCGATTCTATTGTAACTCAGGTCTAATTTTGTTAAAGAGTAATTTAAGGATTTTTCGAACAACATAACTCCGGTTAATTTATTGTTTCGTAGATTCAATTCACGGACGGATAGTTTCGTTGGTGGGTTTTGATGGGCACCACTTGGTCTAGGATCGTACTTGTCTCGAGAGCTTGTTATCCTCATTTTGGCACATCTCAAGACGAATACGAAAATTCCTGGGATTGAGAGGGGACAGTACATTGCACCTAGGCCCTCGTCCTCACTGAAGTTTTCGAGATTCAGGACTTTTTTCATGGAATCCCATCTGTTTACGAGAACGTCGGTTATTAGTTTGTGGGGGTTTATCTGGAGGTCTGTCATGCTTATGAAACCGAGGATTATGTCCATTTTTACGATTCTATTGTCGGGTAAACAGATTTGTAAGCCTTGTCTCACGAGGGACTCGATTATGGCAATACTGCACTTTGATAAAAATGTTCCTCGATTGTTGTCCTCGATTTTGTAGAGAACTGGTAGTAATACCTCGGGTCTACAGGCTGATATGACAGCGTCCATTATCGTTTCTTTCTCGTAATTACTCGCATCGTGAATTATGAATTTGTGCCAGAGATCCTGGCGAGCTGCTAATGCACATTCCTGACTATTGAAAGAAGGCTTCAGGTGGCTCAACTTTAGGGGCTCCCAGGTAGGATCCATTTCATCAACAACTCTTGTGCCCATTGTTGAGGTTTATATCTTTATTTTAAATATTTGCACTCATTCACTCAGCACTGGCGTCCACTTCATCAACATCCTGAATTTTTCATCAGCAGATTTCTGTCCCTAGATTGAGAGTAGCGACGGAATTCAACAGTTCCCCTAGGGAGTACATCCCTAACCTTAGCAACCGATAAAGTGAACAATCATGTATTTTTTTGTTTGATTATTTAATAATAATTAAACAATAGACTACCAAACAATAAAAAGTATGTAACAATCACCACCAAACGAATCACAAACGATTGCATATTTTTTTGATTAATATTTAATTATTTGTGTTGCTAAGTTTATTTATTTGATAATAATTTCACAATCAACTACCAAACAATTAAAATTATATAACAATGACCACCAAACAAATCACAAACGATTGCATATTTTTTTGATTAAAAATTCAAATTAACTGAAGCTACTAGACATCCAGAGATTTTCGCACAATTAATTGGTGGCGCCATCTCTCAGAATTCTTGGGAAGCTTGAAACACAAATTGATTTTAGTTCTTGAGAATTCTGAGAGATGGCGCCACTTGTAAATTCCTGAAACTGCAGAAATTCAAATTTTGACTATTTAAACGTGCAGTGGTAAAGGAGGTTAAGTCAGCGACCTCCTGACTTGACCTCATTTACCACTTCTCGTTTGAATATTGCGTTTAACGGCACATTCAAACGAGAAGTGGTAAAGGAGGTTAAGTCAGCAGCCTCTTGACTTAACCTCCTTCACCACTTCTCGTTTGAATGTGCCGTTAAACGCAATATTCAAACGAGAAGTGGTAAACCCGGTTAAGTCAAGAGGCTGCTGACTTAACCTCTTTTACCACTGCACGTTTAAACACTCGAAATTCAAATTTCTGCAGTTTTAGGAATTTACCAGTGGCGCCATCTCTCAGAATTCTCAAGAACTAAAATCAATTTGTGTTTCAAGCTTCACAAAAATTCTGAGAGATGGCGCCACCAATTAATTTTCGAAAATCTCTAAATGTTCAGTAGCTTCAGTACATTTGAATTTTCGATAAAAAAATTATGCAATCGTTTGTGATTTGTTTGGTGGTTATTGTTATATAATTTTTATTGTTTGGTAGTTGATTGTGAAATTATTGTCAAATAAATAAAGTTAGCAACACAAATAATTAAATTTTGATTTAAAAAATATGCAATCGTTTGTGATTCGTTTGGTGGTGATTGTTATAGAGTTTTTATTGTTTGATAGTTGATTGTTTAATTATTATTGAATAAATAAAATGAAAAACGGATTATTTCATTTAAAAAAATATGGAATCGTTTGTGATTCGTTTGGTGGTGATTGTTATATACTTTTTATTGTTTGGTAGTCAATTGTTTAATTATTATTAAACAAATTCGACTGCTGGGTCGAATGAATTCCTACTTTGTCGACTTATGTTAAATTAAATGGAGAGAGACATGGAGAGAGTCAGCATTAACCAAGAAGAAGACACTATTTGTATTGAAAAACAATTATTGCTCCACAATTAATTTTCGCAATGGACGAGAGTGAATTCATTCCAACTCAAACATCTTATTTACCATCAAGTAATTAACTCATTTAATTAACGTGAAAATGATAATTTAAGTGGCATGTAAAAAATAAAGGAAAACATATTTCCTATGACATTTCAGAGTGTTTGAACCTGCCACGAATACAAGAGAATTTGTATTATCATTTCCTGTGAATTTTTCAATATTAAATTCTCGTATTTATTAGAGATTTATTTTTTTCAACAGTGTGGGCAGCAATTGCCTCTGTAGGCTGGTACCTTCTCGGAGGAGTAGTGGTATTATTCTTTGCATCACCTTATTTAGAAGAAAAGTACCAAAATTGGAGGAAAAAGAAGGATGACGAGGAGTATGCAAAGAAATACAAGAAAAGTACGTACTCAAATTATTGAAGATGCAAAAAGATAATATTCATTCGTAAATTCTTAATGATTTTCTCTAGATCCGGATTTGGAAGGAGAACGCTTGATGCAGATTGAAGCAGCAAGACAACGTATGCAAGCTAAATACTCTGAAACTGTTGAAGAAGTCGCAAGGCGAAAGGAAGAAGTAAGTAAATGACACCGGGGTAAAACGGAGTATTTTAGATTTTCTCGATATTTATTGAAATATTTATTTGAAGGAAAAAGCTGAAAAATTACGAGAGTTGATGAGGTTTAAAGATGGTGCTGGGGGATACAGATTGGGTGGTGATGAGTCTGGACAGTCTTCCTCGAAAAAGAAGTTGAGTGGTAAGTTTGTTTCATTTAATTATTAAAAGCCTCTATAATTAATTTCATAATTTTCATTCAGATTACAATCCACTGATGGGAGACTCATCAGGTGGATACAAACCACCAAAGCGCAGTGCCTGTCGCGGTGGAGGCTGTGGAGGATCCTGAAATAGATTAGTCCCTCAATTCTAAATAAATAAATTTTATCATGCAAGTCAAGATCTCAATGTGAGTACAACAATTTCCCAATAATTCAGAGACCCATTGACTTTTATATATGTTTTAATGAATAAAAAATGGTTTCAATCTCATGACAAAAATATAAATAATTGCTAATTAATTAAATTGGAATTTTCAATGACAATGGAACATATTTACAATATCATACAGAATATTCATTGAACAAATCTTCCAATCAATATCCATATTTATCATTCAACTTCGTTTTCCCATCACCACTCTGATTTTCTGGCGGTACCCACATAGAGTAATCCTCTTTATACATATCCTCCTGATATCCCTTCTCAATTTCTTTAGCAGCCTTCTCAGCCCTCTGCTGTTGCCTCCGTTGATTCTTTTTCTTCTGTTTCAACGAAATTTCCTTTTTCTCCTCCTCTTCATTCCTCTCATCCTCCTCCATCGGTCCCTCAATAACCGTAATTTTCTCATCGTCCTCAATTCTTTTTCTTTCAGCTTCCAACCGAGATTCGCTCGCCTCAATCAGCCCATAGCCACTACCACTCTGAGTATTTTCTTCCTCCGTCAGTTTCTCGATCCTCATAACTTTCGAGCTCTTCCTATCTTCTTCTCCCTTCACTCCCACCTCTCCCTTTGGACTCACCTTTAAAGTCGGCAGATTAGCAGGTCTCGTTATCTCCATAAGTTTCCTCAAACTCTCCTCCTCCTTCTTCATCCTCACCAAATCCGACTTCATCCTCATAATATCCGCCTTATTCAACAATGAAGTACTCAAATGCGACATAAATGCGTCCAATGCATCCTCCCCAGTCTCATCATCCTGTGCACTCTCCACCTTTCGATGATTCTCCAATGTCGTCTCAAGTTCAATTATCTTCTTCGTCACCTCCGCATGTTTCTCCGTTAACGAGGCATAAGTCTCGACCTTTTCATCAAGCTTGCCAGCATTTCTCATCCTCTGTTCACGTTTTCTCTCGACGGTTCCTGTTCTGTCCAGGAAATTGTCCTCGTCTGAGTCGTAAAAGTCCTCCTCCTCCCAATTCCTCGATTTGCGTTTTCTTCCCTCGTGTGTCGCCTGCCGGAGGAGCCCGTGACGGTCCAGAATTCTGCACGCCTCCAATGCGCATTGAATAACAGACTCTTTCTTCTTGCCCTTCACCAGCGCCTCAGCTCGAACTGTTCGAGCATTGTCAATCGGCAGGTCGACCCAGCACAGGAATTGTCCAATGCCCTTCTCCTCAGTCTCGTACTGAAGATCGTGGCCCTCTCTCTCGAACCATCCTCTCAATGTCTTCTTCGGATCGTCAAGGAATAATTCCTCATTGTTTGTCTGGGCGTAGGGATTCTCCGCAAGGTCAGTCTCTTCATCAGCATCTTCACCCATTCCCCAGTCTATACCTTCACTTGCCTCTTTCTCCTTTCTCAGGCGTTCCAAGTCTTCCTCCTCTTCCTTGCGCTCTCGCTCGAGTCTCTCTCGTTCCAGCATCTCAAGTCGTCGAATTTCCTGAGGACAATTAAAGACATTTATTAATGAATATTCAGGGCTTTGGATTCGATATAATTTTTTGAATTTTCATGAATAAGTTGAGGCACTTGGGTAACGAAAACATTTAATTATCATAATTTTTCGTATGAAAGCATCGTCATATTGCGCAATAAATTAATAGGATTTATTATAAAATTCTTAAAACTACTCGTCGATTATTTACAATTTTTATCGTTTTTTTATCTCAAAGAAACATTGAAAGCATCAAAATTCATCAGCTTAATCACATTTCTCGAAGACATTTAAAATACTGAGAAAGAATAAAAATTCCTACGATTTTCCCACTGAATTCTTCTCAGTTTTCATTAACTCCTCAATTCGATGAAGTGCCTCAATGTCTTCCGACGTGTATGTACTTTTTTTTCTACAATAATCAATAACTTGCGTCAATTTCTTCTGAACTTCAAGCAGACTCGACGAAGCATCCAATGGATTATTCTCATCCAAAAATTCTTCATCACAGTCCATGGGTAAATATACTTCATTCTGATTATTTGATTTAGTTTTTTGTCTCTTATTTTTCTTCAAAGTTACGAGAGCCTCTTTTGCCCCATTCGATTCAGGCTGTTTCTCCTGTGTGATGCTCGATAATAATTCATTGAAATCATTGATTGTCTCTTGTTCTTCGTGCTCGATCGGTAGAAAAATTTCATGTTTGTTCACAGTTTCCGATTGTATATCAGTAATAAATGCTTCAACCTCTTCATTCGTCGGTTTTAAATTAACAATTTCAACGATCTCATCGTCAGTAAAAAATTCCTCAGGCACTACACCATCCGGTGGCTCAAGCCACTCTTCAATATCTGGTAAATGAATGTCTTTGATTGGACAATTTGCTTGGAGTTGTTTCAAAAATGGTTCCATCTTTTTCAAAATTTTCTCCTCCTCGTCGTCAATTTCCGTATCACCTGCAAAATTTAAGCCCAATTCCGATAGAATCGTTGGTAAATCCGGCCAAACCTGTGAGATTAAACAATAATTAATCCATCGAATTAATTTCCGTTCTCCGAGAACATTCGACGAGAATTCCTCACCTTGCACCAAGACTTCTGTATTGTCATCATGGCCACATCATTCCATGCATCAGCAAGCCACCAAATGACTTCACGTATCCTCACAGTCTTAAGAGCATCAGCCAACGAATCCCCATTATCAAACTTATCAATAAGCCGCTGCATCAATCTCCTCCGATAACTCTTCCTCAAAGCCTCTAAACATCCCTCCTGATGCAGAGGCTGAAGAAAAACCGTTGGATTCTGAGGAAAAAAAATCACCGTGATGTCTCCAGAAGACAGATTATTCGGATAAGAGATGTACTGATTCGTCAGGAGTATTGCTTTCCTCGGTAGATTCCTTTTCCTCAAGAATTCCGTGACTTTCGGGATGAACTCGTACTTGAACCACTCGAAGAATCGATCGCTCGTCATCCAGCCGTTCGCCTGATGTGTGTAATAGGCTGGTAAATGCGTCAGGTTTTTAATTGCCCTCGGTTTAGCATATTTCCCAATAATCACAAGTGGAAGCTTGAATAATGCCGATGCATTGCAGCACGCCATCACCGTGTACTTCTCCTGACAGTCAATGGTCCCAGAGACATCGGTCTTGTACTCCGAAGACTTCAATGTTTTCGGCAGCATCTTATAGTTCAGTGCGAATTCACTGCAATTGAACACTTGATCAGGTGTCAAATTATCCTCAGCCACAAAGTCATTGAATTCCTCACAAAAACGAGTGACTGCTCCATCCTCTCGTGGAGGTCCATCGCTAGCCTGCATGCGGATTATATGACGCTCCTGCCACTTCTGCAGCCAGCCTTTGCTGCCAACAGACTGACCGCCCAACTTCTGATTGAACCATTGTGCCTGAGTTATGAGCAATGAACCATTTATCGAGCACTTCATCAGTCTCTTCTGATAGCACCACAGCCACATTGCCTCATCAACTCTCTCATTTCTCGGTCTCGAGGATCTTCGCCTCTCCTTCCAATGGACACCGAATTGCTGCTTCTTCCAGGACTCCAAGGTACCCGATTTCTTCCAACCACGAACCGTTGATTCACCCACTTGTAACTTACGAGCAACTTGAAATATTGAAATACCATCCTCCAGGTCTTTCAGTGCATTCAGCTTAACTTGAAATTCTAAATTCGATCTTGACATTTTCACAGGTTATAAAAGGTAAACCGTTCAGTGGGGAGAGATTCATCTCTTGTTGTCGAATGACTGCGCATGAGCAGAGAAGGAGGGATATTGTGGTGGGAGGTGGGGAATTAGATAGTTGGAGAGTACGGGATTGTAGAGGAGTTGAGTTATGATTTTGAGAGGATTCCTCTTTTTTTTTAGGGCTTGAAGAGGTTTTACGTGGGATAATGAGGTCAGAGGGAGGGTTTATCTGGGTTTGGAGTAATTGGGGTCTGCTTGTTTTTTTGTGAAAAACATTATGATTAAAAATATTCATTAAATCACTCACCTTCAGCTCTGTAACACTGTACTCCGACTCCTCCTCCTCATCTCCAGGTGGAGCATGGAGGATAAACTTTCGTTGACTCCCTCCGAATTTAATGATATGTCCTCCCTTGAGCTTCACATAAGTCTTCGGTCTTATGCGGCAATTGTTCCAAAATGTCCCATGTGTACTCTCCAAGTCGTATAAATAAAAGCCAGCTCCATTCTTATCATCTCCGGTCTCTCTGTACTGAAGAATCGCATGGTATCTGGAGATCGTTGGATGCTGCAGAGCTATATCGCACACCGGAAGTCGTCCGATTACGTGATAGCTCTTCTTCGTGAGATTGATGGCACTCAATATGACTCCGGACTTGAGCACCTCGAATTTGTACTCGGCCGTTGGAATTCCGCCCCAGGAAGGCTCTCTGTATGGCAAAGGCAGAGAGGGTTTTTCTTGGGGAGAAATTGGCTTCTCTGGCTCGATCTCCAATTCCTCAGGTTTCTTCTCGACTTCAGTGGGAATTGGGTCTGGGACTTCTGGGGCTGCGGGAGATAGTGAACGTAGTGATCCAACTTTTCCTCGACGAGGACCGATTATCAATGCAGGCTTCTTGAAGGCCGTTGGCGATGAATTTTCAGGGGCACTATCACTCTCCTCGGATTCAGGATTATTCTCCTCGGATTCGGGATTAGTCTCATCGGGATTTTCAGGTTTATCTTCTGCGGAATTCATTGGTTCACTTGTCTGCTCCATTTTTAGTCACTTTTTGGAGTTAATTTTTAGATTTTCGCGAGATTTAACACCGGTTTGTTGACGATAACAAACGACATTTGCTTCTTTTTTTTTGAGGTTAAGGTGGTACTCCAATGGAGGCAAAGCGCGGGAGTTTTTGAAGGGGTTTAAGATGCAATTGGACTTTTGAGAATATTTTAGGTTTATTTTGAGAATATCTCGGGAATGGTGGGGTTTAGGAGAATTTTGCAAGAGAAATTTTTTGAAGCTTTTGAAATTCTCTACAAAAAAGGTCTCTCGACATTTTTCGATAAAAGTATTTGCTTCAGAGATATTTGGGAATTAATTGGAATACTTGATTAGATTAATTCTCTTGGTTTATTATAATTCACAAATCGAATATAAATAGTTCTCTTCTCATTATTAACAATAAAATGTTAAAATATTATTAAAAGCAGGTTGTTTTTGACAGACATAGTGTCTGCATTATCAACTACAACAGTGTAAGAATATAAATGGCTACAATAGCCATAAAATTGCTCTATTATCTTTTTGAAAACTAAAAATGAACAGATTTATAGTAATTGATATTCAATGATTTTCTGATATTTTCACTAATAAAATTGTACTTTCATTAGTAAATTTAATAAGGCACTGAGATCACTGGTTGTTCCGAGATTTTTCTTATTCGTTTACAGCGAAAAAAATTCTCCTCCATGAATTTCCCCTCCAATCTTAATTTTTAAATCTCCGAAATGTCAAAATATTCATAGAATAATTGTGATAAATTACGTCGAACATTCGGAATGTGCTGCAAGTGATAATTTTTCATCATAAATCGTGTTCAATATATTTAATCGATCGAGAATATATTTAATATTAGTTTGATGTGAATAGAACTAATTAAAATATCTCCAAAATAGCTGCCATTCTTTCACTTTTCTTTCTGAGATTCGTTTTGTGCAAAATAAAATTTCCTAAAAGTTTGAGATTCATTTTTCATCGTGAAAAATACTTTCTGTACTCGTTTAAATATCGAGAGTACTCAATATTGCAGTATTTTCATTATTATCTTGTGTTCAGTAGTGATGTGAATGAAATTATTAAATTCATTTTATCTTCCATGTCGCCCTAGATAGGCCTTGCAGTTTGGACATGTATGATGAATGTCCATGCATTCGTCGATGCAGCAGGGAATCAAACAACAGCCCAAAAAGCACCTGAGGAATAATTAATTATGTTAATTACGAATTCAATGTTTTTTCTTTAAATATCTCGAAAACTAAGCGAGATAGAGCAATTTCGCTAGAATCCTTTTTTGTAGCTCTTGAAATTCTCTACAAAAAAGGATTCTAGCGAAATTCCTCTATCTCGCTTAGTTACCGAGATATTTGAAAAAAAAAAAAATATATATAAAAAAATTGACTCATCAAATAATTAACATACCCAAGTAATGCAATAACAATTCCAGAAACATATGCAATCATTCCCGGTTCTGATTTAGTAGCTGTCTCAATTTCTGCATGGCAATGGGGACAAATTGTGTGGGTTGGTCCAGGGCCCAATGGCACTATAGTTGTGACAATCGTTGGTCCCTCCGCATCTGATTGAATTCAAGAATAATCGAGTCATTAAAACATTTCTTTTCCATTACATTCTTGCATAAATAATGGAAATTATGTATTTTTTTTCATAATTACATTGAGGTGCTGGAGTAAATGGACTGGCAGGTGGGACACCACCTACACTCTGAAAGTAGCTGGGTGGTGCTGATGGTGGGGGCTGATCATAGGATGGTGGTGGTCCATTTTTGTACATGATGAACTAACTGAAATTAATTCATTCAGTTTAGAATTTTTGGCTCGTCAATGAGACTCTTATTTTTTTACTCTGCAACAAATATTTCCTCTCTGAGATTCAATAAATTATGAAAATATTTTTACAACTTTAGAAAAACATCTTGTGATTATCAATTAATTAAAATTCATTTAATCTACAAATTAAAAAAAAAAAAAAATGGAATTTTGCATAATTATTGACGACACAGAATCCAAGGATGATTTTTTAAATGCCACTTGAATGAATTAAAGTGAAATTATGATTTTATTAGAAATTTATGTTCTCACATTTTACTCAAAAAATAATAATGGATTTTCCTTAAATACCCACGACCCAATTACGAAATGAATATGCCATGAATGCATTGCTTTCTGAGAATTATTCATGGGAACTAGAGAGACCTTGTGAAAGACACAAAAATTTCCCAAACTACATTAAGCAAGCAACTATTTAATTTATTTATAGTTTTACATATTCTCGAATTATTGACTCCAACGGAATTATGAGCAATATGCAAAGACTCACCTTCGTGTATTCTCAAGGTTTTTTGAATTATTATTTTAGTTTATCATGCAAATCCAACAACCACTCGTTCACTGACGCGAGAGTTATAAATTTTTACGTCTGCACGATCTCCTCTCGCACAAAAATATACACAAAAAACCTTTCGTCTTCATTTCACTGGGAGAACGCAAGGAAAATCGGCCCTAACATCACCACCACTCGGTTATCTTCGGGCATCTTCGATTTGAGAGATTTGAATGAAGCGGGAGTGGTAAGAATTGACGATAAATTCGAATTCTTTCAAGTTTTTTTAAATAAAAATAAGAAAAAAACATTATTTGATGATGAAATAAGAGAACGAAGGATTGTTCAATAAAGAAATCGAAAGAAATATTGAAAATACGTTTTTAATTGATTTTTAAAATCGTCCGGAACTCCCGCCTAAACCGCTGTCCATCAAAGAACACTGTGAATGTATGTAAACAACTCTCAACCGCCAAAATATTGTCTTTTTCCTAGTTTTTACGATTTTTTCACGTTAAAAATAAGTGTAGCATTATTTTCGTAAGTTTCGTTAATTTTTTCTACAATTTTTCATGAAACCTGAGGTGAGAATCTCCAAATTTTAACGTCTCTCCATTTTTTCTTCAAATATAACCTAAATCACTCAAATTAATTTTTTTCATTTCTTTTAGGATAATTTGTCTTGTCAATCAGAATGTTTAATAAGCCGATGAAGACATATTTGAGAAAACCAGAGAAATTGACATCGAGACCGCCTTTAATTCCAACAGCTCAATTATTTTCTGATTCTGAAGATCAGAATGACAGCGGCAGGCTTGAGGATCTCGATGACACGTTCGATAAAGTGAGAAAAACTGCGAGACCAGTAAAACCACTTTCTCCAGCAGTTGATCAATTGTTTCTCGATACAAGCAATGAATCCGAGAGTTCTCTCGAGGAGATTCCGATACCTGAATCCTTATGGGGGGACTCGGGAAAGGGCAAACGAAAAAGGAAGGCAAATGTAAACAGCAAAAAGGAGAAAATCGAGAAGGTCTCAAAATTGTCGAAACCGAAGGGAAGAAAAGAGAAGAATATTAAAGATTCTGAAATTGATAAAAATAAAGGAAAAACTGCTCCACCGAAGAAGAATTCACTGCCCGAGATATCATCAAAGAGAGATGATGATATCATAATCGATAAAAAGGAGAATAGAATTGAATCCAATGAATTCCGAGACTGTCACGTCAGATTAAGTCAATTAAACGTGAAAAATTCGAGTGCCTCCAGTGCTGATAAATCAGAGAAGAAGACTGAGGCTCCTAAACTACAAAGATACGGGAATCCAGAGAATAAATCTGAATTTTTTGATAATCATGGGGATTTTGTGAAAGCTCAGATGTTGAAGGCGATGCAGAAACTGGATGAAAAGTATCTCGCCTCATTGGAGCCATTAGAGTCTTCTGCATCAGAAGATCAGATTTTTCCTGGACAATTGTCAAAGAATTCACGGACTTCTGAATCTGAATCTGCGAAAGCAGTGAATGAAATTGAGGACTCAAGTACCGAGATATCTCATTCTCCAGATGCAAGACCTCAGGTTGTTTCAATTCGGAAGCAGTCTCCACCTGAATCAGTGACAAAAGATTGTTCGGTGCTGTTGAAGCGAATAATCAGAAAACCCGAAGCAATTTCGAAGACACGAGCAACTTTGAGCATCAACAGTACTCTTCTAAGCAGTACTCCCTTAGTCCCGAGACTCGGAAAGAGAGGCACAAAATTGCAGTTGTCTCCGATCGCAAATAAATCATTAACAATTGCTGAAGAGACTTCAAATAATGAAAGAGAAGAAGAAGAAGACGGCAAAGGGCAGTTGAACCTGGAAGGATCAACTGTGCATATTACTTTCAATCCGAGGAAACCCTCAATTTCCCTCGTTGATGAAGATACAGAGCTGGCATCTAGTCTACAAGTTTCATCGACAGAAGAAATTACGAGGAACGAATTGAAAGAGAGGATTGAGAGAGAATTATTTTCATCAAAAAAAAATGGAACGGAGAGTATCGAAGTCGTTGAGAGTGTGGAATCATCAGTGGATGTCGATGGAAGTAGTGAAATAAATTCACGGAATACATCTGAATCCTCAAATAAGGAGAATGAATCGGATAATCAAATTGTAATTAAAGATGAGGAAGTGAAGGAGCGAAAATCCCTGAGTCTATCAGTTACCTGTGGATCTCCACTCATGTTCGAGGACACTGAAGTTGAAGTGGCTGATGAAGAAGAGGAGGACGTGAAGATGAATAAATTAAAGATTGATGGATCCTCTGAGATGTCACGGAGCATGTCACCACTTTTGATTGACTCTAAAAATGAGGAAACGAGTGAATCACGTGATTCTATTAATAATTCGTCTGTTAATAAAAATGAAATTATTGATCCAACATTGAGCAAAAAAATTAGCGTGCTTGTGACAAAACTGCCAGACGTTTTATTAACGAGATTAAACGATCCAACGAGAGTTACGGATAGGCGTGATAGATATAAGAATTGGGATAATCGATTGAGTGCAATAACAGAGAGTTGTAATGGGATAAAAGCAGTTGCTGAGGAGAACGATGAGAATACTGAAGTCCCTGAAGAGAGCTTCATGCAGAAGGTGGAGGAAGAGGATTGTGATAAAGTAGGTGACATTAAGGTTTTCTTGAAACCTGGAAAATCGTATGCAAGATCTTTATCAATTTTAAATCAAATGAAGAATAAAAATGATCTCGAGGCATTGTCTGTTGGAAAGGGACAGAATTGGAGGCACAGTGTGATGACTGTTCTTGGAATGCAGAATCAGGGTAATTAAGGTTTTCTATTTTATTTTTGAATCTTGTTCCTTGAAGTTGGCGGATAAAAAATTTAAAATGAATGTCATTTAGTTAATTATCATGAACTCGATTACTGAGAAGAAAACATGAATAATTCATGCAAAATCATTCAAAATTCGATACTTTAGTCAATGGGTTGGCAATTAAAATATAATAACACAATGATTAATGATTAATTCATAGTTTTTTAAATTTTGTCTTCAGGAGTAGTTCAAAGCTGTGTCGGGAAGAATGAGAACGACAAGGATGAACTTTCGACCGGTAGAATATCTGGAGAGGATGTTTCTCACAAATGGCAATCACGGGATGGACGTGCGATTCAATCGTCGCCGGGGAGATTTATACGAAGGGTATCGATCCGCGTCGTGCCCGATAATAAGAGCATTAAGCACATCGACAAACCCCTGCAGGATCCGTCGTTCCTTGAGGCCTATGGTATTACTACGAGCAAGGATCGTCAAACGCTTGTGAAAAAATCGGGTGAATCTCTAAATAATCATTCGGTTTACAAAATTTTAATCAGAAACTTTATTTAATCTTTATTCGTTTTTTTGCAGTCACACCGCCAAAAAAATCAAACTACAACTTCCGGAGCTCAACAAATATATCAAAATTCCATGATCCACTTGTTGCTGCAAGAAGCGTCGTTCTCGAGCGATGCAATCAAACAGATAGTCTACCATTTTCCCACTTTTACACGAATAATTATCTGGAAAAATGTCGTAAAATCGGTGAAGGTGTTTATGGAGAAGTTTTTCTCTTTGACAATGGCAAAGAAAGGTCTGTGATAAAGATAATACCAATTGAAGGAAGTGAATTGGTCAATGGTGAGCCGCAGAAGAAGTTTAATGAGATACTCTCGGAGATAATTATTGCCAAGGAATTGCATAATTTGAGGGTCAGTGAGACGTACAGAACCGATGGATTTGTGGAAGTGAAGAGTATCAGGTGCTTGAGTGGAAAATATCCGGAAAAATTAGTGGAATTGTGGGAGAAGTATGATGAAGAAAAGAGGTCTGATAATGATTCTCCGAGTATGTTTAATGAGGAGCAATTGTATATTGCACTTGAGCTTGGTGACGGTGGCAAGGATTTGGAGGGATTCGTCTTTCAAAATGCTAGTGAAGCTCATTCTCTATTTATTCAGACGGCATTGACTCTGGCTGTTGCTGAAAAATCCCTCGATTTCGAGCATCGTGATCTGCACTGGGGAAACATCCTAATATCAAGGACAAATAAGAAGGAAATATCCTATAAATTGGATGACGAGAGAATATCGTTTCCCTGTCGTGGTGTTACGGTATCGATCATCGATTTCACCCTCTCACGAATGTCGTACCAAGGATGCTGCATATTCAACGACCTATCACTGGATCCATCGCTCTTTACTGCTCAGGGAGAGTATCAGTTTGAAATTTACAGACTGATGAGAGCAAAAGTGGGAAATGAATGGCAGAGGTTTGAGCCTTACACGAATACTCTCTGGCTTCATTATACACTCGATAAAATGATAAGTGCTGTACGTTACAATAGAAAGGGCACAAAGTGCCACAAAAGTTTTATAAGTAAAATGGAGGACTTGAAGAATTTAGTGCTAGACTATGACAGTGCCTATGATTTCGTTCATAATTGCGAAAGTATCAGGGAATTATTAAATATAATATCGTAGAATTGAAAAAAATTTAATTCAAAGTCCATGACAAATACGCAGTATTTCATACTTAATTAATATTATTAAAGGAAAATGCACACAAAGTCTGAATAGATGTTATAAATCAGAAGTTTCTAAGTGAAAAAAATAAATGATTAAATTGAATTATGAAACATTTCAATTCATTTGTTATTGATGGGGAAAATTCTTGGTTTTATCACTTAAAAATTCATCATGAATATTCTTAAGAGAACAGAGAGCTTCGACAAATTCGGTGAACCGAAAATCGTGCCTCTTAAGGAAATGTTTGAAGGTATTTATGTATTTAACTACTCAATTTATTGAATAATCAATTTACCATCATTCACAGCTTATTGTCAGCTCGATGCCATCTCTGACGCAATGAATGTCCTTCTTCTCCCGTTTTCACAATTATGTGCCTGGTTGGAGAGTGCGAGAATCATTGACATGATTCGGGTGACAAAAAACGATGCTTTTATGTGTTTCTTCAAATTTGAGAAACGTGCAATTAATTACAAAGAGCTTCTGAAGTATCTCGACGATCTGGCAGAAGAAAAGGATCTGGATCTTGATGCGATGATTTACCAGATGAAAACTTGCGGCAAACCGGAGATGAAAATTAAAAATCCACCGAAACGTCATAATTAATTCAATAAAATCCAAAGAACAGAATAATCACAATCAAAACGTTTATTACTGAATTCTTTCATTGATTATTTATAAATTCCGATGAATACTTTTTTTAACATTATTTACACTCCTCAACAGCTCAGGACAATCCCTCATCTTCGTATTGTGAGTACAGAAATTATTAAATGTACATAAGTATCTTTTTTTGTACATGAAACAATATTTACCTTTTGGATTCTCATTTTTTCTTTTATAGGAATATTTAAAACTCGAAGCAATCGTGAACAAATACTGTACACAGTAAAAACTAAGATAACAGATTATTTAAAATTGTTTTTTTTGATAAATCATTTAATGAAGGAGAATAGTTTCTTTAAAAATAAATATATTCAATTAATTTTTCTTCTGTAAACATCTGAGAAACACAGAGGAAAAGGATTTTTTTTCCTCTGTATTTCTCAGAGTATAAAAAATATAATTGATAACGAAATTCACTGTTTTTCGCCAAACTCGAATGAGAATTTCATGCCAATGAAAATCCCCTGAATTTCCTTCAATATCGATTCTTAAAATTAATATCCCAATCACACTTTAAATTTTTCTTCTTCCTCAATAATTGACTATTGGTTTTACTACATTACTCAGTAATTAATTTGTTTCTTCAGTATTCTCTAAACAATCACATTTGCAGCATTTCTTTGTATCCACCTGAAGCCATCGCGTACAGTAATAAGATTGACTCTTGCCAAGAAATTAGCAATCAATTGATACTCTGGCATTGTACGTCTGCCACAGGAACGTGTTGATAGCATTCTACGATAATTATTAGCATTTGATTTTTTATCCTCAATTGTTGGTGATTCCTCGGTGCTTGGTAGATTTATCTCACGACCCTCACACAAAACTTTTGTTGTTAAGCAGACTAGCCATTGAATTATCTGCCAAGGAATAATTGATTAATTAATTTTATGTCTATTCAACATTATTCAAAACAATTATTAAAAAATGTAATTACCTCACTGCTCGACGGTAATTTACAATGTTTACGGAGCCATGAGCTCGGAGCCCACAAATACAGCTGCATGATTGTCGCAGCCATTTCAACGCTGAGACGCTATTGAAAAAAAAAAAATTATAAATAAAGAAAACATCAAATTGTGGAAATAAAGGTGCCCATACCTTGTACTCATTCCTGCACAAAATATTCTTCACCAGTGCCTCAACAATAGGCGGAATTCCCTCAGGAAGCTCCGGTAACTCATCATCCCTGTAACTAAAATTCTGCAGCATGGCCTTCTCTCCAGATCCCCCGTAAAAAGGATTTTTCCCTCCAAACAGCTCATAAGCAATCGTTCCCACAGTCCACAGATCAGCTTTCGTGTAATTGATCCTCGTGAAGGGTCCAGGCTCAGCCGTGATGACCTCCGGTGCCATGAGCGTTGAATTACCACCTCTGTCGACGTCGTGTGAATTATAAGGTAAGTACAATCCATGATGTTTATCAGCCAAACAGCAGCCGAAATCGGTTATCACTAGTGTTGGACAATTGCTGATTTCCTCAGTCGTATCCAGCAGAATATTGTCGCTCTTCAGATCTCTGTGTGCTATACCATGAGAATTCATGTGTGCCAAGCCCTCCAATAACTGCGCGAGGAGCAGAATTGATTCTCTCATATTGATTCCTTCATTCTCAATTTTATTCTTTAAGTACTGCTTCAATGTTGTGTCGTAGCGTTTCATCAGCAAAAAAAGGCTCATATTCCGGCCAGAACCGTCTGGATTCAAGCGTGCTGGTAATGCGTCGGGATACATTCTTCTAGAGCCAGGAAGAAGTGGAATACGATCAGCAAAAACGTAGTACATGGCCACTATGTTTGAATGCGGTGGTAATGTTCTCTTGTTATCAGACATCCTTTGCTCCCATGCAGCAACTTCATCGTTTGCGTGATACTTTCTAGCTGGCACTGTCTCTCTGTACATTGCTCGGAGAATTGTGAGGGCATTTGATTCTGCATCGTAGTTGAACATCATTTTCAGGGCGAAGGGAAAGGCCAGAGCATCCTGGCTTGTTTTGTCGATTATTGGACCTTCTGAAGAGTCCGGAGACGTCTCGTCTTTCAGTTTTGCGGCGTAGACTACTGCTGAACACCCTTTTGCTATCGGTGGACCGATTATGAAATTCTTCAGGCTGGGGGAGTCTTCTGTCGTTGAGATTGATTCGTAATTTCGATCGTTCTGAGGTTTTGTCCATTGGAGTTTTGATACTGCTTCCTGGAAAGATAAATATCTCTAGAATCGATCATTAAACCTTTATCCTCATATTTACCTTAATTTCCCAGCAGACACCCTCGAATTCATCCTCTTTAGTCAAAATCCCAGTTCCAGAAGCCAAGGATACACCAACGAGTGCAAAAAATGGGGCCGAATCACCGTAAAGCAATCTATGCGCTGCTTTCTTTCTCAAATCAGCTGCAAGGCTGTTTGTTACTCTCTTCAAGATATTATCAACAAACAAACGTCTTGCCTGGGCACCAAGGTATCCGAGATGAGTGCTAGATGCTGCAACAGTGGTGCTACCACCCTGAGGCAGTGGGCCCAGGGATTTTCCTGAATAATGGGAAATAATACGAAAATAAATGAGAATAAAGTCTCAGTGAAATTGGGATGAAGATTCTAATTCTCTTGGAATTGTGGCAATGCCAAAAAAATTACTGACACACTCACCTACTTGCACAACGTGTATTTTGTCGAGTTGACCTCTTGTATAGGTTGAACAGTGCTCGTTATTACGGAGCGAGCGAAGAATAATTTTACCATTTTGGAAAATACGTGTTGCGAGTGTCCTAATCGACATCTCGGTTGGCTCTTGGGCGGCAAGTGCCCAACGGGCAAGCCCAATTTCAAAGAAAAATTCCTTAATCAGGATTAACGTTTTTTCTTTTCACGCAATGAAATTTAATGAAAAATGGTATTATCACATACCTAAACACAAGGATTTATACCGCAACTGCGCATCTGTGCCTCAGCTGGTCCCTCACCCCCTCGTGATTTTCCGAGTTTTGCGGAGCTACGTCAAATTTTTTTTTAGGTTAATTTTACCGTCATCTTACGGTTCTCGTTGCGCGGGGATTTTGAATGCAGCGCGGTGAATTTTTAAATTCTGAAATTAGTAGAAAGAGGGTAGAAATTATTTTTTTGGGGAATCATTGGATTTTTCAACATAAATTTGATATCATCTTCAATTGCGCATTAAAAATATTCCACTGCGTAATATTTCTCATTTCTTTGAACTACAGTGACAGATTTTCGGAGAATCAGTACCAACGATAACATGTTCAGGGCCATTTCGTACAAATAATTCCAAAAAATTCGATAAATTCTTCTGTTTCTTAGAAATAAAATGATAAAATGTAGTTTATATTGATAAACTAAAAATAATACGAGGAAAAAAATCGGCAGAATCACCTTCTCACATAATTTTGAGTTTTGTTGATCTAATCATCTCGAAAGGAGAGTCAATATTTGAATAATCTCGTTCTTCTATTCCTCTTATGCTCTGACAAATTTATCATGATTTTCTTAGAATTCAATTTCGTTATATTATTTTCATAATTCCAATTCTTAGAAATTCGGATCAATAGATGTTATAACATATTTGATTAACAGCTTCAGTTCATGGAATACGAAAGAGCCACAATAGACCCAAGCCGTATAAGACTTCCTTGTTGCCGAATGAATAATCTGAAAGTGATAAGAAAAAGGTGTTAGCTTAACAATAAAAAATAGTTGACAAACACGAATCGAACACGTGTAAAAATCTGGATATAAAAGCGCACTAAAAAATTGTATTTTTCACAGTTCATTGCGAGTTTTTTAGAAACTCGTAACGGCACCATGAAGCTCCTGATACTACTATTGATATTCTCCATTGGATCCTTCCAATATGGAGCATCCGAAGAGTCCAAGTCTTTGAATTTTCAACAACTCGTGGTGAGCCTCATAGGCAAGTTTGATTCGGCTGTTGGAACAGGCGGCAACATAAAGACAGTTTTCGAGGCAGTCTTCGGCGGTAGTACTTCAGAATCACAAGGCATCCTGTCAACTCTGGACACAATCAAAAGCACATTGGGCAGCATGAAAAGTTACATATCTACAAAACTAGACAATATAGAGAACATACTACTTAAATTGGAGAAAGGTGAACACATACGGACGATGAGGAGTAATCTTGCTTTTGGGATACAGACAGTAAATGAAGCATGGCGTCGACTATCGCAATATAAGAAGGATCCAAAGGGTACGGAGGCCAGAATACTGCAGAGGTTTGTGGACGATTATGAGCCAAAACTCCTGGACTTCATTGAACTTCAGAAGAGAATTTCACCAACAGCCGAGGTTGCTGTAGTTGGGGCTGAGAGCTTACCAGTTCTATTGGCAAATGACATGAACGTGAGTTTAATTATATACTTAAGAGTTTTTCAACTCTTAAAAAAATAAGAATCAGAACAAAATCGTTCTATTCTGTTGGATTTTTAAGATATTCTCAAGATTTCCCTCTTTTCAGCTCAAAGCCAAGGAAATCTGTGGTATAGGAGCTAGCGCGCAACAATATCTGATGAATCTCTTCATCACCATACTTGATGCGGAAGTAAAGACAACGTCAGTGCTGACTTTCATTGCAAAATTGAAGTACAGGAGGCAAGGTATGTTCTATTTCCCATTTCCACTGATACTAATAACAGCAACAATTGTAAAATCCTTCATGAATTCTTTGTCTTCAGAATGGAGTTCGTACAAGTCAAATCTCCAGTCAAATTACTTGATACGTTATGAGGCTTACATCAGAGAGTTTTCCAAAGCCTTTGAATTGGCATCCAGGGAATTCAGACCATGCGATCCTGCGAAGTGGGTGAAAGGTAATTATTTTTTTCGGAACAAGAAATTATAAAAATTCTTCAGCTCTTCTCAACAAAATTAATCTATCATTGACTGACCTTTATAATTTCTCCAGATGTTTCGTACATTGAATTGGAAAAATTCAACCAAGCTACCATGTTCCGAGCTCCGCAAGATTGGATCTGGCCAGGAACAAGAGACTGCGATACACGAGCTGCCACAATGAATAACGAAAAAGCCACAAGAATCTGCCAGTCGAACTTGGTGGATTGTTATGATAAACCGGCAGAGGTATGTCACGGTACTCTCACCAGCTGCTTCAAAACAGGATACGCAGAAAGATGTGTGCTGGTAAGTGTAGAAGAGAATTATTTTTACCGTTTCAAATTGTAATTTCCCAGTGGAAATGATGAATTATGGCAACTATTTGCATTAATAGAAGGGTCAAACTCGTCGATACACATGGATCAAGCCTGAAAGTAATACTGTGACTTGGGGCAGACCTCAGGATGGCTGCAAAGGTGGAGATATCGTACCATCAAACACTTGGCCATATTGTATGTGTCATTGTCTCGAGGGAGTCAATAAAGTTAGCTTGGAGATGGCTACAAGTAATTTACGTCACAGGAGGTGAGAATAAATGAAGAAATTAATCCTCAGTTTATTAATTCAATATGAAATCACCGTTTCAATCGCCTATCAATGTTACCTTGCAGAATCGTAACTGCCGTGCGATGGGCCAAGAAGAATAATGTCCTCTTCATTCAGATACAGGAAGGAAATTTAGGGCCCGAGGGCACAATTTCAGAGAGTTTCAATGAATGGAAGCCTTCATCACCAACAACTGATTCCGAAAAACTCGTTACCTTTGATAGCATAGAGCACTCCTTCAATGTAGGTGAAATCAAGGGTGCCCACAACGAAGTTATTGCAGGTAGAAACTGAAAATAATAAATTAACCATTTTGAAAAAGTAAAACAAGATTACATGAATGGTACAATGATTTCAGGGATTGGACTCACACGAGCAGAAGAAAGTTCAGGTAAAAGATTGAAGCTCGAAGCATTGGTCATCAAATTCCAATACAGTACCGGATTGATTCTTGGGCGCCGTCACATCAAATCTTCAAATGATACTGCAAAGTAAGTTAATAAACAATATGAATATCAGCTTAAATTATTAATGATTCTTATGTTTATTCCTCCAGCGATGTTCACGCGATCGGGGACTTGAATTCGGTCCGCGCTGTCAAAAAAACGGAGCATGAAGAAGACTCATTGCCAGGACATTATGAAAGATTCTACCGGACTGATCTGAAGGAAGATGCTGGACAAACCACAGTCCCACTATTCGATGCAACTCCTGTTCGCGGTGATCCAGTGACACCTCTGAGTGGAATTGGACTCTTCCACAAAGGTGTACCAAATTATGCTGGTTTCTTGGCATTCAAGGCAATTGCAGTGGACACTTCGTATTTCTTCCAGAAATATTATCTTAATAGATTGGGCGATGGTCAGGTGGATGCTGATATGTAATCATTTAAAGGAAGATCACGGGAATTAAGGGAGATTGGTAGAATTTTATCTATCTCCCTTACTCTCCGAGATATTCTTGAAATAATGAGTGACGAGAAGAAGTCTACTCATTCTTTATTACTTTTTTGTTAATTAATTAATTGGTGTTTCGTATATTTGTTACTTGAAATGTAACTTTTTTGGGTATTTTCAAAATAAAGATATTCTCATACTTTAATTTTTTTTGAAATTCTTGGTTTTTGTTGAGCGAACACCTCCAGTGACTCTCATCTTATATGCTTCCATCACTCTTCTGGTTGTGGCCAATGACATTCACGTCTTTCCCATAGAACATCACGCCATTGGCCACGACCAGAGTAATGAAAGCATCATGGCGGGGGAACCTGGCTCCCAACACTCTTCCAACAATTAATAACACCGAATAGAATTTTCCTCCAATTCCTCTTTTCCATCATGAATATGACTCTTTGAAGGTACTTCTCAGAATTCTCACATGCTCATAGACCCATGAAAAGAACATACAATACCAATAATTCCTCCTGCATAAAATTTCATTCGTGTTTCTGTCAACCAGCTGATGAATCCTGACACGTGGAACAGTGGCACAAAGACTATGCAAATGAGGGAAATAAAACAAGGAAAAACAGAGGAAAAAATTATTCCTCCCCACCAGTCGCCTCTCCCACCATTGGCTCAGTGTTTCACACGCGTAAGATGCTCATACATCAGCACAAAATGTACTGATGTAGTTGTGAAATTTGCATCATTACCTTACACTTTTTCAAGTGTCCAAGTCCACAACAGAGTGGAGACAACACGCGTTGTCACTGGATAACGTGAAAGTGTTGTGTCGTAATTTTGTTTATTAATTGGATAATTCGAAGAAAAATCAAAGATTATTGTGTAATTGTTTAGTTTTTTTTTTTACAGTACTTTAATTTTCGTTAATTTATATTCATTAAGAATTAAACTCGAACAATGGCACCAGCACTGAGTAAATTTGTGACAAAAAGAACTGTTGCTGGAACATTTGCACTCAGTGCAATCATCTGGTTGTTGAAAAAAAAACGCAACAAAGTAACAACTACCTCGAAGTAATTATATTGTCAATTAAGGTTATCAACATCAATTATTTACTGTTATTAAAGGTTTAATCATGAAAATAATGTTTTTTTTTTCAGAGCTCCGTGGCCGGCACACGATGTTCAGTATGTCATAAGTGAAGTGAGGATTTTTCAATTTTATTGAATATTTTAATTGTTCAGTTATGAAGACAATTGATTCCTGGAATTTTCCATTCAAGCGATTCTCTTGGAATATTTTGAGGATATCTTGGAAACTAAGGGGGGTAGAGCAATTTTGCAAGAGACCTTTTTTATAGAGAATTTTAAAAGCTACAAAAAAGGTCTCTTCCAAAATTGCTCTATCTCGTTTATTTTCCGAGATATCTTCAAAAAACTGTTGAAATTTCGAATTATTTTAGTTTCTCCACTTTAATGAATATTATAATTATGATCAACAGCAGGAAAAACCAAAGGGCCCAAAAGCACACGTTGATGCAGCTTTCTTTCGTCAACTCTATCAACTCCTGGCAATTGGTATACCAGGTGTACTGTCACCTGAAGCAGGATTTGTGTTTCTTGTTGCTGGTTCACTTATCGTCAGATCCTTGTGCGATCTCTGGATGATCAGGACTAGCACGCTTATTGAGGGGTGAGCTTCTTGATCTATCGACAATCACATTTATCATCTCAAGGTCTCATTAGAGGAAATCATTATCGTAGTACAAAGTGCAGCAGATTAGAGAGCGTTCCTGCACTTTTTTTTAACAATTAAATTTTTATTCTTCAGGGCAATTGTTAATATGGATGGGAAGGATTTCAAGAGACTTCTGCTGACATTTTTAGCTGCACTGCCAGCGGTACGTTGGGAAACGGAAATAATTAAAACTTCAATATACTCATTAACCTGATGATTTACATTTTTCTTTCCCTTTTTTTTATTGTACAGATATCAGTCGTTAATAATATACTTAAATATGGAATTGGAGAGATGAAACTGAGAATGAGGACAAATATCACACGACATTTACTCGATCAGTATCTCAAGTGAGTAACAAAGTTTTTGTAAACTAACGAATTTATAATTCTGATTTTATTAACATTCTTTGATAAAAGGTCAATGAAGTTGATGTCAATGCTTTTAGTTAAACTTGATTATTTGCATTATTAAATGTTTGATGTATTTATTTTCTCTGGATTTTTAAGGGGATTTACGTATTACAAAATGACGAATCTCGACACACGTATCGCCAATCCAGATCAATTGCTGACAACCGATATTGATAAATTTTGTGATAGCTGTACGGATCTCTACAGTAATATCGCCAAGCCAATTCTTGATATTGGAATTTATGTCTACAGATTAACATCTACTCTGGGTGGACAAGTAAAAATCATTTATTCCTGATATTTGCGAAAAACGATGTTTATCTCGAATTAAATTATTCCATTTTTAAAAATGAATTATTTGCAATTTTCAGACACCTGTATTCATGCTCTCGTATTTGCTAGTGGCTGGTACATTCCTCACTCACCTCCGCAAGCCAATTGCCGCTATGACAGCCAAAGAACAGAGACTCGAGGGTGAATATCGGCATATTAATTCACGATTAATAACAAATTCAGAGGAAGTTGCATTTTATCGTGGTAATAATCGTGAGAAATTGACTCTATTATCGAGCTTCCATAAATTAGTGAGTATTACACAATGAATGCTTAAAAAAATCGAGTATTTCCTCATTATTAATTATTCTTTATCTTAAATAGATTAAACATCTTCGTGCTCTGCTGGAATTTAAAGTGGCAATGGGTGTGATTGATAATTTTGTAGGAAAATGTGAGTAAAAAAAAAGATGAAGCAAGAGAGACTTAAAATTAAAAAAAAATCATTATCTAATTCTTTTCTCTCTTTTATTCTACAGATATAGCGACAATCGTTGGTTTTTACGCTGTAAGCATTCCGTTCTTCCAAAAGGATCATCCAGTCCTGAAGGGTTCATCGAAGCATCGTTTCAAGCACTACTACGAGAATGGAAGAATGTTAATTAAATTAGCCGAAGCGATTGGTCGTCTTATTCTTGCTGGAAGAGAAATGACAAGACTCGCTGGTTTTACCGCACGTGTTACAGAAATTCGAAGTGTTCTGCATGATTTGAATGAGGGAAAATATAAGAGAACAATGGTAACAGATGGGAAGAATGATACGATTGGTTTGCCAGGCTCTGGGAAAATTATTTCAAAGGATAATATCATACGATTCGAGCATGTGCCACTTGTAACACCAAATGGAGATGTTCTTATTAAAGAATTGAGCTTTGAAGTCAAATCTGGGATTAATGTTCTCGTTTGTGGACCAAATGGTTGTGGAAAGAGTTCATTATTCCGTGTTCTTGGAGAGGTAACTCACATTTATTTAAAGATCCAATTTCAGAGTGAGGATGTGTCCATACTGATAGTTTAATTATAAATTTTTTACAGCTCTGGCCAGTTTGGGGTGGCACAGTGACGAAACCACCGAGTGGTAAACTCTTCTACATTCCACAGAGACCCTACATGACACTAGGAACTCTGAGAGATCAAGTTATTTATCCTCACACACAGGCAGAAATGTTGAGACGTGGTAATGCTAAGGATGAGGATCTGCAGAAATATCTTGATTTAGTACAGCTTGGACACCTTCTGGAGCGTGAGAGTGGATGGGATGCTATTGCTGACTGGATGGATGTCCTCTCTGGTGGTGAGAAACAACGAATTGCTGTAAGTTTTCTTCGATTTATGGAAATTCAGGAAATTAATTGATGCGAAGTGAATATGATTTTTCATTGCATTCTTTTAACTGAATTCCAAGTGCAGAAAAAATGATCTCACTTCACACTACTCATACTTCGATGAATATTCAGTGAATGATTGATTTTTTTTTTCATTCTAAATATAGATGGCAAGATTATTCTACCACAAGCCCCAATTTGCAATTCTCGATGAGTGCACGAGTGCAGTTAGTATGGACGTTGAGGACTCCATGTACTCGTACTGCAGACAGGCAAACATTACGTTATTCACGGTATCACACAGGCGATCATTATGGAAGCATCACGAGGTAATTATCAAAATTTGAGGACAATTTATTCTAATTGATTCGAGATTGAGATTCTCTGTTATGTTTATTTTGTTTTTTCAGTACTATTTATTGATGGATGGCAGAGGATCATTCGAATTCAAACCAATTGAACCAGACACTGAAGAATTCGGATCGTGAATCATTGTCCCTCGTATTTGGTGGTGATTGATTGAGTAGCCTGATGTCATTGGGACTTGATGGAGAAATCAGGAAAAATCATAGGTTCTAATAATCAATTAATTATGAAAATTCTCTATTAGTGAAGAATTATTTAAAAAAGGGGATAAACAGAAAGAAATTGTAATTATGTGAAATAAGGAAATAATTATATAATTAATTTCTTAATTTACGTAATTACGGAATTTATCAGGTTGTAAATCCCAAGGGGTCACAAACTACGTCGATTCTAGAAAATAATGGTAATTTTTGATAATCAAAAGAAATTTTTACTCTCCTCTTTCTTTACATATGTTTTTTTTTTTCTTTCACTTTTTTTGCTGAAAAAACAAGAAGAAACTAAATAAAATTCTAGTAATTAATAAGAATTAATAATTTTTGCACATTATCTAGAATTAATGAGAGAAAATTTATTAAAAAAAATTTAAATAAAGTATTGTAAATTTATAATTTTTTCATAAATTATAGTTATTAAATAAATTTATTATTATTGACACAATTATATCAAAGTTATTATGGAATAGGGGTAGATTTAATTCATAAAATGAAGAAAAAAAACACAAAAAGAATAATCTAAAACATATTAAAAATTAAAATTACATTATCACTCGAAATGTATGAAAATTAAATGATTAAAAGTGCCACAAATTATGAAATTGAATGAAATTTGCCCAATTGTCTGAGGACACAATTAACATCGTGATAATTATAATAATATAAAGTCATAAATTGACAAAAATGTTCATGGGAATATTAATGTTATATCAGATTGCTGGACAATAAAAAAAAAAATCGCAAGTAAACAATATTAAAAAAACGAATTAACTTAATAATATTCAAAAAATCCCTCCAAAAATCCAGGTGTCACTCCAACTGTCTCCCTCTCTCCTCCAATTGGCGGTGACTTCGTTAGGCATCGTGTTCCATGTCTCCTGGGCCTTCGTGAAGACTCGTGGCTGAACGTTGCCTGCTGTAAACTCCGTAATCAGCAGTGGCAGGGCAGAGACCAGTCGTGCAAGGGTTTTCCTCGAGTTAACGGGTGAATGGGTGATTGTGGTGAAAAAAAAGGTTCGTGAAGGGTGGGCGGTAGTTAAATATTAATCACCCATGAGCCCGTGAGATTCTCGAGCGATTGATCTAAAAAATAAGTCAAAAAAAACCCGAGAGACTCGAATAATAAGCATTTAAAATTGCCTGTGAAAGAAGCAAAGGTGAAAAAAAAAGAGCCTGAAAAGACGCAACGCAAGCCCCGACGAGCCCACATAATGCGCCAGTGTAACCAATAAAATTAGCTCGTTATTAATTATTCATGTGTTTAAACAAGTGCATATTAACAGTGGTGCAGTGTGTCCATTCTCAAGTGTTACGATTAATGATAATTTAAATTAAAATAACGAGTAACTGACAATTTAGCATAAATTTTATCCGGAGACATCACATATAAAAGTCCTAAATAAGCGTAACAAAAGAAGTGGCTACGTACCTGAAATATAAAAGAGTGACTAAGGCTAAAAGTGGGGGACTGTGGAGAGGGGCAGAGGGTAAGAAGAGAGCGCGTGCAAAGGTGAGAGTCGTGAAGCGTTTACATTATCAACAACAATGGACGGTAGCTCAAAACAGCCACCGTCGGACGTAACAGCAATGGATAATAATACAACTGGTAATAACAAAAGTGATAACAATAAAGCACACAGGCCAACTACTAATAATTCAAAGACACCTAAAAACAATGATAATGATAATGAAAAATTGAGTAAAACATTGTCAGTTTCATCATTGAATGATACGAATTACTGCAAAACGGCTGGTCCGACCAACAATGATAAAAATATAACAATTAATAAATTAAAATTGAATGATAATAATAAATTAATAAACAACTTTATAACAACAACAACATTATCAGCATCATCAGCATCATCATCATCATCATCATTGTCAGCAACAACGGGGTGTGGCTGTTTACCAATTGGTATTACAGCCAATGATAATAATAATGAGGAAATAACAATAAGTATAACACCAACGACTGGTGGACAATTTGATATTACAGTTGAGAGTAATGATACTATTGAGAATCTCAAGAAAATAATATCAAAACGCCTGAAAGTTGCTAAAGAGAGAATATGCTTGCTACATCGTGAGAGGTAAGTTTATTTATTTTTTTTATAAAGAGAAGAGTCTTTAAAAAATTTTGGGAAAAACGTGGGATTTCTTTACAATTTTATGGGAGAAAAAAAACCGAAGCATGGACAAAGAATTTACAAAAGGGGACATAGGAATATATTTTAAAATGAAACGAGTGGGGAAATGAGCGCAGTGCTGCACTTTTGGCAGTCCGAGGTCTGGACGATGTCAAAAGGAACGAAGGGTGTAGGAGGTGAGGGGGGGAGAGAGGTGCCGTGGGCGTAGCGGGGGCTGATGGATCCTCCTCCGCTAGGCCGGAGTTGAAAGAGAGAAATAAAGAATTGAGATGGAAAAAAAAGAAGAGGAATGAATAAATAAGAAGAAAAAAAAAAGAGGAGAGACGTGGATTTTCTCTTGACTTTTTTTTTGGGCTGCTTGGGAGGCAAGTAGGTGGTGGTGAAAAAGGAGGGAATTGAGGATACGGGTGGGGTGAATTCAGGGGAAACAGAGGTCGAGTTGTTAACGCACATTCGTGTGAATATGTGGAGCTATATACATTGATAAATTGTGGGCAAGTTAAGTGGAACGGTGACAATTTAAATGAAATTGTAAATAATCGTTTGTTGGGGGAGAGAATGAAGAATTCTTCTAGTTTTAGATGGCTTTTATTTTAGCTTTGATTTCTTTTTTCTGTCTCTCTTTCTCTTTCTTGTTTTTCTTGACGTGTTAGTTGGAGTTGAGAGCTCAATTGCTCTGTGTAATTCAGCTTGGGATGGTTTATGTACCATCGGCGCGTCGCCTCGTTTTCTTTGTGACGCCCAGGAGGTGCCCAGAGGCCTCAGACACACACTCAGGTACTCCACATGCCTGGGTCAACCCGATGACTGTACACGAGAACGTGAATCCAGATAGATTCTATTGGTTTTCTTATTCTTTTTAAAATCCCTCTCTGTTCGTGTTTCGTTTGGTATGACGAAGGTGGATGGAATTCTGTACTTGCTGTAAAGTGCAGAAGATAAAACGTCTTTTTTTTTCCATTGGGAATGAGGCAGAAGGAAATTTCCTTTTACGAATCAATTTTTAGAGGAACGTGGAGATATTACAGTTGATGGGATTTAGGGATAGACCTCTCGACGAATCCTTTCATAAATTCACCAGAATTCAATTCTCTTTATCAACTATTTCTTTTTCATAGAAAAAAATAAATAAATGATATCTCCAAAAATTTATCTCTCACAGTTTCCGGAGTAGGAAAAAAAGCCTCCTTTTTATTGTGTCTGGAGATTAAAAAATTTTCCGTTTTTTTTTCACATTCAAAAATTAAAGGTGAACAGGTCGAAAAAAAAAATAAATTGTAAATTTACTTTGAAACTGCAACGTGGAAAAAAGTTTGAAACGTTTTTTTTTTTTTTTTTCTGTTTAACGTGTACGTGGTCCAGGGGGCCTTGGAGAGTAACAGAGAAAGCAAGAAATAAAAGGGGGGAAAAAAAAGAAGCGAAAAGGAAATAAATAAATAAATAAAAAACGATGAATACGCATACAGACACACATCGGGTAGCAATATACACACGGTTGCAGAGAGAAAAACAGAGAAGTATGGGGGATAGGGTCCGGGTAGACTACTCTGCCGTGGTCGGTGAGGTATTTCGAGACAGACTCGCCACGAGATAGCATCTCTTTTCTCCCTCGTTTAACCATTATCTATCTCACTTGTGCACCCTCGTATTTTCCATTGGAGCGTGTGTGTGCGTCACAACTGGGCATCAGCCGCTCATCCACCGGACACAAATCTCTCTATAAACGTTGTGCTAAGTCTCTCTCTTTTCTTTTTTTTCATCATCCTTTGGCCTTTTACAGTGTGTCTGGACTTTTAACCAAATTCCAATAATTTTTTCACGTGGAAAACCTATTGAATAACTTTATTAAAGAGACTGTATGAAGTAAATTCTCAATTGAATGAAATTATTGATTGAAATTTAGAAAAAAAATAATTGAATGAGAAACTCTGTTGCTTTACACGATTCCTTTAATTTTCTTCTCTCCAATCTCGCAGGCCAAGGTATAATCGGAATGAGTGAAAAAGAGTCCCCGGAACACGTTCATTCTGTGTCTGAATAAAGGTCCAAAAAAGAGAGAACTCCGTGGGGGGATATTCCGGACGGCAACGGATCGAAGATGAGAGACGAAAGCCGATTGGGGTGGTAGTGGTGAAGAGAGTCGCATGGTTAATACCCAAGCTCCATTCTCCTTCTCACTCGAGGGAATTGCCGCACACACACTCTCTCTCTCTCCCCCCATTGGCTGTTTCGTCCTTCGACCCCTTGCGAGCTACTTCAATGCGTACATATAGTCATCCGTGTGTATAAAACCCGATGCCAAACTGTACAGCCTGTGCCCACATTGTGTGCATGTATGTGTGCTCTGTGTCTGTATACAGAATGGGGCAGGCCTCGTTGCCACTTCTTTGGCATCTTACTCACCTCGATACACCTTTTTTGGAGTGCTACAGCACATGGCCAAAATGGTGTATCGTGAGGTAAGGTCAGTAGGACGAGTCGAAATATTAAATTCTATTTTATACGATTAGATTTTTAGAGAATTTAATTCATATATTTCAAGGCTCTCAATCAACTTCAATATTTTTGGTAAATTTTTTTTATCACTGGATAGAGGAGAAAGTGAATTGTATTCTTGTGTTTTTATTTTTTACTCAATCTTTGGGACTTTTTTTCCAGCATTCACTTCACCTTCATTTGTGGAGCCTCTTTGGACGATAAATTTGGACAATAATAATGCATGGAAGATTTAAATGTTAAATTCTGGTTAGCACGACCCGGTAGATATACAGTTGGACCGTTGTGTCCCGGAGAGCCCTGGGATTTACGGTTATGTTACCGTTATTACCATGACGGTGTTCGTGTTACTCATGGATCCCGTGGAAATTCTTCATTTTCATCGATTCTCTGATTTTTAAAATGGAAATTCATTAAAATTCAGAGAGGGACAAAATGATGTACATTTTTTTTTTTAAAACGGAATACAATGGGAGATTGAGAATTTAAAAATAAAACATCCGGCAGGCCTATCTTCCGCACTGCTGACTCGAACTCCGTAAGAAAATGATGAAATCAGAGATTAGATTAAATAAAATACCGCAGTTAACTAAAGGCTCGAACGAATTGAAGATTATTCTTGTCATTCATAATTTTCGTTTGAAGCTACAGCGATGCAGTAAAATTACTTATTTCGTCAGGATTTATTTCCTTTAATTCAGTAAACAGATTTTCGTGAATATCTCCGAATCTAGTGGGAATAGAAGGATTATCATAGAGACCTTTTTTGTAGGTCTCAGTCTCCTCTTCAAAAAAGGTATCAATGATTTTTTCTGTATCTCTCACTGATTCCGAGATATTTACGAAAAAGTGATTACACTAGTTTTACGCAATTTTACGTCTTTTTTAATGATTTTTTCAGGGGATTCTCTCATGATCATTAGATTCGCCCTTTAAACATTAAAGTGACGTAATTTAAATGCCCCAAGATAGCCGTAAACTGCATTACCGACTGCCTCCATGAAAAATCCGTGAAAATTCATAAAAAAATCCTTTGAATAATGCCGGAGAATTTAACCCCGAATTCTCACCGGCTGTATTCCAGAGGGTCGTGCCGCATCAAGGACGTCTAGGGTCGGCTCCAATTCCTACTAGTCAGCAAGTGCTGGAGAGAGACAGAATGATTTGGATACAACACATGAGTTTAGGTATTGGGGGAGGGGGCGTCGGCGTCTCGTGGGTAAACGCCTTCGTGCAGAAGCCTGAAGGGGAAATTGTGTGAATAAATTTTGCGCACACCCTTCTACTTTGTGCACATGCGCAGTAAATCCACAGCAGCTTAAATTCTTCATTTATTTATCTATCTGTGGGTTGTGTTTTTTTTTTTTTTGCGATTAGAGAAGTGTTCGGGGGCTATTTTCAATGAATATCGAGTGAGTGGGAGAGAGTGAGGGTGTAGTGGGTAAAATTAGAATTGTGATGAAAATAGAAATTTTAATAATTACGTGAATTTAATGGGATTTATCGTCCGGCTTCAGTCAATGAATTTTAAAGGTCGATATCTCCATATAGAAATGCATATGAACATTCGGTTAAAAGTTTGATGGAAATTTCACAGTTTGAATTGAAAATTAGGAAGAGACTGAACTTTTGTCGATTTTAAACATTAGTCGCATGGATTAATTTAAAAAAAAATTAATTAATCTCGTTGCTATGGAAAAGGAGAGTGTACGTTACGTGACATCCATGGAGCATTTGGACTGTAGATTTTGCGATCGGGGGAAGTGAAGAGCAAGAGAATGGATGCTTTTTTTTTCCTCGTTTTTCGATACGGGTAGGGAGATGTAGAGGAAAGTGCGTTGGTTTCTATTCAAGCACAGTTCTCCCGGCCTCTCTCCGCCCCATTGCAACCCCCGAGGGTAAAAATACCAGAATACATGGCAATTCGCACATAACGGGGTAACTGAATAATTTTCTTCACTCTCAGCATCTCTCGAGTCTGAATTTTTATCTTTTCTCATTGATTTCCTCTTTTTTTTTTTTCACTGATGAAACTCGTTTCCAGACGAAAAAAATTGGATGATACGAAACCTTTATTTATTCCTTTTGGGCCACTCTTTTTTTCATCTGTTTGGGAAGAAAGAGGAGAATAGAGAAGTGAAAGAACCTGACCGCATGGGGCCCCGGAGCCACCTATGTTTCATCTCTCTTTTTTCATATTTATTATTTTTATTATAATTTTTTTTCCTTTTCCTTTCTTCTCGGGGGGAGAAAAATGAGAGGGAAGCTTTTAGATTTTATCGCTCTTTAAATCCTCAACATCAGGTTCTTTCGGGAGAGAAGTAAACTGTGAAAACTCACGCTCTTTGTTGGAATATTTCTTTATTTATTCAATGATTTTTCCTTTTTTTCTTCTTTTAGACAGCTGCGCGAGGGAACGCTCAAGGAAAATCGCTTGCAGGATGGCAGTCGATTGACTCTATTACCTAGTGTGGAAACTGGACTTATGGTGAGTTTCATGACTTTAACATTTTTTTTTTCTTTAGTTTTAATTATTCGGAAAAATCCTATCTCTCAAAATAAACAATCAGGAATTTTCCGGAATTTCCTATCTTTCCTCAAAATGAATTTTTATCTTTTTTGATATTTATCCAAAAAATATTTACTATAGAAGTGTAAATTCAATGAACAAATACATTGTTGCATTTGTGGATTTTTCAGTACAATTGTAAAAACATAATTATCACGATAATCTCGGATTATTAATTTGTGTAACCTTACTTGTCAAAAATTTCATTCAACGATAAACATTTTTTGTTTATGGAAATAAAAAGGGATTACAGTATCTAGCATTTGAAACGAGTGAAAAAAAAAAAAGGAAAAATATTTGTTCTTGGAATTTTAAATTTACTGGGTAATTATAGCTCAGGGACGAGAGTGTACGAGTTTAGAATTATTCTCAGGTACTGTGACACGAATAGTCACTTGGTATTTAGTTAAAGGACGAATTTATACACTCAGGATTTTAAAAAAAGAAGTTAATTATGCTCAGTTTATTTTCATGATTTTTGCAGAAAATAATTATCCATTTTCCTCCAATCCAAATGAATTTCATGAGAAAATTGCCTTTTTTCCGCATTCTCCATTCTTTTCTTCCAGTTGTCACTGATGTAATGGAGACTCACACAAATCCTTGTCTTATTATCAGCAAAAAAAGTCAATGTATCAGGAGATAAATGTGTTTCTTCGAAACTAAACGAATTGATTGATGTAACAGATGTATACGCATTGCAGGTATATCGCAACGCTCTGGATAAACACCGTTAGCTCAAGCATACGAATGCATCGGTCAGGTCACTTGGTTTCTCGGTCGTGATATCGTTAATTAAATCCTGTAAATTCGAATTATTTTAGTATTTCTTTATATTATTTTTTTCCTTGAATTTAAAGAACTTTAAAAAATATCTTCAATCGCGATTATCTCGAAAACTAGTGGAGATAGAGAAATTTTCGTAGAGACCTTTTTTGTAGCCCTGATTCTCCTCTCAAAAAAAGGTCTCTACAAAAATTTCTCTATCTCCCTTAGTTTCCAAGATATTCCAAAAAAAATAAAGGAATGAAGTTGCTTCAATTTTTCAACTGAATTGAAAGGAGCCAATCAATAAATACCTTTTCCCCAATAATAGAACCTCCAAAATTATCCATAATTATTAAACATGAATGGGAAATTATTCTTTTGTCATGAAGAGAGGGTTCTCTTCTGCGTAGGCCCTAAAACTCCAAACGGTCACCATCGGTCACGTAACCATGGCCGCGTGGGAAATACATCCCGTGTATAGAAACCCCTCTCTCACAATCCAAAGGCATTGGCAACGTCGCAGAGGTCCTTATCGTCACCCTCGTGACTCGTTCCTTCAATATCATCCAACAAGAATCGCCCAAAATCCCACTCTTCCCTTTTTCATTCTCCTCCTCTCCCCACTTTCTCTCTCATTATTCTCAAAAATTCTTCATCTCGAAAATCCATTCGACTATTCACTCCAAAAGCATCTTATAAATCCCACCGAAAGTGAAAGTCAAAAGAGGAAACATTCATCTAACCTAAAAACGAAAAAAAACAAAATTATAAAAATTTTCCCTTTTGCATATTTCAATATAATATAACCTTTGCATTTTCAAAAGGTTTATTAACATTTGAATAATTCATTAACCATAAATTCCGTATTTATAAATATATCTTCCGAACAAACAAAAGAAATGGAAATTTCCATAGAAACCTTTTTCCTAACCAATTAAGTCCCTCCAAATGAGCCCATAAACTCATTAGTCTCCAATATATTCTCCAGAAAACAAGTGTCAAAATTAATGGAAAGTCCATATCTCACCTCTCCCCTTCATCAAAGCATTAATTACGACCATAGTCTCATGAGCCGAAAAAAGTCATCCCCAATCTGTAAAAATGACAATCCTTTAATACCAATCCAATCGTCCAGAAAAAAGCCTCCTACCTCTATCATTGCTGCTTAATGTGAAAGACAGTGACAGCGTTGCCGTTGTAATACCCATGGCTACGACCGAGAGCACCCTCGGTTTTCCCCACCAGGGGTCCATCCAGAAACGTGCAATACACACAGGCACGGGGAAAAAGAGGGACGCTTTGAGTTCTCAATGCTCAATTCCAAGCCAGGCATCTATAGGAACGACGCCTCCGCCCCCGTTGTGCGCCCGAGAGTGGATCGAGATAACGTGGGTGGGGTTGAAAAAGCGTTCGGGTCCATAACCACTGGTGCCTACCATAGCTCACTCACTTGGCTCCACACTGACGCTTTCTCTCTCTCTCTACGACTCTTTTGCCTTTTCCCCCTCCTCAGTGTGTTTAATTGGTGCCCCCGGGATGTGACACGTGGGACGCATGACTCGGACATGAGACAGCAGGTTGCGTTTTGTGGCTCTCCCCGATTGTGGCGCCATCCAAAGACGCTCGAATTATCTCGTCTTCATACTAAAAAAAAAATAAGAGGAGAAAACATGGAAAATTCAGGGACTTTGGGATCTATGTGCTCGTTATTACGATTCGTGTACTGGGATTTTTTTAAATCGAATTACTCATGACTGGGAGAAGGCTTTAAAGTTTAGAGGAAGTCTGTTAGGTGTTTTGTGAAGTTGTAGAGAGGGATGTGCAGAGTGATCACCCAGAAATGCCCCGGCTGGCTATTTGAGATACCAGTGGAGCTTCATTGCCCGCGAGGTTTCCTCCGACTCAGGGTCTTCTTGGGATTCGATTTTTTTTTTTAGCTGCATCGATCTGCCGACTATAGTTTCTATTAATGTGGATTTGCCTGATCACACTCCTGTGACATTTTTCTGGTGCTCGAGGTTTTTAACAAGAATTGGAGCCCAACGATATCTAATAATACAATTAGAATATTCCTTTCAGTCAATCAAAAAAAAAAAAAAAACGAGACAACAATACCCATTTCCTCCTCTATTATTACAAATTTATCCTATTACAATTCAATGGGAATAAAGAGAAGAAGGAAAAAATCCATCAAATTGATACCCATGTATTTGAAACCACCTGCGAGACCTCGATTCATCTCCCCTCTCTCCTCCCCTCATCCACGAGAAATAATTCCGAAGAAAAGGCATTCATTGTACCCGTATAAATACGAAGAATGAAAAGAAACATTCTCATTTTCTTCTTTTTTTTCGTTAAATTCTTAATATTATTTATATTTTCAGGGACAACGCCCAGAGCAGAGTGTAATGCAGGCACTCGAGTCACTCAATGACTCCCAGGTGAACGACTTCCTGTCTGGAATAGCCCCATTGAATTTAACAATGCGCCTCGGCGATCAGATGATGCTAATACAGCTACAACTGTCAACAGTAACACCAGCATCACCACCAGTTGGTAGTAGTGTACAGAATTCTGCATCTGGTAGTTCATTGCAGCGCAGCAATTCTCAGGTTACAAACTGTGATAATGAAGTTATTGGTTGTGCATCAACAACAACAACAACAGCGTCATCAACAGCATCACCAGTATCATCCAGCACAAATGATTCTAATAGTCAGAGAAGAAGTAGCGATGTATCGAGGAGTATGAGAATAAGTAAACAGAATGGCAGCAACAGCAACAGCAATACGTCGTCATTGATCAGTAGCTTGGCATCGGCACTTCAAGCAGCAAGCTGCAGCACAAGCCTAACCACAGCAACAACAACAACAAATCAATGTACAAGCGAACGTTCAATATCATCAACACAATCAACAAATTTAACCCAAGACTCACCTCTATCCTCACGTTTATTCTGGCATCGTCGACACCTGTCACATTATCGTCACAATCATCATCATCATCATCATCATCATCACCACCATCACCATCATCACTACCACTATCATCCACGAAATAAACAGGCAACATGCGATAATCATCAAGGCTCTACCTCATCTTCAACATCATCCTCTGGCTCTTCAACCAGCCTGAATGAACAAACACCACCATCATCACCAAATCATGATACCGACAATTGTACACCACCAAAGAAAAAATTATGCACAATGGGACATCATCATCAGAATGAAGACAGATCATCCAGCTGTGATGCCAGCTCCCAGAGTCCCAATTCATCGATTATGGGAATCAATAGTACTGGAAGAGTTGCTACTGCTACATTGGATACCAGGGCACTTGCTGAGGCATCCAGAAATCTTACGCAGAAACTTAAACAACTATCCTCTGAGGTACTCACCTCGCGGGTCGACCTCGCCGAGGTATATTTACCGAAGCCAGTTCTCCCTGTGTTATTAGATTTTTTTCTTTATGTTGGTTGAGAGGATTGTGCAGGTGGAATTTTTGTTTATTTATTTATTTCCATTTAACTCGGAAATAAAGAAATTTTACTTGCACTTTCAATTCAGGCCTTCTGTTCTGTCTTTGGAATTATGAATTAATGGAAAATTTTTGAATTCAACAGGAACATGCACGACGCAGACAAGGTGCAATAATTGAAAGCATGCATCATCATGGCAAAGGCGTTTACTCTGGGACCTTCAGTGGTACACTGAACCCAGCACTCCAGGACCGCAATGGACGTCCAAAGCGTGACATAAGCACAATTATTCATATTTTAAATGATTTACTGTGTGCAACACCAGCGGCAACTGCTGGTAACTATAGACATCATCACAGACATTCCAGTGGTCGTCAACAGTTGGCTGGTACCACTGGTGCATCCAGTCCTGGTGGTAATGGACAAGCGGTTGGTGCACAGGAAAATTCAACGCCTACTTATTCCATGGGTTTGTACATTATCATTGAATTTATTGCGGTGAGAAAAGAGGAAGAGGTTCTAGAATTTTTATGCTCATTTTGTACACTTGCAGAAGAACTGTCGAAGGAGAACGAAGCAACTAAGGGAAAAATGAGACGTCTTCGTTTAGTTATGGAGCAACGACGTGCCAAAAGAAAAGCACGAAGACAGGCACGTGCAGCACCATACACAACCCAATGGGCAGCAGTAACTCCAAATCCAGCTGGTACACACGATCCAAATACATCAGCATCAACCAATGCTAAAGAGCCACAAAATGAAACAGAGGCCACAACTGGTCCAGTTGTCGCTTGAAACACATTTATCATCGAGCGATTATCATTACTACGATAGTTCCAGATTAATTGAGAATTTTTCGAAATTAAGAAAGAAAGAATAAGTGATGAGAAGTAAATGTGAAAATGAAAATTTAAAAAAACCACCAGCCTCGAGATTTATCGACTCGCTTACAATTCCTCTGAAAAAAAAATCTAGTTGACAATAAATTGGTGGCTTTTCTTTTTATATTTCTTTTGATTATTTTGTGATGAATTTTTTCGTTTACTGGAACTATTGTTTAATGAATGTGTAATCAGTGCAATGATTTTTAAACTTGCTTAATTAATTTAAAAAAAAAATGAATGAAATGGCAGTGCTATAACAGGTGATTCTCATGAACTAATTTTGTGAAATGAGAATTTTTACATTCACGCCATTCATAAACGAGCAATTTAATGATATATTTACAGATATATTGTTTAGTCTTCTTGTCCTCCGTGATTTTTAATGATAAAAGAGAATAGAAATGAATTCATTTATTCATGGGGACACTTTTGCTATGATTAAGCTCGATTTTACGTAGTTTTTGAAATGTGAAGAAAAGATTAGGTAAACTTTAGTTAATTATTCGTATTAATTCGTCAATTGTTGATAGAGTTATGACTCTGACTTTTTTTTTTTTCTTAGTTTTCTTTTCCCCTTTTTTTTCTATTGAAAGTGTTATTTCGTATGGGAATTGTTTGATGTGTCTGACCCAAACGGGCTTTTTCTCCCTCGATCATCAGAAAATGATAAAATTGATGATTAACGAGATGGGGAAAAAGAGGTAGAGTAAACAATTAAAGTTTTTTGCCCTTTGATAATGTTTTAGTAATTATATTTCTTTGGGCCAACGTTTTTTTTTTTTTTTTCATTATTAAATGTGGGAGCTTGAATTGTTTGAATTTTTATAATTTCATTCGTCAATTTGTACGAGCGATTTTCTATGAAAGATAATGTTTGTAGTATTCGTTAATTTTTTCCTCATTTTTTTTCTTCTTGAATTTGAGAAAAAGGAAGATAAAAAACGTGAATAGTTAAGTGAATTGAGAGAATGAAGAGTATGAAATTTTTTGGAAAGAGTTATGAAATAAAACGTGTATGGGCCATCCTTTAGGTAGATTTAGAAGACCCTTAATTGCGCATAAGGTCATACTATAAATGAGTAATTAAAAAAAAAAAACACAAAAAAATGAATAAATAAAAAAAAAACATTGTATCACCCTAATAGTATACTGCCTTAGGTTATTTAGGATGAATTATTATTATTATTACTACTGTCATTATTATTGAATATTACTACAGTTTTGCAAACTGGCTCAACATTGTATCATACACACTACTGAAACACTATGAAGTACCAAAATAAATAAGATTGCTTGCTAAGTCCAATTTTTTGTATTTATTTGAAGAGAAAAGAAATTGAATATGTCTTCTTGGTTCCAGATGATTTCACTTGAAAATGGGACTGGAAAAATTGGAGAATACAAATTCCTTCAAATTCATTTATTTAAATTATTGACTAATCCTCGTTTTTTTTTTAGGTATAAATTTTTCATTCTCATAATTATTATATTCTATAAATCTACAGCAATATAAATTTTCTTCATCAATTAATTTCTTAAAATTATTACGGCAGTTTCCACGGTTTTGTGGACTGGTGTAGTTTCAGTAAATGACAAGAGCTTAAAAAAGAAGTAATTCGAAAAATTTGTTTTCATTGAGAAATTCAATATTAATCATGATTTAATCTCAATAAGATTAATTTATTCATTCTGCAGTACGTAAAATGTTAAAAATTTCATAAACTATTATTCTAATAGTGTAAATTTTATTAATCATCCAATATTAAATCATACGGTATTTAAATGTAATTTTTTTTTAAATTTATTTATGAATAGACTATTTACGGTAAATAGTTAATTGGAAGTTATGAATTATGGCACATTGCTGTACAATTTATAAATTTAATTATTAATAGTTTATGCTACGCATAAAGTAGCTTTTTCATTCACCGGTACCGTATTATCCGATTTTGGCAAATTCAGTTTTGTGTTTTACAATTAGACAATTACATGAAATAAGAAGATAAATTATCATAAATCAACATAATCATCCTAAATTTAATAATTCTCCATTTATCATCCTATCTCATTAAATTACAATAATAAATTACTCCTAAAAAATACCAGACAAAAATAGTCGCAGTCCGAAAAAAGCCCAATCAAACATCAAAGTTAAATGACAATTGGATTTTTTTCATCTCCATTGATTTCCATAAATATTGTGAGTATTCTATGAAAACCACATCACCTCAAATCTCCTTCCTATCCAAAAAATTCAATATTAAAACCTAATAAAGATTGATTTTTTTGGTAATTGTTTTCCGACACATGTGGCATGTTTTGAGTGGTGCAGAGCAGTGCTCACACGCGCCATGTCCACAGAGAAAGGCAACATTTCTCCTTCTCTCCATACAAATACTACACATGTTAGCTTCTTCTAAATCAGCGACCCTCGTCTCCAAATACCTCAGTCTCTCCAAGTCTTTGTCCTTTTCTCTCTCTTTTTTATCCTCTGTCTTGTCCTCGACTTTCCCCATTTCCTTGATTCCGGAGTGTTCCCCTAAGCCTTCAGATCCTCCGAGTGCCTCATTTTCCCTCGTCTCGACTCCCTCAGGTGTTTTGATGACATCACTGCTATTACCAGCCTCAGTGATGCCACTGGCAGTTGGTGAGCCTTCAATCTCCAGGATATCGTGTCTCCTGTGTCTAAAATTGACGTAAGACATGAGTGAATCACAAATTCCCTCATCTCTCTCAGTCAACAAATCAAAAGGTAATTTCCCTTTGGTATTCTTCGAATTAATAAGGAACATACCGCTATTATTATCATAACTAATTAAAAAACAACTTAATACTAATTCAGTTGGTCCATTATTTTCCGCAAGATCATGCCAAATAGCACTGATCATTGGTGAATCTCTGTTACTTTCTTGTGTAGGAACTATCGGTGGTTGATGACGACTCTTTGCTATAGCAATATGTAAAATATTATCACCGTCCTCATCAACCGCTCTTATATCGGCATTGTGCTTCAATAGTAATTCAACGAGTGACCAATGACCCTGGGAAACAGCGAGATGAAGCGGCGTTTGCCTGCGATTATTCCGCAGATCGACATTGGCTTTGCCGCCTGATTCAGAGACAAGAATTTCGGATACTTCACGATGACCGTTCAGAGCTGCTAAATGAAGTGCTGCGAATCCATCGTCTTTTTTGATGTCTACTAGGTGCTTGATGCGGGTCATCAATTGTCTCGTTGCGTATGCATTGCCTTTTAGTGCAGCATGGTGAAGGACGTTGAAGCCTCTTTTATTCTTTAACGTAAAGTCGATTCTCTCGCAATTAATTAGTGAATCAATTATGTCTGTTGTGTCTTTGCCAATTGCGTCATGGAGTGCTGTGTCACCGTATGAGTCTTGGAGATTGACGTTGCAGTTGTGACGCAGGAGGACTTGGACACAGGCGGAGTTCTGCTTGTTCACGGAAACGTGGAGAGCTGTGCAGCCGCTGTTGTTTACTGCGTCTATCGGTGCTCCACGGTTCAAGAGGAACTCCATGACTCCGGCCTGATTGCCGAAGGCTGCGTAATGCAGGGGTGGATCTCCGTCCTCGTCCACTGCTCGGAGAGAAGCACCCGCTTCCAACAAGAGAATACACAGCTCACGGTTGCCCTGATGTGCTGCCACTTGCAGACAGGTCTTTTTACCACCACCAATACCACTTGGTCGTGCATCAACACTGCCTGAATACTTCCGGAGGAACTCTCGGACGGACGAGAGACCAGCCTCGCCACGTGCTGCGTCCCGGAGAAGCTTCTCCACTTCGATTGCTGCACCATCCGGTGGTGATGGGATGCCTGGAGGTAGAAAGAACAATTTTTAAATTACCTATCTACTTTATTGTAGCATGTTTGAAGGAATTATTTTCCCACGATACTCACTCGGTGCTTGATGATGATTCAACTCAGCCTCCTGCCTAGAATTGGAAAGTTTAGTCACACTCAGAGGATTAAACGTCCACGTGTGCCCTTCGAGTGTGACCCTGAGGTCACCATCTGGATAAATCTTTATGACTTTTCCTGTTTTCCCAAGTGCCTATTATAGAGAAAAAAAAATAGAATCATTAAATATTGGAATTTATTTCCATCTGAAAGAGGATATAATTCATCAATTATTCATGCGTCATTAAGACATTAAAAATTAAACTCACACTCTTCATAACATCAATCCATTCGCCATGACCCTGCTGATAATTTTTAACAGCAGCAGCATCACTCTTAACTTGTACAATATCACCCAGTGAAAAAACTTCTTTGCTGATAACTTTCATCAGTGCCTTTGGATGAAAAGTCCATCGATTATTACATCCTTCATACTGCACTCTAATGTCACCCTTATCAGTAACCCTGTGAACAGTTCCAACTTTTCCAATGTACTCAGCCATTCTTGGATTCCAGCCTCCATGACCTGTCTGCATTTCCTTCAGTGTCTCAACGTCCCTGAGGACTTTGACCTTGTCACCGACATTGAATATCAAGTGACATGGACTAGAATTACTCGTGACAACTGTCTGTCCACTAACATCACCATCAGGCATTGTCATAACCGGTTGTCCAAGTACTGGTAAGTGTTCCTTGTAGTAATTACCACTTGTAGCTTCCTCGATATAACAAAGATCAACACAACCCTTGTAGCCTAAACGATAAACATTCGTGCTACCCGATGACCATGTTACAGTTGCCACTGAACGACTGCTCTCATTGTCCCATCCACGTATGTCAATAACTCTGCCAGTTTTACCAGGTCCACCATCTTGATTGCCCCATTCCCAGTCTGGGCCTCTCACTACTTTTGCGCCGATGAATATACCCTTTAGGGGAATTTTCGTGCAGCCTTCACGTGGGGTCAACTCAACTCTGAATAAAAAAATTGAGATAATGTGTTTATTTCTTTCTTAAAGAATATATGGACATCGAGGAAAATGAAGGAACTTACCCAACTGTGTTAGCAGTCTGAAACCTCTGAAACGCATGACTGAGATCATGCACATCGTCCATGTAACATTGAGTACAAAGATCGTAATCAAAACACTGTGCACACTTCCATCTAATACCGACGATTCCGTGTCTCTTGCAGCCATCACAAACAATATTATTGTGCTGCACACCAGCTGCCGCATTATCGAATACTAATAAATCATAGTAACCCTGATATCCGATTCTGTAATTACTTCTTGAACCATGATCCCACTGGACAATTACAGTTTTATCTGGTGTTTTGTCGGTTGAATTTGTTGAGCTTGTTGTACCATTAACTTGGGGCAATGGGGGTTTACCAATTTCAACAATTGTACCAGCATGTCCCTCACCACCGTCCTGATCTTTCCATTTCCAATCGAAGCCACGGACAACTCGCAAACCCACCTCCAACATCTCCAATCTCTTTTATCTGAAAAATCAATTGTTTTTAATTAATTGTTTTTACAGAATTTTATCCATTGCTTCAATGATTCGTGAATATCTCGGAAATTAAGGGAGATAGAGGAATTTTGGTGGAACACTTTTTTGTAGAGAATTTTAAGAGCTACAAAAAAGGATTCTTGCAAAATTTTTCTATCTCCCTTAGTTTCTGAGATATTTTAAAAAAACTGGTGACAAAGTGAAATTCATTTTTCTGATTTTTTGTCTCTACTTTTTCCACTGAATTTTCAATTCACGTGATTCTCTTGGAAAACTGTTTTTCCTCTCTATGAATCATCGCAGAAACACTGGACTACCACCTCAGAAGCAAAGAATTTCATCTCTTCTCCCATTTCCCTTAAACAGTAAAACAGCAAAATGGAATAACACTTGAATAATACTCTACAATCTATAAGTAGAAATGTGTAACGTGCGATGACGAATTTCTGTGGTATTCAACTCCCCCAGGAATTTCATTAAATTGAAAAATTCCCATCTCAAGCAATTGCACAAGAATCAATGCAAAATTTCCACGATTTCCAACGACAATCAGAGCACAATTTCCTGATGAAAAAATCATAAAAATTATTACAACACTCATGCACTTCAACATACCTCCTATTGTCTTCACCAAAAACTAATAATAATTAATAAAAAATAATTTAATAAAATTATTTCAATGTTATCATAGTGTCAAGTCAATGAATTCTGTACTCATGTAAATGCACTTTATTTCTGATATTCCACAAAAATAGACAGTAAGTGAGTAAATGTGTTTGGCTTTTATTCAAAAAAATAAGAGAAAAAATGTAATTCACGGCAGACATTACTAGGATTAATATTGGGGGTAATTTATGGGGAATTTTCACAGAAGCGTCTGTCGTTGTCGTGTGGGTGAACTATGAATTTATTTTTTTTCTGTAAAAAATAGATGTGGCTCATGTGTTATCGATCCAGCAGTTGACGTTGAAGAAACAAGAAAACCGGTAATTTGTGATTTTTTTTTATTGATGAATGTGCCTCCGTCAATTGTCAATTGAAACCCTTTTTTTTATGATGACAATGAGTCATTTGTGTACTTGAAGAGATTGAGGAAATTGGAGACTTCATTTCCGCTCCAAAAACCGAATTATTCCCATTTTCTTTTAGGCAATGAGTCATTGTCATTAATTGTTGACATTTGGAGATGACAGGTTTGTTCGATAACATTGTTGACGATTTTCATGTGTTTGCAGAGACTCGAGAGGAATTGCTGATGAATCTGAGGGAGAACTGTTTTCAGGTTAGATCAAGAGATAAAACACAGGAGTCAATGGATTTTTCACTTTTTCTAAAATATCTCGGAAACTAAAGGAGATACGTCCTTTTTACCCTAATTCATTTTTGTAGAGAATTTCAAGAGCCACAAAAGTCCATTAGGGTGAAAAAGACGTATCTCCATTGGTTTCAGAGATATTTGCGAAAAACTGTGGGTTTATCTAAGAAATTGTTTTTATTTAGTGTCGAAAATGAAATATGCAACATCTCCATCGACAAGTCGGTGCAGTTCACCTGTAACATTCAGTTCTTCACCGCTACCAACACCAATCACATACAGGTATTGAAAAAATTCACGAATTGTGATTTATCATTGGATTTCATCATCAATTCATAATTACAGACACAATTGCATGGGTGCAGCAACAAAATGCTACAAATACTTGAGGAAATTATTGAAATTCGAGCAAATGGATTTTGAGTTTGCAGTCTGGCAGATGATTTTTCTTCTTGTATCACCACAGAAGGTTTATAGGAATTTTCAGAATCGAAAACGTAAGAATATTTAAATAAATCTGTGTATGAGAATTGAATTAGGAATTAATTCGATTATTTTTCAGAGACAAAACAACAATTTGCGAGGGACGATCCAGCATTCCTTGTACTCTTAGGAGGATGTCTCCTCATAACGTCAATCGGCTTTGCTGTAGGCTTAAGATTAACATTCTTCCAATTTTTTAAGTTTTTCTTGTACACAATGTTCGTAGATACGATTTTCATTGGGCTGTGTGTGGCTACGATATTCTGGTAACTAAAACTGTCTAAAGCCTCTAAATTTTCCAATTCTTCAACGAAAAATTCAATTTTTTAGGTTTGTAGCTAATCGTTACTTACGATCAGACAAAACCCAAGATGTTGAGTGGGGATATGCCTTCGATATTCACCTGAATGCATTTTTCCCACCTCTGGTGATAGTAGATTTTTTCCAACTCTTCATTTATCATGGTGAGTCAATTCATCCGTAAATTCTCAATTAATTGGAGAATTCTTCAATTAATTCATGTTTTTACTTGACAGCTGTCATCAGTTCGGATTCATTCACTGCCAGATTCGTTGGGAATACATTCTGGCTCGTAGGAGTTGCTTATTATATTTATATCACATTTTTAGGATATGCCAGTGAGTAGAAGAACAAAATTATCAAAATTATGAAATGATTGTTAAAAAAAAACAAAAATAAAAGACATTAATTCTGTTTTAGGCGTTGAAATACTGCATCGAACTGCTGGAATTCTTTGGGCACTGCCTGGTGCTCTTTTAATCTACATAGTTTTCCTCTGTGCCGGGATAAATGTCACTAAAGAAGTCATGTCACTTTATTATCACAGAGTGACATGAAAAACAATTGGTGAAATTCAATTAAATTGAAATTATTGAAAAGGACATAATTTTTCATTGTAAAATTAAAAAGTACTGATTATATATTTTTGTATGTAGTTAATTTGTCAATAACTTTCTAGTAATGTGAGTAAAAAAAAAAGAAGCAGAATCCCAGGATTTTTTTACTTTAGTAAGTTAATCATTTATTATCTATTTTCTTTTTTCTCTCTTTTTTTCCTCCTTTTTGCTTGTAGATAGAAATTTGTTTTTTTTTTTTTTCATATTGTTACAATTTTTTTATGTATAATTATAATATCAGAATGTTACATTCTATTCAACTTCCTTACTTATTTTTCCATGTACTTCTTATTCAGGAAAAACATCAATTTCAATTACATAATGGTTCAATTCTTTTGTTTAAATTGATAAAAGAAAAATAAAGAAAAATGAAAGAAAAAAGGCATAATACCGAGAAAAATTGCAGTATTTTATAATTAGAGAGCTCATTAATTAGCATATGACCTGAATGAAGCAACTCGAATAATTATTTCTGAATTCAACAATTTCCATTGTTTTTTTTTTTTTTTTCATTAATTAAATACTTATTTCCATTGTGAATTGTTACAAATTATTCAGTGTAAATCCTAAAAAAAATAATAATATAGAAGAAACATGAAATAATTTTATAATTTATTTTTAAAATATTTTATTTATATTCACAGTGCAACTGAGCACTAATTAGAAAGTGAAGTCAATTATTATATTCCATAATTCATCAGAATCAAACACAATTGAAACCTCTTCCAAAAAAAAAAAAGTGAAAATTAAACGGAGAAAAAAATTATTACAGACCAAAAAGAAAAAAAATCAATGAATTATACATTTTTCTTTTCATTCCATTCTAATTACTTCATTAATCCAAATGGTAATAACAGTTCCAGTTTGTCCCAGAATCACTCGAAATTACGTATTACTGTTTTTACTTCTCAAATTTCATTATTCTTTTTTTTCTCTCTTTAACAGTCTCGTAAGCTCTTGGAGTTATTGAACTTAACCACATGCAACAAAAAAAAAGGGGGTGAGAATCCTCAATAATTCAATCATCGAGGGTCTGCGATAATAAAAAATTAGCAGCAAGATTTTCGTTCTTTTCACAGGCAAAATACGCCTGCAATGCAAGATGCTCTGAGAAACCTAATGCTTTGAGCCTCTCTATTGCCTCTCTGTCTTGTGGTGATACTTGAATAACACCAGCTCCTGTACCAGTTCCCCCAGTTGCACCACCACGTGCTGCTCCACCAGTTGGTGATAATGCTGGAGCTCCTTGAACTGGAGCACCACCAGCTGCTGCAGCTGAATAATTAAGAATAATAATCAAATAAAACTCTAATTAATTAATTAAATTATCCTTACCAGGTTCATTAAGCATACGAACAAAAGCCTCTTGATTCTGTGAAATAAGTTGAAGTAATGCAGGATTTGATTGTCCAATTTGTTGAAGGACAGCATTGAGTAATTGTGGATTTTGTTGTATAACTTGACGCATCTGTTGGAATTGTGGCTGTGTCCTCAAAAATGCCAGTGGATCCTGTCCACCTTGTTCAGCTAAATTCTCCTGTCCCTCTGGTGGATCGACCTCGGGTGGATCCTCGAATAATTGAGCTGGGATACCAGTCAGTAGATATTCAACGGCTCTGTCGGGATTATTGAAACTAGCACGGAGTGCTTGCTCAACTTGCTCACGCTCGTAGCCCATGTCCATGATATTGTTTACCATTGTATTGTACTCTTCACCCATGAGGAGTGCACTCTCCGGTTGACTTCGTGCATCAGCTGCTGCTGCTGGTGGTTGGTCAGTTGCTACTGGGGTTGTACGAGCTGCTGCTGGGGCCTGAGCTGCGGGAGGATTCGAGGCTGCTGCTGATGATGCACTGAGAATTTAATTCCAATAAAACGCTTTATTTTTATCAGATGATTGACAATGATTTTTTTAGAATATCTCCGAATCTAAGGGGAATAGGAGAATTTGTGTAGACACCTTTTTTGTAGAGAATTTCAAGAGCCACAAAAAAGGTCTCTACAAAAATTTCCATATCTCTTATAGTTTCTTTGTATAAAGGGAAATTACCTAGTTGTTGACTGATCTTTACTCTCCTCAGGCTGACTCTCACTGGTTGCAGTTGAACTTGCAATTTTTGGCTTTGTAACCATTACTACAATGAATTTTTTCTCATCAATATTGTACTCACTCAGTGGATGATCATCTGTCAATATTTTTCCTGTAAAAATAATTATTTAAGGAATCATTTAAATATTGTAAGAATAAGGGGAACTTTTCACTCAAAAAAAGATTCGACAAATTAATAAATATGCAGTTGTGATAATTATATTACAAATGGTGAATTTAATAAGTGAGGTTATGTGAATTATTTTACCCGCATATATGAGTTTCTGATGCTGTGCTGGCCATTCTTTTTGTGCCTCAATTTTATCTTTGAGCTCTTTCACCTAATCAATGAAACATTAATCATTAAATTAATAATTATCATATAATTAATGTTTTAATGTTTAAATAATATAATTTACCGTTTTTGATGGATCAATTTCAACAGTGAAAGTTTGTTGCTGAAGATTTTTCAACGTGATAATCATCTTAAAAATCCTGATATTACAAATCACACTAATTACTACTAATTACTAAAAATAATTTCTCTTATTATTCAGTATTAAAGTATTAAGGAAACGAAAAAAAAAGGACAACTTCACTTAATTATTTTTTCCTTTTTTTTAATATAAATTTCTGTCCTTTTGAAAAATATTCTTAGTGACGATGAGTCGGCACTGAACAGCAGTGCCCAGGGTGGGAATACTTGTAATCAAGCACTTACAATACACTATTTTTTGAATGTATTGGTGAAATTTGTGGGAATATGAAGATTCACGAGTTTATGATTGTGTTGGTATTGCAGAATCAACCAAAACATGGTATCTCGACTCCCATTGGTCCATTCAGTCCCGTGACGCCAATGGTCGCTGAATGGAAATGCAGCATTGTTCATAAATTCGCATATAAAATATGGAATTTTCTGACAAGTCGATTTTCAATGAGTTTTTTAAACATATCTTGGAAACTAAGCGAGATAGAGAAATTTTTGTAGAGACCTTTTTTGTAGCTTTGAAAATTCTCTACAAAAAAAGTATCTACAAAAATTTCTCTATCTCCTTTAGTTTCCGAGATATCTTCGAAAAACAAATCCTAGAATATTAAAACCTTTAGTTTCAAATTTTGAAGGATGGCGCCACTTTCAACGCCCTTCGAATGACATTGCTCGACAGTACAAAGTCGTGGTAAACGTTAGTGCTCATCTCTCCACACTTTCCAACAATTTCATAGTATTATTCAATTACCAAAACTGACATTCATCGAGTTATAAAATAATTTTATTAAAAAACCTCAAATTTTCCATTTTCGTTCAATTAAAAGTGAGAATAATGGCGTTGAATAAACTCAGTATTGACAAAGTCGATATCGCCGGCAAAAGGGTTCTGATGAGGTACTTTTATCGATTCACTCATTCCCTTACATAAATCTGATAATAATAATAATTTTAAATTTTAGAGTCGACTTCAACGTTCCCCTGAAAGACGGAAAAATCACGAATAACCAGAGAATTGTAGCAGCATTGGACACTGTTAAATATGCACTCGAGAAAAAAGCAAAATCAATTGTTCTCATGTCGCACTTGGGACGTCCGGATGGCAACAAAAATATGAAATACACATTGAAGCCAGTTGCTGACGAACTGAAGACTCTTCTCCAACGTGAAATAACATTCTTGGATGATTGTGTTGGACCTGCAGTTGAGGCTGCATGTGCAGATCCAGCAGCAGGCTCAGTAATTCTGTTGGAGAACCTGAGATTCCATTTGGAGGAAGAGGGAAAGGGCGTTGATGCTAATGGAGCCAAGGTATATCCACAAAATAATAAAATAATACGGGAAAATCTTGAATTATTTATTTTTAAGAAACTGAAGTTTTCAGACAACTTGACTTCTTTTCATCATCAGTTTTTTGAAGATATCTCGGTAACTAAGCGAGATAGAGCTATTTTTATAATAACCTTTTTTGTTGCTCTTGAAATTCTCTACAAAAAAGGTATCTACGAAAATTTCTCTATCTCACTTAGTTTCTGAGATATTTTAAAATTTGTCTGGAAATTTAATTTTCGTTTATTTTTAACATTGAGTCATTTCTTTCCAGGTTAAAGCGGATAAAGCAAAGGTCACAGAATTCCGAGCTTCCTTGAGGAAACTCGGTGACGTTTATGTGAATGACGCTTTTGGAACTGCTCATCGTGCCCACAGCTCCATGATGGGCGATGGTTTTGACGTTCGTGCCAGTGGATTCCTTCTGAAAAAAGAGCTTCAGTACTTTGCTAAAGCACTGGATAATCCGGAGAAACCATTCCTTGCAATTCTTGGTGGTGCCAAAGTTGCTGATAAAATACAATTGATTAATAATTTATTGGATAAAGTTAATGAGATGATTATTGGCGGTGGTATGGCATATACTTTCTTGAAAATCACCAAAGGAATGAAAGTAATTACTTTATTTATAATTAAATATTCTTCTCCTGAAATATTCACATAATCATCATAATTAATTTAATTACAGATTGGTAATTCATTATTTGATGAGGAGGGTTCAAAAATAGTGAATGAACTTTTGGAGAAAGCAAAGAAGAATAATGTTCAGGTACACCTGCCAGTTGACTTCATCACAGCAGATAAATTCGCTGAAGATGCAGCAGTTGGTGCAGCTGATGTTGAATCTGGAATTCCTGATGGCTGGATGGGTCTCGACGTTGGGCCAAAATCGAGGGAGCTTTTTGCTGGTAATTATTTCTTATCCAAACATCCAAATTAATTCAATCAGACTCGATAATTCCTCTGTTTATCTTGCACTTTTCAGACCCAATCAAAAGAGCAAAAGTAATCGTTTGGAATGGACCAGCTGGTGTCTTCGAATTTGAGAATTTCAATAAAGGCACAAAGGCACTGATGGACGGTGTCGTTGAGGCAACGAAAAAAGGTGCCATCACCATTATTGGCGGTGGTGACACAGCAACATGCGCTGCAAAATGGAAAACTGAAGACAAAGTCAGTCATGTGAGCACTGGTGGTGGTGCTAGTTTAGAATTGTTGGAGGGAAAAGTATTACCAGGTGTCGATGCTCTCTCACCATCATCCTAAACATTTACAGAATTATTTTCAGAACATTATAGAAAGTGTTCACAGAAAATATATCCATTGTCTTATTGACATTGAATAAGTAAAGAGTCTATTGTAAATGTAAAAAAAAAGCGAATTAAAAAGTACACATAGATTGTGAAAAGAATAAACGTGAATATTGAGAGAACAAATAATGCATTAAAATGAAGAAATGTCAGATATTGATGAATTATTCATAAAAATATTTACCGTAATTTTTTTATTACTAAAAAATTCCATTTTACTCCTTTTTCACCCTAGTTTTCATGAAATCATAATTTAATAATTTCGTGTAAAAATTAAATAGCAAAAACCACTTTAAATACAATGATAAATAGTCATTTTCATTTAATTTTTTATAATTAAATGAGAATAATTATAATTAAAACAATAACGAAATAATAATTAAGTTCCATGGTACTCAATATGGAATAAAAGAGGCAATGAATGTTAGGAACAGAATCAGGCACTTGATTCGAATTTAGTGCATTCATTACCACTTATCCATCACTAGAGTACCTGAAAACGTTAAAATAAAAGAAAAAGAATAACTATGAAAGAAAATGATACTCTACGTCAGCACAATGCAGTCACAAATTCTATGTACAATTTGATGCATGGTAGAATCCATCAGTTGCACGTAAATTTTAATTATTTCATTTATCACATGACGTTACAATTTTGTGGATCAACTCCTGGTGGTAACGATGGCATCATCGGATTGCCATCATTATCAAATTGGAATAGACTCGTTTGTTCACCAACTAGTGCTTCTGGTGGTTGTCCACAATTTTGCATTTCCTGCATGAGACCGAGGATTTTTTCAAAACGTTGATTCTTCACTTGATCGGAGTCGTCATCCTTCTCTTTCTCCAATTCTGTGCAAACCTGATGAATTAAAAATAATAGAATTATTGAATGGAGTTAAAATCTTGAAATCTTTCAACAAAAAATGAATTATTTCACCTTTTTCATTAAATCGTACTGTTTAGTGAATCTCGTGCGATCCTCTTCCGCTAAATCGTCCTTCTGCTCCTGCAGCCATGCAGGATACTTGTCCACCAATTCTTTGAGTGATGGATAGAGAATTTCCTTCGATAATAATGACTGCATCATGCCTTGCATAAAAGGCAGGATTTCATTCCCTGATTCATTGAGCGATGTCTGACCGAACATTGCTGCCAAATCGGCCTCAGTGAGTCCTGGACTGGCATTCTGAATGAATAATTAAAAAATTGGTAAATACAAACAGAGAATTGAGAATTTATTTTATTATTATACCTGTAAAGTTTCAGATGTCGCAGATATGTCTTTCAGTGCTTGTGCAATTGCTGCTTGGAATTCACTTCCTTCTGGGTTCGATGGGGTGTTATTAGTTATCGCATTTGCCACAGTTTGTGCCATTTTTTGTAAGGATCCACTGAATTCACCGTCACCACCTGAATCCAAAAAAAATCTATTTTCACACTTGATTATTATGTAAAATCGGCTCAGCTTTTCAATGGAATCATCAAAAAAACGCTATCTCCAACCGTTCAATCAGAATGTCCATTTTACCCCCATTTACCCTATATTACCATTTTCAAGTAAATTCTGTAGATTTTTCTCAAACTGGTCAGCTGTTTGTTTGATAAAATCCTGAGACCATGTCTCATCTACAAGTTCTTCCACTGATTCATCAACAACTGGATCCGGTGTTTCATCTGTATTGTCCTTTTTTGCCGATGGCTTTGGTAATTTGTTGAAATCTTCCAAGGCGCCTGAAAATTAAAATATAATTCTGAAGAGGTGAAATAGAAGAAATCTTCCTGACTACTCTCATTGAAATATCTCGGAAACTAAGCGAGATAGAGCAGTTTTGCAGTGAACCTTTCTTGTAGAGAATTTCAAGGGCTACAAAAAAGGTTCAGAGCAAAAAAGACGTATCTCCAATGGTTTCGGAGATATTCTTGAGAAACTATTGAATTGAAACAAAGACGAAATTTAATTTAATTTTTAAAAAAATATGAACATTGTATGATCTCTCGTATATTCCGAGATATTTTTTTTTGAGACTAATTGTAGAATCGAATAGACTCCGGATTCTGCAAGTTTTTTTAGCCCGAGCCAACTAGCTTTTTGAACTTTCCGAGCTATTTACGTGAAAAAGTTTATTTTCGGAAACGGAAGAAATTTTCCGAAATTTTTAGCTCCCTCATAAAGCCCAACGTTTTTTTGAAATCGTAATAAAGTCACGAGTACAAAAAATACATCAGTCCCTAAAAAATTTCAATTATACTGTGTAATAATAATTCTAATAAATCTGTATTTTATTATAATATAATTACACTGGTTGAAAGCCAGAGATATGAAATTTTTTGGCTTCCTATTTTTCATTTTTTATTAAAATAGGCCAAGGCCTTAACCAACGTAAAATTCAATAGTAATCTTTAAAAAAGTGAAAAATAATTTTTTTTAACAGTGAATAAAAAGTAACTGTGAAAATTGGATGTGTGAATTATTTCAACTCAACGCAGGTAAATTATCGCAGTGAGTAATTATCACGATAATGATAATTTAATTAAATTATCTCATGAATGTTGAGAAAGAAAAATATTCTGCACCTTTAAAATCAGAAAAATCCAAATTAAAAAAAGTAATAAACACATTATTTAGAAAAAATAATATCTAAATAATTCCTGAATTAAATTTTTATTTTTATATTCTCATAATTATTAATTATTCAACTAAATCCATTTATTATAAAATTATTTACATAATTTAAAATTGAACTTCAACCTGCTGATGAAGAATAATGATGAAAAAAAATTCCTTGAGAATTCAATCTGTCAATCGACATATATATTCATCAATGTTTTGAATCCTACTGAATTTTACGTTATTTATATTCAATTAATATACTAACTGTTCAACAATTCATCCAACTCAGCATCAGTCTCTTGATCCCCAGATTTTTTGCCCTCCGACATTTTCGCCTTATTATGGATCAGCTGTTGCGAATAGAGGAATGAAGTACACACGAGAATTATAAAATTCGAGATGAGAGAGTGTGTGAAACAATTCCAATAGTTTCTGGAGTCTCCGTTAATGGCGCTGGTATTGGGGCGGGAAATATGAATGTGAAATCATGAAAATAAATTCACATTTATGACCAAATTAAGAAGAATCTTGTGGCCAATAAAATTCACGTATTTCCCATAGAACATTATGCCATTGGCCAAAACCAAGATGACACAATACTCCATGAGTGCGAGTGAGAGGTCCAGGGAAAACCCAATCGCCCTTTATCTTTTTTTCTCTCTCTCGCACAATGCGTGGGGTATTACAAAGTTCAAAATGAAGAAATAAATTAATGACAAAAATAGAGAATTAATTCATTTAAATGCGGAATTAATGATTTACAGGAAATTGAAGTTGTTTACACTATAAAAAATCTCGTTTATCCTAAAATCCATAAATTTTCAAAATATATTTTTTTGTTTTCTGTAATTTGTGGAAATTCATCCTACGTGACTATCAGCAAAAAGTATTTCCCATTTTACCAAGTATTCTCTTATTTGGCACGGAAACAACGCCGTCGAATGATAAATGCCTCAGAGATTTGTAATTTCCATGAAAAAGAATTAATTTGACAGTGATACTTGATGAGAAAACGAGAAATCACACAAATTTTCTTATAAACTAGTGGGCGTATTTAAATTTAGTGAATGGGAGCGATGACCTTACGAGACAAAGTCGTTTGTGAAATATAATGCAGCAATAATGTGCAGAGGATGAATTAACTAAAAAATAATAAATTACAATTAATTTTAAATTACAAATGAGAGAACTTTTCAAGTGCTCAAGGTCATGCAATTGAATATGCTGAATGCTTGAGCGTTATTTCGAAGTGAGGAAAGAAAAATGAAAATTCACGAAGAAATCCTCAAGTTTATAAATTGTTCCTCGATTGCCCCGGCGATTCGAAGAGCCAGTGTTCAACACTAAACTAAACATGTGCAGACGTCACTAACGTTTTGGCTTTAATGTTGAGAGCAGGCCACCGACACCGCTTCTGGCCTCTTCAGTCTCAGTTTCACATCCAATGTATTCGTGGAATATATTTTAATTTCGAATTATGAATAATTGCGTCAGTGATCAATATTAATTGTTTCTCTTCCATGATCGAGGATTGAAGTCTTCTTTATCTCCAGTGAAAGTGACTCATTGATTGATTTATTGCAATGAAGTGGTACGTGATTCTTTAATTCAAATGTTGATTCATGCACTTGATTGGCGAGATTTTTCATGTGTTCAAGTGATTGTGATTGAGAATCCAATGGAATTTGAAGATTTTCATTTTTCTTCAATTATAGTCATGAAGAATCACACACTCGAATCATTGACAGGGTCTATATTTTAAACTGTTTTCGTTGTCATGAACTAGTTGGCCCAAACGAATGACCCTTGCAAAACGCTTTCATAACACTTTACACTCATTATCCGGTGTGACCCAATCAGAAACTATGAGGAGTCACATGTGCTCAGGGTGATGAACGATATTAATATTCTTTTGTTGATGTCGCTTAAAATATACCTGTGAATGAATCGAGACGTCAATTAATTTATTTTCTCATCATGGGATCAATAATGATTCGATTGAGCCTGTCGAGGGAATTTTTTTCAAGATTTTTTAGAATTCCTCTGGAAACCTACGCACTCCGGAAATATTTAAAAGAGGAGAGACAATTTTTTTTCCTGTAAAAAAAAAATTGTAAATAATTGTTTCTGGTTGAAAGATATTTACAGAGGAATTCGATTTACCTTTGATTTTTATCAGTTCTCTCTCTGAATTCCTCAATTCCTCACAATCACATTGGCAGAACAATTTACATGAGTTTATTTAACTCGTCTGCCGGATTTTCTATAAGTAGAAAAATAAAATATATGATTCATCGAAAATTGATCAGCCAATAATTCAGTAAAAGTGATTTTTTTACCCTTGAATACCTTATACCGATTTCAATAAAACAGTGAAATCTTCAGTGTGCTAAATATATATTATTGATTTCTTTTTTTCTTTTCAGGAGAAAAAAATTATAACATCAAAATAACAAAATATCGCGTGATCAAAAGAATCTCTTGAAAATCAACCTCAACTACTGAGAATTTATTTTTAGTTAAAAAAAAAAAAAAAAAAAAACGATTCATTTCAATATCATCAATCATTTGTGATTGTCTCTCGATGCATGATAGTTCATACAATATGAAAAATTGATTTTTCACTTTATTTATAAAGTAAAGTGTAAAAATAAACTTTTCTCAGGATTATTTTTTTCTTCATAATGAAGCCCATCAATATTCAATAGAGTTCAGAATATTGTGATAGAAAAAAAACCCTTTAAGAATTAATTAATTAATTAATATATAATTAAAGAAAATGTGCAAACCTTCAAGTTTCATAATTTCATAAATCCGTGATTTTTCCGTTATTATTCGAAACAATAATATTCAAAAACTCCTCCAATCCCGCCGACAATTGTCAAGGTCTCTCTCTCTCTCAATTTCTCATTTCTCCTTTTCTCGACATAATTACAAAAGAGCCTATGCCTCTCAGATCCTCTCCAGTCCTCTAAAAAAATAAAAAACCAAGAAAATTAATAATTATCTCGATATCTCCCTTCAACACATTGTACAATGTAAATTTTCATGTTGTGTGTGCGCCTTGGAGGATCGATCGTGTGCTGCGTGGGTGTCGCCATCACACGACGACACGGCCAATCGCTGTGCATGCGAGAGTGAGAGAGACGGCCATAGTGAGTTTTGTCTACAAATGAAGATGGCCGCCGTAACGGGGTTCAACTAGTTTGACGGTGTTTCGTGCGGTTCTCGCGCGAGCACCGCGGCCACCGCGATCACCATCAAAGGTTTTTTTTTTTTCAAATCCTAATCCTCTATCGTAAATTACAGGATAATCAATTTTTTTTAGTACAGAATACTTGTAAAACTTCGATCAACGTGAGAGAAAGAGAGAGAGAGAATCACTGACTTGTCATTACTAGGATATAAAGCCACAAGGATTTACACAAAAGTAATGAATAAATGTGCTTGGGATTAAATTACGTGTAAATAATAATAATCGTAAGAATTCATTCATAATAATTAGAAATAGATAGAAATTAAACGTGATTAAATGATTAATGAGTCAGAATCGTTGAGATACTAGTGGCAATAAATTGATTATTTTCAGAGGCTCCATGAAGGAATTAAGTGGAATAAAATTGAGGATTTCTCTTTTTTTTTTTTAGTGGATATTATCCTTCGTTTATTTGATCTTTTATTTTTTTAGGCAATTATACTGGGGAATAGTGGAGAGTACTTGGACGATTATTTTCCATAAAATTCGAAAGTTCAATTATTGAAAGACCCTTGTGCTGATGATTATTTGATTGAAAATGAAAAGGAAAAGTTACGAGTTACTTGGAGTAAGGGCTGTGCGGGGGTGTATCGTTTGTGTGTGAGGCACAGTTATGTAGTGGCACAACCCCTCTCCCACCCTTGTCTCCTCCTCTTTGCCCCCTTGCTTGTAACTTGACTGCACCCTTTGGCCACACGCAATCATGGCTGCCTAAAATGGACCGAGCGCGTTTTTTTTCCACAATTTTCTTTAAAACTTTGGAAAAAAGGAGATTCGAGGGAAAAATACTTTGATATTCTAGGTTAACGTGTAAATTATTGACTTCTAGGTTATAACACTTGGTATTGATTATCAAAAAATCATGAATTTATTGTTACACCTACACGTACAAGTGAAAGTTGAGAAAAAATACGTATTTAACTTACTTCAACCCCTATTTCTACCTGAGAACTGTCATGGCAGACAGAGTTCAGGGGAGAGGGTTGAATTGAACTTGAATTTATTTATTTTACTGATGTTTTGGTAATTTATTTTTATAGGCATTCGAATCATCCGGGAAAATTGGTGCTAAGGCATGTAGGTGACGAGAGTACTGATCAGAATAACAACATTACGATGACGAGCGAGGATTTGTTGCAGCCGGGCCATGTGGTCAAGGAGAGATGGAAAGTTGTGAGTTTTAAACAATTTTTTTCATTCATTTATTCGGAAGAATATTTCAGAGTCATTGTTTTTGTAGATTTTATTCAATTCTACGAATAAAGATATCAGACTCGCTATCAGTCATAGATTTCGAGATATATTCCGAAACTGTAGAGAGAAATAAAATTCGAGTGTTTCTTGAAATTATTTAATATCTAGAAACAAGATATTTGTCTAAAATTGAAATTTGTTAGAAGCTTTTGGAGAAATCAAAACTTTCCTTATTTTATCTGAGGGCTATAGAGTAATTGCTGTATTAATCCTTTTATAACTCTGATTTCGCTCAATAACAAGGTTTATCGAGAAGAAAAATCGCTATCTGTAGATTCTGAGATATTCTGGAGACTCTGATAAAACAGTATTTTAGCACGTAACCCATGATACTCCTAAAAATTCATTTGAAATTGTATATTACGATGAATCGAGAGAAATATTGGAGATAGAATTCTTTCGACGATTCCATCGGAAAGCTGAGAAAATTTTAGGCGGAAAACATGTGTCAAAATTAATTTTTTCGGCTTTTTTGGAAATTCGATTTTTTTCATCCAGATTTGAAGGGGTTTACCTTGGAAAAATTTGAAAAATCATTTTTTTTGGAATATCTCCGGTTCTATTGGTCGTAGCGCACTGGGGTCGTGCTTAAATTAAAGGTCGCCAGCCTCCACATTTTCCCCAAAAATTATCGATTTTTATCAGAAATTGAAAAAGTTACAAGCCATTTTATGAAAATCAGTTTTTGGCCCATCACTTTTTTAATTTTTGATAAAAATCGATCATTTTTTGGGAGAATGTGGGGGCTGATGAGTCCTTTAATTTAAGCACAACCCCAGTGCGCTACGACCAATAGAACCAGAGATATTGGCAAAAATGTGATTTTTCAAATTTTTCCAAGGTAAACCCCTTCAAATCTGGGTGAAAAAAATCGAATTTTCAAAAAACTCGAAAAAATTAATTTCGACACATGGTTTCCGCCTAAAATTTCCTCAGCTTTCCACTGGAATCATCAGAAAATCGCTATCTCCAACCGTTCAATCAGAATGTCCATTTCACCCCCATTGCCCCTATATTATGGAAATCATGATAACTCAAACGAATTATTTTTATTCAAAGATACGAAAAATTGGTGGTGGTGGCTTTGGAGAAATTTACGAGGGACAAGATTTACTGACGAAGGAACAAGTTGCCCTAAAAGTTGAATCAGCAAGGCAACCGAAACAGGTCCTCAAAATGGAAGTAGCCGTCCTAAAAAAACTTCAAGGTAAAATTTAATTTCCTTATCGAAATTTGAAGGGATATCCCTTTAATAATTCAATCTAGCATAAAAACAATTCTTCAGCATAGTGCATTCCTAATGAGATTCTCAGTTCAACTCACAGCATAAATTTTAATTAATGAATTACTCATACGTTTAGGTAAAGAACACGTTTGTCGCTTCATTGGCTGTGGACGTAATGACAGATTTAATTACGTGGTGATGCAACTGCAAGGTAAAAATTTAGCTGAATTACGACGCGCGCAGCCTAGAGGTGCATTCTCACTGTCTACAACTTTGCGTCTTGGTCTTCAAATTCTTAAAGCAATAGAAAGTATACATCAAGTGGGCTTCCTGCACAGGGACATCAAACCAGTGAGTCCAATCGAATTAATTAAATATTTTTAAAAACCACAGAATAATGAAAAAATGCATCTTCTCTTCATTGCAGTCTAATTTCTCAATTGGCCGTCATCCATACAACTGTCGAGTAGTTTATATGCTGGACTTTGGCCTTGCCCGACAATTCACGACTGGTACTGGAGAAGTAAGACCTGCTCGTGCTGCTGCTGGCTTTCGTGGTACCGTTCGTTATGCATCAGTTAATGCTCATAGGAATAAAGAAATGGGCAGACACGATGATCTCTGGTCTCTATTTTATATGCTCGTGGAATTCGTTAATGGCCAGTTGCCATGGCGAAAGATAAAGGACAAGGAACAGGTGAGATTGATTGAATAAATACTAATTAACATAAAAATATTACTTCATACGAATTATTAATTGTTTCGTTGCTCTCATATCTAGGTAGGCATTTTAAAGGAGAAATATGACCATCGGTTATTGCTCAAACACCTTCCATCAGATCTCCGTCTCTTCCTCGATCACATTCAGGTAAAATCAATATTTTATTCACAAACTTTTGAATATTTTAAATATTTTAAATTGTTCTCTTCCAGAATTTGCAATACGCAGACAAGCCCGATTACGCAATGCTTGCTGGTCTCTTTGAGAGATGCATGAAACGTAGAGGTGTTAAATCAAACGATCCCTATGATTGGGAGAGAACATCAACGGCTAATGAGGGATTACCAACGACAAGATCATTACCAACAGTAACCGCACCACCTGCACTAACAACGGCAACCACAATTAATCAACCCCCCACCACACCAAACGTTGATACTAATAATCAGGAGAATGTGGAACCTGATAATCGTAAAGGGGCAAAAATGGACATTGAAAGTTTGTGTAGGCTATTACTAGGAAATGAAGGCTCACCAGTACCTTTTACATCGGCAATTAGTAATCATGGTAGGGACAAAAATTGCAATGCTACGATACAAATAACTGATAATACACATCAGGCTGGACAGCAAGTTGTCGCTACGCCTCCTGTTCAAGGTGAGATATTATAAAATATTTATTATTCATTAGATATTAATAAATTTTTTATGTCCTAGGATCACCAAAGAAACGTCGAGCAGTGTCAATGGCAGTTGAGCCGCAGTCTCCAGTGCCACCAGTAGAAAAACAGGTTGACAATGAAGGCGATGCATTGATGGCTTCGGCGCGTTCAGCCTCTGAGGTACCACGCTCCAAGACAGTTATCAATGCAGCTACACCACTACGTAAATCAGCGAGTGGTGCTACATTTGCAAGATTACGTGTTGTTGCACCACAAGATATTAATTCCGGTGAACCACCAAGTCCACGTATACAAACTGAAGTTGATGCGTCCTACTGTTCATACGATGTTACTAATACAAAGCAGGCTGGTAATCAAAGTCCAGTTACTGAGCAACGTGAGCCATTGAGAAGAGAGCCACGTAGACGAACAGAACAGAGACAACAGCCAAGAGCTGGGCGTTCAGCTGTTAGAGATTGTTCTATAACACAATTCGCCCAAATCGATGATGATAATGTATCAGCATTGCAGCAAGTTACTAGAGGTGGCGGTGGTCTCACACTGGCCTCACAATGGAAATCACAATTTGATGATTCAGAGGAAACTGATAATGAATGGAAGGGCGAAAATCTTCAGAGTCCTGAGCATAAGGGCGCACCACCAGCTATTGTTCCTCAGGTATTTTGCACTTTATTCACTCTATTATTCAATTTCTTTATGCTTTCAACGTGCACGCTATGTAGACATTTGTGGAATTTTGAAAATTCACTAATCCATTAACGCTTAACAAATTACGCTTAATAATTCTCATAATTCACATAATCTCTGCATTACTCCAAAAAAAATGATAATCATTGAGAGGAAAGAAATGAATGGGTGGAGAATATCCGAATTTTGGTGGAGTCGTCAATGTACGTTTCATTTCATCCATCATCTCATAATTTCATCAGTTAATTCATCAATTGATGATTAAGATTCAATATATATAAAATTTTGATATTCTAGCCACGTCTGGCCTGTATGGGTACACTCGCTTGACTCCTCTATTTCAACGATGCACTACGATTCCCTGCTGAAACCCGCTTATTTTTTTTCAATTCCTTTTACACACTAAAGTTAATAATTAATTTTCTTTATTTCTAATGCGGAAATCATGGTAACGCAATAGAAAAGCCATCAATTTTATTTCAATGTTTACTTAATTTGTTCTATAAGCTTCATACTTTATGATAGAGATGATAGTATACCTCTGTTAAACATTACGAGAATGAAAGAAAAATATAGTAATTTTTTCTTGCACACAATTTCAATTTTAATGCTTTCTTTTTTTACAATCTATCACCGCTTTTCTCACTGCTTTACGCTAATTAATGGGATTGTTATTTAAAAAAGAGCAATAGGATAAAATTCATTGAGTATGTAGTCCACAGTTGGTAATGAAGCAGTAGCACGTTCAACCACTGGCTCCCAAGAAGTTAAATCCCCAATGGGTCAGGCATTATCTATATCTGGAAATGTCTCTCAACAGCAAGCAGCAATGAGTACAATACAGACTGTGTTATCACGAATAAGTGAGGATTCACCGAGACCTGGTGCACCACACAGATGCTTAAATATAACTGGAATTGAAAAATATCCAGATCTACAGGGTGCATTACCACGTGCATGGAGCGTACCGGCGCTGGCGCCACACGTACGAGTTCATCTTGAAGCACCTCTGGTTCGTACAGATTTTATTTCAAATTATTTATTATAATTGTAATGAATTTATTAAATTCTTTAATTCATTCTCCAGGTACAACAAGCTGCCTTTGACGATCTTTTGTATGAAGTCGATGTCATGTGGAATGTAGCAATGCGACATGATGAACCAAAGGAGAGTACACCGGTGAGACGAGCTAGTGTACCAGCTGTTGCATTTACAGCACCAAATGTTCCTCTAACTGGTGATGAGGAGGAAGAGGCTGTTGCTGGGAGACTGGAGATTAGAGTTGTTGATTCAGTTGGTGGTGCGACGGTTGTACAGACGACTGTCGACAAGGAACCCATTCACAGTATGATCATTTTGTACTTTTTAATTAATTTAGAGACGATAATTAATTCAAGTGCTGATTTTTTTAACAGAAAAATTAACAAACGGAACAGCAGGCAGTCCAGCCAGTCCAAATCCAGCACCAGAAGATCCATCAATATACTACGATGCAACAGAGAATCGTATCAATACGAGTAATACATCAATTAATAAAGCAATTACAATGCCAACGGCATCAACAACAAATAATACAGTTCTACGTGAATCAAAAGACAATAAAGAACGTGATAATAGACCACACAGTGTGTATAGTAAGATACCTGTACCAGTTAAAAGTCCAAGGTGCTCACTCTCTGAATCTACACCTGAACAAAATACTCCAAATACAACTAAGACAACTGGTACTGGAAGTGACGTTGATAAATCACCTGCATCGTCGATACAATTGAAGGATAAAGATTCTGGTTAGTTTATCATTTTGTTTTTTTTTTCCAATTTTTCCTTTATTCTCTTTATGAAAGATGATTTTTCATTAAATCTAAAGTACAAAAATTTTGTATGAACAAGTTTGGGGATGATGTATTCAATTTAGCGCATCATGCTTGAAAGTAAATTATTGTTAATTTTTTTTTAATTTTAATTAGGTCAAAGCATAAACATCGTTTTCTTCATCTAATCTAAGAACATTGTATGTTATTCGTTAACACACGCGCTTTTCATAGAATTAAAAAAAAATTTATTAAAGTAGTTATAATTGACGAATCATTTGAAAGTCAAAATCATAATTGTCTATCGTTAAAATTATATTATTTTTGCTTCTTAGCAATACTAACTCATAACTTGAAACAAAAACCATTTTAGCAATTAAAGGTAAACCATTATCAATCAACAATGAGGCACCGGCATTACGTAGATGTGCAACATTACCAGATGCCCGACCAAATCCTCAATTATTAACATCAACTAGCTCAACTGAGGATGAAAATTTAACTGGATGCACACCAGCATTACGCAGAAGAAGACAGCGTGACAAATATGTTACTGATGCTAGCCAATTGAATTTAAGATTTCAAAGACCACAACGTCGTACAAGACCAACATCCGAAGTATTACCAAGATTTTATCCACGTGGTGTACTACCCTTTCTACTTGATACAGGTAAAATAAATGATGAGAGTAGTGACAATGATTCAGACAGCAGTGGACCACCAAATACACAGCCACCACCACCACCACCATCATCATTACCACCTCATGTTGCTGAGAACAATGCTAGGTATGGTGGTATTGTAACAACAAACACAAAATTTACAGTAATTCAACAAATATCTACAATTTCTCTATCTTTTCATTTATTTTTCATTTACTTTTCAAACTTTGTCTATGCTGAAATCATTTTTATGTTGCCTTTTATCATCGGTATTTCATTCTTCTATGACTTCTGTTGCTTCTTCGGTTTATGGCTAAAATTATTCATCAGGGGTTCATGTAGAATAGGTGCAGATTATCATAATTTCATGGGGACTATCAGAGTGTGGTAGATTAGATGTATGTGGAAAATGTTGGACATGTATTAGTTAGAGTTTAATATTTTTGGAAATTTTTATTTTTCTTATTGAATGCTGCAGAATTCTGGTTTCATGAAAGTTTAATTATTTTTACTGAAATTTCTGTAAATGAAATATTATCTGGAAATTACAGTTAACATTATAACGAAAAATAATAATTAATTAATATTATTTTAGATGCAGAAGATTCAGACCAGTCCCAGAGGCAGCAGTCAGCAGAGAATCGTGAGATTTACTGATTGAAATGATTAATGGCTATGATTTACACCACAATCAGCAATGTTCTACCACAGCCGAATAGGAATGTGATAAAATCTATTGGATAAAGAAGAGAAGAAAAATACATACGAATAACAGAGTAATTAGAACTTTTTCTAGTAACTGAAAAATGAAAATTAGTCATGACATGATATCCTTATTTGGTTGGTGCAAGTATGTTATCTTTTTCTCATTTTTTTTAAATGTTTTTCCTAATAATTATTATGGGGATTAATTCAAGAACAAATGGTAAATAATGTACTTATTATGTACTAATGCGTTGTGATGTTAGTCACAATGTTTGAATTTTTCTTCGAGAGAAGAAATGTTTCTTTTTTATTTTTGAAAAAAAAAAAAAAAAACAATTAATTTGAAGAACGAGTGACTGGCAGGCTTACTGAAAGAAGTTTTTAACGTTAATGAAAATTACGAAAACTCTTTTCTTTTTTTTTTATATATACATATATAATTTCGTAAATTTTTCTCCAATGCAAAAGAGATTGTTCTGATGTTTTATTAGTTTATAACAGTCCAATTGCAATACCGTCTCAGTCATTCTAGCTATTTTATGGATCTCTAAATAATGAGAAATGATCTGTACAAAAAAAAAAAAAAAAATGATGAAAGAAAAAAGAAAATTAGCAAATTATGTACGAATTCTCATTTTTGAATGCTTTATCAGATTATCAAATGATACTCGTATTTGATGAGAAATATATTGGAGTGATGATAAGAACAGTAAATTTATGACACTTGACCTTGTCTATGCACTGAAAATCTCATCTTTAGACAAAATCAAGATGAATTTTAATGGAAAAGAAACGATAAAAATTGTGTATTTACTGCAAGAGAAAATTGAAACGATGAAAAAAAATCTCTAGAATCAATTTATTTCTCAGCTAAGGAAATAAATATAATTTAAACAAACTAGGTAAAGGAATAATAAAATTTTTAAGAACGAAAAAAAAATAATTAATGTTTAATCTCTTGTAGTAAGATTTTTATTTTCTTTTGCCTGTAATTCGATATTAATTTGAAATGAGAAAAAAAGAATGTGGCGAGGCAGTGTTTTCCTTGTTAGATTATATGAAAAAAATATAGAATTAATTTTGAATTTGGGCGAGTGTGCTAGTCTCGATGAATAGACTTTATTCATTTCAACAGAATGCAACCATTAAAAATATGAGAAACGTTTAACTTAAATCTGTGTCACAAAACACTTTGAAATTTTATTTAAAAGAAAATTACTTTTAATTTTACCTTAATTTTCATATAAATAAAAAGGAGAAAAAAAAATATAAATAAATTTGGCAGGCATTATTGTATAATTAATGAAGAACGATTCTAGGTTTTTACCATAAGAAAACAGCAATAACAAAAAAACTAAAGAGGAAAATATTGGAAAATTGACGAACATTTTATTCTGATAATCCTAGTCATTTAAGATCAGTACAATAATTTATTGTGCAATTGATTAATATGGAAAATGAGAAGTAGCATATTGATGCTTTTGTGTGAACGATTTAGAAAAGTCATGGAACTTTTTATTTAAAAGAAAATGTAAAAAAAAAATAATAGGAATGCCATTATTATGGTGTTAATATAATTGTCGAGAATTTGAATTAGGTGAGAACACATATACCAAAAGAAAAGAAAGAAAAGACAAAAATTATTTAGTAAGATAGATCTGAGATCTAGTTATTACTTTTTAATTATTTTAATAATGATTCGAGTCATCTGATGAAATTAGAAAAAAATAATAATAATTAAAAGGAAATGTGAAAAAGTTAATAATTATTAATGAATTTCGTCGCGCACATATTTGCAATCTTCAGCCAATCAAAATCTAGTCAAAAAAAAAAATGTATCCGCACCGTAATTTCAAATTTCAATTATTTTCTAAGTTAGTTATTTATTAATCCATTCTTTTCGCCTCTGAATTATTATTAATTGAGAGGAGAGAGAATTATCGTGTATCATTATTAATTGAACGATTTTTCTGCTCCAATTTTCATCTCACGAGGAAATTGAGTGAAAAAATTATTAATTAGTCTTCATAAACTGTGCCATTGAACCATAATGATCAATAATTCATTAATGAAAATTGAATGGAAAAGATGCAATCACTGATTATTAATTTTGCTTGTTTCTTAATTTAACGTTATTCATTTTATTATTGTTTTTATTTAATTTATCGAGAGAATTACTGATGAAAATCATAGAATTAATGAAAGCAACGAATTTTTCCTCACTAATTATTTTTTAAAATAATAATTTGAGAATTAACTTCTTTGAATTGAAAATAATGAGGAAAAATAATAATTGAAACATCATTTTAACAAAAATCCGAAGAATCCATAAGAAAGGCCAAATTAAATGTATTTATTATTATTCATTAAAGAAAAGAAGAAATAATTATATCAATATTTGATAATTGAGCAGTATTTTTATGGAAAAAGAAACAATGAGAATGATTTTTATTAATTATTCACTCAAAATACTAAATATGTGCAATTTTAGAATTACTTTGAGTTTAACAAATTAACTTTTATGTCATTGAAAAAAAAAAAATGAAAAATAAGTAAATGATACTCTGTAAAAAAAACAATTATTATTAATATTATTATTATCATCATCATTATAATTATTAATTGCACGGAAATGGAAAAGCTTCATTGAGTGCCAGATGAAAGAATTTATTGTCACAATTGTGACTGAAAAATTGAATGAAATTAATTTTGAAAAAAATCCCCAATAAAAAAAAGCAAGTGAACATAACAACAAATAAACGTTCAAGATAAATATGTTGCATTCCGTTGACTATTAACCGCCCAAAATAAAACCACAAAGAGGAAAAAAAATCAACACAAGTAACAGTGAGATAAAAATGTGTCACTTAGGTTCCTGTACATATTATCATGTACCCCAAATTGACTCGTATATTAATTGTCATCCGAATGATTAATCGAGTGGTCAATAATAAATATGAAGGAAATAAAAAAACCTGTATCTTTTCTTCGCTTTGTGATTTAATATAATATAAATAAATAATAATGAAAAAAAAAAAACAAAAAGTATATATACTATATGTGAAATTATAATCAAAGATTTTAATGATCTTCGACCTGCAGATCCTTAAAAATAAAAAAAAAAGAATCTTTCGTAATTAATAAAATTAACGAAATCACACATGAAAAATTGTAATTATTGAGTCTGCAAATAAATTGAATAGATTATTGTCTATGAACTTGAAAATATTGATAATGTAGGATTGATAGAATATTTTTTTTTCACAATTATTCATCTAGATTTTAGAATAAAATCGTTAAGGTTTTTATTTTTTAATTTTTTTTAAATGACATAACGTTTCAATTAAATATTATCATTATTATTGCATAGCTGATGCCCATGGTGGTGTCATTGGCTGTGGATTTTGTAAATATGACATGACAACAGCTGATATTGACAGCATAAAACTGCTGAGTATCTGTTTAGTATCATCGGTAACACGTGAATTGGCAAAACTAATGCAGGAACAGTAAAGTGCAACCCATGCACACCATTTTAGTCTCATCATTAATCCACACATACTGAATATCATTCCAAGTATATTCATGTAATCTGGTGTCAAATCATCGCCTTGACTACCTGAGACTGATGGCTTGTACCTGATTTCTTTCTCACGACGACGATTCTCCTGTTGAGCGTGTCTTCTGCAAATAAAGATATATGAATAGTCATTAATTTCGTGAATATTTTATAATTTTTTGAGTAATCATTGAACGTAACTTACAACATTGTTTATTTCTCTTTGAGGTTAAAACTAAATATTAAGTATCCGAATGTTCTAAATAATCTAACACTTTTTGTTTTCTTTTAATTTTTTTATTTAAGCTTCTTGGAATTTATGGAGTTGAATTTATTCCTTAATTCAATGAAAAGTTGGACACAAAAAAGGTAAATCTCTATCTTTCTCTCTCTCTCTCTGATTCTCTTCTGCATCAACCATCGTTCGACTCTCGATATCTCGAAGTGAAGCGACACATCGTCCATCGATTAATCGATCTCTGAAAAAGCCGCTCTCACGCTGAGTTTTTGATTCTCCAGTTAGCGTAATCCGAGAGTTAAGTTAACTCTCGGATTGCTCTAATTTTTTTATGAAAAATTTAATTATTCAAGGCACTGGACTTTATTATTATCAGAAGAAAGATGAAAAACGGCCTACGGCTGACGGGTGACGGTGAGTTTTTTAAATTTAAATAAAAGCTCCGTAACCCGTAATCCGTAACCCGTGAAAGAAGAGAATCATGTATTTTTCCGCTTGATTATTTAATAATAATTAAACAATGAACTACCAAACAATAAAAACTATATAACAATCACTGTCAAACAAATCACAAACGATTGCCTATTTTTTTCAATGAAAAATTCAGTTTTTAATTTTATTTATTTAATAATGATTAAACGATTGACTACCAAACAATAAAAACTATATAACAATCACCACCAAACGATTCACAAACGATTCCATATTTTTTAAATTTTTTATTATTAAGTAGTGAAGCCAGTTTTGAAATTTTTCTCTTTTTGAAAATGATGTAAGAGGGCGTCATCTAAAATCCCTAGAAATTCCTAGATTTGTTGCTAACTTTATTTATTTAATAATAATCTAGCAGATGACTACCAAACAATAAAAAATAAATACCAATTACCACCAAACAATTCACAAACGATTGCATATTTTTTTACCTCAAAAATCCAATTTTGTGCTGCTGGCTCAATTTAGCGATTTTTTTTTGAATTTTTAGCGTGCAGTGGTAAACAAGGTTAAGTTAGCAATATTTGACTTAACCGGGTTTACCACTTCTCGTTTGAATATTGCGTTTAACGGCACATTCAAACGAGAAGTGGTAAAGGAGGTTAAGTTAGCAGCCTCTTGACTTAACCGGGTTTACCACTTCTCGTTTGAATGTGCCGTTAAACGCAATATTCAAACGAGAAGTGGTAAACCCGGTTAAGTCAAGAGGCTGCTGACTTAACCTCCTTTACCACTGCACGTTTAAAATGTCCGAATTAAAAATCCGCCATTTTGGGAATTTAGGAGTGGCGCCATCTCTTAGAATTCTCGGGAACTAAAATCAGTTGGTGCCTTAAGCTTCGCGAGAGTTCTAAGAGATGGCGCCACTAGTTATTTTTCAGCCAATCAAATTGGACCTTTACTTTTGAAAAAAATATGCGATCGTTTGTGATTGGTTTGGTGGTGATTGGTATAAATTTTTTTTTTGTTTGGTACTTGATGATTTAATTATTATCAAATAAATTAGAGTAGCAACACAAATTAGCCAAATTCAATTTGCAATTATACAAATCGTTTGTGAATTGTTTGGTGGTGATTGGTATTTATTTTTTATTGTTTAGTAGTTACCTGCTAGATTATTATTAAATAAATAACGTTAGCAACAAATCTAGGAATTTCTAGGGATTTTAGGTGGCGTCCTCTTACATCATTTTCAAAAAGAGAAAAATTTCAAAACTGGCTTCACTACTTAATAATAAAAAAATTTTAAAAATATGGAATTGTTTGTGAATCATTTGGTGGTGATTGTTATATAGTTTTTATTGTTTGGTAGTTAATTTTTTAATTATTATCAACCAAATCTGCCCATGCTTTTGAATGACACATTAGAAGTGGAAGCAGAAGGGTTAAATAATTAATACCAAACGATTATAATTAATTACCATTTATTAACAAACAGAATAAAACAATATACAATATTTTTTATTTTTCTTTTGATAATAATAAAGTCCAGTTAACTTAATCCTCGGATTACGCTAACCTGAGAATCAAAAACTCAGCCCAAAACAACTTTCTGACACATAAAATCCTCTGTTTCAGGATACGCAATATATCCCAATTGTTTTTTAATAGTAAATTATAAAGTGAACAAGTTGAATTAAAATACGATATTGTAAAATGGCTAGTACATCAAAAGAAGAGCCGACAATTGCCCAGAGAATGTGGGAAATGTCAAACAATGTAGAAACAATATCAACAGTCGATGAAATATATAGATATGATTATCAAGAGCAACAGAGTATCCTTGCAGCAAAACCATGGGAAAAAGAGTGAGAAAATGAATATTTATTTTATTGAAATGAACATTTGGTAAAAAGTCAAAATTTCATCATTAATTCTCTTTTTTTTTTTTCATTTCAGTCCTCATTTCTTCAAGGACATAAAAATATCAGCCCTGGCATTATTGAAAATGGTGATGCATGCACGTTCAGGTGGTACACTGGAAATAATGGGTCTTCTATTGGGAAAAGTAACGGCAAATACAATGATTGTCATGGACTCATTTGCCCTGCCAGTTGAAGGCACTGAGACACGAGTCAATGCACATGAACAGGCTTATGAGTACATGGCTGCTTATATTGAGGCTGCTAAGCAAGTTGGAAGAATGGAGAATGCAATTGGATGGTATCACAGTCATCCTGGTTATGGTTGCTGGTTGTCTGGCATTGATGTCAGTACACAAACGAATAATCAGACATTTCAGGATCCATTTGTTGCAATTGTTATTGATCCAGTTAGAACTATATCTGCTGGGAAAGTTTGTTTGGGAGCTTTCAGAACTTATCCAAAGGTTTGCTTCATGATGAAGAGTCTTTTTAATTTTTATTGTTTATGAGAATTAATTTTTGGAATTTGTGAAATGATTTTTATATTCTCAGGGATATAAACCAGCGAATGAGGAGCCTTCAGAGTATCAAACAATTCCCCTGAACAAAATAGAAGACTTTGGAGTTCACTGCAAACAGTATTATTCATTAGAAGTATCCTACTTCAAGTCGTCATTGGATAAACGCATCTTGGATTCACTTTGGAATAAATATTGGGTCAATACTCTGAGCTCCTCGAGTCTATTGACAAATGCTGATTATACAACTGGACAAATTTTTGATCTCGCTGATAAATTGGAGCAATCAGAGGCTGTTGTTACACGTGGAAATCTCGGATTTCTCGTTGGTAATGAGACACAGGATACGAAAACTGAGGATAAACTTGTTAAAGCAACTAGAGACAGTTGTAAGACTACGATTGAAGTTATTCAAGGACTCATGACTCAAATAATTAAGGACAAACTTTTTAATCAAGTTGGATCACTCCGAATGGAATTATAATTATTAAATTCTCCATTGTTGATTAGAATTGAGGAAATACGTTAAATATTATTCTTACTTTGCTTTTAATAATAAAAAATCATTGAAACTTAATAAATCTTCATAATAATGAATTATTTAGCTTTTTAAAATCGACGTCTACACATTCGGCAAAGTTCGGAAGAATTGGTAAACGAGCTTTGTCGAAAGTTGCCTGTAAATCTCACATGGAAGCAAAATAAATCTCAGAATCTTCCCAAAACATTAAGAAGTATTGACACGTGCAGTTAGTGTAATTAAAATAAATAATAAAAAAATGTTTGCCAGAAGATTTCGTCTATTGTTGAGAATTCGTGATCAGATGTCATTAACACGACTGTTATCAAACAATAGACATGAACCTAACCTCAAATATTCTCCAATAACCTCAACAAAGTCACGAAATTTGAATAATTTCAGTAGACCATTGTCTACTGAGGTAATTGAACGTGTTTATGATTCATCAGAGCATCCAGCTATTGAAGATGTTGATAAAGTCGAAGAACCTGAAGAGAATGAGACTCGTAAGAGACGATCAACTGAGAATGATTATGCATACGAGTATTTGAAGACCTCTGGACGTTTTAAAAGAACAGTTCTTCCACCGATAAAACCAGACGAAATAATTCCAGATGATGTTGTTGAAAGAATCCTCACGAAAGATTGGAGTGATCTTGCAGTATCTGAATTACTCGAAGATTTCAGAATTCTATCATTTCATTCGAGATTAAATACGATAAAATACTCAGATAAACACACGAAAATATTGGATTCTTTGATATCAATTGTTGGAAAATTATTAGATGATCAAATTTATTTGCTACTTAAGTATCTGGAGATGTGGTATCCAATGAGAGTTGAGGACAGACACGAGAAAATGGAGGCACTCGAGGTAGCATTGGATCATGAGTGTTGGAAGAGAGCTTTAGAATGGGATGCTAATGATTTATTAATGACTTGTGATTTATTTTATCACTTGAGAAGAGCAAGGAGATCAAAGTTTGTATCATGGACAATTAAAAAATTAGGCACAAAACCACAGAAAATGTCACCTGATAATTATATACACTGGATGTTTTTAGTTAATGCATGTAGAAAGCCATATATCAATATGTATGAGCTTGAGTATCGGTTGGAGAGTATTATACATGAGTTTACAGCTGAGGAATTAGCCATCATTGCCATGGGATTCTTCAAAACAGAAACACCAATTCGTAATCCAGCATTATCGGGTCATATTATAAAGGAATGCAGTGCTAATATGAGTACACTTGGAGAAATATTTGTTTGTGCTGTGATAAAAATGGCTAGGTAATTATTTCACGAATTTTTATGATTGAACGGTTGGAGTTAGCGATTTGCGGATGATTCCTTTGGAAAGCTGAAGAATCTTTAGGCGGAAAACATGTGTCGAAATTAATTTTTTCGAATTTTTTGAAAATTCGATTTTTTTCACCCAGATTTAAAGGGGTTTGCCTTGGAAAAATTAATTTCGCCACATGTTTTCCGCCTAAAATTTCCTCAGCTTTCCAATGGAATCATCAAAAAAATTCTATCTCCAATATTTCTCTTACTTTTCCCTATTAAATATTTTTCAATTGGAATTTTCATTTTGTTTCTTCACAGGCAGAGTTTATCCCTGGAAAATAAAGATTTGGTAAAAAACCTTCTTCGTCAATTTGTGACAAGAATCAAGACTATTTCAACGATTTGTCTTGTTCATGCAGTCCACACTGGTGCAACAACTCTGACTTATGAAAGGCCAGCCATCAATATGGTCTTCAGAGAGTAATTGATTATTTTAAAAATACTCAGATCTTCATAACTGTCGTTTAATTATTATTTTTGTGCTTCACTCGCAGATTAACATCGAGAGGATTCAAAGAATCGAGACTGAAAGACATTGAAAGAGCATTATTCTCTGCAATGATTTTTAAATGGCCCAAAGACTCACCGTTTTTCCAACGAGCGATTGAAGAACTCAGGGAACCACGTCGTACATCAGAATTCCAAAAATACACACCAACATTCGCCTGTTCCCTCATGTATCTGGCTCAGAGTGAAATTTTTCCAATGGACATCATCACCAAAATAATGGATCCTCAATATCTGAGAAATGTTTATAAAAATAATGCATTTAGACTTGGACGACAGTATTTATTCCTCGAGTGTTCTCTTAAAATCGAAGTACCTGAATATAAAGGGCCGTTTTTACCGGAAAGGATTTACAATTATCTCGCTAAGGTAATTAAATCTTATTTTTTTTCAATTATTCTCTTTTTCCATATATATAATTATTATTTTTATAGAAAGGTGCATGCCCAGTGGTTTGGTACGAGGATCCATCGGAAAGAGTCCAAACATATCAAAAGTTTCTATTCGAATTCATACATTATTTGAAGGTAACAAAAAAATTAATTAAATCTTTTTAAATTTCACCATTGAGAAGATAAATAATCTGTTATATTCCTTCAGCAAATAACAGGTGACGATAATTACATAGTGGATCAAGTACTTCCGCATCAAACGAGAGCAGACATATTTTTATGTTTGGATTCTGATAATAATTATGTATCACCAGTGCCAATGCTATCTGCATGTCCAAAATTTATGATAAAATTTGCACCAAGTAAAAATCACAAATGGCTCGCTCTGATTCTTGCCTCACACAATCATGTATTCAGAGGCAGTACAGAAATGAGTGGTGCTCATGAAGCAAAATTGAGGCAATTGAAGAAATGTGGATATACTCCAATTTCGGTAATTCATGAATTCACATTATTTTCATTATCAAATTTATTGTCATTAGAATTATAAATCTAGAAGGATCATAATAATTAAAATGATAAAAATATTACAGGTGACATTGCAAGAGTGGAAATTTATCAAAGAAGCAAATCGTCTAGACTACCTCAGAGATATATTAAAAAAATATACTACAAGTAATGAAGAAAGAATTATTACTTAAATAAATTTTTAAATGTGTCTGCTGGCTTTCTAAATATTTACAAAATCTCCACGAACAATCCTTAGGCTCAACTTTTTTCCACTTCACTATTGATTTATTCTCCTTGTTCTCGATTTCAAAAAAAATCAAATTGATAGGTATTAAGTCGATTTGGCATTTGAAAAAAATCAGTCTATGAGACGTTCATATTTGAAGGTGTCAGACATTCAGGAGAGAGTTTAAACACTTCTTCGTGTATTCATATGCGACGAAGAGAGTGGCAGTGGCTGGAATTGTTCTAATTAGAGTTGGTTTCAATCCATTATAAAGTGCACCAATTCCTTCTTTTCTTACAATGTCTTTCATGATCACTAGTGCTGGATCTGATAGATTTTGGACCTGAAATATGATAATTTCATGTAAAAAAAATTGTTTAACCACTTCAAACACTCGTATTCGTTCCATTAATTGACGTAAAAAATGCTCATACCTGTATTCGGCTTTTTACAACATCAGCTGGGAAAATAACGAGCCACAGTATACTGCCACCAACTGCACCAGCTACCATTGTCTTCTGCCAACCAATCTCATCTCTACTCTGCCCTGGTTTAGCTAATAATTCACGTGTAGCTTCATAACTACCGAAAAAAAAGAAATAACCCGGCATTTCTCGTGCTATTGTCGATGATAATCCACGAAATAATCCGAAGAAACCGTTTTTATGAATTATTTCACGAGTCAATGTCCATGGACCAATGTGCTTCTAAAAAAGAAAATAATTCATTTAATTGTAAAATTCCAAAGTTTTTTTTTTACAAATCCATTGTCACGTACTACAGATTCTCCAGCTACTAATTTTTGGGATTGAACTTCTCTCATCGCCTGTAATCGACATTTTATTAACTCTGTGGGACAGAGAGTCAATGAAGAGAAGAAAGCTGCGAAGAATCCTGCACTTGCATTTCCAAAAGTATTCAATTCTTCAACTTTTTTCTTTCCTGTAAATGAGAAATTAATTTCACAACAATTATTCAAGAGGAATTGATGTAGAGGGGGTTTTTCTTTTTAGTAATAATTATGGAATAACCTGTTAAATGCACAATTGCACTTTGACATGCTCCATAAGCAGCAAACAATACAGAATTTTCAGCGACATTCGCAACAACTGCTGGCATAGTTCCTGCATAGAGGCCCCTTGCTACACCATCCTGCCTGAATGTCTTCAAAAAACAATCAGTCATGCCTTTGTACATATCCGGAAATGTCTGCATTTTTACTTTCACAGTGTCTAGTGGTTGTCCAACATAAACCAGTGCAATTCCACCTGAAAAATATCGAATTAACATTAATCTATCCGAATTTTCTACAAATAAAAAGTAGAACTTTAAACTCAAATGGTTTTCCTGGAGATGAGCTTATCAATGAAGATTAGGGAAATATCTTCCGTTTACAATCGAAGTTTACTCTATGATTGATAAACCGAAGATTTCTTTTTCACATAAAATTCATTTTAGAGAAGTATATTACAAAATTCCTTATTAATTAAAATAATTAAAAAAAAGGAATTTTCTGAGTGAAATTCAGTAGAATTATTGCAGCATATATTAATTACCCAAAGAGCCGGCAACAAAGTCAATGAATCCAGTTTTCAAATGTTTAATTCTGTCCGTTGGATTTCCCATAGCTTCCAGTGCCATTTTTCAAATTAAATAAATCCAATTTTTAATTATAAATTTATAATAATTCTTTCTCTCGGATAATCCAAAAGTCCTAAGCACGTGTCATTACTGTCAGTCCGGTTGTACGATACTCATGCTACTGATCTGAAGAAATAAAATTAAAATATATATCTTCTCCTCTATCTTTATCTTATCAGTTCAATGATTTCGTTTGATATCGTATTGCGTACATGTACGGAATAGAAATGTGGCACATGTTGGAGGAGCTCATTGCGCATGCACAATGACCTCTAACACTTGACTTTCATGGTCACATTTAGTGCGCATGCGCAACTGCTCATTGACAAGACCAGCTGATTTCTGAGGACTCCATATTTTCCATTTTTCATCGTTTAAATCGAGAATATTATAATTCTGGTGATAAATAAATCATAATTGTGTATAATTACGTTTAATTATGGAATTCACACATGAAAACACCAACATCAACTCAATTCCAAGGAAAATAACTCTCCTCCAATAGCACAAGGTAAAATTGTTGAAAAAATCCTGGTAATATTAATTAAATGATGAAAATAATTTTCCACAATTTTTTCTTCAATTAAACTTAATTTCACAGAGAATAAAAATCTCATGATCTTGAATATCGCCATTTTGATGCTAAATCCTCGTTACCATGGCAACATGCCTATAATAAACGCCCTGCAGTTGTCATGGTAACCCAGGCTTTCCCCTGAACCTAAATATCACAATTCCCTATACAAAAGAATGATCATGAAAAAATCACTAAAAATTGTTGATAATTCTGGAAAAATTACCAAGTAAAATCAATGGGTGTTGGAAAAATTTGACTATTCTCCAATATTAATAAATAATTATAATGAAATAATAATTGATGAATGATTTTACGGGGTTACTGTAATTATCCAGAACTCTAGAAAAATCCCTAGACAATGTACTTGTAGTGAACACCACGAAACATGACGTATATACGCGAACCCGTGTAGTTCCACAAAAATTGTGTTGAAACATTTGTAAAATGTTGAAATACTGGCAAATAAACAGATAAATATTAAACTATTATCTGTAATTTTGATAATTCATTAATCTATTGTATTAAAAAAAATTTATTAAAATTATTTAATATTATAGAGACAATATTATTGAAGTAAGAAGAGAGTGGAGAAGAGTGTGCGTGTCTCGGTCAATCTGCCATGATAGATCGGAACGCGTCCCCTTTGCGACCCGAAAAAGTCGATGAATAAAAGACGAAATGTGGGAGCTTCTCTGTGAAGAGCAGCATTCTACGGTAAGTTAATTGTTTATTAAATTAATTAATCCATTATTGTAATGGAATTATCATGAATCTTTGGAATTATTGTTGAATAAATTGTCTTCAATACATGTTTAATATTACAGTGTTCCGTCAGCGGCCATTAGCATTTCGGGGCATGGTCGACAAACTTTCGTGTCAAATTGTTTCATCTTTCATTTTTAATTCCAAGCAATTTTTGGGATTACTCGGATTAACTGAATTATGATAATTCAATGTGAATGACAGAATTGTGAAATTTAGTTGAATCATGGGAGTGTGAGGAGACAAACTACTGCTTCTCATTTTGTCTGTTTTTTTTTTGTTTTATTCACTTTTTTTTGTCGTTCCAACAATTCAACGCTTCTTTCGCCCCATCGAATTACCCGAGTTTGTTAATTACCGTGATAATTAATGGAAAAAAAGAAGCTGGACTTGGTGAGCTCAATTGTGATGGTTTCGGAGTGAAAAGTACTTTGGGAGAATCATCACCTTTTTTTTTAATGCACGAATCGAGGCAACAGTCTTATCATCAAAGAATTGTTGATTTATCTGAGCTTTTGTTTGTTATTTTATTTTCAAGCATCTAGGGTTTTTTAAATTTATTTAAATTCTCATAAATTCTCTAAATTTACCTGAGTATTGAAATTATAGTGAAAATTTGTTAATTCTCGAGTTTTTTTTATTTTTTCGTCAATTAATGATTTTACATTGTGAAATATTATTGTTTCAGTGAGCGTAAGGGTTGCAGAATGGTGGTGGATAGTCTTTCAGTTCAGGGGTCGGTAGCGACAGTGAGGAAGCACGAGCGTAGACTCGGTGGCATGGTGGGGAATAAAATGCAGCCAAACGGTAATGCCGGTGGTGGTATGACACCCAAAGAATTATGTGACAATGATGATCTTGCCACTTCACTCGTGCTTGATCCATACCTTGGTTTCATCACACACAAAATGAATACTAGGTAAATTAAAACTTACAAAAATAGAAACTATTAAAATTTCAAAAGCTATGAAAAGAAACAGCTGATTGATAAAAATTTTTTAATGAATTCAGGTATCGACCATTGAAAGCAAACAGAGACGAGCTGAGGAAGATAATAACGGATTTCATACAGACACAGAATTACGAGAAAACCTATAAAAAATTGATGGGTGGTGATTGGGGCGCCAGACTTCCTCATACAAAATCAAAACAGCAGCAAATTAATTTACAAGGCCACGTTTATCGTTATTTACGTGTATTCGATAAAGATTCTGGTTTTGCTATTGAGCCTTGCTACAGGTACTCACTCGAGGGCCAGAAAGGTGCAAAAATATGCGCAACACGTAAATGGATGAAACACGATAAAATACCGTGTCTTGTTGGTTGTATTGCTGAATTGAGTGAAAAGGAAGAGGCAGCATTGTTGCATCCTGGTAAAAATGATTTTTCAGTTATGTTCAGCTGTAGAAAAAATTGTGCACAACTGTGGCTTGGTCCAGCTGCATATATTAATCATGATTGCCGGGCTAATTGTAAATTTGTTGCTACTGGACGTGATACTGCCTGTGTCAAAGTATTGAGAGATATTGAAATTGGTGAAGAAATAACATGTTTTTATGGTGAAGATTTTTTTGGCGATGGTAATTCATTCTGCGAATGTGAAACTTGCGAGAGACGTGGTACTGGTGCATTTGCAAGTCAAAAACCCGGTGATGAAATGTCGACAGGTAACTTTTGTTTCGACTCTTCAATATGATAAAGACGTTTTTTTTTTTTCAATTCATTGAAAATAATTATCTTTGTTCAATGATTTGAAAATGAAAATTGTAAATTATTCTCAATTTTCATGGAATTTATTTATCACCCAAATTACTTAATAATTAAAAAATCCAACATAATCACGAAATAATCATAACCATTACAATCATAGAAATCAAGGAGAAATATTTTTCTTTCATATAATTGAATTCTTTAATTTTTCAGAAGATAACTACAATTATCAGGATATTAAATTATAAAAATTTCACTTTTTAACTTATTACTTTAATCAATTTAAAATCATAATTATTTTATTTAATTCGAAGAGAAATTTCATTGAATCTATCAGCCCATTCAGATGGATCTTCACAAATGAAGATAAAAAAAAAATCATCAAAACAAATTTATCAATCCTCATTAACATAATTTTCTTTACAATTCACAGGTTATCGTTTAAGGGAAACAGATAATCGTATCAATCGAACAAAACACCGTCAACAACCATCAAATTCAACAAAACCACATGCTGACAGTGCTCTGACAGAAAGAAATTCTGTACTAGTTGGTGATACAGCTGTTGCACCACAATCATTGAGTATGAAAGAATTGAGAAGAAAGGGATTAACAAAGTATGATGCAGAATTATTGATAGCACAGGGCTGTCGTTTTTCTGATATAACACAGCAACAATCAATGACAATTGAGGATAGTAATAACACGAATCAACAACAACGTACACATCCGTCCCCGATAATAGCACCTGGAACAAGAAATTTACGTAATAAACAATCAATAAAAGCTGAAACGAATAATAATGATAATAGTAATAATAATAATAATAATAACAATAATAATAATAATAATAACGGTAATATTAAAAATGGCCAAAGTTTGAGGGCATCAAGGCTGCAAAAAAGAACTGAAACTAAAAAAAATCGTGCAAGTATTGATGAACGTCCATCACCATTGTTGGATAATAATCGTGATAATAATGATGTTAATCATCATAAAAATGAATACGAAAGATTAAGTATGACACGTTTCAATGATGAATCAAAAGAAAATCCAACTGAATCAAGAATTCACGATACACATGGTAATATTGATGGTAAATTAAATCGTAGTTGTTCAATATTAAAAAATAATAATGAAACTGATAATTTTGTTGATGAATTGAGTAATAAATGTGGTAATAATGATTTAATTATTAAAAATGATAATGATGATAAATCAAAGAATTGGAGAAATTCAATGGCATCGAGTAATGTTAATAAAAGGAGAAAATCAATTCAATCATGTGGTGATTCGAGAGATATTGAATTACGTAAATCACCAGTGCATTGTGAATTGCCAAGAAAATCTGGAAATTATAGTGATATTGATGGAAAAAATATTGATACAGATAATGATGAAATTTTGAGAATTAGTAATGCAAAAATTTCATTGACAGATAAAGAATTAGATAATGATTTAAATGGTATTTGTGTTAATAATGAAAAAATTCATGATGAAAATGATTTTACAATAATTGATAATGATAAATGTTCAATTATAAAATTTGAGAATAATGAAATTTGTAAAAATAATGAGAATCATATTTTATACAGTGATGATAATGGATTTAAAAAAATTAATGAAAATACTGAAACCAAAAGTGAAATTAATACAAATAAATCAGAGGATACAAGAAGTTTAACAATAAAAAGATCAGATATTGTTAATAATGATGAATTATATGAACAAATAGTGACTCCAAAATCTAGAAGAAAAAATAAACGTAATTGTCGTGGTGGTAATAAATCGAGAAAGCGAAAAATTATTCTTGATAATGATGTTGATAAGAATAACGTTATTGTATCATCAAAGAATCGACGAAAAATCATTAAAACCAGTGGTAGACTAACAAGGAGCTCGAAGAAAGATCAAGAAAAAATACCAGCAAGTGTTGTTGGTGCTGTTGATGATGATTCTGGTATACAGGGAGATATCTATGAATTCAATGAAGCTGAGAGTAATCTAGAAGACCTTGAAGTTGGTTCAGTTATCAAGAGAAATCGACAGGAGACTAATGACGATGTACACGATAGTAGATTGCAGGAATTTAATAAAATTGAACCTCCAGTTTTGGTTGCTGAAGAGCCATGGCCAACGAAACAGGAAACTGACAGACAGTCGAGGGAGAATTTCATTGATTCAGCTGAAAATCAAGACAGGTAAATTCTCTTTAATAGTTCATTAAAATGAATGATTCGTAATTATTTATCTATAAAAAAATTATTTTTGCAGATCCAATGAGAAGAGCCACATATTGAAAAAACCACCACCACCAGCAGAATGTTACTGGCAAGCTGAAGAACCAAATTATCGTGATTCTCCAACAACTCCAGAACGTCCAGCTGGTCGTTTAAAATTAACGTTACGTATGAAACGTTCACCACTACTTGACGATGTTGTAGAATCTGGGACAAGCCTCAGTGAAGACAGTTATGAGCCTGAGTACGAAGTACTTCGTGTCGAGGGTGTTGAGAGTTCTAGACGTAAGAAAAAACACAAAACACGTGATCGTGAGAGGCGACACAAAAGACGTGAATTACATCTTGATCCACCACCACCTCCAATGAAGAGACTTCGACTGATTTTTGGGAATGAAACACATACTATCGATCTACCACACTCTTAACGATTATAATTTAAAGGCGTTTAAATTAACTCATTTTTTAATAATTTTCATTTCTTTCTTTGTTTCCTCTTTTTTTTTTTTAATAATTATGAAGAAATGAGAGGAATGATTCTTCAGGATGAAATAATCTGCAAATATGAATTATTTGGGATTGAAAACTGAGGAAAAAGAAATCATTCATACTATGTATAATAGTATTGACACGAGAAATGGAAAAATTAGAACAAATATTAAGTTAGACATTAGTATTACGCATGTACTCGAAAAATGAAAATGAAAAAAAAAAAGAAGTAATTACAAAGAAAAGATAAATTCAGGAAATTTTAATTGTAAAGGTGAGAAAATGAACTCGATTTTTAATATTACGAACGATTGTAAATAGCAATTAATTATAAGTTAAGGAACAAAAGGGAAAAATAGATGGAAAACATTGCGTTGGAAGTCTAGTGTATTTCCAACAGTGAGTAGATGAAAAAAAGAAGAATATCACGTTCCCTCGAACCTTTTTACGCTTGGATGTTGCCATGAAGCACATCTGCTTCCAAAAAAAAGAGGATTCACATGATAATTAGAGATATCTGAACTATCAATGATTTCATGACCGAAAAAAAGTTTTATTGATCGCATTTCAGGAATAAAATAGATCGATAGAGACTCTATTGATTAATTTGAAGAAATGTTTAAAATTGTAAAAATTGCACGTAGTTTTGGTCTTTCGAGAATAATCCATTTGTTTTCTTGTCTTTTCAGCTAAATACATATATATATATATATCTCTGTATATATATGTCCCTTTTTTTAATCAATAATAACTGAAAATTGAAGAAAAATCTTCCCTCGTCCGTGCAATGAATTAATCCCATAAACATATAAATAATTATACATAATAATTCATTGAAGAAGAGAAGATAAAAAAAAAAGAAGATAATTGAATACAATGTAAAAAGAAACTTTTAGAATTTAAAAATAAACTCTAAACTTAGAATTGTAGACACTCTTTCATGGAGAGAATTATTCACTTTTTTTCTCCTTCATGACGTAAAATGAAAATAATGAGGAAAAAACGTTTGTGATATACACTATTACTGTAACACCTGAAAATATCTTCGTTTTCAATATTAAAAATTGCTGTAGCAAATGAAATTATTATTTTTTCTTTGTCAAGAAATTTCGATCAACGGAATTAATAATTCAAGAAGATTTTGGATTTATGCCAAAATAGTTGAATAATTATTTTCCACAAATAAATAAAGAATAAAAATCGAAGTAAGCCTCTGATGAATTATGAGCGAGCGAATTCCCAAAAGTTTGATGAACAGTTATTGTAAAAATTCATTAATTTTGTCTGGCAAAAAATAATGTCAGTTTCATATAAAAAGGAAACAAAGAAATAATTGCACTTTAGTTATTATTATTTTCTTTATTTTAATGTAAATTAATTTTCTCTCACTGCCATTAGATGAACTTTCAATTGTTATATATAATAAATATTATATAAACGTTTCATTCTCACGCTTAGAAGTGTGTACCATTCGTTATTTAATTTAATTAATTAATTAATTAATTAATTAATCAATTGGGATCACTCTTTATAATGAATTTAAAAGAGAATAGAAAAAGTAAGAATTAGACAAAAAATGAAAAATGGAAAATTTGAAAAAATATTCGGCGTAAAAAAAAATCAATGTCAAAATTTAAGGAAAATTTTATCGTTGATACTAATTATTTCCAAAGAAGGCTATTCATGTGATTCAACATTGTTTTTCCCCTATTAACATCTAATTTTCAATAATCACCAAATAAATTTGAGAATTATTAATTCATTTGGGGATTATTAGTATTTGTAATCAAGCTTATCGTTAATTTTCTTTGTTGAATTATTAGAAATTCATTTTTTTTTCTTTTTGTATTTAATTCTAGGTATGTGTAACAATTCGCAAAAAAAAAAGATGTTGAATTTTTAATCAGGGAAAGAACAGAAAATGAAGATACGTTGTCATTATTATTTTTCATGGATTAGGATATTGCAATAAACGACTTCAAATAATAATTTATTCCGTCTTATTGATTTCTGCTTTTAAATTCAAAAAATTGAATTTTTGAAAATCAAAATAACAATTTTATTGAAAATTTCCTCAGTTTTCCAATGGAATCAACAGAAAAATCCTAAATGAACCCGTTTAATTAAAATCCCCATTTCACCTCAATTTTTTAAAAATAAAAAAAAATAAAATAAAACCAAATTTGAGTTATTCCAAAATGACACACGCAGTACCCGGCGCAGTATCAGAGCGGCATGCGGTTCATTCTGCAAGCTGCAAATAAATGGGGTTTGGGGTTACGATTATATGATTGTGAAAAAATTGTGTGTGAAGAGAATAGAATTGATTTAATTAAATAATTATGAATTCATTGATTTTTACATAATTTTGAGGTGATTTTTTAAATATTAATTTGATAGGTACATGCGGGACATCAATTGGATTTATTTTAATGAGAGTAAAATTGTTAACTGTTGGGTTAAGGACAGATAGTGAAGATGAGGCAAATTTTGAGTGGAAAATTTGGGTGAGACATGATTTTCATAATTTTTCTGGAATCATTGAAGCAAGAAGTTCTTTCTCTTCCATTTTAAATGACAAAATTCTCATTTATCATTAATTGAGATTGATGATTGATGCTTTTGGAGCAGAGGTTATGCTCTTATACTAAAAAAATAATTTTATTTTCAGACGCAGCGTTCTGCTGGTATCCAAAACATCGTATCATCCGATATCTGTCATCAGTAAGAAGAACTTGATGTCTGGAAAACTGAGTAAATTCTATCGACCACTATTAGCAACTCCACACTCACGTTATTTCATAAATCCCAATCGTGGTTATGCCATGATAATCGGCAAAGTATTGAGAGGAGTCTTGAAGATACGTTATTTATTGCTTGGTGGTGCTGTTGGTGGTGGTGTTACTCTGCAGAACAAATATCAGCAATGGAAAGAGGGTTTACCGGGGCTGGAATGGATGGACAGTCTGATGCCGAGTGAACAGCAGTGGCAGAATTTCAGGGGTTCATTGATTGATATAAAGAATACGCTCTCTGATAAAATTGAAATTGGTGAGAATTTTGAGAATTTGAAATTAATTTATTCGGATAAGTGAAAAAACGAGATGAGGCATTTTCTAATTTATTCATCTTGTTTCTCAATTTTATCCTTGAATTAATGTAAAATAATTATTTTATTCAATTGGTACAAGAATTATCAACAATTATTAATTAATGAAACATTCAGATCCTCGAATTAAGGAATTTAGCGAATCAAAGTATCAGGAATATAAATACTGGTTCAATCAGAGATTAGAGGATGCAATTAAAGCTGCTGAGACCCAGAGAATAGCCGATGGAAATGGTGATTCATCGAAGAGTGAGTCTTCTACGTATTCAATGACCTCCCGAAATCCCAAGAGCTCCAGCTAATCCGAATCCTGCTTAATTGCCTGAAGAATTTCATTAAAATTCTCCATAGTTTCAGTACAATATTGAGAAATTATTGTTTAGTGCACTGAGGGAAGATCAAGACTAATATTTGCATGAATGAATCAATCCCAATGCGAGAACAATGAGCAATTTATGCGATTGAAAGAAATTATTTTCCTCCATAATTCATATTATTTGGTCTGTTCTGTTCAGGTTTAATCGATGCAATCACAGCCCTAGCAAACCAAGTGTATTCAGGTGTGTAATAAATGAAGAAAAAAAAAGAGTTAATGATACACTGAGAGAAAAGATTGGTATTTAATTTTAATAAGTTCGATTGTCCTTTTTATTTTACATTGAAAATGCTATTTTTCAAATTAATCAACGGAAATTGTAGAAATAATGCTTTTCCCTCGGTGAATGGCAAACAGTCTGACCATTCAGCATTTTCAATACTTTTATAACTCATATAAATTATTTTTTCCTATTTTATAATTAAAAAAAAATGATTTTACCTTTATTTTTATAATACTGAATGGGACAGACCTTAAACTCAATTTTTCACCCACGATTGGAATGTTTATTTCGCTATTTATCCATTCTGAATTAAATTCATGCTTTTGGCACGTGATTATTGTTATTATAGGAAATTGAAATCATTTATGGAATTATTTATTATTTTACAGATACGAAGAAGGAACTGGTGAAGAGTACAGTGGCTTATGCAAAACCTTTTGGCAATGATTACGAAGAGGAACGAAGAAAAGCTCGTAAATATTTAAATATAATTAAAATATATTTGTAAAATAATTGAGAAGAATTTTTTTAATATTAAAAAATTATTGCAGAGTCTTCACAGCAGAGAATGGATGCAATGCAGGATGAATTGATGCAGATGCAGCTCAAGTATCAGAGGGAATTGGAGAGACTCGAGCGTGAAAATAAAGAATTGAGGAAACAAATGTTACTCAGGGGAAATCAGAAGATTAATAGTCGGAAAATAAAGAAATCTCTCATCGATATGTACAGTGATGTTCTAGACGAATTGAATGATTATGATAGTACTTACTCAACAGCTGATCATCTACCTCGAGTGGTAGTGGTTGGTGATCAGAGCTCTGGGAAGACATCTGTGCTGGAAATGGTTGCACAAGCTAGAATATTCCCAAGGTAGAGTTAATTAATAAATTTGAGAATATATCAGAAACTATTAGGTTTAGAGGAATTCATCATCAGACCTTTTTTCTGCAGAATTTAATTCTCTACAAAAAATGTCTCTTGATAAATTCCCCTAAATCCAATGGTTTCTGAGATATTCCTATAATAGTCTTTACTTGACTACATTTCCCCACTTGATTCATTTAATTCTAAAATTAATTAATGGATAATTAAATTAAAAGGGGCGGAGGTGAGATGATGACTCGAGCACCAGTGAAAGTGACCCTGAGCGAAGGACCCTATCACATTGCCCAATTCAAAGACAGTTCCCGTGAATTCGATCTGACAAAAGAATCCGAATTAGCAGAACTCCGTCGTGAAGTTGAATTACGAATGAAGAACAGCGTTAAAAACGGTAAAACAGTGAGTCAGGACGTGATATCAATGACAGTCAAGGGTCCAGGCCTCCAGCGAATGGTCCTGGTCGATCTCCCCGGGATAATAAGCACCGTGACCGTCGACATGGCCGAAGACACCAGAGACGCAATTCGCCAGATGACCCAGCAATACATGAGCAATCCGAATGCGATTATTTTGTGCATCCAAGACGGTTCAGTTGACGCTGAAAGAAGCAACGTAACTGATCTAGTAGCTCAGATGGACCCAACTGGCAAAAGAACGATATTCGTCCTCACAAAAGTCGATATGGCCGAAGAGAACTTGGCAAATCCAGACAGAGTCCGTAAAATTCTATCCGGCAAGCTGTTCCCAATGAAAGCACTCGGATACTTTGCAGTAGTAACTGGACGTGGTAGGGCAGACGACAGTATACAGACAATAAAAGACTACGAGGAGAAGTTTTTCCGGAATTCAAAACTCTTCAAAGACGGTGTCGTCATGTCTGGACAAGTGACAACGCGAAATTTGAGCCTTGCCGTATCAGAATGCTTCTGGAAAATGGTACGTGAGACTGTTGAACAACAGGCAGATGCTTTTAAAGCGACACGCTTCAATCTTGAGACTGAATGGAAAAATAATTTTCCAAGATTGAGAGAATTAGATAGAGATGAATTATTTGAAAGAGCAAGAGGTGAAATATTAGATGAAATTGTTAATTTATCACAATTATCACCTAGACACTGGGAGGAGGTTTTAAATATGAGAATTTGGGAGAAAGTGTCGATGCATGTTTTCGAGAATATTTATCTGCCAGCAGCTCAGACTGGTGATACAGGTACATTTAATACTGCTGTTGATATTAAATTGAAGCAATGGGCTGAACAGCAGTTGCCAGCAAAGAGCGTTGAGAGTGGCTGGGAGTGTCTGAAGCAGGAGTTTGAAAATTTTATGAGCAGAGCCAAGCAGAGTCAGGATCACGACGATATTTTTGATAATTTGAAGAATGCAGTTGTCAATGAGGCTATGCAGAGACACTCTTGGGAGGAGAAGGCGTCGCAGATGCTGAGGGTCATTCAGCTGAACACACTGGAGGACAGAAATGTTAATGACAAGAGAGACTGGGACGAGGCTGTGAGATTCTTGGAGACTTCGGTCAAAGACAAGTTGCAGAGCACTGAGAAAATTCTTCATGAAATGCTGGGGCCTGGAAGGAGAGAAAGAATTATGTACTGGAAGAGTCAGACTGAGGAGCAATGGAAGAGATCTGCTGTTAAGAATGAACTCGACAAGATAATTTACGCTGATAAAAAGCACGCACCAACATTGACACAGGATGAGTTGACGACTGTGAGGAAGAATCTTCAGAGGAGTGGACTTGATGTTGACAATGAATTCATCAGATCTACTTGGCATCCTGTTTACAGGCGATTCTTCCTTCAGCAGAGCTTGACGAGGGCTTATGACTGCAAGAAGGCATTTTACATGTATCATAATGGGCATGAAAACGAAACTGAGTGCAGCGATGTTGTGCTGTTTTGGAGAATTCAGCAGATGCTGAAGGTTACTTCTAAGGCGCTGAGGCAACAGATTATGAATAGAGAAGCGAGGCGATTGGATAAAGAGATTAAAGAGGTACTGGAGGATTATAGTCAAGACAGTCAAGTCAAGCAGAAGCTATTGACTGGGAGAAGGGTGGAACTTGCTGAGGAACTTAGTAAGTTTTTTTTAAAATTATTACATTCGTTTGTTAATCATTCTTGAATATATTTTCATTCCTCGAATTATTTCAGAACGTGTGAGACAGATTCAGGAGAAATTGGAGGAATTCATCCAAGCATTGAACAAAGAAAAATGAATGAAGCCAAAGTGAACGAAGTGTCATTGAGAAAGTCATATATTAAGAGGCAAATGTACAGCGGTCCTGGTGATCGACGGCTTTGAACATTAATTTATCCGAGTTGCTATGCACCCAAGGGACTCATTGTAATTTCCGAAAACCACAGAGTCATCCAGGAAGTTTCAGATAAAAAAATCGATGGTACTGTTGAACTGTACGGCTGAGATTATTCCTTGATGATTTCACGGTTGAATTGATTCTCGGAAGAGTCACTTCCTCGTGTCATAAATAGTGAATCAAATTGTTTAATCATTTATTTTGTTTCCTTTCTTTTTGGAAAAATGATAGAGATGGGAAATGAGAAATGGAAGGGAGCGCTTGAGAGCACGTTTTTGTTGTTAGCAAATTGATAAATAAACTTTCTCACAGAGAAAAGGAAAGAGTTCCTCATTTTTATCCAATTTTTTTTGAATTCTCGTAATTCAAAAAATAACCATCAGCGCCACCTACTCTCCCGCCACTTCCTCCCACTCTCTGTCTACACCCACCACCGCCCACAGTCCCACCACTCACTCGTATCCAAAATTAGTAAATAAAAGATGGTGGAAGAGGCTGAGTCGTGTTGCGTATCGCTCCTCTCTAGAAACATTTATTAAAACGAAAATGAAGTGTAATAAAAATAAAAAAACGACTTACCGGTCATTAACACGGCTCACAAAGCCACAAACAAATTAATTAATAAATTAATTAATAATAATCATTGTGTAAATATTTGTGAATCTTTAATAACACGTGAGAGGAATAGAAAGAGCCGGACACAAGAGAATCAGGAAATTACGAGATAATTGAGTAAGAGGCGAGAGAACGTGAAAATTTTTGGGGAAATTCGGTTTTTTGTGAGAAAAAATTCACGGGTGCTTATGAGAGTGGATAAATTTTCATCCGTAGTTCACGGTAAGGGTATAAATTTGTTCTATATTTAGGTGAGCTGTTGATTTTCATTCATTTGTTCTTTGAATTAAAAAAACGAATGGAGAATGAAAAAAATGGGAAAAATAAATCGCTGAACGTTCATTCCCATTTCCTCATTCGATCGTGTTCAGTGGGAAATTTCGGGCAGTGGGCGGCCTTTTATTGGCCAACTAATCGAAGAAAGTCCCTCGTGTTTCCATGTTAAATTCACCCACACGTTTTATCTGTTCTCCTTTCACAATTATATTTTTTTATTTCAGTTGAATGAATTTTTATTGCCGGATTGACTCTGTTCTCGCTCATGAAGATACTGTGAATTGCCTTTTTTTCTTTTCTTTGACTATTGTGTCCTGAGGGTAATTCCCCGAGGCCAGAGTCGTAAGGGCCCAAAACTAAATATCAGTTGGCTATTTTTGTAACACGAGGAACCTACATACCGATCTTACTGAGAGATACTCAACTTGCATTACACGTTTCAGAGTTTTGAGTTGTTGGACAATTGACAGGGGAATTTTTCCGGGAATTTTTTTTAAATACATCAATTTTTTCATTAATTCCCGTCAGATCTCGGAAACTAATGGAGATACACCCTTTTTGGTTTAATACTTTTTTGTGGATTTTTTAATTCTCTGCAAAAAAGGATTCTTCCAAAAATCCTCTATCTCGCTCCATTTCCGAGATATTTTGAAGAAACTGATGGAAAAGTAGTTTTTCATCTTTTCACTACTGAAATTACATTTTTTTCTATTTTTGGAAATATCTCGGAATTAGTGGGAGATAGAGGAATTTTTGTAGAGACCTTTTTTGTAGGGAAAAATGAGAGCTACAAAAAAGGTCTCTTCCAAAATTGTCCTATCTCCCATGGTTTCCGAGATATTTAAGAAAAACTGAATTTTCTAAATTTCTTCTCTAAAGATTCGGTTTTTTCCAGAATAATATCTTGGTATTCATGGAGATGGAGGAAATTCAGTAATGCCCTTTTTTGCAAAACGTTATTACCGTAATTTCTCCATCTCCCTTTCTGAGATCTCCTTGGGAACGTCGATCAATAAAAAAATGAGTCATTTTCATTTCCCCTCTCTTCACGCTTGACTCAAACGAAGAATTACAACTTCTGGAATTTGATACTGAGGAGGAAAATGAAGTCGATGATCTGTGGAAACTCAACCGGAACGATTGACCAGAAGAAATCAAAAGTCACGCCCTCATCTCTGCTGCTCCATTATTCTCAACGATGAATTCGAATTAAAGAATCTTCTCAACTGGATAATTGAATGAACCCTGATGAAACTAATGAAATCACCTCCGGACAAATCTGTAAATATCTCCGAAAATACCAGGTTTAGGAGAATACAACTCTGAACCTTCTTTCTGCAGAATTTCATCAGCTACAAAAAAGCTCTCTTGACATTTTCCTCTAAACCTAATGGTTTCAGAGATATCCACGAAAAACTGGAGCAGGCATGCTCCAAGTCATCTGGAAGTGAAGAATTTTCAAGACAATTTTTTTTATAAAAATCAGAATCACAAATTCCATGATAATAATAACCGTGTGAATCACCTCGAGGGTACCTGTCCGTTATGTGACGTTAACTCTCTGAATGACGTCATCATGATAGTTTGTGTGTCTATATGGTTGTTGCATTAGAAATGGAGCGTTTTCTTGTGACTTACTCGAGTCTTGTTCTTCAATGTGACATTTAACGCAGTTGTAATAATTGGAGTCTCATGGACTGTGTCATTATGAATTATTAACTGAAGTAGAACAGGTGGGGCTCATTTTCTCGTCTGACCCAGGTACCTTTATGGCTTCTCCTGTTAATGAAATTAACAGTGACATTGAATTATTGAGATCAATGTTTTCTCTTTTTTCATGCTAGAAAAAAAGTGCTATTGTTAATTATCATTTTTTTTTAAATAATTCATGGAATCGTGCAGATGAAAGTTATATTAGGATCGAATGTCGAAAGACACTAAATTCGTGAAATAAGTAGACTGAGAAATTATTCGTGACAGAAGGTGAGAGAATTGTTCAGTGACATGTGGAAGGTGATTTCATGAATTTTGACATTTATTATTTTTATAGAGAATATTTATTAATAATTTTCTGACGTCATTTTTATTTAATGGAGTTTTCCTCTTTTGGGTTTTGGAGGATATCTCGGAAACTAAGAGAGATATGGGATTTTTGCAGAAGACCTTTTTTGTAGCTCTTGAAATTCTCTACAAAAAAGGTCTCTATGATAATCGCTCTATCTCTCTTAGTTTCCGAGATATCCTGGGGAAATGAACTTTATGAAAATTAGTGTTTTCGTGCTTTCAATGTTGAACGAATTTCCCTCATTTCCTGATTTTAAAATTCTTTATTTCTGTGACCCGGGTGAAATGAGAGTCATTAGGACGTCAGCCCCGGTTTTATGCCCACGCGACGAGTACTAACGTGACGCTAAAAATAATCGAACTGCACTGATCAAGTATCGAGAACAGAAGCCGGTATAACACACGTGTACAAGAGGGAGACAAATTTTATTATCATTTGGATCTCTGCAATTGAGAGACTCGAATTATTCGAAGCCACAGGATTGATTTTGTCAGAGAAATTAATGATTCTCCAAACACATCCCACTTTTTTGTTTCATTAATTTTATACTTTATCAACAAAAACTTTTAAATTTCCAAATTCACTTTTATGACTTCAATATTCTATCATCCCTTTTTTTGAAGATATCTCGGAAACTAAGAGAGATAGAGCAATTTTGCACTGAACCTTTTTTGTAGCTCTTGAAATTATCTACAAAAAAGGATTCTTGCAAAATCGCTCTATCTCGCTTAGTTTCCGAGATATTTTACAATAACTAAGGACAATGAAATAATTTTGTTTTTTTTTTCCTCTTCAGAATCAGGAAATTGTGATAATAAACCCATCGATTTCTTTTTATGATACTAATAAGAGTTCACAGGGTAAAGGGGTCTTGAAAATATTTTCGTGTCCTTGTGTGTTAGCCATTGATCGACCGAGAACCTGTGTGTAACCGTGAGCCAAATGTCGATGTCAAAGTATTCGTGAATATTCGTCTAACTGCGTGGAATATACGTCTGTTATTTTTTATGTTTCCTGTTACGATTTACTCACCGATTCGGTAGATAAATTCATTTGCAGTGAAAATTGGATGGAGGGTAAAAGTTATTGAAAGTTGGTATGAATAAAGATGGGAAGGAAAGTCTGCCAACTTTTCTCGTTAATGTTCGATGAATGGAAAGATGTTGGATAATCTCACAAAAAAAAAAATGGGGTAAAATGGGCATTCTGATTGAACGGTTGGAGATAGCGATTTTCTGATGATCCCATTGGAAAGCTGAGGAAATTTTAGGCGGAAAACATGTGTCGAAATTAATTTTTTCGAGTTTTTTGAAAATTCGATTTTTTTCACCCAAATTTGAAGGGGTTTACCTTGGAAAAATTTGAAAAAATCACTTTTTTGACGATATCTCGGGTTCTATTGGTCGTAGCTCAAAAATTCCGATTCGAGGTGAAAGGTGAGCTCATTTGCGATGAATTCATGTGGTTTCAAAATTAAAAATACGATTTTTTGAGTGACTTATAGTGGAATAACTGATTTTCAAAAAACACCTCTACTTGAAAAAATCGTTTTTTTAATTTTAAAACCACATGAATTCATCGTAAATGAGCTCACCTTTCACCTCAAATCGGAATTTTTGAGCTACGACCAATAGAACTCGAGATATCGTCAAAAATGTGATTTTTCCAAATTTTTCCAAGGTAAACCCCTTCAAATCTGGGTGAAAAACATCGAATTTTCAAAAAACTCAAAAAAATTAATTTCGACACATGTTTTCCGCCTAAAATTTCCTCAGCTTTCCGATGGAATCATCGGAAAAAATCTATCTCCAATATTCCTCTTGATTTCTCGCAATATACAGAAATTTATTTATAATTGTAATAATTGAGAATTAAAGGGTATTAATCATGGATAAAAATAAAAATGTTAATATGATTGACGTTTCCATTTCGATGACGATAGGTCCCGGGTCAATAGTCCGAACAAACAATCATATCCCATGAAGAATAATAGAAAGAGAGAAATGAGAGTAATAAAATGTATAAACGGACGTTATTGCATTTCAATTAGTCTCATGTTCATGAAGTTTCCTGAAATGTACTCAATTGAAGAAATAATAATTATTTAATCAGAAATTATTGAATGAATTTTTTAACTGAAAGAACGATTTTTGTTTTAGTGAACGTGGAATGATTTTTCAAAATTTCATTTATGAAAGACTGCAAAAAAAAAAGGAAGACTGCAAAAACGAGAGAGTGCGAAAAAAATCCTTTTTTTCATCGTCTGCTTGATTTTTTTTTCACACGACCTTCTCTTCTTATTGGAGAATGTGAGAAGCTGAAAAAGATGATGAAAAGATATTCAGAGATCTGAGGATGAATACTGCGTCTTCTGAAATATGCAGACAGCATCCGGCAGAGTTTACCATTGAAAGATTCAAGTGGTCCAGAGTTCACAAGATTTTCCTCCGGGTTAATTACTTTTCTTGACCGATTTCTTTTTTATAATGAGTTTTTTCAAGATATCTCAGTAACGCTAAGAGATGGGAGAATTTTCATCGGAACCTTTTTTGTAGAGAATTTTAAGAGCTACAAAAAAGGTCATTACAAAAATTCCTCTATCTCGCTTAGTTTCCGAGATATCCCCAAAAAACAATCGAGAATTATCATAAATTAAAAATAATGAATTCAGTAATTATATTAACGTTAAGAAGAAAATTAAATTCTTTTCAAAATTCCAGTGGGTGGCATTTACCGAGGTGTAAAATCCAATTGCGTGACTGGTCCAAATTACCCGACATAAACCGTTTGTCGAGAAACGCCTCAACATTTTTTTTATTCATTTTACTACAGTACAGAAGTAAAAAGGGGTGAATGAAACACAGGCTTGAACTCATCCGCAATTCAGCTTTTAGTGACTCAGAATCTCGAGTCTCTCACATTTGATTCTCCTCACAATTTCCCCCTTTTTTTTTTTGTCAATTGTCAATCTCACAAAATTGCGGAGAAACCAGAGATTTTCTTCAATTTCTCTTTTTCTTTGTCTTCAATCCAAGTGGACCTGTGTCACTGAATGAACTCTAAATTATCGCAGTTTAGATTTATTGACAGTGACAAATGTCAACTTGAAGAGATTAAAACTGGCCAAATTGTTTTATTCAACGAGGAAGACAATAGTTTCTTGAGATATTTTTGATCAAAATGAAAATTCAAGGTTTATTCAATGAAAGTTTATCACTTCCGGTATTGTGAGGACAGATTTATCTAAATTGTGGTCATTCAGGTTTTATGAATTATAATGAGATGCAGTGAATCAACGAATTTATCATTTTTAGTTAATAAAAATATTTGTAAATTGGATGGATATTTTGGGGAATGATGTAATAGGAATTAACGTCAATTTATCTCGGAATCTAAGCGAGATAGAGAAATTTTGGAAGAATCCTTTTTTGTGGAGAATTTTAAGAACTGGAAAAAAGGTCTCTCGCTGAATTCCTCTATCTCGCTTAGTTTCCGAGATATTCGAGGAAAACTGAGGAACGGAATGTTTCTTCAAAAATTGTAGTTTCGATTCTTTCCCATTTCTATCTCTCCAATAAAAACGTCTAAACAAATTGCCGTCATTTACGTGAAAGAGCATTGAGCCAAAAGGCATTACATCATTTTTCATCCAATCTCTGCACTGAAATTGACAAAAGTCAGAGGCTCCATCAATTTCTTCTAAAAATAAAAACAAAAACTAGAATCAAAGAAACAGGAATTTTCAGGCATCAGTTTTTTGAGAATATCTCGGAAACTAAGCGAGATAGCGAAAATTTTGTAATTACCTTTTTTGTAGCTCTCGTTTTCCTCTACAAAAAAGGTCATTACAAAAATTCTCCTATCTCCCTTCCTTTCCGAGATAAACCAAAAAAACTATGAAAATTTCCTCTCAATCTCAAGTCCATCAATTTGTCTCGCTAAAAAACTTCAAAGTCCTTGAAATCACAAAACTGTAATTTCTGGCGTAACTCCACTGAAAACTTGAACGAAAATTCAATTCTCTCGTTCAAGCTATTCAGAAGAGTCAAATGTTGTGTGTTGGTATTACGAATTTATGCGCCCTGGCGCCGTTTCTTTTTTTTTTCCCGAAAAAACCTCGTTTTTTTCTCAATTCTCTACTCTCAAGGAACACACATGCACAGGGTGTTTTAATGTTTGCCTCTGTGTTTTCGTTAGTGGAGTGAAGTAAAAGCCAAGAAGAAACGACAGGGCGACACACACGGAGTCTCTTCTGTGGCAACCAAAAATAAACCTTCCGCTGCATTCTCGTTCTCTGTCTTTTCGTCTATGTCCCGATCAGATCGGCGAGACGCCTGGTTCGTTTATTTCTTTTTTCTCCCCCCAGAAGAAAAAACGAATTGAGAAACAAAAAATCGAGGTTTTTCAAGAAGATATGAGCTTCTCTTTTTTTTTCCCGACTTTTAAAAAATAAAGATGACACTCTGGCTCGAGAAAACTAATGTCCCTGCCACGAGTTTATTCATCCGGGATCATAAGTCTGAAAGCTTATTTCAATTTTTTCGAGAATTGGGGAAAAAAGGAGAATTTTTAAACTTGATTTTTCTTTTTTTGTTACAGATTATTAATAAACTTGCAAAATGGTTGTTGGAGAGGCGAGTATCCACAATATTATGGGAGGAATGGAGAGCACGGGGGGTGTGAGGCTTCATAATCACAAGAGGAAATTGAAACAGAGGTGATTAATCTATTTTCCAATAAATCCCCAGAATTCCCTCGTTTCCCTTAAATATCTCGAAACCAGTAGGAGATAGAGGATTTTCCATAATCACTTTTTTTGTAGCTCTGATTGTCCTCTCCAAAAAAGGTCATAACAAAAATTTTCCCATCTCCCTTCAATCCCAAGATATTCTCATAAAACCCTAAAACCTTAATTCTTCTTTCAGATTCGACATAATAAAGAAACTGGGCCAGGGCACATATGGAAAGGTGCAATTGGGCATAAACAAGGAGACTGGCCAGGAGGTAGCAATTAAAACGATAAAGAAATGTAAAATTGAAACTGAAGCTGACTTAATCCGGATACGTCGTGAAATTCAAATAATGTCAAGTGTACAGCATCCAAACATAATTCACATTTACGAAGTATTTGAGAATCGTGAGAAGATGGTATTAGTAATGGAGTATGCAGCTGGTGGTGAATTGTACGATTATTTGTCTGAGCGTAAAGTACTGACTGAGGAAGAGGCCCGTAGGATATTCCGTCAGATATCGATAGCTGTTTTTTACTGTCACAAGCACAAGATATGTCATCGTGATTTGAAGCTGGAGAATATTCTCCTGGACCAAACGGGAAACGCTAAGATAGCTGACTTTGGTTTGTCCAATGTCTTCGACGACCAGAGACTATTAAACACCTTCTGCGGCTCTCCATTATACGCAAGTCCGGAGATTGTCAAAGGAACACCTTACCATGGACCCGAAGTTGACTGCTGGAGCCTGGGAGTTCTCCTCTACACGCTCGTCTACGGTGCAATGCCCTTCGACGGCTCAAACTTCAAGAGATTGACCCGACAAATATCAGCCTCTGATTATTTCGAGCCAAAGTCCCCATCTCCAGCCTCGCCGTTGATCAAAGAGATGCTGACAAAGTGTCCTTCAAGAAGAGCAGATATAGAGAGAATATGTTCGCACTGGTGGGTGAACGAGGGCTATGAGCAGAACTGCCTGGACATTGCTGAGGACCTAGCAGCACAAACTCCAGTCAGACTTGACCTCCTGCTCTCTCTAGTGCCGCAATCAGCGAGTGCTGATAAGCTGGTAGTTGGAGATCCTAGACCAGAGCCATCGCCAGTCAGCAACATGTCCTCGGAGGCAATTGCGCCGACGCGATGCCACTCTGTTGGTAGTTTAATAGAACTTGATAGGAATAATGAGAAACTGAGGGACATGGTCGAGGGAATGGAGGAAGAGACACGAAATGCTGGGGACACTAAACGGAAATTGGAGACGACGCCATCGATGGAGGAGACTGTGGCTGCTGGTGTCAAGAGGAAAGAACGTTCGAGGAGGAAAGAGAAGAGCGGGGATGAGAGGGAGCAGAGGGCTTACAGGTCGTCTTCGAGGCATCATTCGGCGCCTATTGGTGCTGCTATAACTGAGGAACCGATGGAGGTTGACTTGAGAGATCCAGAGTCTGCTGATGCTCTGTTGGAGATGATTAAAGAGGTGCAATCGCAAACGCCAAAGGAGAGGAGTAAGACTCCGGTTGTTCCTGATCAGGCTGAAGCTGCTGGGAGTGGAGTGAGTGAAGAGGGTAAAGCGAGTGAGCAAGAGCCCGAGGCTGCGCCAAAATCTCCGAGGAAAACGAAAGCACAGGCGCATGATGAGACTGGAGTGGAGAATGAATTGGCTCAAGCGATAGACGATGATGGCGCAAAAGCACTTGAGGACGAGGGGAAAAAGCAGAGGCCGAAATCATCGTCAATTGATCTGGAAGATGCAGCAATTGGCCCAGCTAAACCAACGGAACGAAGGAGATCAAAGATATTCGAAACAGCTGAAAAATTCAATCAACTGGCAGCATCACCAAGTGAACAAGAGAAACCAAAGAAAATATTTATTCCCGGTGTCAATGTCGGCGGTGCTAAGAAAGTATTCGAGAGAAAAGCAAGTCTATCATCGATAACACCACCTGCTGTCAAGCAGAATGCAACAAAGGTGATAATTGATGTCGATAAAAAGCCAGAGAGAGCCCTCGAGAAATCGGTCAGTTTGATTGAAAAAACTGATGACGAGCGTAAAAAAGAGGAGGACAAAAAACGTGCAGTTGATATAATAACTGGTGCACTTGGCAAGCCTCCAATAAAAAAGAATGTCAATGGTTCTCCACCAATAACGCCTCAGGATTCTAAAAAACTTGGATTAAAAATTCAAGTTGCTCCGAATGATGTTAGGAATGCTACAGTTTCAGTAACAACGCCAATTGAAACGAAGTATCCTGAATTTGAGACGATACCTGGTAAACCAGTGGCGATTGGACAATCAGTACCAACTTCGCCAGAGTCAAAGAGTTTAGAGAATTCATTGGTGGAGCCGACAATGTCGAGTAAAATGGAGATAACATTGAAGAGTGCTACACTGCCGAGACCGAGAAAGACGAGTAAGGCTGAAATAATATTGTCTGGCATCAAGCAGCCGGAGACTGCGTTCAAGTCTGAGGTGGAGGCGAAAATTGATGCCTTCCATCCGCAAAAACTCCGGACACAGAGGTCGGAGGTAGCTTTCCCAGTCGCCAGTGCTGTGCAGCAGCAGGCGAATAGATCATCGAGCTTGGAGCCGGAGAGTCGCAGGACTAAGGAGAGAATTATCCCGATTCAGGTGGAGCCAGAGCATCAGAGTCCACCGCCACTAGCTAAACCGCCGCCCATGCCGCAGAGGTCAATGTCGCAGAGATCTGGCTCATTATCGAGACAATCGACTGCAGATTCCGATACAGATAGTGCTCTCGGGTCGACTGTTGGGCCTGAACCGATCAGGAAGAGCCCAAGAGAGTACATAATCCCGATTGCTGTTGAGGGTGGTGGCTATGTCACTCCAAGGTCCGGCAGTTTGGAGCCTGAGAGCAAAACTAGCACTCCTACCAGCACCAATCCCACAAGATCGAGGTTCAGCAGACCTAGAAGAATGGGATCGCTGCTTTCTGATGCTAGTGAAGACGAGTCACCTTTCTCAACGCTTCATAGGTAATTTTTGGGTCTGGAAAAGTTAATTAAAATGTTTCGGAGTGTTTAATAAATGGAGAATAATTGGAATATGTGGTTTTAATGCTGTTTTCGTTAAATTCTTCACAATATTTCATTTATTTTCAATTTTTTTTCATTCTCACATTTATAATACTGGAAAAATTCATCTAGGGACAGTGATGATCTTCTTCAGAGGCACATGCATCGTCTCAGGAGCTCACGACCCTCCAAACAGGCACCAGAGCATGCGGACAGTCTCTCATCCGGTGAAGACGATGATGACGATGGCTTTGAACTACTGACGGCTGAGAATTTATTCTCAACTCTGTTATCGAGAGTCAGGAGCTTAACTCAACGATTGAATGTCGATGATCATAGAGGCAGTGGCTTTCCGAGAACAAGATTGCTCGATAGACTCGGATCAAAGTCTTCACAGGGCTTCTGGGGTCTTCATGAGCCTCTCTCAAGGTATTTAATCTCTGAAACACAGTTTTTAAGAGTTATTCCTTATTTTAACGAATCCACTAATGTCTTAATTTTTAATTAAATTAATTGTAAATAAATTTTAACATTTTCCTCTATTTGTGCAAGCTACGAGTGCTACAGTGAAACGCAGACAGTCACAACGTGAGTCAAGTAGAAAAAAAAATCCAATAAAATGTAAATGAAAAAGAATATTCTAATTAATCATAGATATTTCAATTTTTCGTCTTTAATTTTCATCTTTGTCCACTTCTACATGTCTCATGGTAATTCAATTAATCAACTTCTTTTTAACACAAAACAACAACAAAATGCACTCGTTATTTAAAACTCGTAATCACTGTTTTCATTGCATCTGTGCACCTCCAAGTATCGAATCAGTTTCGTTTGTTATAAAAATAAAATTGAGACTGAAAATACTTGAAGTACCAGATTTACAGAACATACACTATTAAAATAAACTGCTGCCACTTGAGTTAAGCTCATCAGTATACACTTTGATGGATTCAGAGGCTTTTTAATTCCGGATTATATTCACAGTTCATTTAATTTTTACTTTATTTATTAATTTGACTTTATCTTGCAGGCGAATATCAGAATCCCCATTCAGCAGATCCATGAGTCGTGATACCGATAGATTCGGAAGGAAAGATTCAGCAATGTCATCGAATCCAGGTACACCAAACAGCCTGGGTAGAAGCACACCATCAAGAGAGAGCATTTTTGAAGTTGGATCCAGCAATACTCTTCCCAGAGGTAAGAGACTGCGACACGTTAATTCTGCAATTTACGGTGGAACTGATTTTTGATTTTAAAAATTATATTCACTATTCAATGTCTCTAAATTCGTAAGAAAATTTCAGTTTACTCGAATTTAAAGAAGATCCACTGTAAAATGTTGGAAAAAAGAATGAATTATTATTTTAAAAAAACAATAAAATTGGAGAGACACACACACACATTATTGATGTTGTATTGTGTTGATACACGCATTCTCAGAAGCTTGTTAAATTATGTGATAGCCAGTAGACTTGCTTCTGCTCTTGAATTACAAAAAGATTCATTTATTTACATTTTTTTCTTTATTTAATTCTTCTTCTCTGTAGTACTCATGAAACAATGAGAGTATGAAGCTTCTGCAGAGTCGTGTGAGATCTCTATTTAAATTTTGAAAAAATTGAATGTTTTATCATTGAGTCGAGAGACATGTCACAGACTTTGATGATAAAATTATTCTGATATTTTTGGAAAAATCAGTATGCATCTCCTAGTACCTAGCTGTTGTCGAGTCGTTGATAGACAAAGCACAACTTCTTTTTTTAGTGGTTTAATTACCTCTTGTCATATATCTTCAGAGATTATTTTTCTTCTCTTCCAAAATGAGAAAATAATTTACATCATTTACCGTTTTTTTTTTCTCTGCCTGAACTATGTTTTTTTCTGCATATTTATCATTTTTTTTTCTTCGTACTAACATTTTAATTAATTACTGTCTGGCACAGGTGGGTCGATTTCAGTGGAAAATACCCAACATGTTGACAAGACAATTTATAGTCAGATTTATTTAATTATTCAGAAAAAATTGAGAAGATCTTTTGTATTCATGAATTAATTAATTTTAATAAATTTGAGAAAAATTGTTTATTTTTCTTACTTTCAGTTTTTCGTGAATATCTCGGTAAATAATGGAGATGGGAAAATTTTCATAGATACCTTTTTTGTAGAGCAGAATGAGAGCTACAAAAATGGTTCTCATCAATTTTTTCCTATCTCCATTATTTCCCGAGATATTCATCAAAAACGAGGATTCTATAATTAAAGATTTTCTCAATTTTTTTTCATCCCTTTTTCCATTAATTTCTGCATTCTCAAGTTTCAGTAGTTGAGTAGTTGTCACGTTCGTAGCATGAATTGCACGTAGATTAGAAATTTATGGAATTAGTGTAATTAAGTGATAGAAGTGAGAGAAATTTTAAAGAAATTAAATTAATTGAAGAATAATTGAAAATTACCCGCAAATCCTGCAAGATTAGATTTTGTAAATAAGAAATCAGAATTGCGAGCTTAACTTTGTCTTTTTTTTTTTATAAATAAATTAAAAGATGAATCATCTTAGCCGATACTGCTGCGAATGTACGATTTTTTTTCATTATTTCATTATTATTATTTTTTTCTTCTTAATTTCCTTGAATAATTGTAACAGCGTAGTAGCAATAAAAAATCCCAGAAAAAAAATAAGTTACCTAGCATCTACCAAAATTATTAGAGCATGAAAATTTTGAGAAAATAAAAAATTAAAAAACACGTCCATATACAAAAATTCATAGACATCACATAAATTTCCATCAAAATTCAAAGAATAAACGAACGAATTTTTTTTCTTATTAATTTTTCTTAATTTTTAAAATCATGTGAACCACCTACTTTTTTTTTAATCATTTCAGTAATTAATTATTTTTTTTTCAATATTTCTGAGCTGTACTAAAAGTCTATCGTCGACTCCTCAATCAGTTGAGATGAATTATTTTCTTTTAAACTTTTTTCATGAGATTATTATTGAATAATAAAATTATGAAGCACTGAGTGATAATTCCCTGATTATTTTCGGTAGATTTGATGAAAAATATTGAAGATAGATTTTTTCTGATGATTCCATTGAAAAGCTGAGGAAATTTCCCATGGAAATCATGTGTCGGAGTGTTTTTTTTTTCAATTTTCAAAAAAAAAAACATATTTTTGAAAAAACTCGAAATTTTGGAAATTTCAAAAAAAACAATGTGACACATGTTTTCCAGCTAAAATTTCCTCAGCTCTTCAATGGAATCAATTAAAATTCCCATTTGACCCCAACATTGAAAATATTCTCTAATTATCATCAGTGGATTCATAATTAAATTCGTTCAACTGACTTACGGTTTATTTTGTTGACGGTTGTTGCAGCGACCGTGCGAGTGACTCTACGTAGGCGGGCGGACGGTAATCCCCAGTAGAAACATAGAAAAAATGAAAAAAAAAACATTTCCTTGAAATGAAAGATAAATGCAAAGTTAGGTACCAATTGCCTAATTCTAGTGAAAAGTCAGAATCAGTCATTTTTTAAAATTAACTCATCAAAAGTAGAATTTAACAAATCGAGAGGCCATTGAAAAAAAAAACTCGTCATTGACAATTCTATTTTTTTAATTAATTGTAATGAGAATAAATGAGCAAATCCATGATAAATTATCCTGACATTAATACTCAAGAATTCAATCTCGATGCGACAATTTTTTTTAAATTTATTGTTATTTATAATATCAAATGAAATTGTTGATAATGGCCAAATGACGAAATTGAATTGAATCAGCAGTGAAGTTCACTTTTTTTGAAATATCTCCCAAATTATGAGAGATAGAGAAATTTTCGTAATCACCTTTTTTGTAGAGAATTTAAAGGGCTACAAAAAAGGTTCTATGGAAAATTCTTCTATCTCTTTTGGTTTTCGAGATATTTCCAAAAAACTGAAGAACGAGTGAAACTCTCACTTCTGAATTGATTCAAAATTAAATAAATTAAAATTAATAATAAAAGTGCTAATGAGCTAGATTGTGTGAGCTAGTTGGACATCGTTGTTGCAAAAACTTTGAACACAATAGTATGATTTTTCCCTCCCCCTAAAAAATGATAATAAAATCATTAATAAAGTTAACTAATAGATTAAATTATTATGAGAGAGTCATTGAATGATATATTCATTTATCTAAATAATTTTCATTAAATTGAAATTGAATGAAATTTTTCATTAACTAAGTTTAAGAATCGAGTGATATTTTTTATTAAAAAAACAATTAAATTAAAATACTTTGTAATAAATTAAAATTATAGAAAGGAATAAATCATACTGAGTTTGCTCAGAGAATTGTTTTTTTTTTTTTTCTTTTTTTTTTCTTTTTTTCTATTATTTTTCCTCTGTAAATAAGCTAATACGATGTCTATCGTCAAAAATAATTTTATTATATGACAATTTTTGTATATGACGTCAAAAATATTAGAAATTGAAAAAAAAGGGAAATTTAGTAAGAGTTTTATATTATTGTCACTGCGATTAATGTATGAAAAAAAAAATTTATAAATAATTGTAGACTCAAAGACTAACAATTGCCCAAAAATGGCTGAACTTTGTTGTGTTTTTTTTTTTTTTTGAGAGAGAGAGTTTAAATAACAATTTTATATATAATTAAAAAAAGGAAAAAAAAGGAAAAAAAAAAAGTGTTTTATTTGTTTCTTCTCTCTATTTCTTTCTCCTTCTAATTGTTGAACGGAATGCTTTGTTTGTGCTACCTATGTATTACCGTTACCTTTAATAATCAACCAATTATCAAAGTAATTGAGGTAAACACCACCACAATTAGTGCATCATTAATTTAAATTAAATTATCAAAGTAGTTTAATTAATTTCCAACATTTCCCTCAATTTTAAAATTAAATCACAAAATTACTCCTTCGAGTAAAAAAAAAAAAAACTGCAAATTTCTTTAGCATGAACAAAAAAAATTAAATAATCATGAGGAAATTAAAATATTGTATTTAAACAATAAAGAAGTGTAAATATAGAACTGTAAAAAATTCATTCCCTCGAATTAGTCTCTCACACAAACACTAACAATAAAAAAATTGAAGAAACCTCAGCACCTATTTGAAAAAACCAGAAAAAGTCTTTAAAAAAAATAAGAAAACGCAGATATGCCTGCGAGAAATATGTTTTGGCCTCCCTTATTTTCCAGATAAATCTCATCGTGACCCGAGTGATGTGGAATTAAAAATTCTCTCCGAGAGCCAAGGAGACCAGAATCAGGACAAGACGTTCACTCCATGTTTGGCGCGTCGTTTGTCCCGTCAATTCATCGAGCAAACGCGCCTGTCTCTGCCTCGATCTCCATCGATCCCAAGAGAGCGCCTGTACCGTTCATCAACAGAGGAGCCCTCAAGCCTAACGGACCCTTTATCTCCGATTCTCCCCGACTCCTACAGGAGCAGATCGAGTGACCGAAGTCTGCGAAGAGCAACGAGCCTCCTAGAACCAAAGGAAAAACCGGAGAAAATCGACCACCGAGCAGCAAGAAGAAGCGTCTCCCTATTCGAGGACGACGACGAGCTCCTCCCGCCCCTCCCCCGGCAGATAATGACCCTGGGTCGAAAGTACAGAGACCCAGTGAAATCAGCGACCAATGGAATCCGAAGAGAGTCATTCAGAGCCGAAAAGATCCAAGAAGAACCGATAGACGTAAATAGCCCCAAAAGAGGCAATTTAGAGGTCAACACCGACACACTATCAACATCCGAAAACACTTCTGCCTGCAATTCCAACACAAACCTCGGGGACATGTCCAGCTTTTCCACAAAATCCTGTGAAACATCGCCAGCCGACTCCACCTCCAACATGCAGGGAGAAGCCTTCAACTCCTTCAAGGCTGACGCTAGAGAATTCGAGAATCGATTACTCGCTGCTGAGAACCTGATCAAGGAGTCGAAGCTGAGGAACTTGGGGATCAACAGGTTCGACCCGAATTTGTCGTCGAGTTATAAAGACACGGATAAGTGTGATAAAGAGCTGCTGGGGTCCATGAGTGATTTAACGAGTGCTGTTATGTCGAAGAGGAGAAGCTGCATACCGAGTCTGAGACTGAGGTCCGGGTCTTTGACGAGGGAGGCTTCTGGTGGTGAGAGGAGGAGGATGATGGAGGAAGGAAGAGCCACGCCTGAGAGATCACTGCTGAGCAAGTTCTTCAGGAGCTCCAGCAGCACCAGAGATTCCGAGAGCAAGGAGAAGTCGCCGAAGGCGAGGAGGAGAATCTCGAGATTCCTGAGGCCGGATTTCTTTGACACTCCGAGGGAGGAGAGTCAGTATGTTAAGGAGAAAGAGGCGCAGAAAGCGGCGGAGAATGAGAGGAGGAAATCGAGATTCATGCGGAAAAAAACGGAGGTTCAGGAGAGTGTGGAGGAGAATGGGAAGGATGAGAGGCAGGAGAAGGAGCTGAAAAATGAGGCGAATACTCTGACGAAAGGGAAAATTGAGGAGCAGAGTTTTGGTGGTAAGGATAATAAGATTGAGAGTGATGGGTCTTTGGGATTGAATTCTGAGGGGAAGATTGAGAGGCAGAGCTCGAAGAATTCGTTTCTTCAGAGTCTTGAGAAGAAACTTGAGAAGTTGAGGTCGAACGATGATGGTAAGGTTGTTATTATGAATGGGGATTCTGGGAAGGAGAATTCGGTTGGGGCTGAGAGTCTTCAGGAGCATCACGTGGAGAGCCTGAGGAAAGTCTTGAGCGAGGAGAATCTTTCTGTTAGTGAAGTTCAAAGTGCTCCAGCTGCTCCAGCACCAAAATCCAAAGTCTCTTCGGTCCTCGGATTGTTCAAGAATGACTCAAAATCGTCGGTCAACGGGAATAAACAGCCCAGCACGCTTCTCAGCAAGTTCAAGAAGAATTCTTACAAGGGGTCGAGATCAGACACTAGTGTAATCACTGGTGAAGCTTCTGGGAGCAGTAAAATCCCTACCAAATCAAAACTTGAGAGTAAAGCTGACTCTAAAGTTCCTAAAAAATTATCGGAGAGTAAGAAGTCTCTGGATAAAGTAGCAGAAGCCAAAAAATCCCCGCCAAAGGAGAAATCCAAGGAAAAAACACCGCCAAAGGAAAAATCCAAGGAAAAATCACCACCCAAGGATAAATTAAAGGAAAAAACTCCTCCTGAACGATCGAGCGTTGAGAAGAAATCATTAAGTGATAAATCGGTGATGAAGTCTTTGAAAAAATTGAGTCCTGAGAAATCTACTGATGGAAAATCTGATAAATTAATCAAAGAATCGAGGAAAACTCCGGATAAATCGGAAAAGAGTTCCTTCGTTTCCCGTTTATCGCCGAAGAAAACGTCTCCAGATAAAACACTGGACACTAATAAAAAGGTAGAAGCGAAACCTGAAGGAGAAGAGAAGAAAGTAGTGAAGAAAAAAGCCGTCAAGTCTCTGACGTCACCGTTGACGAAGAATGGATCAGTCTCGAAGATAGAAAAGACTGATGACGATAGGAAAATCCGGAGAATTGTGGTGAAACAGGAAATTGTGGAGAGGGAAGGGCCTGATGGTACGAAGAAGAAGAAGATCGTCAGAGTTGTGAAGAAAGTCGTGAAAAAATCCGAGAGTTCCGACAATAAAACAGAGGAGAAAGACAAGGACAAAGAGAAGACCAAACCGACGAGGTCATTATCATTGAAAAAAATAACATTGAAAAAGGAGAAGAGTCCAGAAACCGCTTCTAAGAAGAAAGAACCGAGTCCTGAAGCCCCGAAGCTCTCCAAAAAATCAGAGTCCACTTCTCCAGAAATCTTGGAGAATTGTAAAGAAAATCCGAATGAAAATTCTGAGATTCCTAAAGAAGCTCCAGAAAATCCTGCAATTCTACTCAGAAATTCACCAGAAAAAAAGGAGATAGAGACCTCTGACGCTTCATCATTCTCTCCTCAGGATCCAAAACCAAAGGATTTCGATGAGAAACTCCGAGTAAACAGAAGCAATTTAAAGTTGGATCTTTCAAAAATCCCTCAGCACACGTTTAAGCCACCTCCAGTGCCTAAACGTGAGTCTCCAAAACCGGAATCCTGCAAGGTCCAATCCCCAGGCACAGACTCTGCCTCAAAACTGACTCATCATGCAAACATAACTGGAAACCGAATAATCATCGATAAGCCGTTAAAATCCTCGGATTTAGCAGAGTTGAAGAGAGAGGCAGACTTCAAAGAAGTCCCGAAGCTCCCCATGAACAGCACAGAAGAGCCAAAAGGAAAAGAGCAGCATGCAGAATCAAAGCCACCGGTTCCACCAATAACCCCATCAGTCAAGCCAAAGATACCCGATCCACCCGAAGAGATTCTCTCCCCAATGGAAGACCTCGAGAGCTTCGACTCCTGGTCCATGTGCTCCAACGACTTCAACCACCGCTGCTCCTCCGACCTTCAGTCTCCAACGTCACCAGCCTACTCTCCTTCCTCCCGTGGTGATCACCCAGAGTCTATAATCGACAGAATAAGGAGAAAGAGCTTCTACTCAAGATTCAACGAGCGCAAGAGAAAGAGTTCTCTAAACGCATCGTCATCCGGTATCTCAAGTGTCAGTCCACTTCCAATTTCCTCGACTCTACCCCGTAAGTTTAGTTTCAACAGCACGAAGGACATTGACCGGAGGAAACCGTCGTACTCTACGTCCCCAACACGTAGACTCTCCGAGAGACCTTTCACCATGTACCATGACGATCATCTGAGCTTCCGCAAGTCCCCAATTGAGAGAGACAGATACTCAGACGTTGGATACACGGGTGATTATGATCTGAGGAAGTACAGGATCTCACCGACACCAGAAGCGCACAGGAAATATCAGAGCTCTGATTTCAATTATGATCATGATCTCGGAGTTTACAAGAGCCCGTTGTCCTCGTCGAGCCTCAGTGAACCGGTTCCTGATTACAGGGGCCACTCCATGACTCTGGGGAGGAAATATGGATCCTTGAGCAGCAGCGAACCGAAGACTGCTGAGTATTATGAGGAACTGCTGGCACCGGCGAGGCTCGATTACTTGACGAGGAGGACACCAGTTCCTGGGGATTATAGTGGGAAACATGAGAATGGGTACAGTAATGGGCATGTGGATATTGGAGGGACTGGGGACAAGTGGAGGAGCTTCTCGGAGAGAATCCCGGGGGACTCGACGGATGAGAGTGATAAGAGCATTGGGGATGATGTGAGGTGAGAGGAATTATACTTGAAAATACATTGTTTAGAGATTTTTGTACTATTTTTGTTTCGACGGATTTTTAGGGGCAACAGTCGAGCCAGGACCGAAGCTAAGGAACTATCAGCTGCCTGTCCAGATGCTGAGGCAACAAATGCAATAAGCGAATAAAAACAATTAAATGTAACAATGAAAAATGTGCCAAAGAACATCGAGTAATTCTCGTTTACAATGAATGGAAATTAACACAAATCGACCAAAGAATTTCTCATGCTTTGAACTGTTGAAACATAAATTTTATACGTACTTACAAAATAATCAGATTTATAGATTTTAGGTGGGGATGAGAGGAGAAGAAACAGAGAAAGTTTAATTCAATTTGTTATTAAGAGTTATTAGAGTTTTTCGGATCTTTTAGATTGACTCTTGTAGATTCTTTTTTATACGAAACTAAAAATCAAAAAAAATAATAATAATACAAATATATATTTACAACGATTTCATTGCCTTCGTGTCGAGTGAAGAGTTCTTTTTTTAATTATGGAAATGAATGAATGTTTTCCATTTTTTAAAGTTAAAAAATTTGATAATTATGAGTGAATGTTAATTAAATTGTCACTCAATTTTTCATGCCTACGTCAAAAGTGTGTTTTTTTTTCGTAATTTTACAATGAAATTTTCATTTTATTGTCATGATTTATTTGTTTCACGTAATTTTAAATGTCAACTAGTCGATTATTAATAGTCAAGAGATACTTAATAATTGGCTCTGATGATTTATCAAAAGATAAATTTCTCGAATTTTGTAGCCATCATTTTTATTATCTTAGTTTAAAGGCAGAGATGAGCCTAAAATCATTTTATTTTTCATTTTAAATAGTCAACGGTGCTTCTCTCAAATTGGAGCTTTTCACTACTTAATTACTCGAATGATTTTCATTACTATTAATGGAGAGAAATAATTTTTTTTATATATTATATTTAAATGAACAGATGCTTATTAAGTTCCTTGTAATATTGCCTTAATAATTAAGTGAATGACAGATTTTTTTTTCTCGTCAATCGAGAGTAATGATGCTTGAAGATTATTTCTTTTTTTTTAATTTTATTTTGTGAAAGTAGATTTCTTCAGATTGTCTTCCGCATGTATGTGTTTTTTATTCATATACATATTTTGGAAATAAATCACGAGAGTTCGAAAAAATAAATAATGTCTTTTATTATATTTATTTGATAATTTTAGAGGAATTACCTTTCATAGTTGCAATTATTTCACCGATAATCGCATAATTTTTATTTCTCAACTGCATAATCTCGGAGTACCTGAACTGACCAATAGTGTCCCACAAATAACGTGTGAAATTCAATGCAAATAACTTCAACGATATATAACCAGCATAATTGGACGTACTCTTGATGAATATACCAATTCCATTCAACGGTTGATCCCCATGAATTGGTAATGAGTCGAATAATGGCAATGTAGATTGCCCGAAATCTCTGCACAAACGTGACCTAACGAAAATCACGAAATATGGTGATTCGGCAACGAGCTTCAGCCTCTCGTCCTTCCGAATGTAAATTGAATTCTTCTCGGTGAAATTGTAATACCTGAAAATTAATTTCCTTCATAGGAGAAGTGTCGTTCGATCAGAATGCCCATTTTACCCTAATTTCCCTACTAAATCTCTGAATTCTTCATCAACTACTTGCTTACTTGTGAGGAGTCGATGAAAAATTGACTAATCGTGATTCCGACGATAATCTCCCATTATTCCAATCGAATTTCGTGCCTCTAATAACCAGTTCCACTCTACGATGTGGATTCTTTGGAACTCGTTGAAATCCGACGCCTAATAACCAATTAATCAATTAATAAAATCATTATTTATTTATTTCCTTAAATATTTTACCTGTAAGGATTTCATCATCCTTCAACCGAAGATTATCGAGATTCAATGACTCCAATGAATAATTCAATGCCTCATCATCCTCATGAGGAGGTCTAGATGGTCTCCAACGACCTGACGGATTTATTATTCCATTACCAGCCGATAATTCTCCGTCTCTAATTTGCAGGAAGACTGTATTCCGGATTCTTCTGATTCTCACACCAATTATGACTCTACAATAAACAGGAAAAAATTAAAAAATCATTACTAATTAAAATAATAATGAGAATAATGAGGAATACCTATTTTTTGAGATATTAGTTGTTGTCAGAGTCAAACTGACTTTATTGTTGTGTTGAATACAACCACAGAGACAGGCACCTGATGTTGTGTTATGAACTGGCGTATCACAAGTAGCATTGTATCCCCATCTATTATGAGGAGTACCGTAAACCCTTTCCTTGCTTCTAAACCATTGGACACGTCTCACATCATCAGCCTGGAAGATACAAAATATAAAGTAAATTAGAGTTTTTTTGTAAAATGTAGAATTGACTCACCAAATTACACTTGTGAAATCCAGATGCACCGGAACAATTCCGGAGAGATCCTGCACAAACCTCTGCTTTCGTGTAATAACAAGAATCGGTTATGTCAGTGCTACAAATATCGTTAATTGAATTTCTGTTCATGTAATTAGCATAACTGTTGCAGGTGTAAAATGGATTCGTAGCTTTGATGACAGTCGTTTGGTTCAGTCTCTCGAGTTCGAAGTAAGAGAAACCTGAAATTAATTAATTGAATTGATTATTCTTTTAATAATTATTAATGGAAAAATAACCTCTGATCCAGCCTTTGACAGGATCACACGTCCGGAAGTCCAGGGAAGGTTCATCAACAGCTTGAGCAAATAATCTTTGGTAAATGTCGTATTCGTCCAAGAATACTTTCCCTATTTCGTCCATTGGAAAGGATTCAGCTGTTTAATTTAAATTAATTTGGATTATGAGAGAGTTCATTTGGAGAATTGGACGAAAATTGGGGAATTCATTACCGTTACCACACTGCCACTTCTTGTCGATGGATTCTAAGACAGTTCCTTTAATCATTGTCTCCATTATCCTCAAGTAAATCGCTAATAGCCACTGCTGATTGCTTCTTCCACTGTTGCAGATAATAAATTCTTTTTCCTGCATCTGCAAAAAAATAATTAATTAATCTACATAAAACTGGAGATTTCTCTGAAACGAGAGGATTTAAGGGAATTTACCAAATGACCTTTTTTGTAGAGAATTCAATTTTCCACAAAAAAGGTCTCTTCATAAATTCTTCTAAATCCAAGAGTTTCAGAGATATTTAACAAAAAGTAAATAAACACCAAAATACCAGCATAATTGCAGAAATTAAAAGTGGCAAAGTTGTTTTCCTCTCTTCATCAAAGTACACAGACTCAATTTCATGCTTCATGTACCGAAGAATGAGCGAAGCATACTGGAGATGATCAGAAGCGAAATCAATTAATCCATCACGTGAACGATGTCCCTGCTTATCGATGAATTCGTCTCTAATTAAATCATAAGCTGCATCAATTTTTTCAAATTGTTCCCAAAGATTTTTCAGAGTGTACTTCAATGTCATGTGTTTATCCAAATAATTCCTGATAATACCCATTCTCCTCTGAAAACGTTGTCTCAACTCTTTAACAATCACAAGATTATCATCAATTTCATGAAAAACGTTGACTATTCTCTTTGATTCTTCTGTATTACTGTGAAATAATTTTTGGAAAATCTCAACAATATTATCACTTGATACTTCAATATTAATAATCTGAAGAAAATCTAATACTTTAGTTTTTAACACTCCGACAGTTACGAATGAAGAGTCACTCGGATTACTCAATTCTGTCATAATTATTATGACAAAAAACCAATGAATTTTCATAGTTTACTTTTTTCTTTAATTATATTTTTCTAACTGAAACCAAACAAATTCTCACTGGGATACGAAGACTATTGTATCTATTTTCGAATTTACTTTTTAGTTCATTGAAACCTTGATGAGAGACCTTCATTCTAGTGTCTATTAAAAAAGATAACCCCGGCGAACTCGAATACTTCCACTAATCACTGAATTCCTATGCAATTCTAACTATTTTTCAGTTTCATTATAAATTTAGCGATTAAGCATAAGAGATGATAAGTCGAAGAAGTTTCGTAAATTCATTAAAAAATGGGAAAATTCATTTAAAAAAATGGATTTTTCCTTAAATTACCCATTTTGCCCCTCCTGACTTGACTTCTGAATCATTCCCCCCTTTTCCCTATTCATTAATAATTTATGATCGTAAACCTTCAGAAATGACAACAAATTTTCCACCTGCGACATTTCCAAAAATCCCTTTTCAACAATAGAAACTTCAGTCGTATTTAACAGGTGTATTCCACTTCCCAGAACCCAACCCCATAAATCACCTTCTACCTGCCCCATTCTGCCCCAACCATCAAGGCCACCAGTAAAAATCGCCGCAGGTAGTAAACATTCACCCAAACAATTCCCCGAACTAATAATCATGTCAAAAGCATTCGAATTTCGCACCTCCAACCAAATCCAATAAACTCCGAAAATTCACGAGACCTCAATAGCAATTGGCTGATGGATTTCAACCAATAAAATCACACCTCAGATACCTCAATTCCCTCAAATGTTTGCAACCGTCACTTTTCCGTTCGATTAAAGGCAAATGAAGTGTTAAATGGTCAAGGTCAGAGGATCGTAGGACAAAAACAAGTTTGGAATGTGAATATTAGTTTAATTGAAAGATCCATATTATTGAAACGAGAGTGTTATCGTTAAAAAAAAAAGAAAATACTGAATTTTTTAAACTGTTTTTGGAGACAAGGTCGAAGACATAAAATGAACGATTTTATTGCCGCAATTTTATGCTCACGAGAGGCTAAATAAAGAGTAAATAAAAGGAATTATCAAAAGTGCTTCAAGGAAAGGAGAGTTCAGTGTTTGCTTTGAAGACATCAGAGTCATAAATTACCAGTGAAAATGGTTTCAACGAAGGACCAAGAGATTGTTGATGATTTTTTATCATGCTTGGAGTATCTGAAAGACAGTGATCCTTGGGCGATTCAGGAATTGACGAGAATAGCTACGAATCTAGAGGTTTATGCATCAGAAATCGTTGAAGCTATTGAACAGCACGTTCGTGAAGTCAAACAGGAATTCAAGCTGCCAGCACTTTACCTGATTGATTCATTAATGAAGAATTCAAATCGTGTTTACGTGGACTTGTTGATGAATAATTTGATAGAATTATTCTTCCTGTCATTTCAATTTGCAGATTCTGAGACCCGGGGACTCATGTTCCGTTTACGTAAAACGTGGAACACAATCCTGCCGATTCCAAAACTCTGGTTGTTGGATGAGAAAATGCATAATTTTGATCACGGCTGGCCAATCACAGTGACACCGAGCTCTTCAGCATCTTCATCGACTGTGACGACGCCGATCGAAGGAACTCTTGATTTATCATTGAAATTTAATAATCAGGTGCTGAGGCACGAGGATCCATTCGTACGCCACCAAATGGCCCTCGGTGGCATCAAAATGGCGGCGATCAACCTTTCGGCGGGAGATTCAATTGGCAGTCAGCAGGAAAGAACGCAGGATGCATTCTTGTCGGCTCTGTCCTTTTTATCGTCTCCAGAAGACAATTCTGGGGAATTCACGCCGGGAAAGAGGAAAATGCCGTACTGCACGGATGACAACAAGAAGAAGAAGACTGAGACGTGGGAGTGATTTTGTGATATTTAGGGGGATAATTAAGACTCATTTTAGTTGTTTAAGTTTGTGAATAAGGTTTCTTTATGGACACTTGTGTATTGGTAATTTTTACAAAGATTTATAAATAATTTCGGTGTTTCTTAGAATTGTGGTATTTATTTCAATTATTCCATTTCTTTTATTGATAAAAGACGACTTCAGTCAGCTACATTCACTTTGGAAACAAGAACAGAATTTTATTAATTTTTTCTTTAAATTTTCACGCAAATTTCAATGGATCCCATAAAACTTCTATTCTATAATGAGCAGTATGCTAAACAGAACCGAAATACCAAATTGGTGGAGGATTTTGTTGCGTTGCCGAATAAAAATGCAGTTACGAAGAAATTTTATTCGAAATATGAGGCAGAAAGTATCGAGCCTCCAAAAGAATTTGTTAAAATCATTGAGAGATTTACGGAGATGGGACCGAAGGATATTTACACCTATCGACCGCCCACAGTTAATATGGAGTTAGTTTAATGAGCAAATCATTTTTTTTTCTCTTCAATGATTAATCGAATTATTCAGATACGGATGGTTTTCTGATCCATTGATCCCAAGATCTACAGATCCTCGATTATACTTTCCCCAGAAGGAGTGCGAGCTCGTGAAGACAGAAATTAGGATTCGAGACACTGACAAAGGACTGCCACGAGAAAAATTCGTGGGAACTCCGTTTTATCACTGAAATTATCTGAATCATTAATTAATCTTTGAATAAATTACAAAATTCAAGAATTCTTATTTTTTCAATTTTAACTAAAATATTCGTTCTCCAGTTTTTTCCAAATATCTTTGAAAATAATAGAGTTAGGAAAAAAAACGTTGAGATCTTTTTGATGCAGAATTTAATGGGCTACAAAAAAGGTCTCTTCATAAATTCTCCTAAACTCAATATTTCCCGAGATATTCACGAAATAACATAAATAGGGAAGAATTATTATTCAAGCACTTTGTGACTGAACTATTGACCGATTCAGGGCCCCGAGGGAATAAATCAGCCACTAGTCAGACATTTCTTCTAACCTGACGATTTCCACGTGTTGTGGTCTTGTATCCAAGCAACGGAACGCTCCTTGAACGTCTTGAGACAATTCACGAGACCTGTCACTTCAATTTTCCTTTCAATTCTCTTTGATTCTGTATTAAAATAAATTTATCTGAATTAAAATTACACCTAAAATATTCGTAGAAGTGAGAATTCAATTCTCTCGTTTTTTTCGCATTATGAGGAAGAGTAATCTTCACGGAAAATCACTGGAGAATTTTTTGTAATTTATGAAAGCACAAAATGACGTTAAAATTTGGTGAAAATTCAACGGATTATTCGAGATTGGAGAATAATGGCAGCAAGGGGATTCTGTGTAAAAGTAGATTTCGATTTACAAGCAGTGAGTATTTTTATTTTTTTTTAATCAAAAAAATACCCTCAAATACTTCACATTTAATTCCTTTTTTTTCAAACAATTATTATAATTTAATTAATTGGATTAATTTAATTAATTACAGATAACATGCCCTGGAGTCTGGCTCTGTCCAAATGGTACAGTAGCCCTTCGTATAAACGCCTTCAACTCCCACATAGAGTCCCACAAGATAACTCCAATATTTCCACTCCTATTTAACGATAAATTTCTCTTCAAAAAAATCTTCACTGGCATTTGCACACTCAGCGAGCTCCAATATTGCCTTGAAAACGAATTTATTTATGCTGAATTGATCCAATGGCCAACAGTTGGATGTAAAGGTGTAATTCTGGGGACATTCGAGACAAATCTCGTGGATTTGCTTTATCCTGCTCCTTGTTTCAAGGGTTTACTTGCTGGTGCTGATGTGGATCTCTTGATGGAGCCCAGTAAATATTTTCCGGTAATAAAATTTCCAAATTCTCTCATCTCTCATAATTTATCTTCATTAATCTCTTTATTAATTTCAGGGAATCATAGCACCGAAAATTGAGGTATCAACGAAGACTGTGATTGAAGAAGTCATTGGGATTTGTGAATTGGATGCTCTTGGATCGCATATTGTGAATCCAAAGTTGATAAATTCAAAGGTAAGTCGAGTTCTCCAAAAAAAAACTAAAAAAAACCCATTTTTTTAATTTTTCTTTCAATGCTATACAAAGGGTCGACCCTGTGTTCACCGGAAAAGACCACCAGTTGGTATTTTGAGACAGAGAAAGGTCTGTCACAGTCAGGGAAGAGCAAAGTCTCCAGCAACATGGTACGTTTATCAAATAAAAATTTATCACAATACCTTAAAAATTAATTAATTAAACAGTTGCAGGCATCAGAATCATCATCCCTGTCTCTCAGCCCCAGTGCTGACGTGTTCGAGCAGCCAGGGGGATCAATGCCACGTGGAGAAGTGCTACCAGAACCTGAGAAAGTCCGAAAGATCCCTGAGTCCAAGACCCTGCAGGAAAATCATCGAATCCTCAACACTTCAGCGTCGTTATCACGATCTCGATGATTGTTCTGTTTGTTTAAAGTACAAGAATTTATTCTCGAAGGCTCCGAGTCATGAGCACATCTGCAAGTGCGATGCTGAGAGTCGGAAAGAAGCGATTTATGGGGTCTGCGATGTCTCCAATTGCACTGAACATGCCTCGTCCAGATCTGCTTCGTCAATGTGAGTTAAAGTCATTAAAAATTGAAGAATCTCTGAAACTCTTTGATCATAATCGTTTCTCTCAATTTTTCCAGTCTCCAGAGAATCAAAAATCTTCGGAAAGCTACAAGATAACCCAATACACAAATTCTCATGAAAAATTGATTAAAATTAAGGGATTTTAGTTTTTTAATCAATACACAGAATAAATTCATCAATTTCCCGTTTATCAAGTTAACTTAATCAAGTATACACATTTTTAAATTTATATTTGTATTATTATTTTACATGATAATGCTAAACTCAAAGAAAATCTCCAGCTTCTAGTGTTAATGGAAAACACAAATGTTTGATTCAATTTTTTTTGCTCGTTTATTTTCTTGAAACTCGAGTGCTTCTCGTTTTTCTGCCTTTTGTCCCAATGAATGTGAAGTATTTAGTGCAATACACGTTATTTTAATAATGATAATGGTAATAATAATTGAGTTCCCTGGTTCGTAGCACGCGGCTTATTTGAAGCAAAATTAAACTCCATTTGGAGGAAAATAATGAGACTAATTAAACGTTAACAATGGAGCGCCATTTGAGTATTTTTTTTTCTTTTTCACAATTTTCATAAAAATTCTTAGGGTTTTACAGTAAAAAACGACGATCCCCTCGAACGATTACAATTCGATGAATTGATATGTTCTTTCTTTTAAAATTAATCTTCATTCTCTGTTTTTCTTCAATGATTTGCGAAATTAGAATAATTCAAGAGGACAAAATTTTGTGATCAGTGGTAATTGATTCAAAGCCAAATTATGAGTATGAAATTATTTTTCTGTGGATTCATAGAAAAATTGTGGATTTTTCGTGATTAATTTTAATGATGTGAAAGGGGAGATTGAGTGGAATGATGAAGCACAGAGTAATGACATGATTAAATGCTTTCAACAATTTTTCTCTTTCAATTCCTAATGTACTTTTAATTATTGACTACGAACCAACGTGACTATTCCAGTGAATTAAATCCACTGATTAAATTTTTTTTCCATTAATTTTTCCTATCACCCGAAACCTTACAAATTTCATTTTTAAATAATATTGTTAATTTTAATTATAGTTTTGATTCTGTGATTTATTTTTATTGAAAAAAGTAAATCACAAAATTTGAGGCAATGCGCAATAATATTGAGTAATTAAATTATAAAATAAAATGAGTTGAAGAATTTTAAATATAGTGTTTTTCATTTTTTTTCAATTATCTCGAAAACAGTGAAGTTTATGGGAATTTATCAAGAGACCTTTTTTGTAGAGAATTTAATTATCTACAAAAAAGGTCTCTTGATAAATTCTCATAAATTCAATATTTCCAGAGTTATTTATGAATTAATGTCAAGTCGATCCTTCAACTTATCTTTTTTTATGATTTCATTAATTAATTTATTAAACAATAAACAATCTCAATGTGTATTTAAGCAGCACCAGCTGTGATACACGTTTCTCTTTATCTATCATAAATTTCAATGATATTGATAGAAAAAACTGACGACTAGAAGTGGCTAACAAAGACTCAACATTTGGTGATTGCAGTTTTTTTTTTGAGAAGAAAAATTATTGGAATTTCATGAAAAATGAATGCAATTTATAAAACTCATTCAATCAATAAATATTTGAAATTAATTCTAATAATTTTTCCTCCCTTCGCAATGCAAAATGTGAACATAATAAATTATTCTCAATCGTACAACATTAATAATACAAATGAATTCTTAATTAATTAATCAATAAACAGAAAATGAAAAAATTCTCAAACATTGATAAAATCATTTATCAAACGTAACAAAAATTTCATTTTATTAAAAGGAATTGTAGATTTTTTAAAAATAAATTAACTTCATTAAGTATCAATTCGATGTTTCAACTCAAAAAAATTCTAAAAATAAGAATGCCTAATTTCTACGTTTGTTAATTAATCAAACGAGGATAGACTCACGTAATTAAAGATTAAAAATCGAGAAATTCATTTTATTTCTCAGTTCACGTTTTTTTTTCCTTGAATTTAGTAGTGAGGAATAAGTCAAGATTTCTTTCCCTATTTTCCAAAATATCTCGAGAATTATGAGATTTAGAAGAATTTATCAAGAGACCTTTTTTGTAGGCCTCAAAATTCTCCACAAAAATAGTCTATCGACATTTTCCTCTAAATCTATAAATCCACGAATAATAAATAAATACAATCAGTCGTAATTGGGATAAATTGAAGCCCATTGGAATGAAGCAATTTAATATAATTCAGAATAAAATTCATAACTAAATAATAACTTTACGTGATGCAATTCGTAATTTCAATCTCGACCCTCTCCGAGTCTCATCAATTCGTCATCAAATAATAATTATCCTCAGGCCACCAGGTTCATTTGAAAAATGTCATTACACCATCAATAATATCTCTTTTCATTGAAAAAAACAATTCAAAGTCCTTAAGAAAATCGACTACAGCTGCAATTGCTGTTGTCACCAATTGACGTTGTTTTTCCATTTATTGAGGTCGCATTTGTCTCATATCGGGGCAATTCCTTACTTCGTGCCTGCTATTTTTTTCAATAACAGAAAAATTAAATGATTATGCACAAGAAAATCGTTTTTCAATGTCAAACGCTCTTTCCCAGATATCTCACAAACCATTGCATTTACGAGGATTCCTCAAGAGACGTTTTTTGTAGAGAATTAAATTCTCTACAAAAAATGTCTCTTGACATTTTCTCCTAAATCCCCTAATTTCCGAGATATTCACAATTTTAAGTGCATGATGAAAATAAAGTGGAATACTGAATTTTTACCTCCATTAATTCAGCAGCAATTTCCATAAACAGTCTTTCAACATTTTCTGCCTCTTTTGCTGATGTCTCGAGGAAATACATTCCATGACGTTGAGCAAAGTCTTCACCTACGTGAGTCGGAATTTCTCTGTCCTCTCTATCAATTTTATTCCCTGAAAGTAAATAATTTATCTGCGGTTTTTTTGAGAAGTTCGTAGATGCAGGAAATTGAAAATTCAGAAACGTACCGACAAGTATCCTCAGGACCTTATTACTAGCGTATTCCTCAATTTCCCTCAGCCAGTCAGGTAAACAGTCAAACGTGGGCTGACAAGATATATCGTAAACGAGTATTAATGCATGAGCTGATCTGTAGTAGCTCTGGGTGATCGATCGAAATCTTTCTTGACCTGCAGTGTCCCATATTTGTAACTAAAAAATTCAGAAAATTCAGTAATGGGAGTAGAACGATCTTCTACGTGGAATATCTCGGAAAATAAGAGAGATAGGGCAATTTTGCAAGAGTCCTTTTTTGTAGCTCTTGAAATTCTCTACAAAAAAGGATTCCATCAAAATTTCCCTATCTTGCTTACTTTTCGAGATATTCTCAAATTTACAATAAAATAAAATTATTTACCTTAACTCTTTCATTCTCAACTTCAACAGTTTTAATCATAAAATCAACTCCTATCGTAGCACCTTGTCCAGGTGGAAATAATCCCTGAAAATATTTAATTACATTATTTACAGAAGAAGATAATGAAGTTTAATTAATTAAAATAAAGTATATTAAATACCTGTGTAAATCTTCGAACAAGACAAGTTTTTCCAACACCGGCATTACCAACAAGCACGACTTTGAATAAAAATTTGTAATCCTCCATTGCATTTGTATTTTATTATATTCAATTGTATTTAATATTTTTTTAAAATTTCTTCTTGTTCCTTCAGCAGTGCTCCATTTGTCAAGGCAACGAATAATTTTAAATTACAAAAAAATCCTCCACTTTCCTTGCTCGCTCACCTTGACGATTTCATGAAGGTTTCCCCACTGTTAAAAAATTGTGAAACACCTTTCTCCGTAAAACACAATGAAATTGTTGAAACCAAAAAAAAAAAATGGAAAAAATATTGAAAAAAATTCAGTGTTTTCACTAACGGGAATTCTTCGAAGCAACGATAAAACTCGTGAGTCACATTAAAAAATGAAGGAAACTGATAAGAATTAATGAGTTGTTATTGTTGTATGACAATTTAATGATAGTAAAGAGAAGTCGTTCATTCTCTTTCTGTCAGACTGACGTTTTTTTACGGGCTACTGTGCCACTGCGTACACAAACAGAGAGAGAGAGAGAGAGAGAAGGCATGAATTTAAATTGTAGAGATTGATTCACAACGAGCGACAGAAATGGAGTGGAAAAAATTGAAAAAATTAGTCAAACAAATGTGTTTCTCAATTCTCCATGCCAAAGTTCACAAATCGATTAAAAAACATTTTTTTTTTAATTAATAAAATTGTTAAATCGTTGAATTGAAAATGGGAGTGTAAAAATAGCTAAGAAAACCCCAAAATCCGTTTTTCCAAAATATTTCGGAATCGACTAGAGATAGAAAAAAAATCATTATAACCTTTTTTATAGAGAATTTTAAGAGCTACAAAAAAGGTATCTACAAAAATTCCCCTATCTCTCTTAATTCCCGAGATATTTCCAAAAAACCTGAACTCCTTCACAAAACCATTTTCTCACATTCGTAAACGTCCACATTACCATCTGCAGTTAACCCAACCGGAAGTTCTCGTATTCCAGCCAATGAAAATGCTCCGTTATCCCGAGATAACCCAAAAACCGTAATTCACCTAAAAAGTACCGCCAGATGTCTCAGGACTGAGCCCCAAACAGGTGAGCGTGATTGCACGATTTCTCATTCCTCAAGTAACGCCGTTCCTCATTGGCCGTGGCTCCTCCGGAAGTAACGTGAGTCCATTAAATCAACCAATGAGCGTCCCCGTAACAAAGTATTGAAAAGAAACGTTCGTTTTTCACACACAAATTTACAAGAGGGATCCGTCGCCATTTTGCCGTGGCAATATCGTTCCGCGTAGGCAGTAGTGCGTGTGTTGAATTTTGCGTGAGAAAAAAAGGTGCAGTTTATTTAATTTGACTTAATTTATTCAATAAGAAACCAAGAAGATAAACGATTAAATAAAAGATACAAAAAATTAATCACAATGCCTCGATAAGGTAAATAATAATAATAATATATCATTGTATTTAGTTCGTTAGTTTATTATTCTTCTTTATGGTTCAGTGAGTGATGTTTATTCGGAGTGATCTCGATTTTCCACAAAACGCTTCATACAACTCGTTTTTTTTTTTTAATTTTCACTGAAATGTGGTAAAAGTGGAATGAATGCAGGCGTTTTTTTTGTCGGGTGAGAGAGAACATTCTGAATGGAATTTTATCCCTTTTTTTTATCGTCCATGTGAGTGTGTGACTCATTACAATGAAATATTGCGAAATAATTGAATTGTTATTAAATCAGCTTTTTTGTACAAAGGATATTTTTCGAAATTTATTTCACTGCTTTTGTGATGAGTATGGTGTTGCATTAATTCAGCACTTATCAAAGGTTTTTCTCAATTTTTCATGATTACATAAATACCGCGTTGTATTTTCATCATGTCAGAAGTTTGTGCCATCTTTTTTTTTTTGTCTTTAATAATTTGCTTGGATATGCCTTTTTTCATATCACACAAATGAAGGATGTTTTTCTTCCTTTTTTTTTTTCCTCGAATTCTTTAGTGATCGATTGTGGTAATTGTGAGAGAGATAAGGCGGTTACTATGTGTATGTGTGGTTTGAGGAAAAATAATTGGTAATTAGTGCGTCATCGTTAATTTTCAGTTGCATCGAAGCATTTGTTTTGTTTGGATAAAGAGGCGACAAGGGGTAAAATGGGCATGTCCCAATTTTGGAGTTGAATATTATGTAAATGAGGAGAAATTGAGAGAAATATTGAAGATAAGTTCTTTCTTTTTTTTTTTTTTTTTCAAAAATTCGATTTTTGGAAGAAAAAATTGAATTTTTTGAAAAATCCAAAAAATGATTCATTTTCAATGGAATCATCAGAAACTCTGTATCTCGAACTCTTCAATCAGAATGCCCATTTTACCCCACTTCTCGAGAGTAAATTTTGATTTAATAATCGCATTGTCAATAATTACTCTTTTTACAATTGAGCAATGTTTGATATTAAAAAAACTGGGCCACAGATATTTTACTGTTATAAACAGTCAAAAATTCATTTTTTCAAAATTCTCTGTAAAAAAAAACTCAATTTTTGCTGAATAAACTCGAGTAATTGGGTAACATTCCTTCCACCCACTCTCAATCTTCACAAATCCTAAAATCACTTAAATTATTCATAATCTCGTGCAACAGTGTGCTGAAAAATCCACAGAGTTAAATAATTCACTCGGTTCTCAATTATTATTCTCGAAGGATGAAAAAAAATGATAACTCAATGCAATATGGGATGATGCAACTGAAAATTACACAGGTAATGTAAATGCACCAATTCCATTCAATTTAATAATCCAAGAAAAATATCATTTGTCAGCAGAAAAAAGTAGCCTGCAATGTAGAAATCATTGAAAGGAACAAAAACGTGCATTTACATTTTTTCGTTGATTAGGAAAGACTGGATTAGTAATTAGAACTTTCTCATGAGTCAATCTCACTTTGTTCCCATTTTTTGGATTATCTCGAAAACTACATGAGATATCGAAATTTTCGTAGAGACCTTTTTTGTAGCTCTCATTTTCCTCTACAAAAAAGGTATCCACAAAAATTTCTCTATCTCTCTTAGTTTCCTTGAAATATCAAAAAAAAACCCAAAGTAAAATTGACTGAATTATCTTTTGCTTGACTCATTTTAATGGAAATAAAATTGATGTTTTGTGTTTCACGTATTTCACAAACAGAGCAAAAGAGCTTTTTCAAAATAAATAAAAAAATATACAATCGGAATCAACGGAACTTTAACTGCACCAGAAAAGTTTAATAAACATATCGGAAGTTGAAGAATTCAAAAACTCCAATTTGAAGTTTTAAAAAATCATCAAGGATGGCATCTACTAAGGCAAAGGAAATAGCAGATGACTACATGTCAGCCCTGAAGGATCTCATCATCAATTCAAAGCCACTGATAAACATGCTAACAATGCTGGCAGATGACAACATCGAACATGCTTCTGCTGTCGTCGAAGCTGTTGAGAATCACTTACAAAAGGTTATTTATCATCTGTAGTTTTAAAATTAAAGAAATCAAACAGAAGGAAAAATTAATGATAAAACGTAATTATTAAGAAATTTGTTAAATATGAATTGAGAAAGATTCATGTTCAAAACACAAGCTGGCCCCAAATTTGTGTTTGTTTAGAGTTTTTTCCATTTTTTTTTTTTTTTTTTTCGTTAAATTCAAGTGAGGGAGAGGGAGAACTTCTTATTTCTCGTCACAATGTATCCAAAGTTTGATTATTTGATTTTTTCAATAAAATTATGATTCTGATGGATACATTGTGACTGAGTGCACGTTGTACAATTGAAAAATCTAAAAAAATTGAAGAAATCCAAGTTTTATCATTAAAATAATTAAAACAAAAATTTCAAGTCATTAATTAGTGTTTAAAAAAATCACTTTCATTTTTTAATCTCAAAAAACTTGGATTTCTGAATAATTCAAGAGATTTCACGAAAAAAAAAAAAAGAATAAGTGAAATTAATTAATATTAATCTTCATTACTGTCATGAGAGAGCATTAATCAGTGTCAGTATCACGGCTTTTTTCTCTTCTGTATTAAATATTTAAAAATGGGGCCTCAAATAGTATAATCAATGAATTGATATACTTTCGCATGTAAAAGTGATATTAAATTAGTTTAATGAGAGTACACACATTCACAGAGCAATGACACTCTGTGTGCACCAAAGAAAGGGCCAAATTAGTTAGAATTCTCTTCCAGGTCTTCATTGTTCTACGGTACGAAAAAAAAAAAAAAAAACTGTGATAATATTCAGTATTATGAATAATCATGATAATGTGGATAAAAAAAATAAAGTACCGTTATTTACAACCACCGATATTCACGCAGCTATCGTTTGTTCAATCAATTTCATTAATCACTTATTTTTCTGTAATTCTTCACTCTCGTATCTGTAAATTGTGTCGATTTTATCATTTTTTTTAGTTTCTTTTTTTATTTTATTGAGAATTAACGAATTTTATTGAGAGGAGAAATTATTTATCTTCAATGACAAATAAAATAATCAATTAAATCTATTCACCGATGAATTTTACAAATAAATTATGCTAATGTGCTGATTATTAATTATTAATTCATCATGATAAAGAAATATAATTTAACAAAATCGGGATTTTTTTTTTGGATATTTCTTTTTATTATCTTTTTTTTTTTTTTCTACTTCTCTGGATATTTTCGTGTTGGCACTTGTATCTGCGATTGACTCTGGATATGTGTTTGCATATGTTAATTATTCACTTGAAAATTTTTGATAATTCAAGTGAGAGTTTTTCAAAAACTCATCGTCGATTTTTTTTATTTTTTTTTTTTCCATTTGAAATAATGTGTGGAAGAGTTTAGAATTATTTACAAGACAACGAGGAATTTAATAAAGAATTTTAAAACTAAAAATCTTAATGAGCAAAATAAATAAATTAAAAAAAAAAAAAGAATTAAAATTATTGGAGATTGGCAGTTTGGTCGTATGGAACACAGTCGGATAGTTTTGTTGTTGTTTTATTCAGGTGAAAAGCGAGATCAAGCTACCGGTCCTTTATCTCATCGACTCGATCGTCAAGAACGTTAATGGGCCATATTTAAACCTCTTCACACAAAACATTGTCAATACATTTTGTGGTGTCTTCGAGAAGGTAATTAATGAATTTTCATTCATCGTCAGCATAATTCCATCACTTCAGAATCAGATACAAATTTTTCGAATTGAGTGAGACTATTTTTTTCCCTTTAAAAAATAAAATGATAAAGATTTCTTTCAGTGCTCTTGGCTCATTGAATGACAAATGAATCATAAGATAATAGTTTTGTCGATACGAGTTTGTTAACCCCCAGGGCTATAACAATATTAGATCAATAAGTACCATCGTATCGTCATATTTATCGCGATGATTACCGAAGAATTTGTATCTGGTTTTCAATTTAAAAGAGACAATTTTACTGATTATTTTTTTCATTATTTTAGCATTTCTTCGGAATTGAGAATTTTTCATACGTTTTTGTGAATTATCTCAGAAACTGAACGAGATAGGAAAAATTTCGTAGATACCTTTTTTGTAGAGGAGAATCAGAGCTACAAAAAAGGTATCTATGAAATTTTCGCTATCTCAGTTATTTAACGAGATATTCCACAAAGTGAATTTCATCAATTATTTTCACTTAATTAACTGACTTAATTCCTCATCAATTGTTCTAATCGATAATGAATAATTGACGAATGATTTCGTGAGTAAACAGGTCGATGAGAATACACGAGCAAGCATGTGGAAGCTGAGACAGACGTGGAATGGTGTTTTTCCAGCAACAAAATTATATTCACTTGATGTCACAGTACAGAGCATTGATCCAGCATGGCCTATAACAGCATCACCACCTGCAATATCATCTGGTTCAATACATCTGAATCCTCGATTTTTATCGATGGTAATGGAGTGTCAATAATTAATCCATCAAAAAATAACAAATTTCATCTTAATAAAAAATTAATAAATTTATTTCAGTCACAAGTATCAACGAATCAAGCATCAACGTCCTCAGTAGCAGTGCCACTGGCAGCTCAGCCAAATAATTTAGCATCAATAACAGCCAATGCAAAACGTGAAGAATTGCTCAATCAACAGAGAAAATTATTAGAATTACAGAAGCAAAAAGTTGAGTTGGAATTGTTGCAGGCAAAATTAAATTTTGAAGAGCAACAGAAGCAACTCGATGAACAAGCTGCTGTCGTTAAGTCTGAAATGGTATTAATTTACGTTTTATTGATAAAAAATAATTGAGTAGCAAATTAATTAACAATGAACTCGATTATTTCAGGTTTTACCAACAGCCTTGGTTGCCCCAACGACCGAGGCAACTCAGGGAAAGCCAGTGGCCCCAGTAATGCCTAGTCAAGTCGTCAAACAAGTAGCCAAACAGGTAATGCTCTAGAAATCTCTGATTCTTCAATAAAAGGAAATAAAAATAATAATCTCTTGTTTCTGCATCAGTTCCCAGCGGCAGCAGCATCTCTGTTAAAGAATGCAGGAACAACAAATGGGCCACGAATAGCTCCGGCAAGTAGCCTGATGGTAGCATCGGCTCGTCAAGTATCCCGTGATCCTCGTTTAAAATCAACCGGCCAAGAAACAACAACCACAACATCCTCAGCATCATCAGCAACCGATCCACGTTTACGTCAATCATCAGCTGACAGCCAACAAACCAGTACACAATCATCATTAACTACTGTACTTTCAGATCAATTAAAGCAGCAGTTAATAACGAAAAAGGCTAGCAATATGAAGCAAACAATTCATAATCAAACAATTGGTGATGGATCGTTGAAATCTATTATTAACGATAATTCAACAATTAACAACAATAATAAAACCGTAGTAACGTGTAGTAAAGATGTTATACAAAACAATCGTACATCACAAAAGAAAGAATCACGTACACAAATTAATAGTAATAGTATCGGTAATTTATCAATTAATCATGCAAAATTATCAAATCAAATTGGACAACAGCATAATTCACAAAATACAACAATTTCTTCACAAAATTTAACGACAACTTCAGTAACAGTTCAAAATTCAATTATTAATCGTGGTAATAGTGATAATAAAATTAAAGAAATTAAGAGAGACTCAACAGCAACAACGACAACATCTACATCATCTTCATCATCTAGATGTGATAAATTATCAACAATTATTGCTAAATCATCGAGCAGAAAATTAGGAAATAAAACGCGTTCAAAACAACCAACTTCATCACCAACAAAATTAATTAAATTAGAACGTGAATTAAGTCCAATTAGATCAAAATCACGTGATAAAGATAGTTCAGATAGCTCACCAACTTCTGCATCACGTACCTCACCAAAATCCTCATCCCAATCATCATCATCATCATCATCAAAAAGTCGTAATAAAAAATTACAAAATAGTAATAAAACGAGAAAACGTAGTCCAAGTCCCTATAGAATTCCAAGACGTAATTTGGATATTAAGTCAAATGCAAATCAAACAATTGTTAATAACGTTGGGTTAACTGAGGAGGAGCAGTCTGGTTCTTTAATTGTCTCACCTCCTCATCCACCTGCATTCAAAGACATTAGACAGAATACAAGACAGAGAAATTATATTAGAAGAAATAAAGATACGCAGGATTTGAGTCCTGATAATTCTAGTGTTGTTGATGATAGCGAGAGTCTTATTGAATCAGCTAGTAAGGATGAGGATCTAAGGGCTGCTTTGCCATTACCAAGTGCGGCTACGGTAACTGAAAAGAGTGAGTCTTGGACAATCGTCTCTTTAATTTGTCTTTCCAGATATTTTTACTTTTTTTTCTATCAATTTTTCATGATTTTCATTCTTTTATGATTCGTTATATTCAAGTGTCATTAATTTCTAGAAGAGGACTTAGATCTGCGTGTACTACCGTCAGCTGTTAAGAGACAGAGTGCAGAGCATCTTGATGCTGGTGCATCTAAAAAAACCAAAGCTGAAAAGTTTGATGCGTATGTATAATTTTACTTTATTCAATCAAAGACTCAAAAACTGTTCTAATTCCTCATCTTTTTAATTACACAGATTATTTGGAAATGAAGACGTTGATCTGCGTACATTGACGCATCCAAAAGCCGGTCGTCCACCGACTCCACCACCTCCAGTGATCTCTGGCGAGGACAATAAAGCAAGCTGGGCAAAGATAAAAACTCCCTCGAAGAATGATCGTGAGAAGCAAACGAGCTCCGATGAAAAACGTGACAGAGATCGTAACAAAGATCGTTTGGGACGTCCGAGACTGTACAACAAATTGTCAGACGATTCTAAAGACCGCAGACGTGGTTTCTCCAGCGATGAGGACTCACGTCCTGGCCGAAGAAGCCGTGACCTGGATAAATCAGATCGTGGTGATAGAAATATTGAAATTATCATGAAACAGGCGGAGGAACAATTGAGAGAAGGCTCAATCTCAAAAGCCGAGTATCACAAGCTCATTCAGGAAATTTGGCAGATGAATGAGGATCAGAAGCTCAGAGCTGCACAGAGAAAGGAGAAAGAGATTGGATCAATTGTTTGGGAGAAGGGGATCGACATTGGAGGCTATAATCCAGGTAAAATTGCATTAAAAAATTAATTAAAAAAGAATCCAATTTAACTCAATTATTAATTTTTAAAATTAATTTCAGCTGACGGTGAACTTGGCCACAGAAAAGACCACCACAACCGCAACGGTCCTCGTTGGAATCATCCTTGGCAAGGAGGACCCTGGGCCCACCCACCCTTCGGTCCCCAAGGCCACTTCAACCCTGAATTCCGTCCAGTTGGTCCCTGGCAGAATCCCCGATTTCCCCCAATGCGTCCAGAGTACAATCAATTCCACGGTGGCTTCAATTCCAATCTTGGGCCACGCTTAACACCGTCACTAATGGGCTCAATAGGTCCAAACGGGCCCATGCTGCCTGGAATAATGGGCAACGGCCCAATAGGACTCGGCCTAAATCCCGCAATAACCAGTCTCAATGGTCCAGCAAGTCTCTTACTAAACAACGGATCTCTCCAACAAAGAGCCAATCTCCTGAGCCACGTGCAGTCTTCAACGACATCAGTAAACCAAATAAACACATCCGACCCACCACCACCACCAGCATCATCGTCGCCCCACGAGTTCGATGATAAATGTCTCGAAGAGAATGGAAGACAGAGCAGAGAACTACCGTCTCCTGATCCAAAGCTACTCGAGGAAATATCGAGTGACACAATGAAATCAATAAATATTGACAATACACCACGTGAAATAAGATACTACGGACAAATTGGAGTTGTTTTTATGTCCTGGGACGATCCAAGAGAAATTGGCTTTCAAGATGGTATACGCAGAATTTTAATCGATGATAAAGACACAATTGTCTGTGCATTCAACGAGCCCTATAAAGAATTCCTCTACGAGGGTGACGTCCACAAAATTCGCCTGGGTGCACCGACCCGAGAATTGTACGTAGATGATAGATGGTACGAGTGTTATTTCGGTGGTCCTCCAATAAAAGTTGAACTTGGTACAAAGAAAGTTAGTATTAAATTGGAGGGACCACCGCCTCAGGTTAAAATTGGATCAGTAAAGAGAACTGATTTGGTAATTGCCAAGATAAATCTCATAATCAATGCGAGGAACATGGTGCCAGTATTTTTAGATGCTAAGCCACAGATATTTGAGCTCGATGGACAGAGGCATACGCTAGAGTTCACTGACTCGTTGAAAACAGTTCTGCTGAATGGCAGACCATTTGCAGTTGAATTTGGTGGACTGCCGAAGCCGATTATCATCAAGGACAAGAAGCACTTTATAAGATTCTCGGTGTTGCCGAGAGGTGTTCGTGCTGGTTCTGTTAAAATAGCTGGAATGAAGGGGGATTCACCGACTGAGGAGATGAATGATATGCCAGTAATTCAAGAAAAATGTGAGGCGATTAATTCAATGGGAAGTCTGCCTGGTTTTGAGCAAGACTCAACATCGCAGGATGCTTCGGATCAGTCTGGCTCCAAGTCTGATCTCCAGTTGGATATGCTGTCCTCGGCGTTGTCCACTGCAATGGCACCAGCATCTGGAATGTCTTATGAGGCTGAACCAATCGAGAAATCAACGACAGCACCTGCTCCAATTCTGCCGTTGAATCTGAACCTCAATGAGCTATTCCAGAGACTCGTGGAGACTGGCATTGTCCCTAAAATCACTGGCGCCAGTCCAGAAGCGAAGAAACCTGAGGAGGAAGTCAAGAGGGAACCTGAAACTGCTCCGATACTCTTCAGTAAACCTGAGACGCTCAAGCAGAGCGCCAATTTTGCTCCTTTGTACAGTGGCATGCAGTGCGGCTCTTGTAGCTTGAGGTTCGGACCTGATAGACCCATGAAGTACAGTGCACATCTTGATTGGCACTTTAGGCAGAATAGGAGGGAAAGGGACTCTGCAAGAAAAGCACATTCTAGAGCTTGGTATTATGATATCAGTGATTGGACGCAGTTTGAGACTTGTGAGGAAGTTGATGATAGAGGTGAGTTTGTTTATTCAAAGAATACCAAAAAAAAATTGTGTAATGCTCTTTATTTGAATTATTTTTCATATATTCAATTGATTTGATTTGCAGCACGAAGTTGGTTTGAAATGGAGAAACAAAATGCTGAAATTGAAGGGGCAAATACTGAAGACTTTCCACTTGAGACAGTTCAACCAAGTGTTCCAACTGGTAGTGATGAGGCTGATTCGCAGTGTCAAGTTTGTCATGACGCATTTGAACAATTTTATAATGAAGAGAAGGAGGAATGGCACTTGAGGCCAGCTGTGAGTTTCGAGGGAAAGAATTATCATCCACTGTGTCTCGAGGATCACAAGGTCAGTGATCCAATGAATTTTAATTATTCTATAAATATGAGATAGAATGATTTTTCTACGTAATAAAATTTCATCAGTATTTTTTTGCATTAATGTGATATGGATAATTCCATATTTTTAATGAATATATTAATTTTCTTTACATTCTTGCAAATATATAGGAAAAGTGTGTCGCGGTATGTTGCTTCTTAATTATCATTTTTAAATGTTATTGTGCAGATATTATTATTTTATTTTCAAGCATCATTTGCTGTTTAGCTTTTGTTTAGATAGAGCGGAATCCAAAGGAGATAGGGAAAATTATATCTACACAAATTCCTCTATCTCCTTTAGATTCCGAGATATTGTGAAATAGTTATTATTTGCATTTAATATTTTTATTAATTAATATATCAGTTTCGCACTCCTTCACATATTTTTTTTCAAATTAGACACAAGTTTATTTCCAATGAAATTCTGTTGGAAAAATTGTCCAATTTAAATTAATTTCAATAAATTTGTAGCGTGCCTTGGAAAAATCTGCAATGTCTCTGGACAAATCAGCAACTGAAGAAGACGAGAGAAAAGAGGAAATCAATGAATCACTCGAACAGTCCATTGATGAAACAGAAGAACAAATGGAAGAAACTAATGATGAAACAATAGCCAATAATTCAATCGATGAAAATAAAGAATTAACAGATGTTACAAATACTGAAAGTATCGTTGAAGAAGAGAAGAAAGAGACTGACGATGTACTTAATGATGAAGATAAAAATATTAATACAACTGATGACGTTAATGATGAGAGAATTAGTGAACAGCCAATGGAGACTGAGAGTGATGAAAAAATTCATGAACAAGATAGTGAGAAGATGAATGAGACAATTATGGAACCAATTAAAATTAAAGAAGAGCCAATTGATAGTATGGAGACTGATGAGCAGATATTTGATTTTAATAGTGTAGAAATTAAAACTGAACCTGTTGAACCTGAACCTGGTAAGTTCAATGATATAATAATAATTTTTGGCCTTTCTCCCCATTTTTTGCAGTAAATATTATTTGTACAAAAAAATTTAATTCTCTACAAAAAAGAAAGAGTGAAAAAAAAATAATAATTCATACTAATTTGTCTCTTCTGAAGTAATTAATTATTTTTCCATGCTGAATATTCAAAGAGGAATTAATTCAACGTATTCAACAAATCCAGAATTATTAATTTGTTAATAGTCACTGAATTTTCTTTTTCTCAAAAAATCATTTAGAACCAGAGCCACTTGTTCCCGAACCAGCAGCAATTGTTGACACAACATTAGCAGCAGTTAAAAGCTCAATCGATGGTAATGTTGAATTGGAATCAGCAAATACAGCTATACCATCTTCATCATCAAAGATCAAAATAAATATAACAAAAACATTAGTAATGAATAAAGAGCCAGAGGAGTCGAAAGATAAACAACAAGATGTAACAACACCAATTGAAGAGAATTCAGGTCCACTTGTACCAGCATCATTGAAGCCAGCTCTTCAAGGTAGGAAATTATCTGTATTACCGCCAGTGGAAAAGGGTCACGAAGACTCTGGACTCTGTTCCATTATGTAAATAAATAAACTGCCGAATTTATTATTGAAAAGAAGATAATTAATTAATCAGAAAGTTTGAATGAAATTATTCGAATTATTCTGATTTATTAATCAATCAAAGTAAAGGAGAAAAATGATAATTAGCTTGGAAACTCGAACAAATTATCTAATTAGCGAGTTTTTAAAGAAAATTATGAAAAAACATTTGTAAAACTAGTACGGCATGATTCTTTTAGTGCCTTTTTCACGTTTAGTCCCCAGAGCATTTAATTCAAATTATTTTCAATTACGTGGACTAAATTATAATTTTATTTTCTATTTTTTCATTAACAGAAAAAAATTCAGAAAGAAGAGATGAGTTTTTTTTTGAAAATTCTACATTATTCTTCAAATATCTCTGAAACCCCTGGGTTTAGAGGAAAATCACAAGAGACCTTTTTTGTAGAAAATTAAATTCTCTACAAAAAAGTTCTCCTGAGAAATTCTCGTGAAAGCCTTGGTTTATGAGATATTCATAGAATACTGCAGCATTTTTTCACTTGTCTTTATACTACTTTACTGAATTATTTTCATCAAGTCGTACAAGTTTGCGTTTTTTTCCCTTTTTTTTTAAACACGAATTTATCAGTGAATGAGTGATGAATGAATGTTTTTTCTTCTGCAACATGATACTTGTGAGTGCGAATAAAATCGTGGACTAAAAGAATAAATAGAAACGTGAATGGATTAAAGTAATAATGTAAATAGTTGAACTAAATATATTAGTATTTGTTAAATTGTAAGTAATTTGAAAGAAAATATGGGAAATGAAGAATGTTTGAATCATTCCTCAGATGTGTGTGCAATTGTCGATTGAACAATGGGAAAATTAATGCACAATGACTCTAGAGAAATAACTGAATATTTCATACAATTTATACTTTGTAAAAAAAACACTCAAATGAGAGTAACAGAGACCGTGGTATTTTTTATTTAATAATAGCCATGAAAACATTTTCTCTCGAGATCGAAAGATGTGAAGATAATTCAAACGAATTTGTGTGCGATTAAATGGATGAACGAATGAGAATTACAAAAAAAAAAAAAAAAATATTTTTCTTTTCTTTTAACGTGAGTTTGTTGAGAATGTGTACAAAACGTGTGATATCATTATTATTTCTGTTTGTGTACATATTTAACTAACTGAATCACAAATGAGATAAATATTAAGACGACAGAAAAAGAAAAACATGCGAAACTATAAATGAGATGAAGGAATTTTTGATAAGTGATGATAAATTTGTTTTTTAATGAAATTTTCCAGTTTTGGGAGAATTTTATAAAGATGAGAACATTATTTTGTTGTATAAAAAAAGAAAAAAGAAAAAAAGAAATGAAGAAAAAAAAAAAAAATGAAAAAATTGATGAAAAAAATGAAATGTTCATCACCCGGGGGTGTGACTCGATTTAATTATTTCAAATTACCCTTGTATATTGATCCAATTATCCTGTGACGAGAAAGAAAATAATAAAGAATAATTAGTGATTAAGAAATTATGAGAAGAAAATAAATTTAATAAATGAAGAAATAATAATAATAAAAAAAGAAGTAATAATAATAATAAAAACATTGTGAAATGTTTGCATGATGTAATCATTATCCTTTTAGGCTTATTATTATTATTATATATTATTTAAGGGTTTAGGGTGTAGATCATCGTGATTCGAAGATAAAGTGAATTTTAAGTGAAGAAAATAAAAATGATGAAAAAAGAAACCACATGATAACATTAAAACCTGTCTTAAATATTCTCCCTAATTATAAGATGAATTTAATTAGTTTTTCTGGTGTAATTAATTGCTTTAATAAATCCATTTGAAATAAATTGAATAATTGAAGTTTCTTTCTTTCTCAATCAGCGGAAAAAAAATTCCAGTTTATCTGGAAAAAACCAACGCTGGGAAAAATCATGTAAATCTGCACCTGAAATTATCATCTGATGTTTTCGTTCAGATTAGAACGTCATTCTCGATTCATTCAATGAACCTCTGAATCAATCCAATGCGTAAGTGAGACATTTGGATGCATATTTTTGGATTTGATGGGGATAAATGACGTAAACAACGCCCTGAAATTATTTATTTCATAGACTGCAATTGTGGGGCCATCTTGGGAAGGGTATAACGTCTTTGATATTCGCAACACCAAGTACTGCCTGTAAAAATCTCTCAAAACCCATTCCATATCCACCAGTTGGTACATTTCCATGCTCACGAAGCTCCAAATACCAATTAATATCAGCTTTTGGTGGTAATTTTGATTTTAATTTTTCATAATTGTCTTCACGAAGACTTCCACCAAATAATTCACCAACTTGCGGCGCTAGAAGGTCCATTGCTGATACCTTTTCAACATAAATTTTAGAGTAATCAGTTTTTGTGAAATATTTTGGAATCTATCGGAGATAGAGGATTACATTATTTTTCTTATCTCTGATAGATTCATAGAAAAACAGATGCAAAATAAAAAATTAAGAAGCTCGTTCACCTTGCTATCATCATCCTCACACTCTTTCATGTAAAACGGTTTAATACTTCTCGGCCAATTGACAATGAAAACGGGGATTCCCCCATTGAATTCAACCAAAAAGAGCTCCTGTTCTTTGGTAAGAGCCTGTCCCCTATTGACATTCACTACTATCTTATCAGCATGCCTCTCGAGTATATCGAACGCCTCATCGTAACTAAAAATCCCGAATTTCTTGTCTAACCATTGAGGTAAAGGAGTACTGATGCTCGCGAGGTCAGCTGCACCTTTCTCGAAGAGCGAAGCGGTAACACTCTTCACAAGTACCTCAGCCTCATTAGCAAGATCCTCTATGTTATCTAGAAACGCCATTTCAGCTTCGATCATGTAAAATTCAGAGAGGTGTAATCGGGATTTTGAGTTTTCCGCTCTGAATGTTGGCCCGAAGGTGTATACCCTTGAGAGAGCCCTGGAAAATTAAATTAATTAGTGGATAATCCTTTTTTTTTTCAATTTTTATAATAAATTTTGGGAATTGATGGAAAAGGCATCACCTCGCAAGTACCTCCAGATGAAATTGTCCAGAGACAGTGAGAAATGCCTTAGTATCAAAGTAAACCTCTTCCCTCTTCGAATTATCTTCTTTCTTCATACTGTCAATTAATTCTACACTATTTGGCACAATATTAAACACTTCACCAGCTCCTTCACAATCATTCGACGTTATTATTGGTGTGTGAACATGAAAAAATCCACGTTTTTTCATGTGATCATTAATTGCAGTAGTTGCTACATCTCTTAGTCTAATTATACTTGAGAATTGTCGGGTTCTTGGTCTCAAATGTAAATATTGTCTAATGTACTCTTGTTCATAATGTTTTCTTGGTAAAAATGGATAGTCATTGATGTCACTGGTACCAATGACATCAACTTTATCAGCGATTATCTCAATTTTACCATTTGAATAGGCTATCTCACCGAATATACTAACGCTACAGCCGTAATTTAAATTGTCTGGCTTCAATTTTTTACTCATTACAACTTGCAAATGCTGGCTCGTTGAGCCATCATTAATATCCAAAAATATGGTGTCCTTCATTTTACGTAGTGCACGTACCCATCCCTGTGAGCAATACAATTTAATTCCTTATCCGCCATTAGTCATGCGCTACTAATTCTTTGGTTAACAATTATTTATTTAGTTTTTTTTTTTTTTTTTCTTTTAGATTTCATTGTTAATATTGCACTAACCTGTACTTGCGTCTGTTTGCCAATTGATTCTTTGACATTTTCCGGGGATATATTTGGGAAACTGTGAATTTTACGAAATTTCTTGACACTTGAGGTCAATATGTGCTTCAGGCGAGTCGGGAACATTGCGGTGGAGTGAAGGAATGCTCTGGGATTTTTTTTTTCATGCAAAGACTGTGATTGCGTGGTTGCAAGGAGTCGGGAGAGTGCAGTTGTGGAATAGACGGCGGCCATCTTGAAGTCATCATTTTATTACCAATTTATTTAATAATAATTAAATAGTTAACTACCAAACCATAAAAATTATATAACAATCAACACCAAACAAATCACAAACGATTGCATATTTTTTTAATTCAAAATTCAAATAAACTGAAGCTACTAAACATCTAGAGATTTTTTAATAATTGATTGGTGGCGCCATCTCTTAGAATTCCTGTGAATCTTGAAACACAAAATGATTTTAGTTCTTAAGAATTCTAAGAGATGGCGCCACTAGTAAATTCCTAAAACTCCAGAAATTCAAATTTTGGATGTTTAAACGTGTAGTGGTAAATGAGGTTAAGTTAGCGACCTCCGACTTAACCGGGTTTACCACTTCTCGTTTGAATGTGCCGTTAAACGCAATATTCAAACGAGAAGTGGTAAACCAGGTTAAGTCGGAGGCCGCTAACTTAACCTCATTTACCACTGCACGCTTAAAAATGAGAAAAAAAATGTCCAAATTGAGTCAGCTGCACATAATTAGATTTTCATTTAAAAAAATATGCAATCGTTTGTGATTTGTTTGGTGGTGATTGGTATATAATTTTTATTGTTTGGTAGTTGATTATTGAATTATTATTAAATAAATAAAGTTAGCAAAATGAGTAACTCAATTTCAATTAAAAAAATATGTAATCGTTTGTGATTTGTTTGGTGGTGATTGTTATATAATTTTTATTGTTTGGTAGTCAATTATTCAATTATTATTTAATAATAAAACAAAAAAATACGTCATTCTCTTCTTTATCGTTCAGATTTCTGCTGCCCTCTGTGTTTCGGAGCAAAAAATCTTGCTGCTCCAAAAGAACTCCTCCCACTCACCTAAATCATCATCAATGCCTCAAAAGTATCATACTTCTGCATTTCCGTCACTCCGGTAGTGAAAATTGTCTTTTCACAACAAAAAAAAAAAAACAGTGCAAATGTTAAAGGCCAGCTGATTCATCGTACAGAGGAAGAGAACAAAATTAATTATTAACCGAATATGTGCACAAAATAATCATAATAATTGTGGCAAATAGATTTTCATTAATTCCGTAAGAGTTTTGGGAATTATTTGATAAACAAAACCAAGAGAATTATCATTTTATCATTAAAAAAATGGGATGCTGCTGTAGTTTATTCAGTAAAGATAGTGGACCCCAGGTAATTTGATGCTGGACATTAATTTTATGATTATTTTTTACAATTATACATTGATGTGAATTATTTTCTTTAAAAAAAAAAAAACAATGGGCGTTGAGATGAGAGGAATTTGATGAAGATAACGAGGATAGTGTTGATTAGAATCGAGTTGATAGACTGATATTGAGATAAACGAAGAATTTACTCTTAATTCATTGAATTATAATTTTTTTGATTTATTTCAGGGGTCTGAGGCTAATGAGAGAACACACCTGCTGGTGGATCCAGTCAGTAATAACACAAATATCCCCAGAGTTCACAGGTGAAATCAAAGAGTCAATGAAAATCTACATAATTAATTATAAATTAATTTCTGTTTAATTCTAATGATTTTTCTAATTTATTTCGACAGTGATGATTATGTCAATCAGTATGCCAGCTCAGTACCAAAGAAAACCGATGAACAGAGTGCACTTAATCGAATTCTCCACGAAACTGCAGCGTAATTATTTATTTATTTTTAAAATTACGGAATTAAGTGGAAGAGGAAGAATATTAGAGTATTCTTCAATTTATAATAAATGGGAGAATTTTTTTAACCTACTTTATTCTTCCAGAAACGTTATCGATGTTGGAGCCCTCGATTCTCACAATCTGGAGCAGCACGAGTACACAGATAGATCGAAGGCCTATGCAAAGAGGATAGAATCCGGAGGAGTTAAAGTACCGCAAATAAATCCATGTTTGTTAAAGGATATTCCTGCACCAGAGAGAATTCTTGCCGCTGACCCAATTGCCCCAGAGGATCACGAACTGGTGAATCAATATTCCTTTAAAATTAAAATTAAAAATTCAATTGAGGATTTTTTAAAACTTATTATTTATTCTACAGATAACGAATATGCTCAAAAATGCAGTTGCTGCATTGAATGACGTCAAAGTCGAGCATAAAGAGGACCTTGTGGTGCCATTTCTTGCGTGATTACCAGTGAATCGTCAATTGGAGAATTCACCAAGTCCTGCTGAGCTCCAATTCGTTCTCCAACCGTGAAAAAATACTTCTGATTCGTCAGAATGAAGGAAAAAAGGAAATGTTTATCTATGAACAAATCATTGTATTATTTTATCATCGAGTTCAAGGGCTTTTCTCAATTTTTCAACGACAATCGGTAGGAAGTGATAGGAGAAGATGAGTCAACGATTTGAATTTAGTTTTTTGGAAATATCGAGGAAATCGAGGGAGATAGGAGAATTATTGTAGAGATCTTTTTTGTGGGGAAAATCAAGAGCTACAAAAAAGGTAATAACACAAAATCCTCTATCTATTAAAGATTCCGAGATATTTCATAAAAACTAATTAAAATCGTGTAAATTCAACTCTTATCACAATTTCTCCACTGAAATTTCAATTTTGTTTTTCTCCATTATTTCAATGCCCCTTTATTAAAATTATATTATTTTCTCTCTCTCCATTTGAACTAATTGTTCAAACATGTGATATACGTTTTGTCATGAATTATTGTTATCAATTTAATCGTTCATTTAATTATCAATAAATGAATTTTTGTAATTTCTTCTTGATTATGACAGCGAGAGAATGAACATAATCGTGCACACTTAATTCTCACTAAAACAAAGAAAAAAGAAAAAAAATACGAGTGATTGTCTGATTAAAGTATAGTTTAATGTAAAAAATAAATGAGTTATAAAATGTAAAGAATTAAAAAATTACCGAGCTTCTTAGCCTGGAATACTTATATTTACATATGAAAAAAATAATAATAATTGAAATAATTAAATATAGGATATGTAATTGTAATTAAAAAAAAAAAAAAGAAATGTAAAAAATTAATTATATTATGAAGTTGTGATATAAGAATTCGATGTATTTCTTTGAAAACCCATCAATATTTCAATTTATTCCAAAGCAGAATTCATTTTTTTGAATATCCCGCTTATGCACTGTCATGCGTAATTGTTCTGCACTGACCTTGAGCAAATTAAGATGTACCGGAATAATTTTAACGATAAGACACTAATAATTTCGCATTTTCTTAAAAATGTTCCGTTGCACGTTGATCCGCCCTTTTTCATTAATAACAAAGAAAAATCCGGAAATTCATAAAATCCTTAATGGAAGAAAAAAAGCACTTGATGAATTACCAGTGAAAAAAGCATTCTGCACATCTGCCCAAAAGAATGCAACAGTTGACAGCTCAGTGAGATCGTTTGTTGACAACAACAATGTATTCCAAAGTCCATTCGAAGACGTCAAAATCCCATCTGATTGTGTTCATCAAAATGTTTGGAGGAATGTCGATAAATGGTGGAATAAAACAGCTATAGTACGTATTTTAACTCTTCATTAATTACAATTCCAATTCATTTGCATGAACTGATAAATATGGCCTTCGAAGTCATTATGGACTCGAGGAATTTTCGAGAAGCCTTATAATCCTCAATTAATTACTCAATTCTTTTTATCCCTTCTTTAATAAAAGGATTTTCATCCTAGGTATGTGCTGCAACTGGAAGATCCTTCACATACAAAGAATTGAGGAAATTATCCGGAAAATTCGCAACTTCTTTGAGGAGGAACAATGTTTTTCCTGGTGAGACTGTAGCTGTTGTGCTGCCAAATGTTTTGGAGTATGCAGTTATAATATTGGGTGCAAGTGAAGCTGGAGTTCAAGTAAGTCCTTTTTTTTCAATTTATTGTAATGATTAATAGGTTGATTACATAATTAATTAATTTCAGTTGACATTGGTGAATCCAGCTTACACTGCCTTTGAAATCCGCAAACAACTCGAGGCTTCAGGTGCAAAAGCTGTGATAACAATGAAGGAAAAGTATCCAGTGTGTATGGAGAGCATTAAGGATCTCCAGAATTTAATTAAATTGCCTATAATCGTTGTTCCAACTGACAATGCTTCTGTCCCCCCGGGAACAATGGATTTTAGGGATCTCGTGGCTAATAATGTTGAGGAGTTTGAGAAAATTGGGGAAAAGCTTGAAGACAATGCTGGAATGAAAACCACGATTTTACCATTCTCCAGTGGAACGACTGGAATTCCGAAGGGTGTTGAACTCACCCATAGGTTTAATAATTCTTAATTAAATTAGAAAATCTGTTAAAAAGTGAGGATTGAGAATAATTCTTCTTTTGCAGGAATATCGTCGCCAATTTGTGTCAGGGAAGACATCCAGGATACACTTTTGCTGAAGCTGCTGATGGGGAAAAGAGTCAGGAGACTGTGCCTCTTTTTCTACCGATTTTCCATATTTATGGCTTTTCTGCTTGTCTCAATAATTATCTCAGGTGAGAGATTTTCGTGTAGACTTTTTCTGTACAGAAAATCAAGGGATTTTAATGTTTTGTATGTTTTAACTCAGTCTCGGTGGAAAATTGATTTTCATGCCACAGTTTACATCTGCCAATCTACTAAATGTTATGGGAAATTATCCGGTGACACAATTGTATGTGGCACCACCGGTGATACAGTTGATAGTTAATGATGACAGATTCAATGAAAAACATATGATTAATTGTAAGAGTATGATAAGTGGTGCAGCACCAATTGGGATTGAGCTTGTGACTAAATTGCATGAAAAAATGGGATCAAACTGGAAATTTACGCAGGGTTATGGACTGACTGAGACATCGCCGTTGATAGCAAAAGGAAAATTCCAGGGATCTTATGGTTCTGCTGGTTTTATTGCAGTGAATACAAAAATCAGAATTGTGGGAAGAGAGGATGATAAAGGAGACAATTTGGGGATTAATGAGGTAGGAGAGATTCTTGTGAAAGGACCACAAGTTATGAAAGGGTATTACAAGAATCCGAAGGCAACTGAAGAGTGTTTCGATGGAGAATGGTTCAAAACTGGAGATTTGGGATATGTTGATGATAAAGGTACTAAAAAACCGAAGAATTCCCACTTTCATTCAATTTTTTTTCAAATATCTTTAGGGGAAATCGGGGTAAAATGGATATCTGATTGAACGGTTGGAGATAGCGATTTTTTGATGATTCAATTGAAAAGCTGAGACGATTTTACATAAGAATCAAGTGTCAAAACTGATTTTTTCAAATTTTGCCAAGGTAAAATTTGAAAAATCCCTTCAAATGTGGGTGAAAAAAATCAAATTTTGAAAAAATTAAAAAAAAATATTTTGGCACATGTTTTTCGCCTAAAATTTCCTCAGCTTTCCAATGGAATCATCAGAAAAAAGATATCTTCAATATTTCTCTTGATTTCTCGTAATATACAATTTCAAAATGAGCATATGTCCATCTATGTTTAGGTGAATTATTCGTCACTGGACGCCTGAAAGAGCTGATAAAAGTCAAAGGCTTCCAAGTGTCTCCAGCAGAACTGGAGGACCTCATTCATGGCCATGAAAAAGTAGCTGATGCAGCAGTGATTGGAGTACCTCATGAAAAACATGGGGAAATACCAAAGGCATTTGTAGTTCCAAAGCCAGGCGTCAAGCTTACAGATGAAGAGATCAAAAAATTCGTTGCCACACGTGTCTCCAAGCACAAACATCTCGGTCATGTTGCATTCATCGAGCAGATACCAAAGAGTGCTGCTGGAAAAATATTGAAGAGAGAACTTGAAAAACTGTGATAAACGTCAATTTCTTTTTTTCTTTATTCAATTTCTAATAATGAATTTCCTGAAAAAATTGTATAAAATGAGAAGCTCTATTTTTTGATGATTTATACAGAATATATTGGATATCTGAGGATAGATCATGTGAAAATCCTGATTCTTGAGGTCCCTCGATCCTTTTGCGTCTGTCACTGTTCAATCAAGATGCATAATTCAAACATTAGGCGGTATGTTAATAGAATAGATGGCAGAATGTAAAGAGAGCGACATCTAACCGTCTCGCATTATCTCATAGCACAATTATTTATTTCTAGTCCCAATCTGGGTATCTAGTAACCTTGGAGATGAAATAATTGTTTGTTTTAGTTACTCATAAATTTTCTTCATTTTCCACCAATTAAATAGGAATATCAATTAACCAAAGCAACAGTGTTTAACAATTATTTTCCGGAAAATTGAAGATAAAAATATGAAACGACCACTGGAAGATGCTGATGATGACAATGATTGTGAAAAAAATCCTATTGTTTTCCTCGACGTCGCAATTAGTGGAGAAAAAGGTGAAAGGAAAACTCCATTAATTCAGATGAAAACCGATGAAAAATAAAAATTTTCAGAGAATTATTAAATTTAACAAGACTTTTATAACTTAAAATATTCTGTGATGATTGACAGTAGTGCATTTGAAGGCAAATAATCTTTTAAAATCTGCTGTTTTAATAATTTTAATAATTTTTCTGCAGTTGGACGAATTATCATTGAATTATTCAAGGACACAGTACCTAGAACAGCTGAAAATTTTCGAGCACTCTGTACTGGTGAGAAAGGAGTAGGAATTAATGGAAAAAATCTGCATTACAAAGGGACTGTTTTCCACAAGGGTAATTATCGAATAACAAATTCAATAAAATTCTCATTTAATTCAATTTTTTTTTAAATTCAACAGTTGTTCCTCAGTTCATGATCCAAGGAGGTGATATAATTAATTACGATGGTACCAGTGGTGAGAGCATTTATGGTAAACACTTTGAGGATGAGAATTTTGAAATAACGCATTCAACAAAAGGCCTACTCAGTATGGTTAACGAAGGAAAACCAAATACAAATAGTTCACAGTTTATCATTACAACGGAGCCAAGTTCTCATTTGGATAATACAAATGTTGTCTTTGGGAAAGTCGTCAGAGGCTTTGGAGTTGCTCAGGAGCTGCATGACGTGCCTCTGCTCAAGGACAAACCGATCGAGGTATTTTTTTCTACATTTTAAGAATAATTGCTCTTGTGTTTATGATAAAAAAGGTGATGATTCGTTTTTTATTCAGAGAATTGAAATAATCGATTGTGGGGAGTTGAAAAGAGGTGAAAATATGGGGATTTGTGAGGCTGATGGAACTGCAGATGTTTTTACACCTTATCCAGAGGACTGGGATTATTTACTTGATACGGAGGAGGAGAAAATTGATGTAAATATTCGATTTATGATTTTCGGGAAAACTCTGAACTGAAATCAAACTAATTATTTTTCTCTTTCAGCACAAATACGTTATGGAAGTAATCGAGATGATAAAGGCCTCAGGAAATAAATTTTATGATGATAAAATCTACTCGAAAGCTGGCAGAAAGTATACGAAAGCTCTGCGTTATCATGATTGGTTAATACAATCCGAAAATTTTCCCGAGGATTTGAGGAAACCTCTTAATAATCTGAGAATTTCAATATTACTGAATTTATCAGCTGTTGAATTGAAACTCCACAAGTATCGAGAGGCTTTGAAGCTGTGTAATACTGTAAGTAAAATAATTTTTTTCAAAAAAAGTGACAAATTCATTAATTATACAATTTTCTTTATTTTCCAAAAAATTGTCATCAGGTATTATCAATTGAAAAAGATAACAGCAAAGCTCTATTTAGACGTAGTCAAGCATACATGGGACTGAATGATTATGAACTTGGCTTGAGTGATTTAAAAAGAGCAAACACTGCCAATCCAAATAATCAAGAAATAATACGTGAAATTGGAAAAATTAAAAAAACAATTAAATCATATTTGGTTGTTGAAAAAACTCAGTGTAAGAGAATGTTTCAGGTATCGTGAGTCAATTAATACTGACACGAGTACAAAATAAAAACTCAGGTAAAATGAAAAATTAAATAATTAAACATGAACTTAATTAAATTAAGTTATAACTGATGCAATTGAAAATGAAGACAAAAAAAAGAGAAATATTTTTATGTTACAATGTATGAAATATTTAAGGCAACACAGTCTGTATTTTCCAATTTTTTTATGCACTAAACTCAATTAACTGCCACACAGTAATTAATTACTGTTTAATAAGATTGAATGTCGTTGAATAAATAAAGATGTTTGAATGTGAAAGAATATGTGAATAAATTCCATGGAAAAAATCGAAATTATTTATACATTATTATTCCTTTAATGTATTTTGAATTTTTAAGCACTCTTAAATTTACGCATAAATTAAATAAATTAAGTGAAAATACTAAATAAATACTGAGCATATGCTACATCAATGAGGAAACGTGAAAATTTTCTTCCATTCACACATATAAGCAAATGGTACTTGAAAATAACAATCTGTGCACCATTTTACTTATTTTGTTTAATCATATTTTCTTTTTCTTTTTTAGTAGCAAGAAAAAATTGGCAATTGCTTCATATCAACATGAAACCCTTTAACTACATAACGATATCCCTATTCACTTAATTATATTATCGGTACTCGAATATAAACTAATATTGACTAGTTCTATATTGAAACACTGGCTGAACTAATCATCAATTGATAAATTATTGGCTAATGTCTCTCACTGTCATCTAACAATTTATAAAAAAAAAAAGAAAAGAAAAGTTTCTAATTTCTTTTTCAATTATTTCCTTCTGTTTTAATTGTAGAGAAAACATTTTACTTCATTAATTTACTGAGCAATTGAATTTTCGTTTAAGATCCTATGTAAATTTTCCTTCAGTTTTTAATATTAAATCGTTAAACCCGATAGTTTTCATTGATCATCTGGCAGCTTGTGAACATTGAAATAGCACTGAGAAAGAAAACAGTGAAATTATCCCAGAGAAAATAACGTGTCTTCATTGATTCAATTGAAAAGCAAATTCTTCCAATTTTCCCAGTGACAAATAATAAAAATAATAATAATCTTTGGTACATTGCGAGCACATTTGCACGTTATGTACAGTGAGCTTATACACCTCGACAAAGCTTCAAAATAATCCCCAAGAAAAAATAAGACAAACCATCTATCCCTGCTACTGAATTTCTGATTGTACATTATCATCTGTATCACCTCCAGTAACTTCCTCATCTCCAATCAGACCCTGCAGCTCCTTGCACAATTCTTCCTCACAAACATCCTCAGTCTCAACAACATCCTCATAATCATCACCAGCATCAGTCTCTTTAATTTCCCCACCAATTTCCTCACAGCTCTTGAACATATCACCATGCTCTTTATGTTCACAGGATGACATCAATTCATGATTAGAATTTGAGTTCAATATATCCGTATTAACTTCATCATCAGTGGTATCAGTGCTCTGTGAAACTTTTTTGAGTACAGACTCGACTAAATTAGTTGCATAGCTCTTGCTCTCATTGACTTCATGAATAGTCTGATGTATCGAGAGTGATTGTGGCCTGTTGGCTGTACGTGAATAGGGAAAGGTGTTTTCCTCACCAGCAGGTGTGTGAACTGCTGATATTTCCGTTTGCGTACCAACCCCCTGATCAACCTGAATGTTCTTCTGTTGCATGGACGACATGCAGCGTTTTATTTCACTCATCGAGTCCTGAAGCTGCTGCACCTGTGTGTGCAGCAAGTTGCACGTTTGCGCCAGGTTTGTGACGACATCAACATTCTGAGTATCGACATCGTCTCTACCTGGCTGCAGACTAACGACTTTCTTCCACAGTGCATTGATCGCCTGCATCTGGAGCAACTGGAGCTTGTGCTCGCTCTCGAGAGCCGTTCTCGTAGCCTCCATGTCACTGGATAGCTTCTGAATGTATTTATTCGTCCTCATCATCTCGATCGTCTTCAGCACGCTCGTTGCCTTTTTGTTCAGGTTCCTCGTGTGATAACCACGCCACATCCTCTGAATAACGAGCGCTGCCTTCTCCGTCTGGTCCTCCGTCTTGTTCGTGTCCTCCTGACGTCGCTGATTGGCTCGGTGACGTATTCCATCCAATTTTGCCTGACAAACTTCACTGTCCTCATCGCTACTTGGTATATTATCATCTTCCCTCGATTTTTTACCACCATTCGTCACTTTCACTTTGTCGTGATTCTTTGGCTTGACTCGGGATAAATTTGGAGAGTTTCTGGCTGATTTACGTGGCGTCATGGTTTTACTTTGTACGTAATTATTTATTTTTACGGATTGAGGACATTTTCCGTTTGTTGTTGCTAGAATTGGCTTTGCTATGTTCGATTTTGGGAGGGTACAGTTGCCAGCTGAATTGCTCTTCATCAGGGCATTGGATTTGAGGGAAGAGACTGTGGATTTTACCATTGGATTTGAGGTGTTTATTATTGGAATGGTTTTTGTAGAGTCTGGGTGCTTCGAGGGTATTGTTGTTTGGATTGGAGAGTTCAAACGACTTGGTGGGGTTTTTGGAAGAATTCGAGAGAGTCCTGAGGGTGGACGGAAGTCAGGAGACATCAGGGATTCTGGAACAGGCACGAGTTTCGTTGCTGCTTGAAGGGGACTCGATGTTTCTGGAATTAAAAATTATCATTAATTTGTGGTCTTGGTATTGGAAGAGAGGGGAATGGAGTGGGTCTTACCATCGACGTCTTGGAGCATCGAATCCTTCATTTTATTGCTGAATGTACTGCACAACATGGTTGGGTCTAGGCTCTGTGTCATCAGTGGCTCATGTGAATCTCCCAATTGTCCATGACATGATGATACTATGCTGTCGGTGTGACAGCTTGCTATCATTCTGTCTGGTGATCGGATTCTCAATGAATTCCTCGTTATACCTAGATTAATTGAAGCTAAACTCAGCGTTGATAAGAATTTTTTATGTATTGATAGTGAAAATATTAATGTGCATGGAAGACATTGGATATTTTTTTTGTTTACACAATGAAAGCGTGCAAATTAATATTTAAATGATAAATTAGCTGATGATAAATGATAATTTGAACTAAACTACCCAACTTTTCTTCATCTTCAATCAACAAATTAATTAAATTATCTACTTATTTATTATTATAATGAAAAAAAAAAAACAATTCAATTATCATTTCTAGAAGCCGAAGAAAGCAGGATTTATACTGCTACACTATCTCGGCGAACAATTATTATAGAAAATTGTAATTACAAAATATTTAAAATAAAGAATAATAATTCAGTTATTTTGAAAAATTAAATAATTAATTCTTTCATTTTCATTTTCTGTTTTTCCATCCAAACATTGTACCTTTCAAAGGTGACAGGCAGTTGCAGTATTTTTTCTCGTTTAATTTTGATGATAAGTATTTATCTTCGTGGTATGACAACAATGGAACAACTGGAGAAAATTTACAACCATTTTATAAATGAAGAGAGAGAATGAAAAAAAAACCTCAGGTTTTAGAGTTCCGGTGGTCAAAGGGCTTTCATCAAAAAATTTGTTAATTAAAAAAATCGTTGGAGAAGTGGTGAAGTTGAAGCTGTAGCTTATTTAAAGGATATCTTGGAAATCATGAGATTTAGGAGAATTTATGAAGAGACCTTTTTCGTAGCTCTTCAAATTCTCTACAAAAAAGGTCTCTTGTGTTTTTTTCCCAAGTCCACTGATTTCAGAGATATCCACAAAAGAAGCTCCCAAGCATTCTCTGTTCAACACTGAATTATTTCTCCTCTTATCACAACTTACTTGGACGTCTGGGCGAACTCGTGCGATTAGGCCCAAGCCTTCTCCTAGCAGCTGGTGATTGGCTCATACCGTGTAAATTAGTACTGTCACTCTGCTGGCTCAATTGCTGCTGATGATGCTGTGCTTTACTCAGAATAAGTCTCAATTTCCTGTCTGTTTCATTCTCGAGACATTCACCGGACAATGGACACACTGATGCTAAATACTGGGCCAATTGTGAGTGTTCACCGACGCGAAACTGCCTACCTCGTCCCTGAGAGTACAGCCACTCTGCTTTGAGGCTGAGAATTTTGATTTTTAATTTTTTTAAACGATAAAAAAAAAGAAAAATACTCGAATTTCCTTCGATTTCTTCAATTCTCTTTGGACTCACCTTTCAAGTGGATCAACCGGATAACCATCAATTGATTTCAGACTCATACACCAATTAATAACGAATGGACGATAGTCGAATCCACTACGTGCTATTTTGTTAAGAATTAAACTATTCTATTATTTTTAATAAATCGTGTTTTTTTTTTGTTTATGGTTATTTCTCTTTCTCCTCTAATTCGTAATGTACTATTGTGGATATTGATCGTGATGAATGATTGAGTGAGTCGTGTACTATGGCAGCATTATTGCCTGGCCTATCAGACTATAGCACTAGGTAAAAAATCGTTTAAAAAAAGGATACATACTGTTACCAGTTGCACTGACACACGGATTATTCGCTATTGAAAAATTTATCAAGTTTGTGAGGCTTCCTAGGTGCGACATCTCGTTCAGGTCAGTGATGTTGTTGTTTGCGAGGGTCAGGGTCTCCAGAGACGTGGGAAGGTACCTCTCGCATTGTCGAAGAGTAATTATGCGATTATTATGAAGGAATAATTCCTGGAAATTAATTTTAATTAGAATCACGTTAATTTAATCAGTTTTCCTTCAATATCTCGAGATCCAGTGGAGATACGGAAATTTTTGTGGAGACATTTTTTGTAGCTCTTTTTTTTCTCCATAAAAAATGTCTCTACGAAAATTTCTCTATCTCCCTTCAATTCCGAGATATTCTCGATTTTCGATTGAATAAAGAGAAGTTACCTTCAAATTCCTCAAGTATGAAATATCAGAGATATGACTGATGCTGTTTTCCGAGAGATCCAAGTGCTCCAATTTTGTGTTGGTATGCAAGTGCTCAATGGACTATGAAAACGACCAAAAAAAAAAACATTAAAAACGTTGACCCTATTCCTCAATGACGAGAGAGTATAAATAAATGGGAGAACTACCTTGACATTATTTCCTGCTAGACACAAAGTAGTTAAATTCGGCATCTCCTTGATGCCTTCAATTGTCAAAATGCCATTGTTGGCGAGGTTTAGTGTCACCAAATTGTGTAACTTTGACACTCCATACATTCGTAAAAGTTGGTTCCTCACGATTGACAGCTGTGAAAAAATTATTACAATTTATTAAAACATTATTTCATTATGATTCGTTCTAGATATTTTTATTTCCTTTTACGTCACTCAACATAATTCAATTAATTAGTGAATGCCGTGCTAATTAGATCATGGAGAGTACTTTCTCGTAGAATTGAGTTTTTTGTAAATATCTCAGAATCCATTGGAGATAGAGGAATTTTCATAATAACCTTTTTTGTAGAGAATTTCAAAATCTACAAAAAAGGTCTCTACAAAAATTCCTCTATCTCCCATAGATTCCGAGATATCTCAAAAAAACAATGCTCAACAAAAATCTAAAAATACCTTTGTGATTCTGTGGTAACTATCGAGATTATCTAGACGCTGTAATTCATTATCGTCAACAATTAATGTATTAATATCAGCATCTGACGGACATCGACTCAATTTTTTCAGTCCCTGTCCACTGAGATCCAGTGTATCACAAACTGGACTGTCTGGTTCTTCGCAAGAATTCATTTTCTCTTTTCTCTCGTTTCTTTTTATTGAAATTCAGGTGATTTTAAATGTTTTGTTGTAGTCGAGCTGTCAAACGTGAGCACCACGAGGAGTTGATGTGAATGTTAATTTCACTGGTTTTTTCAATTTTTCAGAGTCTCAATTATTGCGGAAAAGACTCGAGGAGAATCCGAGAACAATTTTACACTGTTTTTTGGTGATACTTTGGTTACTGAGACGTGAGAATGTTGAATATTCGGTTTGTTTCAATTGATCACTAACCCCCCGACGCCATGATGAATACAAAGGCTCTCGGGCGCTACCTGGAACCCTGCCAATCGGGGTGTGACGGTTATTGGAGGGGGAACTGTATTATCAACTGCCAATAATTTCATTCGTCGACAAATAAGGGATTTATTTTAAAAGAGTAAATGGGGTAAAATGGGGTTTTCAAATAAAATCAGAGGGATTCTGATTTTTTTTGCACGATTTCATTACAAAATTGAAGAAATTTTGGAAAAAAATGGGTCATAATTTTTTTGGGGAGAATTTTAATGATTTTCAAAGGCAAAATCCTTCTTTCTTCTGTATTTTCTTCAATAGTTCATTAAAAAAAACAATTTAAGACCTCATGAAAATGAAAAAAGTGAAAATTCTGTTCTTTGAAGAACAAATTGTCTCCACTATGATTTTTTTTCCCATTAAATGAACGTTTTTTTTTACCTGGATCGTCTTCTGCGAGGAATGTCCTCAAAAAAGCCTAAAAATTCCGAGATCTACAATAAAAAACACAATTATTTGAGAAAGAAATTGCATAAAGAGTCGCTTAATCTTGGATACATTGTTCTCCTGATATAAACACGAAGCTCCTCCCATGTTCCATCTGTATTGATCTCAGAGTATTGATCAAATGTGTTGCGGAGGGAAGAGAAGGAGAAGATACGGGCGGAGGAAAATGGAGACTCTTCACTCTCCATTTTTCTCAAAATCTTCTCCCAATTTCTCCCAATTTTAATTCACATTAATCCAAATATCTCAAAGCAATTGCTCTCAATTTTTTTTACCTAAAAAAACGACGAAATTCTGAAAATAAAATTAATACCCTTTTAATAAATTTAAAAAACGAGGAACTATCAGAATTTTTCTTCTTTTAGTCGTTTCACTTGAAAAAAAAAGTCAATTCTCATTTTTCTACAATGCAAAGAAGACAGAATCTAGTGACGTGGTTTGCTCGACCACGAAAAAACGGTACAGGGTAGTTGGATGAAGTGGAATGGTGTCGTTATATAAGGCAACGAGCAGCCAGAGTCTGCATCTGACAGGCCATTACCACTGTACAAACGGGAGCACCAAGGATAGAGTGAAATACCCTTTATTTTCCTCTATATTATTATTATTTTTTATTTATTTTTCCTGCTTTGATAGAATGATATTTAGAAAAAAATTGAAACACATTCTGTGAAAGTGTCAATCAATCAAATTCAGAGTTTTTCAAATTTAAAAAAGAATTTTGTCATTATTAGACTGAATTTTCACGTAAATAAACATTTCCAGAACAATTGGAGCATGAATAATCGCATTAAATACGTTTCCACTTCAAATTTTCCAATTTTCCAAATAAATCCAACGAATTTCACTGAAACAATTAAATTGTCATTTGAATTATGGAAAAATTATTCAATTCAATGAGAGGAAAAATAAATTGGTGGAAAAAATGAAAACGTACCTCCTCTTTTTTAAAAACAAAATAATATTCAATAGAGAACGAAGTGGTGAAATGCAGTTGCCACGCCTGTTGCCACCCTCGTGCACTCGAGCGTTCAAGCCACGCCCGCACAACCCCCAGTGAACGTTTCACTTCTCCGTGTAAACGTGCACCTACCCCGAGGGCTAATAATTTACGTCACGAGCACTCTCCACCCATAAAGAGTAGAGAGAGAGGAGCTATTCTGTATATTTCCGAACGAATACGTGAATAATATATGGATATATGTATATGTATCACAATTGTGATCTTCATTAGTTCATTAATTACCAACTGATTGCTTGATAATCTTCCTCGACACTGATGTTACATTTAACACGGGTTATTGTCCCGGAGCAGTTTGGGACAATTACAACTGACGAATCAGTTCATCCTTCAATTCCTCGCATTCCATTCATCTCCATTAATCACTTGATTTCCTGAAAATAATTAAAATTTAATTACAAACTTTTTTAGTTTATTCTGAAGATATCTCTGAATTGAGTGGATTTATAAAAAAATGTCAAGAAACCTTTTTTGTAGCTTTTAAAATTCTCTACAAAAAAGGTTTCTTGACAATTCTCCCTAAAATCCGTATTTAATGAGATATTCTCAATATAAAGACCTGAAGGACAAAGAAAAGATAATTATCATTTTCCAACGTTAATTACGAAATCCAGAAACAAATAATGTGCTAACGAATTGAATCGGATTTCCTGAAGTGGTTTGGATTCCCGTACAAACACTTAAATCACGATTACACTCATCCCACTTTCTCTCCTGTATTTTCCTATCCCCCCAGTTAGTTGAGTAACACAAGAAAGTACCCCCTTGTCATCACCAGGAACATTGGGGGATAGGAGAGGGGTACAGAGACCAGTGAACCCCATAATAGAGATTTCACGCCGCAGGCCCTTACCGCTCTGATTCTCACAGTTGGGGTTCTCTCTGTCCTCCAGCCGATCAACAATTGTCCAATTTTATCAATGAAAAATCAGGATTGCGAGTGGACAATAGATTTGAAGGCTGAATTTTTGGAAATAGTGGACGCGTGCCGCTAAGTATCTGTTTATAGTCCATGGGGATCAATTTGTTTAATTATTTATTGGTCAAATATGCACATGGTTACTGTGAGTGGTACTACATGGTTTACCGTAAATCCACAATTATTGTTTGTTTTTCATCCTTTTTAATCTCTGGGAAAAGCAAATAAATCTCCACTTTTTTTTTACTCATTTAGAGATAAAGGGAATGAATTGATGGGGTAAAATGGATACTGTGGTTAAACAGTTGGAGATAGAATTTTTTTGATGATTCCATTGAAAAGCTGAGGAAATTTTACGTTGAAAACATACTTCAGAATATATTTTTTTCTAATTTTTTGGAAATCAATTCTGTGAAATGAAATCATAAAAAAAATCTATCTCCAATATTTTCCTCATTTTACTTGCACAAGTGAAATTGAATTGCAGCCAATTTTCCAGAGATGAGATCCTTTACGAGTAAAAAAATAATTCTTGCTTTCTGGCACTTATGGAGCCTCTGAAGTCGTGTACAAGTACACGTACCCTCGCTCACGTGGCGAACGCGTGTGTTCTCCTCTTTTTATTTCTGCAACTCCTATGCAAGGTTGGGCGGATGTTCTGGTGACGACTGAACGCGTTCATGACACGTGTGTTAAATAGGCTTGGTGGCCTCAACTATGTTTGCATGTTACATTCGATTTATTTGAAGCAGGACACGGGGCAGAACGGACTCGAATCCACTTAAGCCTGAAATATAAAGAAAAAAGATGAATTTCCAGTTTTTCTCATTTATCTCTGAAACCATTGAGTTTACGAGAATTTATGAAGAGACCTTTTTTGAAGGAAATTAAATTCTCCACAAAAAAGGTTCAGAGGTGAATTCTCCTAAACCCACTCATTCTCAAGATATTCCAGAATTAAATAATTTTTCCTTAATTTCAAAAATACGAGGAAAATCCTGGAGATTTTATTCCCAGAGAAAGAAACCGCCCACTCTTCACTTTATGAAATATTAAACTGCATGATTTACCTTGTAAAATTGGCCATACCATGGCAATATGTATTATTCCCCCAATAACCATGTCGATATAAACATACACGTTGGAATTAATGATACACCAGTTAGTTACGCGTCAGTTGATTTTCCCAGGGCGCACATGAAAGAAGGGGAAGAGCTTTGGGCTCTCTTTTGGCTCCTTTTTTTTATTGTAGAAGAGTGGGTAGAAGAGGGTAACTGCCTGTGTCACTGTGGCTAATTTCAGGGATGGACACAACGTCGACGCGTGTTGCCACAGTAAATGGAGTGTGTTTAAATCAATTGTTTGATGCAATGAGAAGAAAGGAATCTTATCAGAGATTTTTTTAAATCCTATTAGAAAGCAAGGATAAAGTCATCGAGGATTGTAAACTCAGTGAAGCAAAAAATTTTGGCATTACTGAATTTATTTTTAATTATTTATCGAAGGATAATCCTTCTTTTCACTCCTTTTTTGAGAATATCTTAAAAACTATGAGATTGAGGAGAATTTGTCAAGAGACCTTTTTTGAAGCTCTTAAAATTCTCTACAAAAAAGGTCTCTTGAGATTTTTGAATAAATCTACTCAATCCGGAGATATTCGTGAAGCTGGATAAAAATGAAAAAAACGAGATAAACAGTAGGGTGAATCTACGAATCGTGACAAATTGAGATAAATAATCGTTTATGTCGGATACAATACTGCCTATTCTTCAGTCATGATTCACATACTTGAAAAATTCAACTTGAAATATTTAACGATACTGAACCAAACGAATGATCGTTATCTCGATCTATCTCATCCCCTTTAACCTGAGAATGAAATCTATCCTATCATTTTATCAAAAATGAATAGAAGATTCATTTTAAAAAAAGAATTACCGCATTTCCTCTGCCTTTAAATTCAAGTTGAAAAGCTCAATTCAATAGAACAGAACGTTTCTGGTACTTCAGAAGCTTCACTGAAGTTTTAGCTAACTCAACACAAAACTTGCGGTACTCAGGAGTTGAGCCAACAATACCACTGTATTATCCCACCCCTTCCTTGTACTTACATGAGGCCCCTCCTGTATTAAAACTTATTGTCATCGTATTAACACCTAGGATAATTGTCCCAATGGGTTTTCATTCGTACCCACTATCTAATTTGAATATTCTATTTATTCTTCATTGTTGAAATTAAAATACACACGATAAACGTAATATTTGATCTCGTCAATTTCTCAGGCTGTCATTTTTGATAGAAATCATTCAAATGATTAAAAAAAAAAAAATCATAAATTATCTTCATGAAATGCTAATAATTTTCAATCGATCCAACAATATAAAGCAATTTTAGTGAAATAGTTTCAACAATTTTAAACGATCCAAAACTCCTCATCCTCTCCATTACAAAAAATCGCGATGGCTCCGAGGCGATTTCACCTTCATCCCCTCTTCCTCACAAACGTATTCAGCCCCTATATCCTCACTCTCATAGATTTAAATACAGCCAGTGAATAAAATGACTCTGGCATTAAGTGCAGTAAACTATAAACCACAGTGACTTACTTCTCCCACCCAATTGTTGTTTTTCAATGAGTGAAAATAAATTGGAGTATTATTTTATTCACCAATGGCATTTGGGGATGATGATAATTTTCGAATTGGCGAATTCTCATTGGTCGTGAGGCTCCGCCCAGGGGCTGGTATCGATTCAATTTAATCCCCGTGCAGTACTCGGGGGTATATAAACTCCAAATCTCCGGGGAATTTGCTGACAGTTTGCGCCTGAATGTCCGTGATAGTTTACCTGAAAAAAATAAATAATCTGAATAAGTCTTTAATCAATTAATTTAAAAAAAAAAAGGAAGAATTTGTCATTTGTTACAATTGAGTGTGAGACATTTGTGATAAAATTTTATAATGATTATTTAATTTTTCTCCTGTGAATCAATTTCTTTGAGTTATTTTTCCTTCTTCTGTGATGGCCTCTCATCTTGCCTACAATTACGAAGAACGTGCGCAGAGAATGAACGGGAGACATCGTGGAGGGCCTTCGAAAGCCAATGACAATCTTTGCACTAGGTAATTCTGTTAATTTAAAGAATAATTAGTTTTGGCTTCTTTTTTTAATGCTTTTTCTGCAGCTCTCAGTACTACGTTGGAGGCAGCAGTGATATCAGTGAAGAGGACCTGGCAGATTTGCCCTCGTGCGTTTATGCAGGAAGGTCAACTCAACACGTCACAACTCACTCATCACCACACACTAATTCACCTCTGCATTACCACATGCCCATTAATACTGGAGGTATTTAATGATAAATCATAAAACAAGAAAAATGAAAAAAAAAAACACTTTTCTCATCTTTCTGACTAGAATATCTCGGAAACTAAGGGAGATAGGGCAATTTCACTTGAATCCTTTTTTGTAGCTCTTGAAATTCTCTACAAAAAAGGATTTGGGTGAAATTGCTCTATCTCGCTTAGTTTCCGAGATATTCTCATTAAAAGAGATGATAGAAGATTGGAGTCTTTACTACATCATTTTTATTATCATTCTCTAATTGCAGATCATAATGATAATGATATGAACGGTGTGGAGGAGGGTTATTACCCGAATGGTAGCCCCTACAGAATCCAAAGGCACGCAGCTAATATACGTGAACGTCGAAGGATGCTTAGGTAATACAATTAAATTACAATGAAAAATAAATAAATAAATTATCAAGTAAAATGAATTAAGTTTTGCTGGATTCTAAGTGTAATTGACATTTTTAGCAGCATAAACTCGGCTTTCGACGCGCTTAGGGGACATGTACCAACGTTTCCATATGAAAAGCGTTTGTCGAAAATTGATACACTGCGTCTTGCAATTGCGTACATTGCGTTATTGACTGAGGTACTCAAGGTCAAGAATGTCGATCCACTGACGTACATCGAGATGTGTCTGAGAGGTGAAATGAGCAGTGAACGAGCTGAATGGAATACCAGTGGTAATTAGGACTGAAAAATCATGATTCCAAAACTTGAATTTGTTTTTTAAATTATTTTGTGAATATCTCGAAAACTAATGAGTTTAGGGGAAAATGTGAGGAGACCTTTTTTGTAGAGAATTTCAAGAGCCACAAAAAAGGTATCTTGACATTTTCCTCTCCACCTCACCATTCCCGAGATATTCTCGAATTAATGAAAAAAAGTGGAGATTCATGCTCATTAATCAATTCCATGATTTCCAGATTTAATGGCACGTCTCGCCTGGATCAATTGGGAGAATCTCGGTGTCAATCCAAATCGAAGATCAACATTGACAACCCTGACACTAACTGCTGACAACTTGAATTAATTTGAGTTAGAGAAAAGAATTTAAAAGAATTTGTGTTGTAAATATTAATTCAAGAACCAAAAGAGACGTCATTACCTAAAAAGATAATAATAATATTAATTTAGTTAAACGTGCAATACGAACGAATAACTGTACTTTCGTATTTTCGTGGTACCTGTATCAATGGATCTTTAGATAATAGTGTAAGTAGAATTTTATTTGGTAATATTTGAATAAAGAACGAATTTTTATCAAAAAGAAACAAAAAAAATGAACGTTTGAGTTTTACCTTTTATTTTCTCCCCATTTTATTATTGTAACAGAAGAGCATCGGAGTTTGATGAAAAAAAAAAATGAATAAAAGTGTAAGAAGAGTTGAGAACTTTTGAAACTCTCGTTAAAGTCGAATTAATCAACGGAAATGGACTTGTCGAAGTATCAGAGTCTAAAAAACATTGGGGAAGCTACGAATTCACCAAAAAGATTGATTTTGTTGACCGAAGCACCGGCACATGCTTCATCAATAAAAAAAATAATAAAACCACTTGATAACACTAAAGTCATTGATTTATCCGATAAAAATATGAAAATGGCACTTCACCGTGAATTTAATGCTGACGAGAGTCTGCAGAGGACAGAGCACTCTTGTGGTGAGCTTCGTTACTGCTTTAGAATGAAGGATACAATGGAGAAGGATTATTTGTTGCCAAAATTACCACCTGGAACGATTCTAGTGAAACAGGATAATAAATTAATTGGAAAAACAGTAGATAATTCAGTGAATACGCTGAGGAAGAGATTGACCCAGGGAATTAATTCACAGGGCTCCAAACGTCCTCTCCAATTGGAAAAAAATAAGTAAACGGAAATGTTTTTTTTTCATTCAGAAAAATGGAGGAAAGGTAGAGAATTCGAGTAGGCTTGTTTTTTGAGGATATCTCAGGAACTAATGGAGATAGAATAATTTTCATAGATACATTTTTTGTAGATCTTTAAATTCTCTACAAAAAAGGTCTCTACAAAAATTTCTCTATCTCTCTTATTTTCCGAGATATTTTAAGAAAACTGTTAGTCCAGTGAATTCTTCTAATTTTTCCTGCTTTTCTCTAATTAATTGATTGACTCTTATAATTAATTGTTTCTTCACTTTAGGAGCTCAGTAAGAAGGAATCCTTCGAGAATGTCCAGAAAAAAAGCAGATGAAGATTTTCCACGTCCAAGACTGCTGGCGGTTAGACGCAAAGGGAATGACATGGATCTCTTGGATAAAAAGAAATTAAAATTATCAGATGTTCCATACATGAACACGAGATCAGTTACCAAGAGACTCTACAATGTAGGTGCAACCCTGCAATCCCCAAATATCAACGATGAAATAGAACTCAGAGATTGGCCGGTTCATGGAATGCATGAGAGACCAGTTTATCATCCCCAAGTAATTGATTCACCAAAACTATTATCAAATTCACGAGTTTCAATAAATTAATACAAAAAAAATTATTTATCTTCAGGTGGGTGTTGCAGTTGAGTTTATCGGCCGTTGTTTCGCAAGTTTTGACGGTGAATCTTACCAAGAAATTCCAAAAAATCCAGCAATCAACATTATCCCAGATTTTTATCCCCAAAAGACTGGGAAGAGAGACAAAAAGAAAAATAATCAATTAAATCATGGAATTTCATTTGAAAGCTGTATGCACTCAAGTCTTCACTCAGTTCTGAATTACGCAACTCAGATAATTAATCCCGAGTACAAGAAAATCGATGAAAAAATTATGTATTCAAGGAATTCATCAAAGGTGATCGATGAGATTAAAAATTCTAATGAGGATAAAATAAATGAAGTGAAAGTTTCATCTGCAGATGTATCTAGATCAAGTGTCAAGTCGCCAATGAATTTAATGACGATTAAGAAACATGCAAAGCTCCAACAAGTGCTCGGACGAGGAAAGAACACTCTTATATTATTGAAGACCTCAGAGAATTCATCAAAAGGCATTAATTCTTCACCTGAAATCATTGAACAAAAAGGAAAAAACTCAGTTGAAGAGAGGGGATCATTGACTGGGGAAAATGAGGAAAAAAGTCGATCAATAAAGGAAGACAATAATATCGAGAGAGAAAGAATGATCAAGGAATTGATAAGTGACACATCAATTTTATATTGTACAGCATTTGGCATACATCAGGATGATCTTATTAATTATATCGATAATATGCGAGTGATTGAGTGTGAGAATTATGCAGATGAGCATCAATGACCCTGAAGTGCTCAAACTTAACTAAAAAAATGGATAAATTCGTTCTAATTAATATTAATTGAGTTTACATGAACTTCTGTGAAGTTTCTGAATTATTCATCGATGCTAAAATAATTCCATCATTGATTGCTGCATAAATGTATAACATGCAAACTGTTAAAATCGCTGAATAAACAATGAATAATACGAATACACTTAATTTACGATGTCATTCTCTATTGCGACGTCTCTGACGTTCATATCTGAAAATGTAAGTATTCAATATTAATTCAAAATTAATTTTTCCATCTCCTGAATTAATTAATCATTCATTTATACATTTTACCTTCTCTCCGACTCTGAATCAGAGACAGTCTTCTGATTCTGACCCTTAATCTTCTTTCCTGAATCATCAGAACTCCCATCTTCATCAAGAGACTCTGATTTTTCATTGTCCCTTCTCTTTTTATCCTCCAATTTAGATCTACAATTTGATGAGCTTGAATTATCCTTTTTCCTCGAATTCTTAGATCTATTCCTTTCCCCTTTCCTCTTCGGTTTCTCATCCTCATAAGTAACATTATTCCTCAATTCATCTCTCGCAAATGAGGAAGTTCGTTTAATTTTTTTTTTACAACAATCCTCAGGTTTACATGAGTTTCTGGAGCTGGAGGTCGAGTATCCCGTGTCGTGTCTCGTTCTTCTATCGATAAACAAAAGAAAAAATGATTGATCATTAATTGTCATTTTTTTAAAATAATCAAACGCAAAACCTTTTGTTTTTCTCCAATTTCTTCGGCGAGAGCTCATACTGATCCTGTTCTTCCGAAGAATAATCAGTCCCCGATGCATCAATCTCTCTGCGCCTTCTTCTCCCACTTCTACAGCTTCTGCACTCATAATTATCGTCACGTGATATAATACTGATACTCGGTAATTCTTCTCTCCTATTCCTCCTCTTTTTTTCCATTCTTTTGGTTCTGTTCTCAGTTTGCACGACATAGAGCCGGTACAATTGAAGAAGTATCACCAGTGTGTTTTTGCAAGTGAAGAAAATGTTCATGTAGCTGACGATCTTGAAGTGCACGATTATTATCAAACGAAAGGCAAGGAACGGCGCATCCTGTGATAAAAGAGAAATTTGGGGAAATTAATCTATCTTTAGGTAGGGGAAGGTAGGGTAAAAAGACCCCAAGGGGTAAGATTGGCACATGCTCACTTTAAAATTGTATATTACGAGAAATCGAGAGAAATATTGGAGTTAGAATTTTTCTGATGATTCTATCGGGAAGCTGAGGAAATTTTAGGCAAAAAACATGTGACGAAATTAATTTTTTCGAGTTTTTTGAAAATTCGATTTTTTTCACCCAGATTTTAAGGGGTTCGATCTTTTCAAATACTTTTGGGGTGTTTTTTGAAAATCAGTTTTTGCACTATAAGTCACTCAAAAAATCGTATTTTTAATTTTGAAACTACATAAATTCATTGCAAATGAGCTCACCTTTCATCTCGAATCGGAATTTTTACGCTACGGCCAATAGAACCGGAGATATCGCCAAAAATGTGTTTTTCCAAATTTCCAAGGTAAACCCCTTCAAATCTGGTTGAAAAAAATCGAATTTTCAAAAAACTCGAAAAAATTAATTTCGACACATGTTTTCCGCCTAAAATTTCCTCAGCTTCCCAATGGAATTATCAGAGAATCGCTATCTCCAACCGTTCAATCAGAACGTCCATTTTACCCCGATTTCCCCTCCCTTTAATTTTTGATTGAATTATTATTTTTATCACCTGCAGAATCATGTTCAACGCAATTGCCCAGACATCGATGTTGCAGCAGCTCGTTTCAGCCTGCACCTTCTTTCTGATTGTCGAACCAGAGGACAACCTGGATTTCCTAGATTTTGTAGCTGTCAGGACGACGGTGAACTGAATCAACGACCATGACCAGATGCCAAGTGTCAAATAAACCAATACGAATTCACGGGAAATACTCGGTTCCTTAAACGAATCAAAGAACTCAATGATATCAGCAGCAGTTCCAATGTAAACGAGCAGCAGCTGACTCAATTGATCCCGGGTTAATTCACCCTTCGGCAGCATCCACCTTCCCACAATGAGCACGAGCATCAAGAATTGCTCAATCAGAGTTACCCAAGTCTCTGTCGATATTTGTATCTCAGGTAATTCCACTCTGACCCCGAAAACTTGCTCCAAGTGCTTCAAATCTGCAGCCGCTAGATTCGATAAATCCAGGGTCTTTGAGATATTCAGGTGTCCACTAGATGGTCTCATTTCTCGCTCCAATTTGTCCAGTTCTAGAAGCCATATAGCTGGTACCACACTTCCCAAGTAGAGGAAAACGGAGGGGCAGAACCTGGAAGTAGAGAATTCAGTAGTAAAAGCGAGTAGAATAAAATGAGGCTGGCCTCTTTTCATTTTTATTGAATATCTCGGAATTTAAGAGAGATAGGGAAATTTTTGTAGAGACCTTTTTTGTAGCTCTCATTCTGCTCTACAAAAAAGGTTATTATAAATTTTCTCGTATCTCCTCGCATTTCCGAGATATCCATATTTTCACATTAAAAAATACCATTAGCAAAGAAATGAATTGATTTTTTTTTCATCGGAATTAGTTTGAAAACGTTTCGATGACTCTTCTTATTGAACCGGACATGAAAATAACTCCGATACAATGTATACACCTGAGAAACCACTCTCCGATGTTACCCCCTAATGCACAATTTCCGTCTGTCCATCAAACCCCCCAACGAAAGGGAAATAAAAGGCCACAATGGACTTAGGGTCATTCTCGTGACCCAGAAAAGGAGGAGTCTCATTTATTAAAATGAATTCTCTGAAGATACTTGTATGAAGAATTTTCATAAATTTTTCTCACCATTTCCACTCCTGATTGTCTTTTATGGTGAGCGTGAAAATACCCTCGAAGAATAGCATGAGAATTGGTGAACTCAGGTACCAGTAAATTGGATTTTTTTTGAATGTCGTAACTTGCCATATTGCGATAAATCCGTGCGATGCAAATACTAAACGTGTTATTATTGCTTTTATCGTTGCAATGAATCTCGCCATTGCATTTACCCTAGTTTCATTGGATTTTTAATTGAGATCGATTCTCAATGGTTCACATGATGTTTTCTCGGTTTGTAACAACACTAAACTGATTTTTTTGAGTTTCAGAGGGAATTGAAGTTTGAAATTCGGAAGAACGCGCCAGAGGCGTCCGAAGGGATGAACAAACTGAATAACACTGCGGGGGTTGTCTTTTGAATGGAATCGCGCGCATCCTGAAGTGGAAAAAACCGCAAACGTGTCGGTAAAGTCCTGAGCTTTTTTGTTATCGACTGTGCAAAATATTTCAAATTTTTAAAAATATTTATTATAATTATTTTAATTCTTCTGTGAATATCTTTGAAATGAGTAGGTTTAAGAAACAATGTCAAGAGACCTTTTTTGTAGAGAATTTCAAGAGCCACAAAAAAGGTCTCTTCATAAATTCTCCTAAACCCAATGGTTTACGAGATATTTTGAAAATAATCATTTGACCTTTTTTTAGTCGATTTTACAAAATTCTTCTCTCAGTTTAATTAATTTAAAAAAATCGTTTGAAGGTCTTGAGTTGACCTTTCTCTCATATATTAAATGGGCCGAAAGTTTTCCTCATGCGTTGCAAGTGTATTATTTTGTTAATCCAAGTGCAGTCACAAAATTATCCTCTTACTGTGAGGACAAGAATTTTCTTTCCAAGAATCCAATAAAATTCGGAGAATTCATATTCTTGTAAAATGAATTGGGCACTCTTCTATGACGATTATTTGTGGCGAATGCACACTACAATTTCCACAGGTAAATTCTCATTCTTTTGTTAAATCCAATTTTTAATACATCCTTAAAATTATTTTCAGTGATTTTATTGATGATAATCACGATTTCCTGTGGATTTTTGTGGTCTAAAAGTGTCAGGGATTATCTGAAAAATCGTAGAAGGATGATGGACTTTGCTAAATCACTTCCGGGTCTTCCAACACTACCGATTATTGGAAATGCACTGGAATTATGGGATCCAAACAGTAATTTAATCAATAAAATAATAATGAAGTATGTTTTGCATTAAAAAACGAATTAAAAAAATTATTTCAGGGACTGTAGTGATACTTACAGAAATTTCGCAGAAATTAAATGCATCGACTTACAAATTCTGGCTTGGACCGGTTCTCAAAGTGGTTATCACTGATCCACGTGACCTCGAGGTTTTTATTTTACTTGAAAATTCCATTAAATTAAAGTACACTTTTACGTGTTGATTAATTATTTTTTTATTAATGAATTAGATTATACTGACTAGCGGTGGAATAGCTGAAAAAGATGAGCTTTATGCTCTAGCAGAGCCTTGCATCATCGGTGGACTTCTCGTTGGCTCAGGTAATTGATTCCCAAAGAAAAATAATCAAAGAAATTAATTATGACACTTTATGTTCCAGGTCCTGTCCACAGAATGCATAAAAAATTGATAACACCATTCCTCAACAATAATAAAATACTCACGAAATATTATGAACGTTTCAATCATCATTCTCGTATTTTTGTGGAGCTTCTCGATAAAAAAGTTGGAATCGGAGAATTTAATGTGAATCATGATGTGATGCACTGTATTGCGGATATTGTCTTCGGTAAATTCAGGAATTTGAGAAAATAGTTGGAATTCTCGTTTTCATTGATTTTTCCCTTTCAGAGACATTCCTTGGATTACCGGGTACAGCTCAGCAGGGCCTGATTCATCCAATGGTGGAAATAGTGAGCGTGTAAGTCCCAAAATCCCATTTTTTAAATTAATCACATTAAAACTAATCATTTCCTTCCAGAATGCCGTACATAACGTTCCTCCGGATAATGCAGCCATGGTTGTATCCGAAATTCATATTTTATCGTTCAAAAATTGGGCGAAAATACGTGAAAAACACGGAAATCTGTCATAAATTCATTGATGAAGTGAGACGAAAATAATTAAATTAATTTCCATTAAAATAAATACCAATTCTCTCTATTTTTCGCAGGAAGTAGAGAAACGAATCGAGAAAATCAAGTTATTGGAAAAAACCGAGGATTCAGATGCAGATGATGGATGTAAAGCTGTCTGTGATATTCTTCTGGAGCATTTGGTGAAGAATGAGATGTGGACACCTGAAGAAATAAGATCTGAAGTCATAACATTGTACTTGGGCGTGAGTAACGTGCAATGAGTTTTCCATAATTATTAACTTGAAATTAAGAATAATGATGATGTTTCAGTCCCAAGATACTCTGGAGGGCGTGGCTTCCTTCATAATCCTGATGCTGGCGATGCACCCTGAAGTCCAGGTACCTAAAAACCCAAATTCACTAAATTTTCAACATCAAAAACTTTGATTATACTCTTAATTAATGATTCTCACCTCTAATTTTCAGGCAAAAGCAAGAGATGAAGTTAATACCATTCTCCAACATGACAATGACGTCACTGAATCTGATATATCAAAATTCAAGTATCTGGAGCTCATAATAAGAGAGACTGTGAGACTCTTTCCAGTCGGTCCATTACTCCCCCGAAAAATGACGAAAGACCTCAAACTCTGTGAGAATCACGAAATTAATAATTTTGTCTTCCTGATTCGAATAAAAATCAATGTATCCTCTTTTTCCAGACACTTGCACAATTCCTGAGGGCTGTTCCGTGTTCATGCTCCCATTTGCCACTCACAGAGACCCAAAGTACTGGGACGAACCGGAAAAATTCATCCCAGAACGTTTATTACCAGAGAATTCACAAAATCGTCATCCTTATGCCTTTGTTCCCTTCAGCGGTGGTTTGAGAAGCTGTCCAGGCTCAAAATATGCCATGATCTGTCTCAAAATCCTACTCGCCCATTTTCTCAAGTCTTATCATGTTGATACAACAATGAAACTCGAGGAAATACGTATTTACACGCACGTGTCAACGAGATCCCTCGATGGCTGGAAAGTATCTCTGAAAAATATTGAAATGAATTAATTATGCAGAAAATCATTAACAATACACATGGCTAATTATTATTCAATGACCCAATTAATTGATAAATGTTGAATGGAATAAATTGATGTATCCGTACATGCTGATGGATTATTCTATCTCCGATCTCTGCACTTTGCTCGTGAATCTGAGGCTGATAATTGTCTTTTTTTCCCTCAGTCAATTGATGCAACGAATTATTTATCAAACCGGAACATTCGGTATAAGAAGTCATTGATGCTTCATTGGTATTGTAGTTCTCGATAATCCATTGACGGAATAGTTCCAATAAATTACATGAATTCAGAAGTTTTCTGATTCAGGAAAATGATGTGGATCGATAATCTGACGTTGAAGCTATTGCTTCCTGGATTAGGTGGAGTAATTAATCAATAAATTAATTATTCAATTAAAAATTTATCTTAAAAGCCTCTAGTCACCCAGGTGCAACACCTGTTCCTCCTACCTTATGCAGCTCACATGAATCCAGAGTATTGGGATGAGCCGGAAAAATTCAATCCCGAGCGTTTCACCCCCGAAAACTCAAAGAATCGTCATCCCTATGCTTACATTCCCTTCAGTGGTGGCATGAGAAGCTGTCCAGGGTCAAATATTCTCTGATAATCCCAATTTATGTGATACACAGAAATCCAAAATTCTGGGAAAATCCGGATAAATTTGAGCCTGAACGTTTTTCACCAGAAAATTCAAAGAATCGTCATCCTTACGCTTTTATACCATTTAGTGGTGGCTTGAGGAGTTGTCCAGGTCAGAGATTTGGAATTATTTGTCTGAAAGTCGTAATTGCACAGGTGATTCGTGCTTATCGCTTGGAGACACCGCTGAAACCTGAAAAAATTAGAGTAAAATCACACATTGTAACAAGGAGTGAAGATGGTTATCCAGTGTCTTTTAAAAGAGTTTGAATTTATTAATTTTACTCTATTTTGAGTGTAACTGAGGAATAAATTTGAAAATGAGGTCGATTCAAATGATCTCATCTTATTCCTACTGAATAATGCATCAATAAATTGAGTTTCATTTAAACTCAATTCATCCATCAAAAAAAATTGATTTCAATGACTAATTACCTCAAGTATTTAAAAAATAAAAATATGATGAATCACAACTCATTAGAATGTTTTTTTTCTTGTCAATGACAGTTGATTCCTTACTTTTGAAAAAGAATAGAACGAAAATCATCGAGAAAACTTCGGTAAACTTCGTGTTGGGTCTGGCCCTCTGGTGGTCGTTAGCGAAGCTGCTAGAAATTCATGCAGCCGATAAAAGAGAATTTAATATGATCAACCGAATTTATTTAATAATAATTGAACAATTAACTTTCAAACAATAAAACCTATATACCAATCATCGCCAAACAAATCACAAACGATTCCATAATTTTTTTTATCAAGAATTTTATTATGTGCAGCTGACTGTCAACAGTGGCGTCGTCGCCATTTTGTGCACAGAAAATTTTCACATGAAAATTCTCTCATCTTTTAAATGAAATCATCAGAAAATCTCTATCTCAAATCATTACAATTTTCATTTTACCACAATACATGATATTCTCAATCCCAATCCAGAGAATTAAATTGAATTATAAATAATTCCGACTCATCTCCCGCCGCAAAACCAAACAATTGATAAAATCGAACGTAGATGTCGCTGCGGCAGAGTTCTCCCCCGAAAAAGGAGTAACGCCGTGTACAGGGCCGCCGCTGTACGCACTGGCTGGCCGTCAGTAAACACCTCGTGTCGCAAATAATAATTAAATATCGTAATTAAACAAACCTTTACAACTTCATAAAAAAATCAATTTCCTCAAGCATCTAAGTGAACTAGAATTCATCCTGCACTTGCTCCTCACACGTAACAATCGTGAAACAAGTGACAAACGCGTGTGTTGCGAACACTGGCGAGGCCCCCTCCACCCGTATTCCGTGAAAAAAAAAAAAGAAGGAACGAACCAAAACAAGAAAAAAGTGCCCTGGTCTCTCGGCGATTGAAGTGGGCCGGGTGGGGGAGCAAGGCGATTGGACTGTAACAGTGTCAAAGTTTGTTGGTGGAGAAGAATTATTGAAAAAAAAACTCTACAATAATAAAATAATAATAAATAAACTTCATAATGAGATAATAATCGAGCGGACGTTACGCTCGAGGTGCATCGGCCGACAAATGAATTTCTCACAATTAAAATTTCCAATAGTAAGAAGATGTCAAACAATTTGCCATCACAATTTGTGAATGGTGATAATAATAATACGAGTGAATTGATTGATTACATTGATTTTACGGTAATTGATGATAATAATCAATCAAGCAGTGATGTACAATTGCAGATTGATAATATTAATTGTGATTTAACTGACACAATAACATCATCATACTCATCATCATCAACATCATCAACATCATCATCCTCATCATCATCTCTACTTAATAATATAAATAATTGTAAATTAAATAACAAAGCGGCTACGGCCGCATTAAACATGGTAGCGGCGATGAACGAACACTTGTCGTCCTCGTCGACGACTAATAATCAACACAAATTAATTAATAACAGTGAATTTACAAGTGTTATAAAAACAATTGATACTGAAGACGTTAAACCACCGCCAGCTGGTATACTAACATTTCCCTGTGATTTTGATCACATGTATGCAAGCATGACCGACGGTGGTGCGCAAAATAATGCACAAGCGGCAACTGCCAATTCCACAATTGGCATCAGCCCATTGAGGGGCAATGAAACAAGAAACATTGATTTTACGGAGGTTAAACATCTCAAAGAATTGTTATTACTTCATCTTGATTTGATACAGCAACAGTCGGAGCAGATTGTTACTAAAGACAAACTTCTTGCTGCATTGAGACAGGAGAATGAAACGGTAAGGTCTTTTCCCGCCTTTTTTCTATGCATAAAGAAGAGGCGGGAGGTTAGAATCAATTTTTAAAAATAATTTCAGACATTATTTTCACTAAAATAAACAATCCTTTTGGATGTTCTTTTGAGATCTTGATTTTTATTGAAAAATTGAGAAAAATATTGATATTCCAATGTCATGGTCACTGAGTTTTCCCCATTTTTCCGCACGATGTCAGTAGTCATTGAATTTTTCTCTAAACTCAATCGATAATAAATTATTCTACATTTATCATCGTTTTCATTTGAAAAAAAAAAATGAAAACAGAGAAGAAGAGAGAATAGAGTGGGAAAAAGGCGGGATTGTTGTCAATGGTTAACCTAATGGAGACATGTCAACGGTTTTGTTCGTCAAAAATGAGGAAAAAATTGTGTTTATCTGAAAAAAAAGAAAATTATTTGAGAAACAGTAATAATGGGATAGTTATGTATAAAGGTATTAAATTGTTACAGTTAAAATTGAGATTGGAGCGTATGGATAGGCGAGTTAACCTACAGAAATTGAGATCAGAGTCAACGGAAAATTCAATAGCATCTGATAATACTGGGCCATGTTCACCTCCAAATTTACACACTGTTAATTTGGGTAATGAGAATAATAAGAATGTACAATCGGACGATGGAAGTCCACAGTACAACGAGAGTTTCAAGATAAGGCTGAATACGAGCGGTGGTATAACTACGGTTAAACAGGAGCCGATTGATAATAAACACGAGCAGAAGGAGATAATAAGTGCTAATGAGGGAAGATTGGATTGGGAGGTGAAGAAGAAACGAAGATCTGATCCAACGCCTTTGAATAATGCGAGTAAACGTAAGAGAGGCGTTTCATGCTCTTCGACAATCAGTAATGACACGTCGTCGACAATTCCGGATAATAAGTCGACTCACGATGGCAGCAGAAAGTCTGATAAAAAGGGCAAGTCAATTGTTAAGAAAGAGTCATTCTTGACAACTGAGGAGCATTATTATACGGCTGTTGGAGATCCTAATTTTGGTATGTGCATCAAGACGATCAAGAATGAGGACGATGACAGCGCCAATCTTGAGGTGCCAAATTGGAGGGTCAAGGTTTATACCAGCTGTTACACGATGGAGGGTACAGAGAATTTGGATGATGAAATTTTTAACAAACGCCATCATAAACTTGAGAATGATGAGAGGAGGAGGAAACGATGGGATGTGCAGAGGATAAGGTAGAGGATTTTTTTAATTTATAAAATGTGGAGGTTTTGTAAATGCTGGTGGATTAATTTAATTTAATAAATTTGGATTTTTGGGAATTCTTCAGGGAACAAAGGCACATTGAGAAGCTCAAACAACGGCAAGAGAGACAAAATCATCAGGCTACTTGCTACAATACTAATCACACTGGACCATGTCCATCAACAGCTGAGGAGGAGACAGTGACGACATTGTGGCCGGAAATTGAACAGATTCAGAGTCTACAAGTTGATACGCAATTGCCAGTCTCTGCTTTTGGTGCGCCCATTCCTAGCTTCACACCCAGGTAAATTCAGGTCATTTATCTTTTTACAAGAGACTTCTTTGGAATATTCTAATGGAATAATGTTTTTTTTCAGCGAGTTTTCATTACCCTGGTTACACACAGCACGATTGAAGAGTCGCAGACAGAAGAGATCATCTGGTAGAAGAAAATCAAGGAGATAAGTACTGAATTATTGAAATAAAATATGGATGTTATAATATAAGGTGGGGTAAAATGAAAATTTAATTTATCTCATACTGTTCTCTTTTTTTCTAAACATTAATTCAAGTTAAAATTAATATGCCACGTGAGAGCCGTTGATAATGTCGAATTTTTCCCGAAAGCTGTGCAAAGTATAGAGCACCAAAGATATTTTTTTATACTTCAATTATTATTTTTTCCTCTGATTTTTAGTAGATGAAAGGGGAATGGAAATAAATCTGCGAATGTTTCTTATCATTTTTACGCTTCTCTTTTTCAACGATCGTAATTACTAAACATGACGTTTTTTTTTATTATTATTAATATTATTATTATCTTAGATGTGCTCAGCGCAGTTTTATATATAAACTTCCTATGACTAATTGAATGTATGTGTTGAAGAAGGAAAAAAGGAGGAAACTATTGATAATTCATTTCTTCCTTTATTTACATTGAACTAATGATTCTCATATGAATTATCGTTTTCTTTTAATGAAGAATAATTAGAAGGAAACAGAATTTTTTTTTTTTACAATTGTAGAAAATTTTTGAAACTCATTCGAGAGTGTGTACTTCATGGAAAAAAAGGTACACAATGAAAATGTAAGATGTAAAGAATTATTGTGTAGTGTTTAAGCAATTTAATTTAAGAAACTGAGTGAATGATTTTAGAATTTTAATTTTCAATCATTATATCACAATTTTCATCTCCATAGCCTATAGACAGTCACCTGTACTTGTTCGATATATTTTTTATCGATTTTACATCACCATTATTTTTTTTTTCAATTGAAAAAAAAATCAGAGTAGAGATTAGAATATGAAAAAAATGTTTAAACATAAGTTTTAAATTTCTGTTTTTTCGGGTTTTTTTTTTTCATTCGTAATCACATGAAATAGAACATGAGGAATTATTATAAGTAATTAATGAAAAATTGGGTCTCGGAAATTTGAAAGAATTATAGATTATTAAGCAGGACACTGTGATGTATTTAAACAAAAATAAAAAAATAAAACATTGTTTTCCCAGTGATGAAAAGAGAAAAGATAAATAAATAATAATAGACAGGCCGTTCGATCTATCGCAATTAAAATTGCATCATTTTATGCATTTATCGGTAATGTCCATGCATTAATCAAGTAAATCCCAGTAATTGTATCTGATTATAAAAAAAAAATCTTATCAATATGAACAGAAATTGAAAATGTAATAATTAATGAAAGAATGATAAAAGAAAAATGATGAATTTTATGTAAAAATTATCGATTGACCGTCCAATTTTGTGAAAATTAACAGGACTTGATGAATCGAGGGTTTTACGAGCCTAAAGAGAGTACAATATTGACGACTTGTAAATATTAAATATTGTAAGAATAAAGAAAATGATAAAGTTAAACGTTTATCACTCGTTCTCTAAATTTATTCACAAAACTAATTAACATAGAAATTGAATTGAAAAAAAAAACGAATAGAAAACATTGAAACAGTGCAAATTATTATTCAAAATAATGCGATACAATTTCACTTTTAACTTTCAGGCTCTTAAAATTAATCAATTAATTATAACACTGATACAAAAAAAAAAAAAGGGAAAACACTTGGATTTTCTCTCATCTCATAAACTGAGAAAATAATACAATTAATTAAAAGAAAAGATAAATAATCATTAATTTGATTAGTATTAAATAAATATAATTGTTTAAACGTTTGGTCTTGAATTCAATGAAATGAGAATTAAATAATCTCAAATTTTCATTAATTTAGAAACATTTTCTATGAACAATTGATGGTCCAGATTCATCGTACTCTTGTTTTGATATCCACATCTGTTGGAATGTGCTCAAGCTAGCGAGAATTGAGCCACCGATCCATACTGAATATTTTCTTTCTGGCGGTGCTATTATTTTTATCTTCATTGTTGATGGAGCTAGAGCTGTTATTTCCTTCTGCATTCTATCAGCAATACCAGGATACATCGTTGTGCCCCCAGATAAAACCGAATTAGCATAAAGATCTTTACGAATATCGACGTCACATTTCATTATTGAGTTGTAGGTGGTCTCGTGAATGCCGCAGGACTCCATACCAAGGAAACTGGGTTGGAACATTGCTTCAGGACAACGGAAACGTTCATTGCCGATGGTAATTACCTAAAAACGATGAAAATCGTGTTTTTTCACTATTCTCTGAATATCTCATAAACTATTGAGTTTAGGAGAATTTATCAAGAGACCTTTTTTGTAGAGAATTTCAAGATCTACAAAAAAGGTCTCTTCATAAATTATCCTAAACCCAATAGTTTCTGAGATAATCAATAAAATAAATTTTTTATTAAAAAAACTAATTTACTTGTCCATCAGGCAGCTCATAGCTCTTCTCAAGTGCACTGGATTCAGCAGCAGTCGACATTTCCTGTTGAAAGTCAAGTGCTACGTAGCACAATTTTTCTTTAATATCCCTGACAATTTCACGCTCAGCTGTAGTTGTGAATGAGTATCCACGTTCAGTCAATATCTTCATCAAGTAATCAGTTAAATCTCTTCCAGCTAAATCCAAACGCAGTATTGCATGTGGCAGTGCATACCCTTTAAAAAACATAAGTACGTAATTGATTAAGAACAGAATTGAAGATTAAAACGAAACATCATTCAACATCATGTAATTATCAAAAAAGGAAGAAATAAGAAAACGACTTTCCATTTACAGTTATTGAGTTTAAGAAAGAGTAAAGAAATGTTCATTTTTTTTGCTTCTACCATAAATGCTTTGTATAAATTTTCCTCAACATTTTTTGTCTCAAACTCTCCATTACCTTCATAAATGGGTACAGTGTGGGAAACACCATCACCACTGTCCAAAACAATACCAGTAGTTCTTCCGGATGCATAGAGTGATAATACAGCTTGAATTGCAACGTACATTGCCGGTGAATTGAAAGTCTCAAACATAATTTGGGTCATTTTTTCACGATTTGCTTTTGGATTGAGTGGTGCCTCAGTCAGCAACACTGGATGCTCCTCAGGTGCAATACGTAATTCATTGTAGAACGTATGATGCCAAATTTTTTCCATGTCATCCCAATTTGTCACGATACCATGTTCAATTGGATATTTAACAGTTAGTACACCACGTTTGCTCTGGGCCTCGTCACCAACGTAACTGTCCTTCTGTCCCATGCCCACCATGATGCCCTTGAAAACGAGTGAATTTTTTTTAGGGAACAATTCACGTTTCACAGATTGTTTTCTTGAGATATCTCGGGAAATAAGAGAGATAGGGAAATTTTTGTAGAGACCTTTTTTGTAGAGAATTTCAAGATCTATAAAAAAGGTATCTATGAAAATTTCTCTATCTCTTTTATTTTTTGAGATATTCAATGAATTCAATGAGATTTTTTAATTTTATTAATTTGTGCATTTTAATTACCTGATATCTGGGACGTCCAACGATCGATGGAAAAACAGCACGGGGTGCATCATCCCCGGCAAATCCAGCCTTGCACATACCAGAGCCATTGTCAACGACAAGAGCAGCCACATCGTCGTCGCACATGATGGAATTCACAAAATAATTATTCCACAAAACAAACAAAAAGTAAAACCCCGTTTTCGTAACGCAATTGACTAGATGATACACTGAATAATATTAAATTTCTTCAATTGTTTATTTTTTTTTTAATCTTTCAGTCAAGATGTCTTCTTCACGAAAGTGGCAACTGGAACACCTCTTCCACTCTTTATATGAGCTCCCCTCTACACTACATACGGGTGTATCCTGAGCATATATGGTAAAACGTACGTACAAACACTCTTGCTCTAAATAATCTCACAGGCCTTTTACATGGGCTCCAGATAATTTTTTTTATTATTATTTCTTTCTATAATTGTGTCTTCTTGAATGGACTCGATTGTCTTGAACAGAACAATTGTAATTTTTTCCTCAACTATTTTTGTCTCTGGGTTTTTTTTGTTAATTCACTTGAGTTTCACTATCCCAATATGCTAATGACGAAAGAAAATTGGATATTTTTCTTCCCAGAATGTGAAATTTTGGGTAATTAATCAATGTCCAATTGAATTTCTAGGATATCTTGAGAACGGTTGGAGATACGAAAAAAATCGTAGATACCTTTTTTGAAGATCAGCATGAGGGCTACAAAAAAGGTCTCTACAAAAAATTCCGTATCTCTAATTGTTTCCGAGATATTCCCAAAAATGGAATGAAGATGATAAGATTCTTTGGAGTGATCAATTAAAATCATAATTTCCTCCCTTTTAACAGTAAAATATCAAATTACCGAATGATACTGTGTTAATTGGTAAGCCCAATGGGCAATTAGTCGGTGGATGTTTCGTGATTAACTCAGGATCTTGGAATGAATGAAGCCGGTAAGTACCAACCAGAGCATGCAAGAATTCTGCAGTATTTCTTCTCTTTATTTAAACGAAAAATTGAAGAAAATTAACGTACGTTAATTTAGATCAACACGTGATAATTGGATTTACAATAAAAAAACTTCCCAATTTTTTTCAAATTCATACGAATCCCTCTTTTTCCCTCATTCGACATGAAAATAATTTTTTTTTGAAGATTTTGAAATTTAGATCAGTTACCTTATTAATTCGTCCTTGACCCCGATTTGTCACAGTTGACGTTTATACTTTTTCCTTTTTATATAATCGTTCGTTATGGCCTGATTAATGGATAAAACCAAATCGATTCATCGATGAGCCGAAGTTAAAACCCTAAAAGGCCGCAAATCCCGAAGGCAAACAGCTCCAAAAGCATCATTGACCTTTTCCTATTTGAGGAAGAAAGAAGAGATCACTCTGAAAAAAAATAATTGAAACTATATTTTCGTTATATCCGTGTTTCAAGTGTTTCATCGAGAAGCTCAGTTCACGTTTCATCAACGAAAAAAAAAGGGAAATAAAAAAAGCACTAATGAAGTGATGCTCGTTTGATCGTTAATTGCATCGAATCGAACTTAATTTTATCCGCAAAAAATATCGAGCCAGAGGCTTACAGTGTAAAATAATTCTCCAGCATAAACGGGGCACAATGGGCCTGTAATTAATAATCATTTTAAAATCAATTCTCTGGAGAGTTGAATCTCACTGAAAATTTCACGGTAATAATCCGCACAAGGCCTGTAATAAAAATAAGTTGAGCAAAAAAAAATTCGCTCGAGTCGTGATCGTCGTTCCATGAAGTGACTGACGGGTGTATACACATTTTCGCAAAAGAGAGAGAAAGAAGATGAAGGTGGGGGTGTAGGCACTCGTTATAAACGCCGGATTACATCCTTTAATTAACGGTTTCATTTAATCGTATTAATTAGGCTGTAAAATAGTGCTACTCCAGTTTTTCTTCTTCTTTTCAATGGATATAAATATAAAATTCAGCGTTTAACAATGGTTTCAATGTTAACTCCATCTGCCTCTTATTCTCTTTCAATAAAATCACTCGGTTTGTTTTTTTTTTTCATCCAATTACTGCGATCTATTTAAAATTATAATCATCAAAAATGAGATTTTTATGGAAAAATCACGTTTACATGATTTGTACATGATTTTTCTAATGAATTCAGTACTTTCGTCGAATCTTTGTGGATTTTTTTTGAGAAAAGAACACAACAATTCGGATTTTTCATGTTTTTGTATTAAATTAATGGGATCATTTGTCCCAGAGTCCAATCTCCTTCATTCTCGTTTGAAAGTACTTTTCAAGTGCATTCGCACATCTGTAGTATTCAGTATCAGGACTATTGTATAAACGACAATTCGTGAAGATCCTCGTCATATCGGCGATGAATAATCTCCTTGCTACGTAGTATCTCGCCTTCAATCGATCAGTCATCGTTTTGAGATCTAAAAAATAAATGAAAATGAATATTTAATTACAGAAATAAATCCAACCATCAACTCACCCATAGGATATTTAATATGATCATAATAATCTGGAACATCGTTCTTATCAACTGGTTTCAAGAACGGCCAAGCAGTGCTATGATTTTTCACACTATTCAATACATTCTTCAACGCATTGTACAAAGAGTCTGTTATATCCAAGCAAGCCTCCATGGGCTCAGGTCCCTGCGTCCCTTTCGCAACGCCCCTCGTTCTAGTCTGTGCATAGCTTTTCCACCCAGTCTCCCGAATCCCAGGAATAGCCTCCACAGGAATTCCCCTAACGCCCTCTTTGAAGCACGTTAAACCAGGATGAATCTTCTGAATCTCCTGCTGCCTCTGCTGTATCAATTTCTTCACAATCTCCTTCTGCTTCCTGATAACAGTCGTGAACTCCGTATAAACAATTTTAGCATTCAGCTCACAGTGCATCAACGTAGCACCCTCATAGTCCTTGATGTACCCCTGATACATGACTCTCGGGAGTTTGATGTCTTTACTGAATCCCTGCTTCTTAAAGTACCCAATCGCAAACTCATCCCCAAACGTCAAGAAGTGGAGGATATTATTCTTAATATGATAATCCTTCAGCATATTCATCAAATGCGTGCCGTATCCCTTGACCTGCTCCTGACTCGTCACAGCACAGAAAACAATCTCCGTAAATCCCTGAGTCGCAAACATCCTGAAGCAAATTCCCCCAATCGGTCTCCCATCTTTAATCAATGCCAGTGTCTTGTGCTTCGGATCAAAGACCAATTGCGATATGTACTCCTTCGGCATTCTCGGTAACTGATGACTGAAAACATTGTGGAGACCAATGAGCCACAGCATCGTCTGCTTCGACACCGGTTGCGTCAAACTATTCCCAATAACATGAAATTCAATTATCTTCCTGCTCTCCTCCAGTTTCGCAGTCTCATCCCTCGGTACATTCGGAGGAAATACTGCATCTGGACCGCACATGTAATTCGGATCATTGATAGTCGCTATGATCTCAGCTACTGTCTCCTCAGGCAAGTCCTCGAAGGCCTCCTCAACTCTTCTCCTCTTATTATCCCCTCTCCCTTCCGGATGCGATCGTTTTTCGCTCATTTTCTTGATCCCAGGGCTTATGTTTATCGTTGTGAACGTGTCCTTGTCGTTCGGCGGCACCGTCACCTTCTCAAACTCCCCTGCACGTCTCACAATACTGTTCTTCGAGTCTATGCCAACGTGGAGATGAGGCGGTGGCACTTGCTTGAACTCTGGATCCCAGATTGGAGAATTATCGGAATAAATCTCCACCTCCAGCATCGATAGGAACTTTGGGAAATGCGTGAGCACGAGGACTCTCTTGTCCGGGGACATGCGGTCCCTCTCGCTGTGACACTTGTCCATCAGTTGCCTGCAGACTGACTTGAAGACAGCCTGCAGCATCGTTCTCCCGAAGACCAGGGTCGTGTCGTAATGCGGAAGAGAGTCGCAGAATGCAGGGACATGGCAGAAGACCAGCCACCTCGTGTAATTAATTTTATATGCTGGTGCTTCATCAGCATTGCCAGTTGTTCTTCGAGCACTCGGTGTCTCGAAGTTCCAGTGGTTCAGGCAGTGCAAGAACATCTTTGCTAAATCGTACATCGCCTGCCATTCTCGCTGCGACAAGTGCCCGAATTTGTACAGAACGAAATTCGTTATCGCTTTGGCAATACTTGGACGTTCAAATGGAGGCTGTCCCAGTGGTCCTTCGATCGTTGGCTTTGTCATCGACAGTATGCACTTCCTCAGCAGTTTAAACAAGTAGTAGTACACCTTCTTCGTGTCACCGTCCTCCTCCCTGTGCATGCCCATGAATATATTATCAACATCCACCACCATTCCCAATAATTTATTAATCTCATCGTCATTGTGCTTCGGTAAATGACTTATGTGTGACTCCAATGTGTGTGTACAACTTCTGCATGGATCATTGAAATTAGTTAGTGGCTGTTGTAAATCATTCTTTGGTGACTTTGCTATCGGCTGACTATTCTTCCATCCGTTGCACTTGCATTCGTCAATCTGACATGCACTGTAATTAGCTAGTTTCAATAATTTTTTAATCTGTGGCCAATTAAATACGTGCTGTTTACGTTGCTGTATACGCTGTAAATTATTTTGACGTGACGCTTGATCTGGTGGCCTTGGTGAATTAATCTCTGGATTCTGGGGTGTCTGGAGTGATGTACTGCTCACTGATTGGCCGGCTTCTTCAGTTGGAATTGCTGCTGTACGATTTACTTCGTCTGATGACATTATTCACAGGTTTTAGGAAATTTTAGATGTTTAATGTCATTCTATGATTATTTGGTTAACCTCGAGGTCATTTATTTTATCAATTTTTACACTATTCACATTAATTTGATTTATTTTCTGGTGTTTAGGAGAGGAAGAATAAAATGCAGTTGATTTCAATGATTTTCTTCAAGTCCTGATAATTTTGATTTATTCAAATTTATGTACTGCCTGTGTTTGTGCCGTCTAACGGTTGCGTGAGGTTATGATTGGTGACAGTGACGCCATTTTTACGCTGTCATATGTTGCAACTGTTTCCGAGAATTTCCGTACTTGCTGAAAGACTCATCGTTATCGAGTTGGTGAGAATTTTACCATATTTATTATAAATTAATTACCACAAAAACCTCCAAAAATTGTTTTTACCTCTTAATACATTAACATTGTTCACAAAATCATAAAAAATAATGAAAAAACTCATTTATAACATGAAAAGAATAATTAAATATAAATTTAGGTTAGGTTTTACTTCAACCCCTTTTTCCTCGAATAATTATATCTAACAATGAGTTTCCATAATTTTCTAGATAATTTCGTGAATAAAGGGAAAACAACAGCTTCTAGCCCTTGGAAAATAACGAAAATAGAAAAAAAAAGGCCAGAATGGCCACCTGGGACGGTTCGTACCAGGGTGGTTCACACGAGGATCCAAATTACTACTACACAAATCCTCAAGAACCACCCCAGAACAACTGGTACAATTATTATCCACCCCAGGAGACAAATGTCCAATCAGCTCCGGTAAATGGCTATCAGAACAGCACAAATGCTTCCTGCTTCTTCGAGAACAATCGCTCCACTTATTATCAACAATCCGAGAATTCTGAACGCTCACGTAATGTCAATCCAACGGCAATTGTCAATCAATCAAACTTGCACCCTGGTGCAGATGAGTTTGTGCCGTCTCCAGGTGGTCTAGACCAATCAAAGATCTTCTTCGCTGACAACAGAAATCGCAACAGAAAGTATGATAATAAAAGGAGCAATCAATACTCGAGACAGGATGATTACCAGAGGAATTACAACAGAGGTGATAAGAATCGTAGGCAAAATAATTCCTTTTACAATACAGAGTACGAGGGACAGAATTATTCTAATCCAACGAATTATGAAGATGAGGTGACGAATAATGTGCAGAAGGAGTCGACGAGAGGTGCGTATAAGAACAGAAGAGCCAGAAGTCATGGGAGATTCCAGAATGGAAGATATAATAATCAGGTTAATTCGCCTAACGATGGTGGTACTACCTCGAGATCTGGTAATTCAGGGGATAACGACAATCAGAGAATGGGAAAATCACGGCAGAAGTACAGAGAGTACAGTGATGATCCAAGGGATGAGGCTTATCGCAGGAATCCACAGGTTCCAGAGGCAGATGAAGGTGGGAGGAACGAACGACGACGAGGAAAACACGATTTTTACGAGGACAAGTCGTCGAGGAAGGAGAGAAGGAAGAATTATCATGATTACAATGGTTATAAGAATTATTCTGATAAGAAGGAGGATGAGAAGAAAGAGGGAATCAGCGATGAGAAGAATTGGCGTAAGAATCAGGTGCCTTTTAAGCGACCACAGAAGAAGCAGGAGATCGATGATGCAGCTAGCCAGAAAGAGAGATTAACGGATCAATTGAATAGAGGACAATTGGAGTGTCTCGTCTGCTGTGATTATATTAGGCAGAATGATGCTACATGGTCTTGCATCAGCTGCTATCATGTACTCCACTTGAAGTGCATAAGAAAATGGGCGGAATCTTCGCAGAGCGAGAGTGGCTGGCGCTGTCCAGCCTGTCAGAACATGAATTTAGCAGTACCAAATGATTATTACTGCTTTTGCGGTAAAACGAGAGATCCAGAATGGAACCGAAGAGATGTTGCTCATTCGTGCGGTGAAACATGTGGCAGGACAAAGGCAAAGAATAACTGCGTACACAAATGCACATTACTTTGTCATCCTGGCTCGTGTCCACTTTGTACAACAATGGTGACAAGATTTTGTGGCTGCAGTAGAACATCACAGAGTTTAAAATGCAGCACCGATGTACAATTATCGTGCGATGCTATTTGCGATAGAGAATTAAATTGCGGTGTTCACAGATGCGAGAGAAAGTGCCACAACGATGATTGTGGTAGTTGTGATAAAATAATAATACAAAATTGTCACTGCGGTAAAGAGAAGAGAGAAGTTACTTGCTTGAAGGATACACCAGAATTATTTACGTGTGAAAAAATATGCGATAAATTACTGGAATGCGGTAATCACAGATGCAAGGAGCAGTGTCATCCAGGTGAATGTGGTACGTGTCCATTGAATCCAGAGATCGTGACAAATTGCTGCTGTGGACAGAGTAAAATAACAACGAAACGTGATAAATGTACTGATCCAGTACCAACGTGTGATAAAATATGCTCAAAATTATTGCGTTGCGGTCAACCGAGTAATCCGCACACGTGCGAATCAGAATGTCATCCTGATGATTGTCCACAGTGTCAATTAACCACATGGGTCAAGTGTAGATGTGGTAATATGGATCGTGAGATACCGTGTACTGACTTGAAAACTAAAGCGGACGATGCTAGATGTGAAAAGAAATGTACGAAGAAACGTTCATGTGGTAAACACAAGTGTAATCAATTGTGTTGCATTGACATCGAGCATATTTGTCCATTACCATGCTCCAAGAACCTCAGCTGTGGCAGGCACAAGTGCGAACTGACTTGCCACAAGGGTAGGTGTCAGCCTTGCTACAGAAGCAGCTTCGAGGAGCTCTATTGTGAGTGTGGAGCAGCTGTTATTTATCCACCGGTGCCTTGCGGCACGAGGAAACCAACTTGCACCCAGCCTTGCTCCAGACAGCATCCCTGCGGTCATGAGGTGCTGCACAATTGCCACAGTGAGGCCAATTGTCCACCATGCACTGTCTTGACCCAGAAATGGTGCTATGGTAAGCACGAATTGAGGAAGGCCGTTCCATGCTATCTGAACGAGATGTCTTGTGGTTTGCCCTGTGGAAAACCGATTTCTTGCGGCAGACACAAGTGCATAACGCTCTGTCATCCTGGGGTCTGCGAGAAGCCTGGACAAATCTGTACGCAGCCGTGCACAACACCCAGGGAAATATGTGGGCATCCGTGTGCTGCTGCTTGTCACAACGGCAAGTGTCCTGATGTACCATGCAAGGAATCAGTTAAGGTCACTTGTGCATGTGGACACAGGAGCACGACGAGAGTTTGCGCTGAGAATTCAAAGGAGTATCAGAGAATTGCCAGTGGTATTCTCGCTAGTAAAATGGCTGATATGCAGCTGGGACACTCGGTCAATCTTGAGGAGGTCTTCGGCCAAGGGGCGAAGAAGCAGAATCAGCTGAAGACACTTGCCTGTAATGATGAGTGTGCTCTTATAGAGAGAAACAGGAAACTAGCACTTGGATTGCAGATCGTTAATCCTGATTTGAGTGGGAAACTCATGCCGAGATACAGTGATTACATGAAACAGTGGGGCAAAAAAGATGCCAATTTCTGTCAAATGGTGCATGACAAGTTGACGGAGCTTGTGCAACTCGCTAAAACATCGAAGCAGAAGAGTAGGAGTTATTCGTTTGATAGCATGAATAGGGATAAGAGACACTTTGTTCATGAGGCTTGCGAACACTTTGGGTGTGAGAGCCAAGCTTATGATCAAGAGCCTAAACGGAATGTTGTTGCTACTGCTGTTAAGGACAAGGTAATTAGGAATTAATTTTTTTATTAATTCTTTTAATTAATTTATTTTCTTTTATTTCCAGTGTTGGTTACCAAGTTATAGTTTGCTTGAGATGATTCAGAGGGAGAATGGCCAGAGAAAAGTGCCGAGACCAATGCTCAATTCTGTGAGGACCAACACTTTAAGTACACGGTAATGATTTTTGTTAATTATTGAATGAAAATAGTTAATCAGGAGAAAATTTAATGAATTCATTCTGTCTCCAGTAATTCTACTTCAGAAATTCTGCCATCAACTGCCAAAATGGGTCAAAAGCTCCAGCCAATAGCTTCCACATCGAAATCACCAGAGCCAGAGATTGATTACTTTGACTTTCCAAATTCCAAGCTGAATAATACGTAAATTAATATTTATCATTCAACTTTATTCTGGAAAAATCTATTTCCTCATCAATGCCGAAGGTGTTTCTTCCCGGAGGGTTTATCTTTGAAATTCATAATACTTTGCTCATTCTACATTAAAAAAAAAACTGGTTAGTGGGATTTTTTTTTCATCATTTACGATTGATCGATACGAAGCCTTGGAAAATGAGGCAAATTCAGTGGAAGGAAAGCAGCGGAGAATAGAGAACAAAAAAAATGGGAAAAAGGCGAGGTAATCTCGTTTGGTGCCTTTCCGATGAGAAAAATAAAGAGAAAAAAAGGGAATAACTTAGAAGTATGGTGAGAGCAGTGCTTTCGAGATGTCCAGTAGTACCAAACGAGTAATTTGGTGCACTGGCGGCACCACACTTATCAATTATACATCATCATCCAGCAGTTCTTAATCAAGAATAAATAATTTTCCCGGCAACGTTTAATCGAATTATTTAATTAATACTAATTAAGTCAGATCATGAAATATACAGAGCAATTGGAACAAAAAAAGTTCTCAACTTTTTTCTCTCATTCGAATCCTCTTCAAATGTACTTTCTTTTCGTAATTTTCATTTTATTTAGTTCCCAGGAACATTGGGCGATAAACTAGAAACATGAGTTATAATAATTTTATCCATAATTTGATATCAGGCTATTTACAATAACATTCAATGATAAATGAAGAATGAATTTTTTTTTTCAATTCTTCTTCTGTATAATAGAAATTGAAGTTTAATTCTAAATATTTATTCTACTTGATTTCTTTGATGTTTCACTCTGCCATTATTCTGCGGAAAAATAATATTTAAAAAATCGTAAATTGTTATTGTTTGAGAGAATTATTCAAGGATACTTTATTAAAATTCATTCCACTAATCAATACGACTCTTCTTCACTCTACAATTCTCATTAATTATTGTGCAGTCCACTTTTCATTATTTTTTCTCGTATATAAATAACATTGTTTCGGTTTTATGCCTCAGCAGAAGCTCCTCAAATTGTTAGAATTAATTAAGTTTACATTAAATCTTTAATTTGTCTTTAATTCTCGTAAACATTTAAAATAGATAACACCTATATTTTTTTTTTCTTACTTTTTTCCCATTTTTTGGCACATCAAACATCTATCATTGGAAATCTATTGTAATTCTTTGGTTTTTCTCTCATTTCTCTTCATCAAACACTCAATGTCATTCAGGATTATGTGCATTTTTTTGTACTCGTGTGTGTGTGTGTGTGTGTATGTGTGTTTTTCATTTCTAATTGATTTTTCCCTTGAAAAAATTCCGACATAGTTCACAAAAAAACGGAATTTATTATTATTATTTTTCTTCAATACGAAAAACAGAAAAAACCCGTAAATTTTGGCTATTCTAAGCCTAAAACATTTAGATTGTTTATCACATGTAGAATCACAAACACTGTCACATATTCTCATTTTTATTATTATTATTTTTTTTTCATATATTTCTATACTTTTAGTTTTGAAAACCATTTAACTAGTAATTCTCGAGTATTAAAATTTTTTCATCTGCGTTATTATTATTTATCTCAATAATTATTTGAACATTGAAGAATAGGGCACTTCAAAGGGTCTAGATTTGTGTTTCAGTAACAAATCGTTAATTACTATTTGTTTTTTTTTACTACAATTCTGGGCAAATACGTTTATGAAAATTTATTTCTTTTATAAGAAAAATTTGAATTTTATTCTAATACAAAATACTAAGAGTCGAATTACTTTAATCGAAGTATTTACAGTCTATTGATTATTTTTTATTATTTTTCTTTTTGATTGAGGAAATTTTTAAAGAAAAGATGGAAAATAATTTCGAGATTTCCTTTACTTTTTGCTTATGAAGTAGAAAAATAATAGGGAGATTGAAAAATATTAGTTTTGATTAAAATAGATTTGTTTTTCGTTTAAATATTCAATCTGAGGATATGATTTTCATGGGAATAATTTATCATACTGCAGTCAGATACGCTTTCACTTCATACTTGAACACAGTTAATGTTTTTAGAATTTAGAAAATACCGATTAGATTGAAGAAACTCTGTTAGAAGTGAAATAATGAAATAAGTTCTTTTGATTAAGATCATTTCAGTGATAAAGTGATTTTCGGGGATTACATTGTGAATATCTCTGAAACGAGTGGATTTAGAGAAAATTATCAAGAGACCTTTTTTGTGGTAAATTAAATTCTCTACAAAAAAAGTCTCTTGAGAATTTCTCCTAAATCTCTTCGTTCTCGAGATATCATCAAAATGAAAAAAAAAAAAAATTATCTTCACTTCTCCCTTCCACTTCACTATTGATTTCACTTTAAAATTTATGACTGCTTTAATGCGCTGTAAACTATTAGAGCAAACACACTATTTAATCCTGCCTTGAATCATTAATTTCCCCAACACGAATAGCAAATTAATTACATCTCTAATTGTTCATAATTATCCTCAAAATAATTGTAAATAAATCAACTGATCTCATTATTTCACTGAATACAAGAATTTCACATTAATATCCATTAGAAAAATTCAAGTGCTCCCGAAAGATTCTTATTGCAATTATCATAGGATATTTATCATAATAATTCTCCTGTTCTCACCACAAAACTAAATAATAATTAAAATCAATAAAAATGTCTGCGTAATTTTTACTTCGGTGGAAGTTCAGTCGATTTTTAACGATAAAAGAATATCGCATTCAGATGAATGGATCCTGCTGCTTCAGTCTGGCACTGTAGCTGCGATAATTATTGAAGTACTGATGTCGTGGGCTTACCGAAGGCTGTTTCGTGATGCTCGCCATTGCACAGCCCATCAGTAATTCAAGTGCACGACATATTGTTTGATAAATCAACCAGGGCCAGGGTTTTGGAAATTCCACTGGATCTGGTGACTTGCTGTACCTCATCACTTCGCCCAGAAGACCTTAACACAAGAGTAAAAATGAAATTTCAATGAATTTCTCTGCAATTAATAATAATATTATAATTACCATAAGATCCGAATATTCTCACGATATCAGCAATGCAAAGAATGATCCCCATAATAGCCGTTGCATACGTGACATTGAGAACTCTCTTGATTTGTGCTTTTCTAGCAGCAGCAGTACTAGCCTCTGGTATATGAAGTGGAATATCCGATTTAGCACGATTAACATAAGCAATATGATTCAGAATAGCATGAAGTGGAAAATCACTCCCAACTACTCTATCATTCGCACTGTCCTCAGGAAAAAATGTACTCGCAGCTGCAATATCTTCATCATTTTTGCAAATATCAATATTCTTCCAGGATAAACTCTTCTTCCTGTGTTTACCATCCTCACACTTCTCCTTCGGCTTTTCCGCAATCATCAGAGCCGCTTTCTCATTGCAATCCGGCTGATCAGAGTCAGACTCTGATTTCTCAGGAATCTCCATCTTTGGGATTGAGGTTTGGAAATGCGTTGGACTTTTGTCGAGAGTTCTTATGCTTATGTCACTGCTGCGACGATTCATCACGAGTGGGCGAATTTGTGAGAATTCGGAATTACGACGAAATGAGAAATCCGAATTTCTTCGAGACTCTGGCGTTTTTACAGCTGCCAAACCACCGAGATCAGAGTTTCTTCGTGATCCTGGAATTAAATTAAATTATTTACAAAAAAAGTCCTTTGACATTTGAAAAATTCATGATTTATTGAACTTACCAACAGGACTGACGTCCAGAACCTTGGACAGTCTCGGTGCATCAGTTGGAAGCATTCTCTTAGGTGTTCTATTCCCAAAATCCGAGTTTCTCCGGAGCTTCGTGGCAAACTGAGAGCCTCGATTTTTTTCATGCGTAAAATCAGAGCATCTTCGTAAATCTTTGTTACTTCCAGTTGGCGTTGGCATGTCCGAGTGTCTTCTCAGTATTCCCTCTGGTGTTCTAGGTCGACTTGCCACTGGAGATGCATCAGCATCCCTGGATGGTGATGCATCATCGTCGTTAACGAATTTGACACTGCAATCTGAATCTCTGCGTGAGCCCTTTGATGCATCACTGCCTCTGCGACTAGCTAATGAGCCTCTTCGGCTTGGACTCGATACTGTTATTATTGGAAGATTAACGGTTGATGGAGTTGGCGTGGGTGGTCTTACGTAAACTTCTGGGACTGTTGATGTTGGTGGCTCCTCGATTTTTGTTATTGCGACGTCGTGCGACTCTTTTCGCTCGCACTTTACAGAGGTCGATGATGTATCTTTCGAAAAAGAAAAAAGACTTGATTATTCTGAATTTGTTTTTTGGGAATATCTCGGAAACTAAGAGAGATAGAGAAATTTTCGTAGATACCTTTTTTGTAGAGCGAAAAAAGAACTAGAAAAAAGGTTTCTATAAAAATTCCTCTATCTCGCTTATTTTCCGAGATATTACTCTTCAAATATTCAGCACGAGGAGTTCAATTCAAGAGTTCACAGAAACTATTGAAAAAACGTTGAGAAATTGGATTTCCATCGGATATTACTCGATAAAGCCCTCGGGAAAATTCAATCTCATAAAATCCGAGAAAAAATCACTTCTCTGGACCCTTTGATCTCCGTATGCTCCCAGAGTCTGAAGATTCCCATCAAGACCATCAAAAGCATAATAATTCCGGTCTCCATCTCATTCCACGTCATTTAAGAAATGGATCTTTTGTGCTCATCCAAAAAAAAAAGACGTAAAGTATGGAAAAAAAAAGAAGGGGTAGATTCTATTGTTCATCCATACCTTTCTGGCTGTCATCCACATTGAAGCTGATAGCGTCATTGTCCTCTGGTGCTTTGAATTTTGAATTGAGCAGAGTAGGCACCAAGGCAGCAGCAACTGATGTTGCTAAATTATTGTATGGTGCTAGCATAGCCAATTGCATTATTCCTTTTTGATTAGCCAATGAATTCTCACGTGTTAATAAATTATTTGGTAATGTTCTCAATAAATTCATGACTTTGTAACCAGCATGAAGAAATATCAGGTACAGTAGTATACTCCACGTTAAGAATATCGTTTGTACGATATATTTTGTTATAAAATGATTGTGAAATGCAAGTGCAACATCACTGACGAAAATGCAAGAAAAATGTGACGTTATTATAAGACTGAGGCACGATTCCTTTTGAATTTTTTCTGGTCCAAATTTAAGCTGCAATTAATGAAGGCAATTGTTTATTTACTAATTTTCCTTAAAGGGAATTGATTAATAATGATGAGATAATTGAAGCGGATGAGGTCATGAGGCAATTAGGAGCTTGATTGAACCTTCAAGCGCGGATTTCATTGAATTTCCTGTTGATTATTGTATTTTATCTCATTCTCCCTTTCGCACTCATTTACTCTACTCTGTCTTTCTGTTACCTGGGTCAGCTGGAGGAAGGCGAGTTGAATCAGACAGAAGGCCGAGGTCACACAGGGAAAACCAATGTCCCACATTATTGAACCAATTACTTTTGGCATTGTCTAGTGGAGGAGAAAAGAATTATTTTAATTCAAACATTTTTTTAAAACATGACAAAAAAAGCTCTGTTTTTTGGGAATATCTATGAAATTATAGGAGATAGAGGATTTTTCATAGAAACCTTTTTTGTAGGTCTTTTTTTCCTCTACAAAAAAGGTTTCTATGAAAATTTCCCTATCTCGTTTAGTTTCCGAGATATTCTCGAGAAAAGGCAGATGGGAGCTGAAACGTGACAATTCTATTTTCATCCCCTTCAAAGTTTCTCCAACACTCAACTCCTATCTTCATCTCTCCACTCTCCATTGTTCCCATTGAGCTATTCATCTCAATAAAGAGTATCAACAGGCAAAAAATTATTTACCTCTTGAAGATTGTAAGGATCTATGAAGAGACATCCGGACCTCGAGACACCGAGGAGACAGAGGAATATGTTGATGGTTGACATGAACGGCCGGCTGGAGATGAGCGATCTACGTGATTCAGAAAAGCTATTAATCACTGGATAAACTAGTGCCAACCTCATAAAATACGAAACTTTGAAAAACCCAATTACCTGAGATTCAAGATGGAAAAGAGTGTGTAAAAACTGAGGACAAAGAATAAACAGGCGAATCCGTAAGTATGAATTGAAAATATCCATCTCAAATCTTCGTTAATTGATAATAATGATGGTGCAGTTAATGTCAATTTATCCAATTGATTTTCACTAGAGTTTACACAATTTTGGCCTGGATACAGTGTTGTATTTACGCCTAGAATCATTGGAAGACAAAAAAATCAATGAAAGTAAGTAATTTCCTGATTTTATAAAAAAAAAAATTACAAACCGTGAGTCCAATTGCCCAATCTCTCCATAATCTTGACTTCAGGCCACCACACATAACTCAATTGTCCTCTGTAACTTGATTCTTTTTGTTGCAGCAAAAAAAAGGACGATGAAACAAATTAATTGATGAAAATAAATGAACGCTCAACTGCTGAGATGTTACCACGTTTTATAGGAGGCAAGCACTCACGGCAAGTACGTGCTGCAAAGTGTTTCAGTAGCAGCAACAGGCTTTGCCTATAGACGTTATTTGATTTGGTGTATGGGGCAGCCAACCCCCCGTTTTTCGACTACACAACGCCAAGTTGAAAGATTCACACCGTCTATACATCCCCTTCTTCCTCTCCTCCCAACCCCTTTTACTGGCTTGTAATATTGATCTTCTTCAAAAGAGCCACTGGGAGAGAGTGAAAGAGGGGCGAAATAGAACCAGCAGCCACCACCACTCCTATCATCTCCAACCCCCCTTTTACGATACATCCACGTATATTTTTCATCCCCCTCACGCCTCCAGCTTTCAGACTGTTTATTTTTGGTATTGGATTCGAGTATTGGGATATTTCGTCTCTTTTAAATTGTGAAAACGCCAAAATTCCGAGGCTTTGATGCTGAATAAATTTAGAAGTTTTCTTGAAAAAATTCAGGAATACTGTTTTTTGAGAATATCTGGGAATTAAAGGGAGATAGAGATTTTTTTGTAGAGACCTTTTTTGGAGCTCTTGAAATTTTCTATAAAAAAGATATCTATAAAAATTTCTCTATCTTCATTATTTTCCGAGATATTTGAAGAATTATTGATGAATTCTTTTTACGTAAAATTGTTCTCGATAAATTCTGGGACAACGAGATGATGAATGTTGCATTGAATTTTTATGTGAAATTGCTGCGATCCTCTGAAATTCGGAATCATTAAAATTTAGTTCAGCGAGAGCTTCAATATTCGACCCAGTTATCAGTAAGCGAGATGGAGGCCACTTCATATCCATAACTGAAGTGTTCTATCAGCATCATGAAATATTGAGAATAGCCTGGAGTATTGAGAGCCCGTAGTTTCGCAAACTTGTGATGCGAAATTTCTCTCCCCAAAAACTTTTCACCGCTTATAAATCAATTTGAATGTAGTTTGAAAGTTCAGAGTAAAGAAATTGAACTGAAGGATAAATTTGAGTTATCAGAGTAATTTTTATCTAAAATTGCTTTACAGAGTGATTTATGTATCACATTCATGTTCTCATCTTCTTTTCTCTTTCTTTATTTTATTTCACGGTACGTAAAAGTCGGTCAACTTCGAACGCCGTTAAGGTTCAAGTAATAATCCCTTCGGCCGATTATTGACGTAACGTGAACAAAGTGGTTTTTTTTTCTTCCTCACTCTATATTTAGACAAATCAATTATGTACATTGCCATGATTGATTTCAGATTTGATCTTTAAATTATTCATTCTCACAATTACGTGGCCATGGAATGATATATTTAACGTAAATAGTGTCGTAGGACCGTGTCGCAACTCGATGAACAAAGTTTGAAGCAACAAATTAAAAGTTTCACACAGTCTCTTTGAAGTTTCACAATACTTTTGTTGTAAATTTATTATGAACTTGCTGATGAGAAAAAAATCGATTATCCATTTGTTTTCCTCAAATATCTCAAAAACCAGGAGAGATAGTGAAATTTTCCTAGATACCTTCTTTGTAGCTCTTGAAATTCTGCATAAAAAAGATTTCCATGAAAATTTCTCTATCTCCTTTATTTCTCGAGATATTCCAAAAAAACAATTGATTTGAATTGAAAACATTCGATTCTCTATTAATGAAAAAATGGTTTAATTTATTTCTTAAACTTTCAATGGAGTTAATACAAATTGTGTTGAATAAAAATTAGTCTACAATAATATTACAATAAATTTTTCATTTAAATTCAGCATGCATGCAGCAATTCATGCGGTATTAAATCAGGATGGTGCCAGCCAACATGAATTTCAGTCACGCAGGCACCACGTTGAGGCCTTGGTCAGTGAAGCTGACAGGCTCTAACTGCTATCAACTGAAGAAGTATAAAAATTGGACTAAACACCTCCGAGTACTCCAAATTACTCTGACCCGATAATTTTTTACAGAGTAAATATTTGAAAACAAAAACAAGTAATAATGATATTAAACTCCACAATGCTCTCAAAATTCCGACTTTTATCATTCCTTCCATGTGCATACGAATGAATATTATTGCACAAAAATAAGTATTCAATCCATCAGCAATGAAGAGCGGTGAAAACACAATCCACCATCCAGAGTATCCAAGAAAATAATTTTCATCCAGCTTTAATGCAAGAAGAATCGTAAATATCGTCAGAGACACTAGATTTATCCAAATCTCAAAAATCGTCAGTCCCAGCCAGTGGACAAGTTCATTCAATGAAAAAATCATTATTCACAGAAGAATTCAGTGAACTTCAACGGGAAGACATTTTAAATGAATAATTAATATTATTAAATATTTTAAACGATTTTTTAGGCATATTTCAGTGGTCCAATGACAACTGTACGAAATACTCTAATGTGAATCGATGAATTATTTCTCTCGTTCACCTCGTACTCGACATCGTCATTCAGGGGCTCTAGATCATCTGCAATAATGAAAAAAAAATATTAAAAATAAATTAAATGAAGATAAACATAAAACAGAGAGAAGCAATTAATTTTCGTACCTATAAGTGGAACCGTTGAGGTGTGCACATCAATCTCTACTGTTCCATTGTAATTTTTCTTCAGAGAAAGTGCTAAATTACATGCTCGATTGATGGCAGAACCCAAACCATGAATAATCACCTCTGATTCACCAGAATTCAGCAATTTTTCACAAATACGTAGCTGTGCCTGTAAAAAAACGAAACAAAGTGCCAATGATAATTTAAAAAAAAAATGGAAATAACAAAAGTAATTGTAAACAATGATCCTCAAGTGCTTGAGGTTAACCAACTTCAAAAATTTACCTTGAACCTAGTTTTATTAGTAGCATAAACGTCTTTTCTTCTCCTGGGGAATGAGAAAGCAGCTCTCTTCCTCAAACGATGTTCAGTATCATCAAACCGTTTTTTCTTCTCAGATTCACCAACATTCACCTCCGAATTGTTTGTTTTATTATCATTCTGTCCATCAGCCATTCTGTCATCCTCCAATGAGGCCATGTGACTCCTACGTCACACAGAGGACCGTGTGTCTCTTTTGTCTTCCAGAATTATCAATTTCATTGGATATTAATGAATTCATTAAAATCACTCAATTACCAAAATCCAGAAGAATCAAAGTCTCCAATATTCCTCCAGAATTTCAACGTTTCTTCTACTAGACTAAGGTAACCTTCATTCTCAATTGAGAATTGACAAAACCATGGATAGATGGCAGTCTTGTTAATAACCTTGAGGAGTAGCCAATTGATGACAACAAATGTGTGCCATAACCTGTAAAAACCCGGTGATCGATTAATGGGCGTTTTTGTTGTTTGAATAAATCTTGTGCATAAAATCATCAAAATTCAGTCACCAACGAGAAACACGGACTCCACCGGGATGAAGGATCCCGAGTTGGATCCGAAGAACATAATTAAGAACCGAGAGACTCTGTACAGATTAATGATAAGGTACTGTGCACTTGGTCCCTTATTTTTCCTCAGTAAATCAATAACCGTTTTATTGTTCTATTCCAGTCAATTGTTCTACGATGGCCACCAGACTCTAGCAGTGCAGTTGTCCAATTTGATTCAAGCTGAGCCACCATGTCCACCCTCGGACCGTCTGCTCCACTTGATGCTCCTGGGAACAGCCCACGAGCCCGACAGAATCAAGAAAGAGGTTACCAATCACGTGCAGACATTTTCAACGTTCGATAATACTCTTGGACCTGGTCTGGACCTGGAGTACGAGACGGAGACGCAGACACAAGCACCTGAACCTGCACAATACGAGACTGCTTACGTCACGTCGCACAAGGGGAATTGCAGGGCTGGAGCATTCTCTGCTGATGGACAATTGATAGCGACTGGATCAGTTGATGCTTCTATCAAGATTCTGGATGTCGATAGAATGCTGGCAAAGTCGGCGCCTGATGAAATGGCACCGGCTGATCAGGCTGGAGGACATCCGGTCATTAGGACGCTTTATGATCATCTTGAAGAAGTGACTTGTCTCGAGTTTCATCCACGTGAGCCCATTCTTGTCTCTGGGAGTCGGGACTTTTGTGTTAAACTGTTCGATTTCAGTAAGGCGAGTGTGAAAAAAGCGTTTCGGACGATAACTGATGCTGATCAGATCAGATGCCTGTCTTTTCATCCGACTGGAGACTTTCTTGTTGTCGGGACTAATCATCCGGTTATCAGGCTTTACGATGTTAATACTGCACAGTGCTTTGTTTGCAGCATTCCCAATCATCAGCACACTGCTGGAATCACTAGTATCAAGTACTCGCCTGATGCCAAGAGTTATGCCTCTGCTGGGAAGGATGGGAGCATTAAATTGTGGGATGGAGTGTCGAATCGGTGTATTAATACGTTTGTTAAGGCTCATGAGGGGTACGAAGTCTGCTCAGTTGCATTTACGAGGAATGGAAAGGTGAATATTGAGAATTACGGAGATTTAGTCTTAGGGATATTAATTTAATTCATTTTGTTTCAGTATTTGCTGTCTTCTGGGAAAGATTCGTTGATTAAATTATGGGAATTGTCCACTAGCCGATGTTTAATCGCGTATACGGGAGCTGGAACAACGGGCAAACAGGAGCACAAGGCTCAGGCCATATTCAATCACACTGAAGATTATGTTATGTTTCCGGATGAGGCTACAACGTCTCTCTGCGCATGGAACTCGAGGAATGCATCGAGAAAACAATTATTGTCACTTGGGCACAATGGCCCAGTTAGATTAATCGTTCATTCACCAACAGCTCCGGCTTTTCTCACGTGCAGCGATGATTTTCGAGCGAGATTCTGGTACAGGAGAATGCCTACACATTAAATTAAAGATAGAGATCTCTATATTTTTGTATTGCTTCACTGGATACCTCATTATCTCAGTTGAAATGAATTTTTCATCTTCAAAGACTACTAAACTGTTCTCCAAGTAAGTGTTTAGAATATTTCTTTTTTTGAAGTATTGAAAAACAGAATTTAATTAATATTTTTTTTTCTTTCAGACTCAATAAAAAAATTCATTAAAAAAAAAAAGAGATCTCAGTATTTTTGTACAAATTTATATTTTAATAATTAATTATTACAAGTTAAATAAAAATCGTATTCGATTATTAACAACTCGAGGATTTTCATTGAAAAATTCGTAAGTATATGAACGTTTTTCTAAAAAATTCAATATCTCATTTATAAAATAATCTTTTTACAGGAAATTTAATTAATTCCATTAACAATTAATGCCGAGAAATTTCGTATTGTGATAATCCATGAAAGTTTCAAATTTTTCCGGTAAATTTATCGACACATGCGCAGTTGCATTGAAACTATACTCGACGAAACAATCTAAACCGCAAGATGTCGTAAGTAACTCCCGCTCCTCCGATTTTTGACGATGTGTCACGTGACCGACGCTTAACCGCCATCTTTGCTTATTCGTATAAACAGTGGGTGACCGGGTCGGCAGCGCGTAATTTTCACTCTACTATTTTAATAAATAAAAACGTTATTTAAACGTATTTATTGTGTTAATAAAAGTTTTATTAAAATGTCTGATATCAAAGCAGATAATAAGAATGACAATAATGTTGACGATATTGCCAAGGTAAGTGGATTAATTAAAAAACGTGAATAATATTTATTAAGTGTATGATTTTTTGGCTCTACTCTCAACAAGCCGAGTTTTCATAGAGATATGAGGAGAGACGTGCGCGTGCGGGTATACTCGGGGATCCTCACTTTTTATATTTTTTTTTCTCCATCATCACTGTAATCAGAAAAATATGTAATTAAGAGAGAAACAATTTTTTTCCAATTACATCAGAAGTATAAATAATTTTATCGTATTTTATCATCATCAATCTTCAATTTTTTTTTACATTTTTCCTCCCAATCCTCGATAGTATCAGGAAAGAGAAAAATAAAAAAAATAATAATGCTTTTATCCAAGCGATAATTTACGGATTTTTTTTTTCTTCTTTTTGAGCTGTATGTCCTTCATCAGCAAAGATGGTGGATATTCTTTTTTTTCCTGTTTTCTCATTTTCTGCCGTTTTTTTTATTCTTGTTTCTTCATTTCACTCTGTGTGTTTTGTCTCTCGCTTCTGTGCAACAAAAAGTGGTGGGAGAGTCGCTGCCGTACACGCCGGCCAGAGATGGCCCTCAAAAAGGCGGGAAATCACTAAACAACTCCAATTCTCTGTATCAAAGTATTCACCTCAATTTATTCATTTTAAATTCAAAAAATGGCTTCTCCAGTTCATTTTTACGGTACAAGGACACTTGCTTCTGATCGATCGGAGAGAAGGAGAAATTTGAGAAATTAGAGTTCATTGCACTTCGATTGCTTATCTCCAATAATTATCGTCGATTTACTTTCTTTGCTTATGATTTTTTTTCCTCTTCTAATTTATTCTCAATGCCAAGTGATAAATCAGAGTTCAACGAGAACGTTTGAAAAAAAGGGCGCGTCGGTAAATTTATTTATTTTCTCCAAAATGACGTGAAAAATAATGCATTCTTAATTTTTAGGATCAAGCGGCAGAGGAGAAGCCCACGCCAACTAAAAACAAACGAGGGGGCACCAAACGATTGTCCACCTTAGAGAGAACAGCCCAAGAGGGAGAAGCAATCACAAAGGTACATGGAGAAAATTGAATTGGAATATTCAAAACTCATTGACACGAATCATTGGAAAAAGAGAAATTCCAAAGGCACATTAATACTTTATCGCGTGGGGCTGAAAGTGTGAACGAGGGTTCAAGGTTACACGCACCCTCGGTACATGGTTTATTTTCCCTCCATTTTTGTGAAAGCGTAAAAGCTGGTTGTATCATTTCCCTTTCCTCTATTCAGCAATTGATGTTTGCGCTCGTGCGCTGGAAGGGAGGTGAGGAGAGAATGAGAATGACTGCGGAAGTAGGGGAGTGTTTTTTTCGGGGAGGGATGACTTTTTGGAGAATTGGTGGGGGAAATTGTGTTGGCGCCATTTTTCAAGCCCCTTTGGCTTGACCATATGGCGGGTATTGACTGGAGAAAATTCAAACGTTATTTTGTTTTGAAAATTTGAAAATTAGGTAGGGGAAGGCGGGGTAAAATGGACACATGCTCACTTTGAAATTGTATATTACGAGAAATCAAGGGAAATATTGGAGATAGAATTTTTTTGATGATTCCATTGGAAAGCTGAGGAAATTTTAGGCGGAAAACATGTGGCGAAATTAATTTTTTCGAGTTTTTTGAAAATTCGATTTTTTTTACCCAGATTTGAAGGGGTTTATCTTGGAAAAAATTGAAAAAATCACATTTTCGGAAATATCTCCGGTTCTATTGGTCGTAGCGTAAGAATTCCGATTCGAGGTGAAAGGTGAGCTAATTTGCGATGAATTCATGTGGTTTTAAAATTAAAAATACGATTTTTTGGAGTGACTTATAATGGAAAAACTGATTTTCAAAAAACACCCCACAAGTACCCCTTCAAATCTGGGTGAAAAAATCGATTTTTCAGAAAATTCTAAAAAATCCATTTTGACACTTCATTCCTATGTAAAATCGTCTCAGCTTTCCAATGGAATCATCAGAAAATCGCTATCTCCAACCATTCAATCAGAATGTCCATTTTACCCCAATTTCCCCTAAATGAAAATGTTCAATGACTAATGCTCGGATTTTTTTAATATTCAAGGATTTAGACAAGACCGTTGAAGTCGAGGGCAGAAGACGTACCCGTAGTTCAGCACGTGGTCTGACATTATCAACTCCAGCTCCATCGCCGCCGAAGAAAGAAAAACGTGAGCCAGCGACGAAAGGCACTGGTCGTGGACGTGGACGTCCAAAGAGACAAGAGAAAAATAATGAAAATAATACAGACGAGGAGGCAGCTAACAATAAAAACGAGAAGCACGATGAAGAAACGGCGAAAATGGAAGTTGACGATGTAAAAGACGACAAAGAGAAGAATGACGAGGAGGATGATGAGGATGATAAGAATACAGATGAGGCGGATTCAAAGGATCAGGCTGATTCAAAATTACCCGATACAAATTCAAAGGACGAAAAATCAGCGGAAGAGTCGGAAAATTCAGCGGAAGAATCAAAGAGCGGGGCCAGCGATGACAAGAAAAAAGACGAAATTAAGGACAGCTCAGACTCGAGTCAAGATGCAACTGATGCAACTGATAAAATTGAAAAATCAACGGAATCAAAAAATTCAACAAATCCAATAACTGATGAAAAAAAGGAATAACCTTCCTTACGTTAATTATTTCTACCACTAATCAATCCGCGTAAGTCTATTCATTCTTATCCGCTAATGAATAAATACCTATTATTTTCAATCAACATTGTGACTTTCAGTTTCTTTTTCATTGTAGAAACAGAGCAAATTGATAAATTAATATCAGAGAATCATTGAATTTTTAATTTTTTTTTTTTTTAATTATATTAAATTCAATTATCAGCAGGTACCAGGAGGGTGCACACATCGGGACACTCGAAGATAATAATTTAAACTGTTGAAAATCAATTATTTTTCAATAATTCACGTCCTAACGACTTTTAATTTCTTCTTAATAAATTTAGTAGTGCCTGATTTACTGATTCGTTTATTCAATCGGCTATCAGTGCATCTGAGGTGCATTCACAGCCCCTCCGAACAATCATCACATTTAAAATTTTATAATTACACAAAATTATAGATAAATTAGAGTTAACATTTATTTTAATGTTCAATGAAAAAAAAATCTTCTTTTCTTATTATTCTTGAATAAGTAAAAATTATTTCCGATGCACTGATTGTTATTAAGACAGAAAATTGTAGAATGAGGCTTCGAGCATACGTTGTTCATGTACAATAATAATATTATTGTAAAATATATTTAATATGGACTTGTAGATGAATTGTTACAAGGAAAAATAATTAATTGAATTAACATGAATTTCAATGGATATTAAAAATTGACTCAGAATCATTCTTCGTTGATTATCAGCACATTATTATTTTGTAGATTTGAAAAAAAATAAAAACACGAATAATTGATGACACAAAAAAATTAATTAAAAACATGAATTTTATGTTATATTTTTAGTACCATATTAAATATGTTAAATATTATTTTGTATCTGAACGGTTGTGAGTGTACAGATAGATTATATCGATGGATTATTAATAGTGAAATGAAAGAAAAAAGTTGGAAATTAGAGAAATTTTAGAATCTACACTTAATGAGACACTGGCCGTAAAATTCAGAAAATTTTAATTCTTTAATTTGTAGATAAATTAATGGAAATGAATGATTGGTAATCTTTTAAATTTCGTATTTTCTGAAAACAAAAAAAAACAGTTCAATGGCCTCATGAGGTAATTAAATGGAATATTACCTTTTAATTTTGAGCATTAAATTTGATCTCTTCAATTTTTGCGTACGAGAAGTGCAATAAAATCGAATCTCGTGCACAATAATTATTCTTTTTATTCTTTAAATTCGATTTTTCAAAAAGAAAAAAAAAAAATGAATTAATTGAGAGAGTTAAAAATAATATTTTGTGTTCGTATTGATTAAAAATAAAGTAAATGCCAAAATGTGAGAATGAGAGACAATTTTATAATGTATTATCTTGATGAAGAATAATTTTAAAGGAAAAGCATGTAAATTTTTTCGGAAAATTTATGAAGAGATAAATTAAAGCAATAACATCATTAAATATTCAACAGTGTAAAAAGAACAGTAAGTCAACAGTGTGTCTCGTTCGGTGCGGCTTAGATACTAAAAAAAAAAAATGAGCAAAATACCGATTTTAATGAGAATGAATAAAATAAAAAATGGAAAAATCATAAAAACACAAGAAAAATAATTGAAAATTCTAGATTACACATTTAGATAAATAATATGAATATTATTAAATATATTAAGTTGGTTCTTGTCAGTGCTGTCGCTGCCAATCGAACAATATGTGTAATAAGAAAATATATATTAGCATTTTATCATATTAATATTAAAATGAAAAATTATACGAGATAATGAAGAAAATTAACAAATATGAATGACTCGTGAATGTAAGGCAGACAAGTAGTTTTTATACACTCTTTATCAACTCTTACTCTTGGTTTGGGTTAAAAAAAAAAAAAAAAACATTTTTTTTCACTCTATCTCTCCTGTTTGTCTTTTTGAATGGAAGATTAAATAAATTAGTGAATCTACTTAGAAGAGAATAAAAGAAACTTTTGCAATCGCTCGTTGTAATATTTGTATAGGGGTATATTATGATGATATGAAGAGAAATAATATTGTGTACCTAGAGAGAAATAAAAAAAGAAAAAGTACTCTTTTTTTTAAAATTATTCTGTTACTATTATTGAGCCCATTGGCTCTGGTTATAGTATAAGAATAATTTCATTATTTCTTCTCTTTTTAATTTCTTGAAATAAATCTTTTTGAAAATACGACGATTGTGGAGGTGAATCATGTTTGATTGACTTTTGTAACAAAATTGCTTCAATCATTAATAAATAAAGTGAAAAATTTAATTATAAATTTATAGAAATTTATTGGTTCTGGAGAATGTCTATGTACAAGGAAGTGATTTGAAATTGTGGAATTATTTAATTTATTAATAAACGTGTTTTATTCTGTCCAACGATGAGAACAGTGTACTGAGGTGCAGACGTAGTAGAGCCTCATTTCTTCCTCGGCTCTTCGTGTCTGTGCCTGGAAAAATACTGCCTCTCTGTGATTACACTTGGGGCAAGGATGCTCCTCTGTTCTTGGGAGTGTTGGGTCTGAGATGACGTCAGCAACGATGTGAGTTAATTCACTGAAAGGAAAATAAAGAATTCTCTAAATGAAATATTCTCGAAGTCTATTGGAGATAGAGAAATTTTCGTAGAGATCTTTTTTGTAGAGAATTTCAAGAGCTACAAAAAAGGTTATTATCAAAATCTCTCTATCTCCCTTCATTTCCATGATATTTACAAAAAACTGAATTATATTTATTTAATTTGTTAAGAAAATAATTCTCACTCAATCTCGTGCATAATTTTGTTGACATAGATGCAATTACTATCGGCCGTTTGCTTGTAATCGCAATTTCTGCACTGCAAGAATAAATAAATTAATATAGTAGAAATTTAAATAATTAATTTCAGGTTATGTTTACATAAAAATAAACTTACAGCATACATCAAAACTTTATTTTCCTTATCTTCTTTTGGATACAACATATTGTTGCACTCTTGACAAAATCTGATACCAACAAATCCAGGCCCATCATTGTGTGAATCATAGGCAGCCATTGTCTCCTAATTAATTATTAAAAACTATAATAAATTATTTTCTCTCTTCTCTCTTTATTTTTCTTCTATTTCACACAGTAAGACGCCGGAATAAACGCAAAACATTGACCGTGAATTTGTGGATCGATCCTCATGGCATCGAGTAGAAAAAGCACCAATCAGAGAAGCCGCTCCAGAATTCCTACCACGTGATTGGTTGAATCGTTGAAAATTCCCTAGACTCTGCAAAACGGAAGTAAACATATTGTAAATCCGCCATGTTTGATAGTACCGCGATTATTCCTCTCTTATTTCCCCTCAAAATCCTCGAATTACGTCAAAATTAATAAAAAAAACTACAAAAAACTCAAATAATTTAATAACAAAATCAAAATAACATAAAAAAACCTTTAAAAAATCCCCCAAAACTCCACAATTAATTCCATAAAATTATCAAATTTTTTGTTCACATTTGGCGGTTGAACAAACTCATTGCGCAGTATCATCTGCGCAGTGTTAAAACTTACTACGACATAATTACAACAATAATAAATATAATATCGAGCGAAATAATTAATCACCACGTTATATTCATCGGGGAAAGGGCCAGTGTGCGTATTCAAGCATCGTGTTTAACCCGTTTGGTGCTGCCACAAAGTAAATGAATTAATTCATTAAATTTCATTAGCTATTGAGACTTAAAAAAATAACCGAGGTAAGTTAAAATTGAATTTAAAATCATACAGTACAGTAGAATATATATTTCCTCTGTAGTTGAAAATAATAAAAGCGCTAGTGTTCCCATTCAAAGGCCGCTCTCATCCCCCAGTTTTTCCAGTGACTACCCCCACCCTGTTTTCGACCGTCTGCTCCCCTAGCTAGTGCAAATCTCGGCGGATGCATGTTTTCTTAAGGGATTCTTACTGTAAAAATCGACGCGTATCCATTATTACGTTAACAAAAAATCACCCAACTAAAGTTATTAACAAAGTAATAAAGTGATTGGTAATAATGTACGTATTAATGAATAATTAATATCATTAAATTGAACAGTGAATTGTGTGGTGAAATTAATAAATATCCAATAGTCAATGAAAAATAATGAAAAATCCAGAGTACGTGAATAAAAAGAAATTGTGTGTGCTCTCCAGAGGCGACCCCCCCTTTTCTCAATACACTCACACACACATAAAATGGGGGGTGATGGCCCTCAGTCGGAGCGTCGTTTCATCACAAAGATTAATAATTTATTTAAGAAACTAAACTGCTAGAAATTAATGGAGAAACAATAATCATCGTATCATGACTCTCTCGCAATTTCACAAATCAATAATTCCTCTTTTCTTTTCATTTCTAACAATCCTTATTTTTTTTTTAACATTGTTTGGTTAACCTGTTAGCGTCCGTGTGTCCAGTGCCGACACGTGATTTTCGAAAAGTGTGTAGCGCTTTCGAACGCGTGGGTTTCTCTGTCTCTGTCACGTTCGTGTTACACCCGCCAGGGCATTCCTTTTTAACTCCAAAATAATGTATATACGCGTGCACATATACACACATTAAAAAAAAGGGGAAACATACGTGTAAATACAAAATTTTGTGCTACTCCCCCGGCTCTCGGATACTTGATTATTTTATTTAAATTCCGATTATCCATTCTCTTTGTTCCCACCTTATTTTTTTTCATCATTTTGTTTATTCTTATTATTTTCTTTGATTTCTCCTCTTCATTTTGTCCACTGTCTTTCTCTCGGTCTCCCAAGGTCTGCTCCCTTTTTTACTCCCTTTGTGTTTAAGAGAATCGTAATATTTGGGAGAAGGCGAAAATGAGGTTTTATTCACCGTTAATAGCGTTAGAATCTTAATTTTTTTATTCGCCTCTGCGTCACACACACACACTCTTCTTTTTTTCTTCTTCTCTCTCCTTGTTTTTTTTTTCGGGTATTTGCCGTTAGATATTGTAGTTGTGTTTGATTCGCCGAGGTTCATATATACACGCATTTGCCATTTGACGCTATTATGAGTGTGTTGTTTTTTCGGGTAAAAAGAGAGGAGAAATGAGGAGAGAAAAAAGGAGAAGATGGGGCAGGACGAAGAGGGGCGAAGAGCCGTGAAAGAAAGGGCGGGAGGGCGAGGAGCGGAGGGGTTAGCGGGAGGGGGAAGGGAGGCATAAGGAGAGCTTGGTATGGTTGCCCCTCAACACATTCTAATTCAGCCAAACGGCGCTCTCCTCGCGTGAACCCGTGTGGCTTTTCGGGTGTATTTTATTGTTAATAATGGAAGATTCTCATGCCGTGACAGCCATGTTGTAAATTCACTGATGCCTTTGATTTTTTTTTAACCATTTGGAGAACGTAGTTTTTTTTTTATACTTTAGTTTATTTGAAATTAATGAGTTTATAGATTTTTAGGATTATTTGTGGTTTATTGTGGATTTATGGTTTTTTTTTTTTATTGAGTCATCGGTTTTTGGAATTAATTCTTTATTAATTACGTTATTTCGGAGATTATTATTCAATTCGGCGGCTTGTCGAACTCAACAATTGTAATAGCACATGTTTGTAAATTTTTTTTTTTGAATTCTCTTTTTTTCTTGTTGGAGTGGGGTTTTTTTTTTTTCTTTTTTTGATTTTTTGCGGGAATGTTTCGAGAGTGTTGTGGAACAAAGTTTTTTTTTTGTTTCTTGTAAAAGTTTTTGGGGAATTTATGAGATTTTGAATTGTTTCATGATATGGATAAAGCACATGTTTCGTGGATTTATTCTTTGAATTTAATAATTTACAAAGTTTCACACAATTTAAAATAATAAATTTATGAATTAAAGTATAATTATTTTTAAATTACATTGTTTAATATTAAATTTTTATTAATCCAATAATTGATATTCTAGATTACCTTGAAGAATCTTGAATTGGAAAAGTGGAAAAAATAAGCGATTACAAAAAGAGAGAAAAAAATAATTGAGAACGTAAAGATGGAAACTGGTAGCAATTTGCCCGCAGCGGGCAATTATCCAGGTGGTGATCGTCAACAATTTTGTGTATCATGGAATTCTCATCAATCTAATATGCACAGTGCATTTCCAAAATTATTGAGCTCAGAACAATTTGTTGATGTTACATTAGCATGCGATGGTGGCTCAATTAAATGCCACAAAGTTGTATTATCAGCGTGCAGTGATTACTTGGAGAGGCTGCTGCTTGAAATACCATGTACCCATCCGATAATATTTTTGAAGGATATGCGTATGTGGGAATTACAGGCACTCGTTGAATTCATGTATCGTGGAGAAGTTTATGTTGAACAGCAACAATTAACCAGGCTCATGCAAGCAGCAGAAGCACTGCAGGTAAATTCCCATTTATTTCATCTCCTCTCCTCAATATCCCGAAAACGAGTGAATCTATCAAAAAATCCCAAGAGACCTTTTTTGTAGAGAATTTCAAAACCTCCAAAAAAGGTATCTTGACAATTTTCCCTAAACCTCATAATAACCGAGCTATTCTCAAAATAATCCTCAGGTACGTGGATTATCAAGCCAAGGACGTGAGAACAATCAGAGCGAGAGTCCAACAGCCCAGAGCTCCTCAAGCACTCCATCAACCCCAACGACTCCATCGAAGCAGACACCTCAAAATTTCAAGACCGAAGAAACACCAACAATCAATCCAACCGAAACATTTCTCGATACTCAGGCAACAATAACACCAACAACGATAAACAACGCATCAGCCACCTCAACACCAGCTAATCAAACAGCCGCAAATACCTCAACATTTATGAACATTGAGCACACTGAGGCACTACAGCATCTTGAGAAAGCGTTGAGCTCATGTGAAGCGACATTAACCGAAACACCTGGACTGGTTAAAATGGAACCGGACGAACAATTTTCACAGCAGGACAAGCCTTATTCGATTAGTATGGTACCAACGCGCAATTCCAATTGCAGCAATCCCAGCAGCCCTTTTCCAGCTATTGAAGGTGAATAAATCGTTTATTTAATTCCAGCAGGAATTATCTGCTGAATCCTCATGATTAACGTAACTAAAATATTTAAATTACAGGCTATCAGAGACGACAACGCCGCTCAGAGGCTGAATTGAAACAGGCATCCGACATGGTAACACGTGGAATGACGTTTCAAGTTGCTTCCGAAAAATACAACATTCCGATCAGTACCATACGCTTCTACATGGTCAGAAAGGGTATCTTACAGGCTCGAAAACGTGGACGTGGATCGAGTAACGTAGGTGCGTCCAACAGTCAGCCCGGTAGTCCAGCGAGTCCACCGTATCACATGATGAATTATCGTTTGCCAGAGAGCCTTAACTCGAGTCTCCAGTAGTGGGCTACTTCCAAATAATAATGATTGAGGGAGAGAAAGAGAAAATATGAAAATTCTCAATGCCAACGTTTAATGAATTTGGAAAAATCGAATAGAGTGAATTTATTTCACAATATTGATTTGAAAGAAATTAATGATAAACCTGAAATTACTCAGACTCGAGTCCAGGTTAACCAAAATTCTCACAGGCTCACGATTAATTACGTCAGAATAATAATGATAAATAGTTAATGAATGAAACACTTTCATCCCGAAACGAATAAGAGAATTGATTAAGAACAAACAAAATTAATAATATTAGTAACGTATAATACGAATATTGTATAGACACTTGTTTGAAAGCATAATCCGGTTTAATTAACGCGGTGTGTGTGTGTATGTGTGTGTGTAGCGGATTTTTTTAAATTACTTTTTTTTTTTCTTATTAATTTTAGAGGGTCCGTGTGCGATTGTTGCAAATTATGATTTTTCATATTTTTTTTCTTTTTTTTTTTTTCGTTTCTTTTCTGTTTCTCTTGAGTATCGAAGGTGTATTCAATTCTCCCTATGATAATGAGGCCTAATATTCTGCATAAAATTCGTTATATTACTGAAAATTAGGAAATAGGGCATATGTTCTTTTAGACATTTATATTTTTTCACATTCAATGTTGGAGAGTACTTTTTAGTGTAAATTCTACACTACTCAGGCAAATTTTCCTTTTATAATAGATAAAAAGCTAATTAGCTGGGCCCTCTGACTCTTGAAGAATCAAAGATTATATCTAAAATCTGGGGAAAATGAAAGAAAAAAGAAGAAAATAATGAAAAATTATTCACACACTTAAAATTAAATACATCGCGAATACTCTGAAGAATAATCATGACGTAGTGTAAAACGCTTTTTACATGTTTAGTGTACAAATTTAATGAGAAAAGGAAGAGGAAGATGAAAAATGTAGTAGTATCGAGATTTAGAGAATGGATCAATGAGAGAAAGAGCGAGTGAGAGAGAGAGAGAGAGAGATAGAGAGATAAGAAAAATGGAAAATTCTCGTGAGGTGTTAAAATGACTTTGTTAAATATAGCATTCAGAGGCCATATTTTTTCATGCAATGCAATAATCAACAAGAAAATAGTTATTTAAAAATATACAGAAAATGAGCGAGAGAGTGAAGAAAAAAGAGAGATAGAACGAATAGAATAAATATTTTTTTTTACAAAGGAAAAAACGCCAGTTTAAAGAAAAACGTAATGAAAGAAGAGATTTAAAAAAAAAAACAAAGGTTTAATTCATAGATCTTTTACCAGTATTTCCAAAATAACGAAGAAAACCAATGCAGAATAATTTTTCTACACGACTTTATCATTGAGGCGTTAACTCAGTCTAGTATTTTATATATAATAATTCATTTATTATTATTTTTTTCTTCATTTTTATTACTTCCTCTTGAATTATCGTCAATGAATGCCTGATAACGTGGTAAATTATTTCTTTTTCCACAATTAAAATGATTATTTCACTTTCACTTGTAATATTTTGTTCAGCCAAATTTATTTTCAGGCAAAAAAACTTATTTAATTATTATTTACTGTATTCTTTTTTTTCTCATTATTGAATTAATCATCACGTTCCATCTATAAATTTACTGCAATTTTGAGTCGTATTGTAGATAGAAATTGGTTGCTGGAAATTTTTTTAAGTGGACTTGAAGAAAATTTATGATTACGTGACTTTTCTTTTTTTTTAGTGATTAATTGAGATGAGAGGATTTATTATGAAATTGTCAATTTAATGAAAAGTATTTTCGTAATTAATTAAATATTTTAATTTCATTCAAATGGGAAATTCAGATTCCATTGGACAATAGTTGATCCACAATTTCCAGTGCCTGAACAAAAAAAAAGAAGGAAAATTGAAAAAAAAAAAAGGATATATTGTGGTTTATTTATATGACTCTGCGGAAATGATTCGAATTTCTTTCTTGACTCGTGGAATTTCGATGTTTCATTGAAATCTTCTAAATATGTACTGTTTCTCTCATTTTTTTTTTTCAATTTTATTTTTTTTTCCTTTATTACTTTCTTTTTACTTCATTATATTTTATTTGTATTATTTTCATTATGAGACTCAGTGTCTTCGAACAAAGAAGACACACTATAAACAAAGAGAAATTAATAGAGAAATACGATAGGAGTGCACATGTTAAACCTCACACGAAGTAAGAGAAAAAAAATAACTTGAAATTAAATTAAAATAACAAAAGTCATCATAAATTAAAAAGGAATGAATGAAAGAAAATAATTTCTTTTTTCTCAATGAAAAAAAAAAAAAATAAGAAAAACTAGACTTTTCATTTTTTTTTCTTTTTCAAAAGAATGAAAATAATTATTTTGCTACTCAATTAATGTGTCAATGAATTTTATATAGAGAGTTAAATGAATAAATTAGTTATTAATTAATTAATTAAAGATTAATGAAAAAATAATACAGATCGTGTCTGTAGTGAAAGTCTTCGATTAGTTTGACAATTAAAATAATTTTCAAATAATGTACAGTACATGAAAAAAAAAAAAAAAAACAAAAACAAAATAATGATAATGATGAAGAAATAATTATTTGATAAATAATTCTAAAGTCTCCCTTACAAACGCGCGAATTGGGAATTTCCAAAAGCAAATCATAATAATATTAATTAATGAGTGAATAAGAAGAAAGATATTCTTCCAGTAGTTAATGTCTGATGAAAAATTGAATAATTAATGAATAAAAAAATTTAGAACTCGCGGCAAGCCCCAAGTATTTTCGTTCGATTTAACAAATGAAAGATAAATTAATAATAATAAAGTGAAAAAAAAATGAAAGAAAAAAGGAAAACGTTGATATAAAATAAATGAAAGAAAATAACTCAATTTAAAAGTTAAAGTAAATTTAAAGAAATCGTGTTTTAAGGAATATATTACTATTAATTTTAAGATGATGTAAGATGTGTTAGTGAAGCATGCTTCTAATTAGTGACTTAGGACAGCGCTATAAACAATAATTACCAATTAAAGAAAAAAATGAAACAAAAAAAAAAAAAAAAAGGAAAAAAAATAATAATTATGATTCATAAGGCATTTAATAAGTGCAGAGTATTTCTTAATAAAAATTAATTCTAAAATCGAAAAAAAAAAAAAAAACAAACAAAACAAACAAAACAACCAAATTCATGAAATTTTTCTTTCTTCATTTTATATTATTTCCGTTATCATTTATTAATTTCATTTAAATTATTAATTTTACAATTTCTTTTCACCAAAGAAATTATTGTGTGCATGAATGTGTGATTGTCTCGTACCAAACTCCTCCCAATTTTCATTGAAAAAAAAATAATCATCTAAAAAATCATAATAATAGTAACAATACACACATATAATTTTCTAAAAATAAAACGATCCAGAGTTATAAAATATGATACACAGAAGCACGTAAGCATGGTTCTATTAATTCAATGAAATTTCATTCACAATAATATTTTACGAATAAATATCTATAAATTTCGTGATATATATGATTCTGTATTATTTTTTTTTATTTTTTTATTTAACGTCTGCGCATTTATTCTCCGCAGGCCGACGATCCTAAAGGTGTTTGGGGGAATTATGAATAATGTTCATAACGTGGCACACCGATGTTCAGCACTCGAACAAATTAAAGTTAAAAAAAAGCGTCAAACTTAATTTAAAAAAAAAGCAAAAACAGGAGTATTGGCAGCGACCTTGGATCTCACCAGGATTCAGCCTATTACCAGCATCCGAAGCATCAAAAACTGATGGATCTCTGAAGAAAAATGACAAAAATACAATATAATAAATATAATTTATAAATTAAGCGACAAAAAAAATAATAAAATTGAAATGGATTGATCTTGTATTGACGTATACGATCGTTCATCAAGTGAAGAGCTCTCACTTCTTGGCCTAACGTAAACGTGCCAGATTAACTCCACTGATCAATCGAAGAAAAAAATATGAACAAATGCTGGCATATATATTTATCCAATAGATAAGACTATAATTAATTAATTTTAATCAATTTTTTTAGTGACAAAAAAAACGTATCGATATAAGAGAATCAAAAAGAAAGAAAAAATGTATAATTTGAGGATAAAAATGTAAAATTCCTGATGGTACAATAATATCCATGACCATGGTTAAAAAATTTCACCCCCGGACCTTTCTCACTCTTCTATCTCCAAAATTAAATGAAAGAAGCAAATCCAAATGTCTGAAGATTCACCCCGGGTTCATTGTACTCCACGTTATTCTGCGCAGTAATATATAAATTAACTTTTATCCTCCGAAAACTCTTTATTTTTCCAAAAAAAGAGAAGATCACTCTGGCTTTTGTGGACGAATAAGAAGAAGGAGAAAGACAAAACAAATGAGGAAATGTTGACGATCTTGGACACGTGCAGACAGATTTTCCCAGTGTATTTTCAGAGGGATGAAGAGAGTGATGATCACTCGAGTGAAATCCGGGGATTTCCCTCACCTTGGATCCAAGACATTTTGGCACTGATTTTATCTTTGTGTTACGACTCTCAAATTTTATTTTATTATACTCTCTCATCTCGATGGATCCACGTGACACAAGAGCAACACATTCAGACACTCCAATGATTTGCGCGTCAGATTGAGACCCTGACGATGATTTTTCACTTTATTCCTCTAGTAGATAAAATTGCGTAGTTTCCCTGAGGTTTCCTTGATTTTTTCCATTTTTTATTTCAACAAAAATTAATGTAAAATGCGAGTTAGCACGGTGCGCAAGCTCCTAAGGCATCATCCTCTCTTTGTGTTATTTTTGGCGGGTACACATTGGGTTCTATGCTTTAAATAGGACCGTGTTTCCGTCGAAGAAGGCAGTTCATAATACGATTTCTACATGCTGGAGCATCGTACTGTATTTGAAGTAAGTAAACAGCATGATGCGGTGGAGAAAAATTGGATTCAATTAATGATTATTAAATTTTGATAATTTGCCATTTCGAATGGATCAAGAGTGACTGGATCGATGAGTTAAAATCGTGAGGATTCAAATGTGGGAATAGGCAAATCTATTTTTCTGAAAAAATAAGTATTTTTTTTTTTAAGGGAAAAAAAGTGCAATTGTTACAATATGCATAATGTAATTTTTATTTTTAAAGTTTAGTGAGTGCAACGTATTTTTGAGTTTTGGCAGTGGCTCGAGGTATCTCGTTTTCATCGAGTTTAAAAGGACATGTGTCAATTGTGCTTTATAAATCATTATTAAATACAAATTATTATTAATTAGTTAATTTGATGAATTTAGTTTTTCATTTGTTATTGGGTTTTTTTTTTTTTCAATGTAATGCAGAAATTTAGTGATTTTTCTATCACGTCGTAGAATTAACTGCGAAGATAAAAAAAAAATATTTGGCATAAGTTCCAAAAATGTAAATTTTGTGGATTATTCTGGATTTACGAGATTTCTTTAAATTAAACCTCTGACGCATTCTCATTAATTTATTTTGAAAAAATTCGTAATTTCATTAAAATGAATTCTTTTAAATTTAATTTATTTCAATTGCAGGTATCTTACGCTCGATTAACGTTATTTCGTTCAAACGAAGTGCGTATTTATTATTAAATTAATTTAAAAAAAAAAAAAAAAATGATAGATTGCATGCATTCGTTTGCATGTTATCGTTCATCATTTTGTTTCATTAAAACTGAGTAATAAAATAAAATGGAAACAATTTAAACTATTATCCAATACATATTGCGATAGTGTGTTTTAATTCGTACGAATAAATGAGAGATGATTAGAAATAGCTTTACCCTTTGACTGAACCGAATAAATAGGACGTCAGCGTGTTGCTGGCAATTAGAAAGAGGATTGACGTTCCTCGAAAAGCGTTACGGAAATTTCAGTGATACTCGTTTAATTTAATCTTCATTAAATCAATTTTTAAAAAAATTACTATTTAATAATTTATTAATACAATGTCTTCACGTCACTCACGTTCACTCATATCAATTTTCCTGGCAAGTTCCAATTAAAAAGTCTCAGTGAAAAAAAACGTCATCAGGTCTCAGTTCACTCATTCTCCACAATTATCATTGATCGATGGATCTCTGCTCCTTTTTCTAATGAAAAAATTCATTAAATACAGATGCCAACTGAGTGTATTGCAAACCCGTTGCAACGGGAGCTTGCAGACTCGATAATTCGGATGCAGTCACTCGATGAAATAAGGATTATCCTCGCCTGCGGTGCTAAACCGAATGACGCTGTTACACAGGGACTGAGGCCACTGCATTATGCAGTTTGGCAGAAGTATCCTGATGCTGCACAGTTGCTTATTGTTAGAGGTGCTGATATTGATGCTACTGATGAGTGTGGCTATTCAGCACTGCACCTTGCAGCAGAACACGGGTATCTTGATCTTGTCAAGCTTTTGATTAAAGCTGGTGCCAAGGTTGATCATCGTGAGGACACTGGTGAACTCTTTCCAAGGTTGCTTCTGTTTTTTAATAATAACTCGAAAACTGAGTGAGATAGAGGAATTTTTGTGGAGACCTTTTTTGTAGGTTTTCAAATTCTCTACAAAAAAGGTATCTACAGTTTTTCTTCTATCTCTTTTAGTTTCTGAGATATTGAGGAAATTGTAGAGGTAATGGGTTTATTGATTATATTGGATTTTTGATGCAGAACGATGCTTTGTGATGAACCTCTTCGCCTTGCATTGAGGAATCGGCATATTGAAGTGGCCCGCACACTTCTGGAAGCTGGCGCAAATCCAAATAAACGATATTTCTTTGGTTCGGAAATAAATCTTGTATCGCCGTTGGATCTCGATTGTATGGAATTATTATTGGCATTTGGTGCACAGCCCAATACGAGGGATCGTGCGGGATTGACACCGTTGATGAAAGCTGCAAGATTACCACAGGTATTCCATTGATTCATCGTGAATTTCTCATATTATTTAATTCCATGTTCAATTAATTAGGGAATAGCATCGGTACTGCTGCTGTTGAGTTATGGAGCCGATGTCAATGCCATGGCTGATGCTCGACACGACTACAGGACCGTTCTTCATTATGCAATTCTCGGTGGTGATCCAGTTGTCATTAATTTATTATTGAAACAAGGAGCCAGACTCGATCTCGGTCCAGACTATCAAAAACCAACGGCATTGGACTTGGCTATACTCAAGGGAGATCCTGCCATTGTCGAGCATCTTCTTGAATCAGGTAAAATCACAAAAAACAACAATAAATTAAAAAAACCTTGTTTTTATGGATTATCTCGGAATCTATTAGAGATATCAAAATTTTGCTAGAGACCTTTTTTATAGAGAAAAATAAGAGCTACAAAAAACGTCTCTTACAAATTTTCGATATCTCCTTTAGTTTCAGAGATATTCTAAAAAATCCTAAAATTACCGAATTTCGTCTTCCAGGTGCTGACGTAAACGCATCATCACCGATAATCGGTTCACCCCTTCACGTTGCCTGTGCCGACAATATCCCCAATCGCCTGGAGATCCTCTTGATGCTGCTGGAGCGTGGAGCTGATCCTAATCTCGTGATAATAAGCGACGAAGGTCCAGCACTTCGTCCAGTGCTCGCTGAATACGTTGCATCCAACATGAACCCATCTGTTGAAGTTGTCTCATTATTATTGAAATATGGGGCACGTGTTGTCATAAAAACGCAGTTCAGAGATCCACATGGTATATTAAATTCCCTCCAGAATACAGCGAACAAGCCGAGGTTATTGAGAGCACTTCTGGAGGCTGCTGAGAGCTTTGATCCCTGCATGATCCGGAGATCCAGCAGTTTGACTGATGCTCAGAGAGCACTTGTCATGGAAGCAGCAAGGACACCACTGCCTCTGACGCATCAAGCACGTTTAATTGTGCGAAAACTTTGTGGTACAAAATTACCGAAAATCGTGAGAAATCTGCAGCTGCCACAGTCTCTGCATCGTTATTTACTTTATGATTTTTATTAGCACAAAACTGGAGCTTCTTTTCTCTTCTCTCATTCTCTTTTTATTGAAGTGGGAGAGGTGACTCTGAAATAAGGAAAAGAACGAGAAACTCTCGCACTGCTGATTAATAATCATAAAGTTATAGATTGTGATAATGACTATTGTTTTTTTTTTTTTTTAGAGTATTAATATTTGTTAAAGATTTAATTCTGATTTTTATGAAAAGTCTGAGTCCTATGCGATGGATAATAACAAGTATTAATTACGATTTCATTAGTGGCGTTTTCTTTCTTCTTTTTTTTAGTGAGAATTAAGAGGAGATCTCAAACTCGCTCAGATTTGGAATCAGATTGATTCTAATGGATTAATATTTCTGATATTTAATTTTTTACATTTGTAATGATTACTAAGGATTATTATTCGAGAATGTAATTGAAGATTGAGATTAATTGAGGTGATATTGTTCGATGTAATAATAATGCTTTTGTAAAGAGGGAATCAATAAATATTTTTTAATTGAAATATTTTTCATGTAAATTAATTTAGAAATAATTCAAGCACCATTTTCTCTTCAAATATTTTTATTTAAGAATGAGCCCTAAATTTGAGAATCGAAATACGTCATTCGACTTTTCAAAATGGCGGCGTTCACTTCGAGATTCCCCAGTTATCTGTCTTTAACAGATATAATCTCTTTATTTATCAATAAATTGTGTAATAAGTGAGGTCTAAATAATTAATTATTACGTTGGACTTATGAAAAGAAGCTGCACGACAATGGACACTTCCGATGGAACTCCAAATAAAGGTGAGAATGAAGAGATTAATTCTAATTTTACTTGAATAAATAACCATTACTCAATCAATTAATAATTAATTATTGTGCTTGCAGTGGCCTTGGTTGAACGTAGCCAATCGCCTCAAGATTTAGAACTAATTAATTACTATAGAGCAACAAAATCATCATCTCAAGATTTAGTGCAATTAGCCATTGAAATTTCAAAGGTAACAAACAAAAATTCATAGGTTTAATCGAGAAATTAATGTACATAATTCGAGTATTCAATTTTGAACATAATTTTTTAATTTTCCCAGGCCGACAATTACATCAAGGCCAATGCCCAAAATAAACTTCACGTAATTGCAGAACAGATGAGATTCTTGCAGATGCAGGCACAAAAAGTTTTATCAGAAGCCAAAGAGCATCACATGTTGCATCATGCAGCTTGTAATTTTGTTAAACAATCTGGGCAAATTTATCATTTATATGAGAAACCATCTGGACAATCTTATTTCTCCATGTTGAGTCCCGAGGTAATTAAAGACACATTCTCTTACATTGAAAAATTCGTTATTTCTTTGATTCGATAATTTATTGAACACCTTTTACGGTTTTTTTTTCAAGGAATGGGGCAGTACAGGACCTTCACAATTATTCAAAGGATCGTACAGACTGGAGCATGACAATTCATGGACACCTCTCGACAAAATTGAGTCAAAAGATGCTGAACTCAGGGTTTTCGATAAGCATTTATCAAAGAATTCAATTTTAGCTATTAATTCAAGTGATTTAATGAGCATAGATCCTTAATGACGCTTGGACAAGATATTGACTAGCTAATTAATTAATTATGCATCATTTTGTATATTTCAATTGTTCAATAAGATAAAATATTTCATAACATTATTCAACTTCAATAATTCTTTTCTCAATTTCGTTTTTTTTTATCTACAATTGAGAATTTTCCCATTCTCTCTATCAATTTATCTCAATTTTCATTGATTTTCAGAGTAAATTTACTAAAAACTATTAAAGCAAGAAATTTTCCTTGACTTATCAACTCTTGTCCATCACTAGAATACATTATTCAAATTAAGTATCTCTGAACTGAAAATAAATCCTCAGGTGCATCAGTTTTTGTTTCATTGTAAAAACTAAATTATTTTGCGAAAATAAACATTTAACATCTGAACAATATTTAATATCGTTCCTCAGAGAATATAATTTGCACAAAATTCGTAATTCATTAAATTCCATTGAATTATACCGAAAAAAAAGCTTTATTTAAACTGCTTTGCTCTCGTTGATTGACGCTTTTGTCATGTTGTATTTACACGATGAGCTGAAACAAGATTCACTACTTGAAAAATTTTGTATGATTCATTTGGAATTAAATTAAAAGAGAAAAGAATAGAAATAATTAATTAATTAAATATCATGTAACTATTCACATACATTGTACAGGTATCCTCAAGGGTTCGTGTTCTTTAACCAGACATTCGTGTGTTTGTCTGTGAAAAAGATACTGCAACAATAATTGTTTCTCCTCTCCAAAACAGGGATCATAAAAACCAGGTAATTCACTCTGAAAAAAAAAAAAAAACAATAATTGAATTAAATAATTCAAATTTTTTCCCAATATCCAATTACCTTCGAGACTTCATGAAGGACCAGCCTTGAATTAACAACAAGAGTCTGCAATGGTACTGTAACATCAATGACATCCTCCTTAGAATCACCCCCAATCTCCTCCTGTTTATTTCCTCTATCAGGATAAACAAATCTCCCATAAAGCGCTTTTGTGATAACAAGACCCCCTTTAGCCTCTTCCTCAGCTCTAATTCTACTGAATGTCGCCATCATGAGATCAACAGCAGCCTTCGCTTCTCTCTGCTTCTCCATCATTCTCGTTTTGTTCAAAATCCTCTGCTTCTCTCGCTCCTTCTCTCGCTGCTCCTTCACCACCGGATCAACAATGAGCTTCTTAACAATTGTCCAGGTAACTAATGGTGCAACTGTCGCATAGAACACTGGAGCTGGCAGTACTTCCTCACACAAATCTATTGGAAATGCATAAGTCTGGGATGCACGAATCAATTTTATTCTCAGGCTCACACCAGAAGGTAGACCAACACGAACTGCTGCTGATAATGAACTGTGCTTCGATACTCTTTTTTCAGCACCATACTCAACGAAATATCCTGATGTTCCAACTCTGAAAGGTTTAGAGAATTGTATAAAGAGACTATTCTCATTAATTAATTTAAAAAAAATACCTGACAGTCCCTCGTAGTTTCATCTTCTTCTCCGGCATTTTGTAAGTGTAGCTGAGACTAGCATAAGAGTTGAGGTACCCAAATTGAATGGTGAAAGAGCAGAAAGAGGTCTCGGTATTCCGAACTACTCTAGTCGACATTGCGCCATGCAGGCCACTTTTGTAGGACAAATAGCCAACAGTGTGTTTATCCAATTGCATACCAAGTGTTGATATCAGGCGTGATCTCGCCTCCTCAGGCGTCAATTGCAACGAGACACCGCCATTAAAAAACAGTCTCTCTGTTAATGATTGATAGCCCCTCAGGGTAACAACTGGACCATTACCAGCACCAATATCCAGTTCCACGTAATTCTCGAGTGAAAGTGCTCTCCTTCCAGCGATATTAATTGTCCCAACACCAACACCATTTTGTGTATCCAAGTGCCCATAGAGTATTAAATTGTCTCGGAGGGTCAATGGTGCTTCAATCGACTGGTCAAATGACATTCCACTAATTTCAATGCCACCGAATAATCCATCGCTCTCGTAATCATCGTCGTATTTATTAAAAACATCAGTTGCATTGATGTACACTGTTATGTTGCCGGTTGGATTCGTACGTTGTTCTAATTTTTTTTGCTCCCTCTCACGTGCTATTCTCTCGTACTCCTCCCGGATCTCTTGGGGCGTTTGGGTTCTTTGGACAATCTCCCAGCCCTTTGTTTCGAGACCCTTGACACCGAGGGAATCGTAAATTGCTCTTCGATGCGGATCTTTGAGGACTGAAATTAGAATTAGAATATGATAATTGCTCTGATTCTTTATTGGAGGGAATTTACCTTCGTATGCTTTGTTTGTACGACTAAATAATATTTCAGCCTTCTTCTTGAGCGCTGGGTCTGTGTGCTTGTCTGGGTGGTAGAGTCGACTGTGCCTTCGGAAGGCCTGGTGAATTTCCTCAGGAGTTGCCTTTGATTAATTAACAAATTTATTAATATCTTGGTATTGGTGAGAGATACGAAAAAAATTGTAGATACCTTTTTTGTAGAGCAGGAAAAGAGCTACAAAAAAGGTATCTATGAAAAATTCTGTATCTCTTTTAGATTCAGAGATATTTCCAAAAAACGAAAGAAACTCAGGATTGGACAATTATTTAGAAGAAATTGATTAAATCCATGGCATGCTGCAGCATTGAATTGAAAAAATAAGGGAGTCAACCACGAGTTCATTGCTTCGTCAACAGAATCATGAAAAACTCATGGAATCATCCAGGACCCAGGCAAAATTATTCATCAAATAACAATGTAAATTACGTCAGCACTGGGTGAAAAAATCACGTGGAAAGTGCAGCTGGACGCTCCAATTTTTTGGGATGTTAAGAAAATAATGGGTTCAATTAATATTTAATCAACTCACAGTCTTTGAGACATTCAGAAAAGCATAATAGTCCTCTTCAATCACATTGTCCTGCTCACTGTCATCATCCATGTTGTTCAAACAAATTCACCGATTTTTCTTAATACACCAGATAATTTTCCTGTGCGCTATAAAGTCTGACTTCAAGTTTTCCTAGGTTACGAAATTCATTGCGGCCCGGCATCGAGTAATGAGAAATTCATGCGATAGATGGCACCAGAGGGATCTCAATGAAACTCTCATTATTTCTTTATCGACTGAAACATAAAAATGATTTTTTGAATTATAAAAACATGAATAAATGTCTCTAATCAATAAATTCAATGAATTAAATTAATTCGTGATTAAAATGAATAAAAAATTTAATTCCACATTTCGTGAAATATCTCGGAAACTAAGCGAGATAGAGAAATTTTCATAGATACCTTTTTTGTAGATCAGAAAATGATCTACAAAAAAGGTCTCTATGAAAATCCCCCTATCTCGCTTAGTTTCCGAGTTATCTCCAAAAGAAAGACACTCTATTAGTTCTGCCCAATGAATTAATAAAATTAACAAAACGATTGGAAAAAAAAGAAAATTAATCGGTAATCGTAGAACACGAATCATTCAACAATAATGTCAAACGATTATGGGTTAAAACAATGGGATAGAAACAATCGCCACTGGTAAAACAAACTGAAAACTTTATCCCAAACATGGTACACCATTGTGCCCAGGAACAAACAATAGACCGTTATGTTGTACAACATCAGTCGTTCGGTAAGTTAAAAATTTAAAAAACACATTGGTAATGTGGATAAAACGTTTGGATTTCGATTGAAGAATATTATTTTTCAATAAACAATTTGCGGTCAGTTGATGCGAGAAATTTCCCCTTTTTTTTAACTGCGTATCCTGTTTGCTTGTGACACGAGCCCTAAAATCCTTTGTTTTGAACAGAGGATTTATTCTTTTTTTTCCTCCCACCCCCTTTTTTTTCTGAAAGGTTTGGCCAATGTTTGTTTATGGGATTTGCTCTTCTTTGGTGTTCCGCCGATGACCCGAAGATCGTTGAAGATACAATTTTTTTTGTTTGATTATTTTTAGTTAACATGGTCGATTTCAAAGCGCAAAATTAAATAGTTCTTGAGATGTAATTCGAGGCGTATACACTGAGTCAAATGTGAGGGAGACATTGAGTGAATAAACTAGTCTGTCATCTCGTTTCAATGACTCACGGAATTTATTGCTCATTTGTCATTTCTTTTTTATCAGCCCTGAATTTATCTTTCACTTTTTGCTGTAATTTCCTTTGTTTTTCATGGAGAAACGTTTCTTGCATGACTTTTTTGGGAATATCTCGGAAACTAAGAAAGATACAGAAATTCTCATAGATACCTTTTTTGTAGCTCTCATTCTCCTCTACAAAAAAGGTCTCTATGAAAATTTCTGTATCTCTCTTAGTTTCCGAGATAATCCACAAAAACTGATGACAGAATAGAATTCATTCATTTATCCTTATCAACTTTGTTGTAAATTAATTAATTACTCAAACTAATTACGTAATTGATGATGCTGTGAATATCCTCCACTCTACTATTAAATAAAAGAAAGCCTGATAATTTCCCCTGGATTTCACATTTACGATTTACTCATTTTTTTGAAACTTCTGCTGAAAGAGACACGAGTATTGATGCAGAGTGCAACAGATTTCTCTCGAGTTGAGTGAGTTGAATTTGGTTGGCGCACACATCCCCGCGTTGTTCTTCTCCTCCACCAATGGGAGAAGAGAAACTGGATACAATAACGCCCATTCATGGCGACCGACTCCAACATTCCCTGAATTTTTCTATTTTTCCATAAATGAAGAACTGATGCCATGAAAATCCCTGAAATAAAAAAATCCATTTTATTTCATTTAATTCTCAATTCATTTTTTTTATGACAAAAAAAAATGAATTAATCAATGGTTTTGGGAATTAATTAATAGATAATCAATTGGGAGACACACTTACCCATTTAATTAACATAATTAAGTTTACCAGTGACGTAAAGTGCATCGTCAGCGATTGGCTGCTCCAAAACATCCCTCGTCGAGTTCCATGACCCAAATTCTCCTCATTAAACTGAAAAATTATTGAATAATCAATTTTATTTCCAAAGAAAATTGCCTCGAGTGCAGCGTAAGCATTAAAATTACGTAATTTGGGTGAGGGACATTAAAAAAAAGAGGAACAATGATTTCAGTTAATAACACGTGTTTCTGAAAGTTCAATTAAAAAAATAAAAAAGAAATGAATTTTCATTTTTAATTATTTTCCTTTTAAAATCCGATTTTTTAAAATAATCACAGAATTTTTTTGAATTAATTAGGCAATTAATTCAATAAAATAGGATTTTTTTCACATGAAAATGCGTTTAGGGAATGACGGTGGGCGGGGCTAGAGGCTCCGCCCCTCTCGGTTTAGTCGTCCACCAGTTTGTTCGTTGATGACGCGTTACAACCGGATCTGCCTCACTTGCCACTCAGTTACGTTGCTAGTCGGTCAGCAGTACCTCGTGTTGTGTCAGAGAAAATAAAAAAAGGGAATTTAAAAAAAAGTAAACAAAGAAGAGCATCAGAATCACCAATTGAGTGTCCTTGAAGAATGGGATAGTGTTGTTGTGTGGATTAATCGAGGGAAGAATCTTAAAATTGTGTGTGTTTACGGAATTTCACCTGGATCAGTTTACACGAGGTGATTAAATTATGGAAATAAAATAAAATAAAAAAACTTATAGATTCTAGGGAATAGTTCAAACGAATGTTCAATAAAATCCATGAATTTCATTGATTACAGAGAAAAATTAACGATAGTATCTCACTCTTCTCACGAGAGAAATAAAAGAATCAATGATAACATGCAAATTATTGTGTAAACATGTAAACATCATTATCAGTTTTATTGCCACAAGAATGAAAGTGTAATGAGTGAATTGATAAATTTAATGAAATTATCAATTATTTATTGTTATTATTTTTTAAGCTAATTTCATTGTTTAGTAAATAACGTAAAATTGTTTCTCTTTTGTATGTCAATGTTTTTTTTTTGTTTTTTGAGATTATTTCAGAAACTAAGAGAGATATTGAAATTTTTGTAGAGACCTTTTTTGTAGCTCTCATTCTCCTCTACAAAAAAGGTATATACAAAAATTTCTGTATCTCTCTTCGTTTCAAAGGTATTCAAAGAATAGTGATGACGAGGAGAAAAGTCAAAAAAATGAATTACATTTAAAATCACAATTACGTTTACATTAAAACACACATTGATTTTAATCCGAATTTGTGTTTTCCCAACTGTTAAATTGAGCCTTGCGACGGTGATAGAGAGGCCTGCAAAAGCCACCGGTAGTATTACTTTTGAAAAACGATTCTGTCTGAATTCACGCATTTAAATGAAGATTTACGAGCAGCAAATCGGTCAACGTGACCCACAAAAATCCAATGCTACATGATTTCGTTGGAAAACGTTGGAAAATAAAAGGATTCGTCAATTTTACGAGAATTTTAAGGAATTAAATTGAAGATTAATTTGAAAATTCGAGGATATTTAACAGGACAATTTCTTAATTTACGATTGGCTTGCTCTGTAGCCGGCGGAAGCGTCAAATGACTCCCATGAGGGAGAAAACACGGGAGATACAAGAAAATCATACAACTATATATATTTGTGGCGCTAAATGCTCCAGCTAAACTATAAGTGTTCAGCTGTCGCTTACTTCTCATTCTTACTTCGTCTTTTAAACTTTTACGTTTTATTATAGTCGAGTGAGGATTGTGAGGCACTTAATTATTTCTTCAATGATTAATTTCTGGATTTGTCAGAAAGTAATAATAATTTTTTCTTTTAATTCCAGATTATGGAGAGGTTTTGGGTGAAAATTGGAGCTTAAGTGATTTAGAGGATTTTTCATTTCTCTGTGAAATTTCGATAATTCGAGTTTTTGTGCATTTTTTTTAAATTATTATTGAGTTGAATGGGAAAGTGTTTAGGTGAAATTTATTTATGAGTCTATTCGCTCAAAATCGAGGAAGAATGGTGTCTCACGTATTGGCAGTAACTGGAGTAAGTTCATGTTAATATCATAATTTCGTAATTCGAATGAGGAAAAATTATTGGGATTTGTTGGAGGAAAATTGTGAAGACTATTGCGATTTAGACGAGCTAATGAATGGGATATGGGTTATCACTTGACACTGTATCGATCAACGAGAATACCAAGGTCGAATCAGTGCAGTTTGCGTTACGAATTAATCGATAGTAAATTTTATTGCAATTACTTAAAAAAATGGATTTTTTCATGGAAAAATTGCTCTCAATGAATCCCCATTTTACCCCATCCTTCGCATTTTTTTAAAATAGCAAAACCGATAGATTTTGTAGTGCAACAAAATCGTTGGTCCGATGATTAAACGTATCATCTGTTTTAATTAAATTCAAGCGTTTAATTTAATAGAGTTTCACAGATCGTTTGACCACTCAGTACTCAGCTTGTTAGCTGTTAAACACTGATGCTAGTGAGCATTAAAAGCTCCTCCTGCAATAATTTCTCAGTGTCGACGGGTTGATGCACTTCTCCGGTAGTGCAACGACTCGCTAAAACGTGCATACGTCTTTGTCGACTTTGCAATTGCTTAATTTAAATTAAAAAAGTGTCTGCATTTATTTTTTCTCCATAAATTCTCCTTCATTTCATGATAAAATTTGAGGAAAAATATGAGCCTGAAGTCAAATTTTTCATCAATAAACTGATTTCTCTTTCTTCAAAACTCTTGGCAGATAAATTCAAATTTTCATGTGTTTGAAAATCGCAAATTAACATTTCGTGGGGGCATCGTAAGTTTGGCTGGGTATAATGCCATGTCACAACAAGGGACTGGTGTTTGTAAGCTAGGCGCGACGGGACTTCAAACATCCCGAGACAACTCGTGGCTAAAGAGCCAAAATACTTGAAACACCACTTCACACAATTTTCAGCACACTTCACGCATTTTAGATGGAATTATGCTGATTTATGAAAATTATTTTCTTTACAGGATATGCAACAGGGAAATGGCTTGGGAAGCCCCAGCCTGAGCATGCAGGATTCTCCGCATTCTATGAAAATAAAACAGGAGCCATTTCAATTGTCTCCAACATCATTACCTTCTCTTCATCAAGGTAAATTAATTAATTACAAATTTTTCTTTGATTTAAATGAATCAGGAATATTTTTCAAATGATTTTAAACCTAATTTTTTCGTGATTCTTTCGATATTTTTCTCATTTTCTTTTGTTAATTAACAGAAATTAATGAAGAGAATGAAATAATTCAAACTGATACTTCCGTCGATAGTAAAAAAAACGTCTAAAGTTTCCTCATCGGGTGGTCCATGCACTCTTGATGAAAAATTAAATAAAAAAAATCACTCACCCCTCACTGTCTCGTCTTACCCCCATCGACAATTCTTATCAGAATGTCGGAAACAATTAAAAGTCCGATAAGCTTCATTCGTGCCTCACTTCTCGCATTACTTCGATCCTTTCTTTTTATTTTTAATCTGAAATATGCGAATGAGATAATGAGTGACCAAGGGAGCAGACAAGGAGTTTAATCAAACGTACATTGCATGAATGGTAACGTGAGACTTAATGTCACATTAATATACTCCAATGTGATAAATCAGTTATCAGTGAATTATTAACTACTTTCACGTGCTTCAGAGACTGAAAATAATTTTTTTTATTATTGATCGTGACTTTGGTGTTAATTAATGTGAATATTAATATCGTAATTTTAATGATTTAATTAATGTGAAATTAATCCCTTTTGGGAATTTTTTTCCTCGTGTCTCTAATTCAAGTGGAAAATAACATTTTACTTTAAGGCCAAAAGCCTCAAACCAATAATTCAGAGTTGAGAGTGTCATTACTCCTTTTGGGTTGAAGTGAATCTTAAAAAGAATATTTAAGTCGTTGAGGAAAAGGGGAAATCGTAGGAAGAGAAACATTGGAATCCCAGGCTTTTTTCTCTCTTCGGATGAAGGAAATGGAGGAGAAGACGTTCGCTAATCTTGGCAGAGGATTGAGCTTTTTTTTTCACTGATATATGATGGCACGATGCATTCTGAATTAAAATTATTCAATTTTTCCTTGAATTCATTCACATAAAAAGGGTTTTAGTCTAATGATTTTCGTTTTTAAAAAAAAACGCAATGACCTTCTTTATTTATTTTGAAATCGGGTCGTGGATTTAATCATTTCTAAAGACAAGATATTTATAGTTGCGTAGTAAACAAGGGCATGGTTTTGGACCAATCGTTAAAGTGTGATAACCGCAGAGATTCGTCTTATCATTTACATACTTATTATGTATTACTTGAATTAATTCATTTAATTTCACGAGATTAAATTCACTGGAATTTTCACATTTTTAGGTAAATCCGAGGAGTTTTTCATTTTTTTTTTAAGTCAATTGAATGTGCAGGATGCACTTGCCTCTATTTAACACTAATTACTTCAATTTTTCATGTATTTTTATTCTATCACAGTTTAATTGTCAATATTATGCAAACTTATGCATTGTTTATGTAAACATGATAAGATTCAATTAGTGTAATCAAATTCCATTAAAATTAACGCCTCGTCACTCTCAAAAGAAAGGAAAATTGTGGAAATTTTGGTTTTCCGGAATTACAACAAATTAATTCATTTTTTTTCTTAATTTCAATGTTTCTTTTTCGTTCGTTAGTTTAGAAGAGATATTTCGCACGAAAATTATGAGTTATCATGCAAAAACCGATGACCCCCTGACACAAACATCAGCATCACATAATTTGCTTTTTATTCCAATTTTTTCCATAAAATTTATGACTCCTTTCTCTATTAAATAAAATGAAAAAAAAAAAGAAATAATCGAAACTCAATTAATGATCACTCGAATAAAAACAAATAAAACAAAGGAACATAATTTCACATAACGGGACACATTGTTTAACTTATTTTGAAAATAAAGATTTAGAGTGTGAAAAAAGAAATAATCTCGTGAATTATGAGTTTTAGTGAGTTAAGGAAAGAACGTATACGAGTGTATTCTACGAATTCTACGTGTATTTCTTGCGTCGGTGGACGTTGCTTGGTCACCGGGGTTCTCGTATTACGAATGTCCCCCTCGGGCCATTGAGACCCAACTAAAGACCCCCATGTTCTCTTTGTCTTTTAATTTTCTCTGTTTATTGTCTCAAGAAAGTCTGGAGATGAATTTTTTTTTTAGGGAAGAATTTGCCTTTCTTGACTCTTCAAATTCATTGAATTTTTCATAATTAAACATAATTATTGCTTCAATACTTAAATTAATAAAAAAAATAAAAAAACGATAATAAAGAGATGAGACTAATGGGCCAAAGGATCATAGGTCAAGTTTCGTATCCTGGGGCAATATGGCTAATTGCATTATCAGTAGTCAGCACGTGCCTGAGAGGAGAGAAACTGAAAAAATATTCTCCCCTCTCTTTCTCTTTTAAGCTTCGTTATTTTGCTCCAATGCTACATGAGCTGCACGTGATTAGCTCTGATGCCTCATTGGATGAATTATGCAGCTGCGTACGTGTCTAAAGAGAGTAGACTGGGTTATGATAAGACACAAATCTTGTAGCAGAACACCTGACTGCAATTGGAAGCGATATGTGACTCCTGTCCTTTTTTTTTTAAATATTCCAGTCTTCAGTTTTCCAGTAGAAAATTCATAAAACGTCCATTTCCGCACGTGTTTCAGCATGACGAGTCACCTATAATAATAATGAAATCGTTAATCATCTGAATTAAATACGTAAGAATGAAATCTGATGATTAATTAGGTCACTTTTAATTTTACCTTCAAATTTAGCATTATTGCCTCATCATTGCAGTCTCAGCAAAAAAAACGAGTTATGAAAGTCTCGATGATTCTCCCAATGTGAATGTAATTCATAATTAATTAAAACAATGGAGTATTCTCATTAAATTGAATTAACTGCACTCGAGTCACTTTGAGTTGAACCTCGTGACATCACGCTCATATTATATTTCGCTTATCGGGGCTGAATACCATGATTCTGATTGTGGAAGCCCCAGCATTTCAGGAATGCACGAACAGATTTATTTTTTTGTTGCACATATGACCCTCGACCCATCTTGATAAATCCAAGGTTTTTCCAGTTATTTTAGCGAATGAGGAAGGAAAAATTCAATGCGGAAACTCCAGCATTATTTTTTTCCTTTTCTCTTTTTTCCATGGACTCTCGGAAAAAACACAGGTCTGTTGTGACATTCAAGTGAAGCCAGGGTGCTTATTTCGTTGTTTTCATAACAGAGAAGAGAGTACACGAGCTCTCAGAGTAAATAGCTTGTACTCATTTTTTTTTTATCAACTGCACTTTTTGTCTTTTGTTAAAAATTGAGAGAAAATTATGAGAAAGGTTTCCCCGAGTTCTTTTATTTTGGAAATATCTTGTGATTGAAGCGAGATACGGAAAATTTTGTAGAAACCTTTTTTGTAGCTCTTTTTATGCTCTACAAAAATGATCTCTTGACAAATTCTCTTAAACAGCATAATTTCCGAGATATTTTCATAATTAACATGATTCTTAATTTCTTCAATTAAATCAGCCATTTGAAGTGTAAGAAATGAATTTAAATATCAAGTGTTTCACCTAAAAATGGAGCCACCGTAAATACCTCTGCTGAAGCACGTTCAAGATACATTTCCCCTCTTTAGTATTGGTACAGAAATATGGGAGAGTCTCAACAAGGCTCGATTTTCTTTCTGTACGTGACTATGTCGGACTCGTGCCACCAAGGACTGTTACTAAAATAACAGTATATTGTTTATCATTTCGTGCCACCACCCATGCTCAACCCGTTCGTCAAATCACTGAATTTATGGACTCTCAATTCGTAGAGTCCCTCGAAAAGAAAAACAGTGGATTTAAATAACCAGGAATTCCTCTCATTTGTATTCCTGATTAATTAGACATCAGATGCTGCTGGATTTCCCCTTTTTTTCCATGAAACAATCCGGTAAAGAGTTTCAGTGAGATTTTTTGACTATCGTAAAACCAAATTGGACCGAAACACATTGAAAGTATATCCGTGTGGGCTTCAGGTTCCAAGACACTTCTTCTTAACGGTCCAATTGTTATTACTGGCGTAACTTACTTCCAGGAAGTTTTCAACGCCAATTTCCCCTTCCACATTTTATTGATTCTCATTGTGTTAAAATTTTCACAAGAAATAAACTTGAATAATTCCATACTATTTTACAGTGAGTAATTTCGTCTCCGAGATGTCACCAAGTATAATGTCATCGACAAAAGACTTGGAAGTAACCTTCGGCAGATCAATGACAAGTCACCACTTGTCATCAACCCATCATCACGACCACCACAGTCCGAGATCCGGGACTTCAATGCACTCAACATCATCGACCCACTTGACCCAACCTCATCACACCCATCTCCATAATTACCTAGACAACAAATCCTCACCCCCTGGACTCCACAATTCAACAAACAGTAATTCTTCAACACCAAGCGCATCATCAACACCAACTGCCCCAACAGAGACTGGTAATATAACATCAAATGGCAATGAGGCGTCTTCAACAACAGTCAAACCACCGTTTAGTTACGTTGCTCTAATTGCAATGGCAATCAATGCCAGTCCACATAAACGAGCGACACTCAGTGAAATTTATTCCTACATAACAACGAAATTCCCGTATTATGAGAAAAATAAGAAGGGCTGGCAGAATTCGATTAGGCATAATCTCTCATTGAACGAGTGCTTCGTTAAAGTTCCCAGGGAAGGTGGTGGTGAGAGAAAAGGGAATTATTGGACACTCGGTAAGTTGGGAATTAATTAATTTCTTTTAATTATAATTTTGGAGATTTGCTCTTGATTAATGGAAATTGGTTCGTTTGTTAGATCCGCAGTACGATGACATGTTCGAGAACGGCAACTACAGGAGGCGAAAGAGAATGAAGAGACCCTACAGAAATGCATCATATCATAAATCATTATTCGGTGAATCGTTTCCAACGAGTCACGTTCATCTCGGTGCGACCAGAAATATATTCGGACACTCGCCACCATCTTATGGACCTACAGGCTACACGAGATATGATACCAGGTAATGAGGTTCAACAAAATGGCGGACGAGAGAATTCGTGCATTCCTTTCAGGAATTTAATAATAATTAAATGGTTTTTTTTTTGCAGCACGTGGGGTCTCCAGCAGAGTCAATTGTCATACAGTCATTGTCAGGTAATAATCATTTTTTTTGTTTCGATGGAATTATTAGGATTATGTTATGCAATTAATTAAATTGTTTCCACAGCTTCAACCGCAATTACAGCCGATGCAGTCAATGCAAATACCGACAATGAACGGATACGGCCAATTCAATAGCCTGAGTGAGTATTAAAATCTCATGTGAATCTTTGAAACGTGAAAAATTCATTTTAAAAGAAATTACTAACCGAAGGGTCTCAAGGTAATTACCTTGACGTTTCAGGCGGCAGTTCTGGGTCACCAGGTGCCATGGGCGGTGGCACATTCGCTAGTAACTTTGGACCATGTGCGAGACGGCATGATGGCTACTGGGGAGACAGTGAGTAAAAAATATTCGAATAATTAATGAAAATTATTTGTGAAATTCCTGAAGAGAATTAGAAAGAACTGAATGCATCTCTTTGAATGCACTTAATTTTAATCCATTTAATTGCTAATTTTTTTCAGTGATACCTGTCAAGGAAGAGCCAGGCAGTTCTACAGTAACTTCTGCTGGTGTTGGTAGTCTTGGTGTTGGTGCAAGTGTCGTAGGCCCCGGGATGTCTTCAGCAGTCTCTTCATCAGGTTTTGCAGGCGTTGACTTCCAATCACGTCCGAAAGTTTACATGTGAATTATCCTTATTTATATAGATGTTAAACATTGAAGAGAAGTTCAATTATTTTTTTCCTTCACAAACCGTCGCATCCGGCATCCGGCGGCAAATGTTCTTAAGACGAGGAAAAAATCGTTTAAGTTGAGAAAAAATTCATTGGAGTTATAGATAAATACGTAAAATAATAAAGAAACGTTCGTATTAAATTACGAGAGAGAGAGAGAGAGAGAGAAGTAATTAAAATTACTTGTGATGTCAATAATGACTATGTAAATGTGTATCTTTAATTGGTACTAGCCTCAATTGTTCTTAATTAAGGAATTATTGATTTAAGATTTATTTAGATTTAAGAAAATTTAATTTTCTTCAAGATCTCTAGATTTTTCTTTTTTTTTCTCATTTACTTACGTTAAATCAAAACATATTTATGTTATTAAAGAAAAAAAAGAAAATATTAATACTATAAATGGTAGTAAAAGATAATTATCATTTAATTATAATCAATGGAAATAAATTTCATTTATTTATCTCAAAAAAAAGAATAATTCTTTCATCCTGCATTCATTATCCTTACGTAATTCATTGTTTTTTTTCTTCACGTTTTCTCTCAAAAAATATTCTCTCAATCATTTGTTTACTACAAAACGTTCGGAATCTGCGATTCGACACGCGTCACTGAGAAGATAAAGTAATGCGCAGAAATAATTTCATTACGAAAGACTTGGAATTGCCACAATGAATTGAAAAAAAAAAAAAACGGAGAAATGTTTATTTTTCTTGAATTTAACGTAAATAAAAGATAATTGTGAGTGTAAAATTTTGAGTAAGCTCCGCCCACTAAATTGATAAATTCCTTCGATTACTTGAATCTTCAGATTGACAAAAAAAAGAAGTAATCAATAGGAATTTTATGAGAAAAAAAATCATAAATTGGGGCAAATGAAGTTCATCAGTTGGGGGCACGTTTCCATGGGATTCGAAAATTTAAAAATGTTGCGATACAAACACGGTGGGCTATATGGCCAACAGAATTAGAAACACGGGGCTTAAGAAGTCGCTTGAACGACTGAAGAGTGCGTAAAACATGCCGCAGAGAAGTTTAAATGATGTGGGACAGCTGAGGATCCTTTCGCCGTCGACTATCAGATGAAATCTCGTTTATTTTCTATTTCTCTCTATTTTCATTCAACTGATTTACTTTTTTGGGGATTTTATTGGAGTGCACGTTTGTGTTCAATATGAGATGAACACAAGGATTTTACTCTGTTCCATTTGCATCGACACATTTGTCAGACGGACACAGGGCACTCCACTGTTCTCTCATTATTATTTTTCAATGGTCCAAGTTGCGCGGGACATAAAATCAGACATAAATAACTGGAACCGTACGATGCCGAGATATTTTACAATATATATAGTGTCCCGAATAAATTCAGAGAAAAAAATTATTTAATGAATAGAAAACAGTAAATAACGATTGACTATTAATTTAGAATGAAAATAATTCACTCGTCCACTGTACGCTTGTAAATTAATCGAGTAATTCAACATTTTTCATTTTCATGACAATAATGATTTAACGAAGACTAAAGTGTCACTCAGTTGTCCAAAGTTACGCAAATTTGTTTGCATTAAAACATCAAAGTACGAGAATCTTCATAAATGAAAAATAATAAATTATCACCAAAAAGTAACATCATCACTTGGATCATTTACATGGGTGACTATACGTTAGTCTTTCGTATTTTCCCCATCTCCCAGTGTCATCAACAATCGCGTTCAAGTTAATGACGTCCTCTTCACAAGATTTCCTGACTTTAAACGTTCCACATTACTCTGCTGTTGTCTCTATTTTTTCCTCTCTTTCATCCAACCGAGAGAGATTCCTCCGTCTTTTTCTCTTTGATTCCCTTGGGAATGGTGATATGTTGTACGTGCATTCTGTGTGTGGCACACACGGGCCCCAGTTTGGGCGCAATGACGCGGGCAATTTGTAGTCGAGTGTCAACGAGTCTATTTCTGGGTTTTTTGGAGGCGGGCGGATGGGCAACGGAGCATTACAGCTTTTCTTCTCCCCCGAGGCATTTCTTCCTTCATCTCCGTTCTATCTTCATTTTTTTCCTCTCTCTCTCTCCATCTATCGTCAGGAAGAATCAGACAATTATAACAATTATTACATTATAAACACAGATGAAAATAATTTTCTCATGTTCTTTAATTAACCTGCAGATAAGTGTAAACCCGAGGATTCAATTACTCGGATTCATCAAGGTATCATATAAATGATGTAAAGTCATTTGAATCTCAGTGACTCATCTTCACCAATCTGCAAGACTTTAAATTTCTTCATGAGACATTCAGTGCAGTCGTAGATTCGATGATTAACGTACACGTGCCACACAAAACGCAGAATTTTCAAAGTGCTGAGCCACAAGAACTCTTGTCCTCTTTTCTCCCACTTATTTTTTTTCCCCTCTTCTTTACGTTATGTTTACAACTTTATTTTCCTCTTAATTTTCGTGTCGTTCTTTCTCTCTTTTTTTTCTTTTAGTTACTCGCCACTTTCATGGGGATATTTATGTATCAACTGTGCGGTCTATTACTTCTCGTCGTGCTCAATGATTCTTCTTGCATTCACACATTTAACTTGGATAATAGAGGGCACGTCTAAGAGGTTTTTTTTTTTAACGAAAATATCAGCATATTTTTATATCGAGATGAATGCATTCTCTCGGTTGAGATTTTTTTTTTTCTTTGAACATCTCCGGAATTTTTGGAGACTAAAAAAAAATTTTATCTCCTTTATATTCCGAAGAATGTAATACAAATGATGATAAATAATGATACATTGCTTAAAATTCCGGTGAATTGGGAGAAATTAGTTCCGTATTGGTAGGAGGAAATTGGTTCATGTAAAGTGTCAAATTGCACATGAATTCGGGCTACCAATGTGTGAACTTCAACAGATGCTTCCGAAAAACCAGAGGAAATAGAGATCCTTGATGAAGACCAGATATTCAGAATGACACTGGTGTGAATATTATGTGTTTTTCACTAAACAGTTTATATGTATCATTTACAGAATGAAACCTGTCTGTTTTTGTAAGTCTCATATTTACAAACATCTTTCGCTTCATTCCCTGAGAAAAAAAGAATGTATTTTAAAGGAAATGGAGAATCCTAATTTTTTTTTCCAAGGATTCGAAGGAATTGGGACATTGCAAACGTCCGCATTTTATTTATATTAACAATATATTTAATTCTTATTGATGCTTTCATATCAATTTAAATCATGATAAATCATTGCAATGTTTTAAAAAAAAATTATTCACCTTTACTTTAATTTCACTTCTAATACTCAATCGATGGAAAATAATGTTGAGGAATGACTTGACGAATGATGCGTGATGCTCATTAATTTTTTCCGATATTCATTCATTTTTAATCCTCGCCGAGTAGATCATCGTCCAGATTCACGTCCTGCAATCATCAATTTTTCATTATTATTCAAGAGAAATATTGGAGATAGAATTTTTTTGATGATTCCATCGGAAAGCTGAGGGAATTTTAGGCGGAAAACATGTGTTAAAATTAATTTTTTCGAGTTTTCCGAAAATTCGATTTTTTTCACCCAGATTTGAAGGGGTTTGAGTCGATTTTTTGAGTGACTTATAGTGCAAAAACTGATTTTCAAAAAACCCCCCAAAAGTACTTGAAAAAATCGTATTTTTAATTTTAAAACCACATGAATTCATCGCAAATGAACTCACCTTTCACCTCGAATCGGAATTTTTACGCTACGACCAATAGAACCCGAGATATCGCCAAAAAAGTGATTTTTTCAAATTTTTCCAAGGTAAACCCCTTCAAATCTGAGTGAAAAAAATCGAATTTTCAAAAAACTCGAAAAAATTAATTTCGACACATGTTTTCCGCCTAAAATTCCCTCAGCTTTTCAATGGAATCGTCATAAAATCGCTATCTCCAACCGTTCAATCAGAATGTCCATTTTACCCCGATTCCCCCTACTACACCTTTTTTTTAAATGAAAAAATGAGGAGAAATTCATGGGAAAATGGAAATGAATCATTAGCAAGTAACCGTGTAATCGATACGAATGGACCGAGGGATAGTCCAACGAATCCCATCTAGTGCTCTCGCAAAACCCCTTCGGGGATGTTTATTCGTCAGCAGTCACGGTGTATTTTGTTTACAGCCTTGTTGCCATAACATAATAGCCCCGTCGTCGTTTTATGGGTGATTTTCGCATCGGATCTTAATATTTTAATATAAATTTTTTCGAATTCTTATTAATAATGAAAACCTCTGAAATTCTAATGATCCAAAAACAAAAATATAAATTAGCCAATGTTAAAAAAGTAAAAGTAAAAAAAAAACACGAAGTCTGACCCCTCGTTAAGTATAACTTTTACTGCCCACCTTGCTTTTAACCGGCGTTTCACCTCTCAGTTTATTCACCGATAGCACAAACCGTAGCAGCGAAAAAAATAATAATAATCATAACTCTCCCGTGCTCATATTGCGATATTTCAATCTCTGCAAACTACAGAGAGAAATACATGTGTGCAGAGGCCCCAGTTTATTTTGGAAATACAATAGCCAGTATTGAGTTACCCCGTTACACCCGTGGACAAGCTAATCACTAATTGACTTTCTCTAATGCATTTTATCGATTCAAAGTATCAAATGAATTTTCCGTACTGCTGTTAATTACGATTTTTTTGAATCTATACTCACAGTTGTGTCGATATTCTCATCCAGCTCCAGGTCCAGATCAAGTTCCTCATCATCGATTGTGAGAGGTCTTGTTCTGCTGCTGTGAGCAGTTGCTCTTTCAGGTTCCAGTGTTTTTGATAAATCCAGATCCTGCAATCTCTTTGTCAAATGATCGACCCCTTTTTTATCATCGTGATCAATCAAATTTTCGCTCTCGGTTTGATGGAATTCACCGGATTTTTCAGCTTCTAGCATCTCTTCCAATGGTTTACGTTCAATATTTGGCTGAAAAAATAACGAACATGAAGAATCTCATTACTATAATAATATTTTAATAAAAAATTGAATATTCACCTTGACTTTTGAAAAATCAGAAGCTGGAATTATTTTCTTCGCCTCTTCCCTCAAGAACTGTTCGACCCTGAGAGATTCCCTGTATCCAGGAAACAGATTCTCATACTGCTCTGGATCTGCAAGACTCTGCCCTGCCTTTTCGCTAACGGCGGATAATTTTTCTTTCCACAATTTAACAACGTAAGATATTTTACTCGGTGCATAAGCTCGGGCAAAGAAAGCAGCCTCCGGTATTCTGTCCGTTTTCACCAGAATATCGAGGCATTTATCAACATCACCAAGCAGGAAATTCGATAAGAAAGATATATTATTCTTTCCACCATCATCAGCAGCTTCTCCCAATTTCTGTATCATACTAGCATTGCCAGTACTGGTTGCAAGCAACAGAAGACCACCGAAATCTTGTGCCTGATGTAAGCACTCTTGTGCTAATCTTAATTTACCCTTTTGCGTGGCAAGAGATGCTAATTGTCTCCACTTTTGCTGGCTATTAGCTTCTATGGCGAGTGTATGAGCGACTTCTAAATTACCGAGTGACAATGCCAATTCAAATCTGTGTTCAGGATCAGTTGAGACATCTAGTGCTTGTTTCTTGAATCCCTGTTTCTCCAGGAAATGAGCAACACGAGTTCTGTGCTCTTTTGGTACTGTTGGTAATACTCTGTCGGCTGTTTCAAAGTCTTTCCTCATGACAGCTGTCTGATACTCGAGTACTGACAGCAGTAGCGAGTATGATCCAAGGGCGAGTTCTTTATCACAAAGATAGAGCCTATTGTCCCTCGGTACATATCCTAGTAGATACATGGGCCTGTCAAGATGTGAAATCGTCACGACTTCACCACCAACGAAGTAATTAATCCTGTTGACACTATTCGTGTAAATGAAACAATCGCCGACCCATAATCCAGTTTTAACCACTTCACTCATTTCAGCAACCATCTCGAAAGCATCCTCAATGTCCTCAGTATTTTCTCCAGCGTTTGAAACGACATCAGAATGATATTTAAGTATGAAATACTGGTCAGCAGTTGCTAGCGCTATCAGAGACGCATTCTCTGCCCAATAGACATGCGTTGGCTGTATGTCGATTCTCCTGATGAGCTTCAGAGTGTCCCAGTCGAAGAAGGAGAGTCCTGAGACCGATGATACACCCAGGAGATAACCACCGAAGATACCATCAACACCGAAATCAGGCTTCAGGGCTTTCTTCTCTTTGAAATTCTTGAATACTTTGACGACCGATGAACTCTCACGTACAGCGTACTGACTCGAGTCAGACGCCCACACGAATTCGAGGGCCTGGCCAAAGGCTTTATTTCTCAGTGCCATTGATGTGTAGATAATGTACTCGCCATCTCCACAAACAACCAAGAATCTGCCGTTTGGATTGTGCTGAATCGTTTGTGGATAAATTTCGCAAGCTCCCATGTCCTTAACAGCAACTGAAAGACGTTCGCCGTCTTGTGCCTCTTCACCCACTGCCTTCAGATTCACCTGTTGGATCTCACTGTGTCTCGCCCAAACTATTTTACCACCCATCGAGTCCATTGACACAGCTGGCTCCTCTCTTCCGACTTTGATGATCACACTACCTTCGTCGTAACCAATAGCAACATTATTCGAGCCTCTCATACTTGCAATTGTCCATACACGTTCAAACCCGTAGTTCAGGGATGACTCAAGTCTGTATGTACCAGCGTGCCATATCCTGACTGTTCCATCCTCAGAACCAGTCAGAGCAATCGGTAGCTCTGGATGAAAGCAAACTGCTGAGATATTCTGTGTGTGACCTTCTAGAGTCTGAACGCAAGTTTTATTCTGGTAATCCCATATCTTCACGTATCTGTCGTCAGCACCGGAGATCAGGTAGGGCTTGTCACCACCGTGATAATAATCAACGCAGTTAACACCTTTCTCGTGACCCTCGAGAGTGAAATTAGCTGTTGATGAACCCAATTGCCAGACTTTTACAGTCCTGTCGAGAGAGGCACTTGCGAATGTATTGTTGTCCTTTGGATTGAAGACAATCTGCATGACGTAGTGAGTGTGGCCCTCGAAAACTTGCTGGCTTCGCCAGGATTTCTCCCAGTTCCATAATTTTATCAGCATGTCATCTAGGGGGAATGGGCTGATGTTAATATATTGTGGAATTTAATTAAGAAAAAATTGAATACCAATACTTACCACTACTGGTTAATACAAAAGGCTGTGTTGGATGCACTGCAATGCATCTGACATAATCACTGTGTGCTTCAAATGAATGTACTCTCTCTAGTGTATTGTAATTGAATACACGTACTTGCATATCATCGGAGCCAGTTACAACCCAATTTTTACGTGGTATGAATTTTGCTGTTCTTACTGGCAAATCACAAACCTCAAAGGTTTTGACTAATGTCTGGGTCTCATGATTCCAGATGTTTACGTTTCCTTGGTACAATGAGCACAGCATCCATGGCTCAGTCGGATGGAGATCGACACTTTTCACTCTGTCTGATCTCGCGGTTAGTCTACGCTTTATGTCCAGTCGTAGAGGCTGAAATTAATTAATTTAATTAGTATCTGTTTTTACAACTGAATTCATCCATTTTTTTAATCTCTAATTGATCAATTAAGAGGCAAGGAAGGCTCAAAAACAAATGATTCATTTCTCTGTTGTTTAAGAATTAAAAAAACGTAATTATTGAGGGGAAATTATGATTTTCTCATTATTGCTGTAGGCATTCAATTGCTCATTACAGGTTGATGCAATTTTTGACGTGATCCAGTGTGCGAACGTCATCAGACTTAACCCAACTGATGGCTCTTGTTTATCAATCAATGGATTAATGATAGGTTAATAATATAATTTAATAGTTTAGTGAATTCAATCGAACTTACCATTTTGTGCGTTTTGTGTTATCTTCGTTTAATCTCCAATTTTTTATCGCAAATTCAGTATAAAACACGGGTTTCCAGAACTAAACAAGACACCGCTGCCATTAACTTAGGACGTGGCTGGTGGCTCATGGAACTTGGAAGGCGGCGCGCGCATCTCTTATTCAAAAAATTATTTATCTCGTTATCAGCAATTTGCTAATTTTATTTCCATTTATTCAAAACTTTGACGTTTTGTTATTTATCTCAATTTATTTAATTTATTTCATTTTCGAGAAATATTTTTAATTCATGAGTTTATCATCGACAGTAGATAAAACAGATTATTGCATTATCTGTCGATGTCAATTTTGAGTGGCGGGAAGTTCAAAGAATTTCAATGAATTAATTCGTTTTTTTAAATTTAAATTTAAAGGACAATTATTTTTTAATGTTTCAATTAATTAAATGAGTATTTTGAGAGAACAATTTCATTTTCAGATTGAATAATAAATATTAATTATCCGGAATTCTTTAACATTTTTGATAATTCATGAAAAAAATCACGTAATGACTCACGTCACCGAATTCCTTTCGATTAAATTGATTGTTCGAGAGTCACAGGTAAAATAAATCCCACGAGAGGAAAAAAACACGTTCACTGGATTACTCATCCCCACCTCAATTAGTATTTGATTTCATAACAAGTAAAAAGTCACGACTATTAGATTTTGACAGCGTGGAAGTGTATAAAAACCATAAAAATTATACGTTTTACAATCAAACGGCTCACGAAACTCAATTAAAAATGTTACCAAATTATTCAAATAAATGTGCGTATTTCCTGTTTTTATTATTCACGATAGAAATTAAATTTGGAGGAGCAATTTATTCGCGTGAACAAAAAACAGTTTTGTATGAGAATTGTGCGATTTTTAATAGCACAGATATTTACGCTGGTGAAGTATGTGGTACTGATGGAAAAACCTATGCTAATAACTTGTTTTTGGATTGTGTTAATCATTCTGAGAAAAAAGACGGTGAGTATCTTTTTTTAATGAAAAAAATTGTAATTTCGTTGGATTTATTCATTCATCGAATATTCATTGAATTAATGATAGATGAAGCATCGTAATTCGATTTTATTAGGGGAAATCGGGGTAAAATGGACATTCTGATTGAACGGTTGGAGATAGCGATTTTCTGATGATTCCATTGGAAAGCTGAGGAAATTTTGAGTGGAAAACATGTGTCGAAATTAATTTTTTCGATTTTTTTGAAAATTCGATTTTTTTTACCCAGATTTGAAGGGGTTTACCTTGGAAAATTTGAAAAAATCACATTTTTGGCGATATCTCCGGTTCTATTGGTCGTAGCGTAGAAATTCCGATTCGATGTGAAAGATGAGCTCATTTGCAATGAATTTATGTGGTTTTAAAATTAAAAAAATACGATTTTTTGAGTGACTTATAGTGGAAAAACTGATTTTCAAAAAACACCCCAAAAGTACTTGAAAAAATCGTAATTTTTTAATTTTAAAACCACATGAATTCATCACAAATGAGCTCACCTTTCACCTCGAATCGGAATTTTTGAGCTACGACCAATAGAACCCGAGATATCCCCAAAAATGTGATTTTTCAAATTTTTCCAAGGTAAACCCCTTCAAATCCGGGTGAAAAAAATAGAATTTCCAAAAAACTCGAAAAAATTAATTTCGACACATGTTTTTAGCCTAAAATTTCCTCAGCTTTCCGATGGAATCATCAAAAAAATTCTATCTCCTCCTATCTCTGAAGAATTAATTTAATTCGCATAAACAATTTCAGTCGCAGTTGCGCATAACGGAAATTGTCTTCCGGGACATCATTACTGTGATGCAGATCCTATTTACTCTCCGGTATGCGGATCAGACAATAAAACTTGGCCAAACGTTCAGTTATTGATGTGCCACAATCATAAAACACGAGCAAGTAAGTTAAACTGCAATTTTACAGTGCAAAGTCATCGGAAATTGTTGTAACAGAAGCAGCAGAAAATTACAAATTATGGGAATTACATTGCAGATGTAACAATAAAGGCACAAGGTGAGTGCGAAGAAATTGACTACTGTTATCGTGAGGGCACTCATACTATTGGTCAGCATGATCCTGTGTGCGCGAGTAACGGTTACACTTATCAGAATATTGCACAGGTGAAATGCCTGCAAAAGTACAACAGTACTGGTAAATATGATTTTTATATTAAATTTTAACTGTACATGAAAAATTCCAGAAAGAGGAATTACTGAATAAATTCATTCGTGAAGTTTTTTGGGAATATCTTTGAATCAAAAAGAGATACAGAAATTTTCATAGAAACCTTTTTTGTAGAGCAGAATTAGAGCTACAAAAAAGGTTCTCATAATTATTTCTCTATCTCCAATAATTTCCGAGATATTGACAATAAACAATTTTCCAAATTTCTCAAATTATAAAAATTAATTTTTCCCATCAGATTTACGGATTTTACACGCAGGCGGTTGTCTCGTTAGTGAGGTCTACAAAATTTATGGTAATGGAAAAATAACCTGTCACATTTCCAAAGAGAGATACGAGTGGAATCCACTTTGTGCTGAAGATGGAAAAACTTATCCAAATCCATTTATATTTTTGTGCAATAACCCAAGTAATTTCACTGAATTTATTCCCTTCTCCAGTTTAATGAACAGCAGCAATTCTAATTTACTTTTTTTTTTCCTCTTCACTCGAAGATCTGAGAATTCATTCCAATGGCGAGTGTAATACAGTATCTCATGATGCCTGTGTCACAGCACACAAGAACAGTACTCTAGTTAATGGTACATTAATCAACGAGGATTTCGATGTGAATGATGAAGTATGTGGTAATGATGGTAGAACGTACAAAAGTAGCCATCATCTCCAGTGCCAGAGTCTCCACAATAAATGTAGGTTAAGCCGACATTTTATTTGTCCATAACTGTTATTATCATTTAAACAAAGTGTGAAGAAGTTAAAAAATTTAGACTAATGTTGCCACACGTGACTATTAAATTTTATGTTCACTCATTCTTCAAATGGAAAAATCCAGACAATTGGATAATTATTTTTTTTCATTTTTCCTCCTCAGATCTCTACACAAGACACTCAGGACCATGTGCAGGTCCAGAGGACAATCCCTGTGGTACTCTTTCCCATTCAATCTCATGGTTTCCTGTCTGCGGAACCAATAGAATCACTTACATCAGTCCAGACGCTCTTTTCTGTGCTAAAAAACGTGCACCAGAAAGAAGTGAGTAAACTCATGCCATTAATCATCAGAAGGACAAAGAAGAGAATAGAATCTCTAAGTTCAATTGGAAAAGTTGGAATCAGTGGTAAATCGTGAATATCCCTCATTGGATTAAAAAAAAGAGGGGGAAAAAAATGGTAAACAATCACTCGTGATATATAATCAACATGTTTGGCATAGAAAAATAGCCTTGGGTTGATTCTATTCTGCTCTCAATTCTTGGCTCATTAACCCGTAACTTTCTCGATGCATCTGGGTAAAAGTAGGTTGCAGTAGGAAAAAAAAAAAAACGTCCATTGTAGGTATGATGAATTATAGAAATTCACTGGTTTGGCTTTAATCATTCTATCCTGGAATTGATGTTTGAATAATGACAGTTTATTTCATATTTCAGAGTAATTACTGGAATCAGTGATGTTCATATTTTATTCGCATTTTTTTTTAAACTGATAAAATTTGTGGCAATTTTAATTGTAAATCGAGGGAATATATTTTAGTATTCCAGTGGTTAATGGGACTTTTCACCTCCTTTCACGTTATTATCAAAAGTTTCTCATTTAGAATGGGAAATTTATTATCTTGAATCAATGGTTAAATGAGGAAAATGAGATAAGCTTATTTGGGTTTATTTATTTCATTGAATTCAGAGGAAAGTGAGAGTTGAAGAAGAATTTGTCAGAATTAATTTACCATTGATTAATTAAATTAATGATCTATTTTTCAGAAATCTCGTTTTTTTACGATGGTGTCTGCTGAATGACCGAGAACGTGAAAAAAATACTTACATTTTATTGTCTCGTTTTTTTTGTGTGATTTCCGCATTAATAAAATTGTTTTTTAAAAAAAAAAGGAAAAAAATCATTATCATAATTTCTTACATCCTCAATTGTCAAACGAAAATATTCACCATGTGAACTAATAAAATAAGGAAACAATTGTTTATTCATACAGGAGTCTTTCCTCATGGCCATGAGATTTACCATGCAGTAACTTGGATAATTCATCTTTCACTATTTCCGTCAATGGATTGTCATGAAGACACTATTATTCACAATGAGGTTCATGTCCTCAACTCAAGGACAATTGAAAGTCCAACGCATTCACATTTTTATTATTAGTATTATGATTATTGTTGGGGTTATTATTCTGTTTTGGAGATGAGCAAAGTGTTGGTGCACTTGATTAATTGGATGGGTTGAGTGATTATTCATGGAGTGAATAGAAAGGCCAATGGAATCGGGATTAATCAGGTAATTGCAGAGCTTTCAGGAATGTTAGCATCGATTGATTGCTAAAATTGAGAATATCTCGGGAATTAAAGGAGATAGAGAACATTTCATGAATACCTTTTTTGTAGAGAATTTTAAGAGCTACAAAAAAGGTTATTATGATTATTTTCGTATCTCTCTTCGTTTCCGAGATATTCTCAAGAAAGTAATTAAAAATTGAGGAACCTTGTTTTGGAAGAGTAAAAATAGAGAAAAAGGAATCAATTGGAAAGCCAGGGAAATTCAAACGAGAACGCAAGAAAACTCATTTCACTTCAATAGTCTCAAACATATTCTTTAATTCGTTGGTTCAATGTTCTCGAAAAAAAATCAGGTCGTCTGCATACTTAAAAATAATAAAATCATTTAACATCAAACTCGTGACAATTCAACGTCACGTGTTCATTATTTATAGATATAAATTAATTTCAATTAAGTTGTCAGTGCTGCTGTTTCCCTCTTTTTATTGAATAAAAATATATTTAAATCATCGCGTGATGCAAACACGTGAATTGAGTATCAACAAATGGTGATGAGACAATTGGACATATACTTGGACTCTGAATTTTTTTTTTTATCAATATAAATTGATACGAGGTAATTGACACTGGGATCAAGTATTTTCGTTTGTCCATTAAAAAATAGGATTTTTAAATATTCAATCAATTTGTGTGCATAAATAATTTCTCAATAATTATAAAAGAGATAATTAATTCTTTTAAATATAATTTTATTAATTGCCATTGTCGACACTTTCACTATCAGCTCAAGTTCAATTAATTTAATGTCACTTTTTTCTCTCTTCCTACAGAATGTGTAATTGTCTTGCGTGCAGCTCAACAATTTCTGAGTGTGAGGTCGTTCCGCGTGTCAAGTTCACTCGCATCAGTGCACAAATATCATTATACAAGCCTGTTAATTATTATTATTTTATTTTTTTTACGCCAATGCAAAGTAGAAATTTCCCTGTCACTATTGAGCATCGATCCCGTAATTAACTCTGTGAATAAATAATAATTTTACTGGTTTTTTTATTTACGTCACTCTTCCATTTTATTTTATTTTTTTAAATACTCTTCTATTTTTTGTTAATAAATTAACACGTTTTTATTTCTCAAACGTTTTTTCTTGCATTCTCGAAGAATGGGAAAACGAAAGAGGTCAAGATTAAATTAATTCCTTTTTTTAGAAAGAAAGAATTCAGGAATTCATTCTGATTGTCCTTAAGAATTGAATTAAAAAATTATTTAATTATTTAATTGAACATTGTTTCTTTGAAGCTCTTGAATTTTCACATTGAGTCATTCTGTTGATCTGGTCTCGTGCGAACGATTAAAGTCCAACTGTGTCCCAGTAATTGATACGATTTACTGGACTCTGCACGTGACTCAATATTTATTCACGTGAATTGATCTGTGATTTATCGATTTCTTTAATTCAAATGTTTTTGCAGAATTCGATTGAGTATTGTTGTTTTTAAGATTTCTGAAAAAACAATTAAATAGGAAATAGCTTTTTTTTAAAAAGCTTTTCGACCTTCTCATCACTTTCAATCTCGAGTCATAACGAATTGCCTGAATGCCCTGGGTTCTCAAGGAGCATGTCAAGGATTTTGCACTGCGGAATTTCGTTGCTCAAGGAAGATACATATAAGGTCAAAGTGCAATTACAATCCCGGATATTTATTGAGAGGATGACAAAAATAAAAAGAATCAATATTTCATTAAAAAATTTAGTAGAATTTTTGTCATCAGTTTTTTGTGAATAACTCGGAAAATAATGGAGATACGTCTTTTTTGCACTGAACATTTTTTGTAGCTTTTGAAATTCTGGATAAAAAAGGTGGAGAGCAAAAAGGGCGTATCTCTCTTTATTTCCGAGATATTTTAAAAATAAAATAGACACCTGTTTCAATTTTTCTGTATTTTTTTATTTTCTTAGGAATTATCAGTCGGAAAAGAAAATTTATTGACAAAATAAGATCATGCGCAGGAAATTGTTCATGCCAACAGAAACGTGTGTAAGTCACGCGAATTTTTTATTCTGTCGTGGGCGAATGATCCAATTTTACATTATTCTATTTCAAAACACAGTTTGAATACTAACGTTTTACTTGAAACACACGAGTGTGTGGCATAGTTTTATTGATCAAGTATTTTCAGGGCTTGAGAAGTTTTTATTGTACAAGTAGAGGCACTTGCAAGTGTTTGAAAATGCTCCCAAGGGTGAGTCTCAAGTTGGTAAATAGATTATTCTTTTTTATTCTTTGAAAATGATAAAGTGACGAGCCTCCAAACGGATATTTCTGATTCTTGAATCGTCGCCAATGTGAATATTCACTCGGAGAATGTAGAATTATTTTTAAGCATTATTGAGCCGTTAGAATGGTGGAAGGTTTCTTTTCAAGAACTTTACGAATGTCGATTGAATTAAAAATAATCATTTAATAAATAAACCAGTTAATTTTTTTAAGTTTTCGATTATCTCGGAAAATAAAAGAGATATCGAAATTTTTGTAGAGACCTTTTTTGTAGAGAAAAACAAGAGCTACAAAAAAGTTCTCTACAAAAATTTCGATATCTCCTTTAGTTTCCAAGATATCTTCAAAAAACTATTCAACTACTTCAAAAATAAAAAAATTCACTTTCCATCCAGACATTATTTCAGACCTTCTCTTTCCCCTTCATTGTCTAAAAAAAACTAGATTTTTCACTCAATAAATTTCCCCTGCGACTCAACAATAGCTCGAGAAAAAAATATTATTTCTTAATGTTATCCTATTCTATTGTGGTGAATATCGAAATAGGAAGAATAAAAAAAAACTTTATTTTCGCAGTGTTAACCAAACAGCACTTGGACAGTAGTTTAAATGGAATGTATAGAATTACTACTTTCCTATTGCCCACTACGAGATAACCCGGAATTTTAAGACGCAACATGTTTTTGTATCATGTGATTCACCTTTCTCCTCTGAATTATGTAATCCTCAACTTCTAGTTAAGGGAATGTACATCTGCCTATCACTTTTATGGTTACTTTACCCATGGATTTATGTATCTAGTGAATGCTTGATTCAGGAAGATAAATATTTGACATCATTGCAAATTAACGTAATAAAATGGGTGAATCGAAACAATTTATTGTACCGGGTATTATCAGTTTATTTTCATTACTTATTCTGCAACGAAAAGCATCAATTCCATTCCATCAACAGATTTTGTCGAATATCTCGGAATCTAAGCGAGATAGAGCAATTTTTGTAATAACCTTTTTTGAAGAGCAGATTTGGACCTACAAAAAAGGTTATCACAAAAATTTCGATATCTCCATTATTTTCAGAGATATTTAAAAAAATAGAATGACACAGTTTGGATACTTAATTTAATCGTTAAATAATTATCTCAATTTCCCATTAAAAATTGAAATTAGCAGAAATGCTGATTCGCCAGGACTCAATCAGTGCTAATGCACTCATCGTGCTCTTTGAATTCACGATAATTAATTTAATCCGAAGAATTAATTGAATTAACAGGAAAGCATGATTATGTGAATGATTCAGAATATTCAATCGAAGTGAAAGACTCTGTGAATCTGTGTTATGCAAAGTCTCCAATTAGGTAACCGATGATCAGCAAATTTTCAACTTCACGAGTGTATTATTATTGTGATTATTTTACTTATGATATTCGCTTATATTTGTTCGTATTTAGGGTAACACGAGCAGGAAATGAATGATTACTACTTTGAATTGAGTTGATGTGTTGGTGCCATCGTTGACTATCAGTAGTCAGGGCTCTTTTGTGGCAGCCAAGGCAATTTATTCTGCGATTTTTTTCATTCAAACTACTCATTGAAACATATGATATGAATATTGAATTACACGATTTGATTCAAAGTTTTGTCTATTCATTCTTTAATGTGCATTTGAAGTGGAGAATGATTTTATGGTATTAGAGTTAACCTCGAGCACATCATAACATGACTTTGAACTTTTTTTCGTTAATTTGTAATTGGTTTTTGGTATTTCATCTGAGGATTGGTCAATTTATGAATATCTCAAAAACCTTTAGGATTAGAGGAAAATGTGAAGAGACGTTTTTTGTAGAGAATTTAATTTCCTAAAAAAAAGGTCTCTTCATAAATCCTCGTAAATTCAATAATTTCAGAGATATCAATGAAATAGTTTAAGATTTTTTGTTTTTCTTTGATAAACAAAAATTTCATGAAAATATTCACTTGGATCCTCATCTGCATGACGAAGATGTGATGAAAATAGATATGAGAATTATCCTATCAAATGAAAAGATAAAGAGGCGATAAATTATCACTAATCATTTATCAAACATTCCACTTGCGCAAGTACCAGCTCCCAGATCATTAAGTAATTTTCTTATCAATACCAGATAGTTTACTATCATGTTTACACGAATTATCATGAGATGAACTTGATGATAATTGTCTTGTTTTTTAAAATGACTGACAATTCTTCTTCTTTGTTGAAGAGAACAAACGTAATGGAATTTCTTGGGAAAATCAATAGCCAATTGTGGAATTAATCGATAAAGATATGATTTTATAAATCCAAGTATATTAAAAAAAAAAAGAAAAAAAACCTAATTAATGTGATATGAAAGTACTCGATCCTACATATTGCGAAAAAATCAACGATTGAGAAGTGATTAGCATAAAAAAAAAGCATGAAGAAATCCTGATTATTAATAATTATGATAAATTCAATTTTTCACGAATCATTGAATTTAAAAAAGAGGATGAAAACTTCAATACACAGTATCACGTGATCTAAATGCAGATGAAAGTAACAACGTTCTTTCCTGTCACGTGTCTTCAATTCAAATATTTTTATGATTATACCATTTTGTCAGAGTGAAAGTTAAATGAAATTAAGAAAACTGTTTCAACAAAAATTCATTGTTTATTAATTTTTTTTTTTAATCAATTTTTAATGGAGCACTGCAGCTGCGCTTTCATTACTAAAAAAAAATCTTTAACTCGTATTATCTCGGTGATGTACGGAATTGTTCGGTATCACCGTGACCCAGACCGACCCACATTCTGTTCTACTTCCAAAGCAATTCACAATGTGCTTCCGTGCTTTTGGTAATTTTTCTTAAATTCTTATGATTACGATTAATTAACAGTGATTTTTTTGAGTAATTCAATCATTTTTACATCATGATAATAATCACAATTCAAATGATTTAATGTTGTCATAAATTAATCTCGACTGAAATCATTTAATTTTCCAATAAATTCTCAATTTTTTTTTTCCCTAATAACTCTATTATAATTTTAAATTATGAATCTAATAAACATAAATTCATTCTCAATTCCATCATTTTCACCTCAAATAATAATAAAAATAATAATAGAAACAATGGTAAAATTTGCGTGTTTTCGTTTATGCAATGTAAGGATAATTAAATTGTGAATAATAAATTTACTCAACAAATTGAATTATTCATTTGAAGTAAAAAGTGAATTAACGTTGAATATTCGGAATTTTTTTTTTTTTGGAAGAAAATTAAATATTATGAAATTTGAAATTACGTCAATTATGTATTTTCAATGGTAAAATACATTATTTTATTTTTTATTATTTAATAAATTTAAATGAGAATATTTGTGTTATAGGGTGGAAATTATTTAGTGAATTGTTTTCAGTGTAAAATATTAAGTAAAACGTAACGGGAAGAGATCTCTACGTTTCGTTAGCAAAAGTAGTGGAGGGCTTTCTACATATAGAAGGAGCGTGCGCGTCCAAAAGCATTTCAGTCTCTTCTCAACCACGCGACAATTCAAGCCTTCCAGTCAGTGATTTTTATTATTATTATTTTTTAAGTTTTATTGAAGAATTTATCTCTTTAGTCAAGTCGAGAAAACGTGATAGTGTGAATAAATTTAACGATTATCTCGTTGATAATTCTGTGGGAAATTCATTGATTTATTGATTTCGGTGAGTGAGTCAAGTGTAATAAAAAAAAAATTAATTATAAAGCATTAAAGCATTAGTTAATAATTGAGATTAATTCCCGACATTTATTGGATAATAAATCGATTTCTTTTTATCGGTAAATTAATTGATGGAATTTTTTTTTTTTTTCAAACTCTTATGAAATTCATTTCCTACAATCTTAACACAAATCAGATGTAATTCTCAGTAGTGTAATTACATGAAATTGTTAGGCACTTGAGATTACATTTGTCATTGAAAATAAAAAGAAAAGAATTTATTTTTCTTTATTTTTATAAAGAAATATTTTGAATAAATTTGAAAAATTTCATTTACGTGTTTATTTAATGCTAAGAGAGAGAGAAAGGAAGAGAGAAAGCTCGAGTCACTGATCATTAAAAATATTGCAGTCTCAATTCATCTAAAAATGTCAATGTGATAATGAATTTTAATTTCAGATTGATTCGGTCAAGCCGAAATTAACATACGTAATGGAGCAGGGGAATATATCTATTGTTACTTCCAACAGCATGACAGAAAATTCAAATGGAAAAACAAAAACAACGATTAGTCTGCCAACTGCTGCGAGACTGAGTACTGCTGCAAAAATCAGGGCTCCTTGTGAGTAAAATTGTTTTTTTTCCAATTTTCCGACTCTATCACTTTTTTTTTAATCTTAAAAAAAAGGAGATAAAACCTGCAAGATCTTCAGATCTCGAGATATTCCATAAAAATAGCGATATCCACAGATAAAAATTAGAGAATTATGTGCAATGGAAATTTTCCCAATAAAATCATTTCTGAATAATGCAAAATAGAAAGTTTAAAAAGCCTGACCGAATTTTCTAATAAAAACCAATGAAATCCGAATTTATTTGCTTCGTTCTTGGAATAACAATTGAATTAAAAGCGAGTAAATTCATAAGCAGGGTCAATGACCTCTCTCCAAGATAAACCAGTAGTTTCTTATCATTTCACCGTAATTTTTAGGAAAGTTTCGTTGATCAATTCATTTCACGCCTTTTTCCAAACGAATTAGTAACAATGAGCAGTGCTAATACGTTCATAACTACTGCACACATCGATTTTATTCGAGAAGATTATAATATCTCAAGGTCTTATGGTTCTTCTTCTATTGAAGGTATTGATGAAACTGCATTTGGTGAAAACCGCTCTCCCCTCTCAAATGTTTCGGTATTGATCCGTTGGATGCTGGGCCAACGGCAGATTCCATTCAACACAAGAACGAAAAAATAAAGAATTTCCGACTTTTCATTGTTTCAACAATATGCCCCAATTGCATTGTTTCATATTCAAATTGAATTGTTCATTTTCGCTCGTTACTTCACCAGAATGATTTCCCCATTTTTATGAAAATTTCAGGGGTTCCATTGTGTTATTTCGTTGGTAAAAAAATTGGTTATAGCAATAATTCTATTGTTTCGAGTGCAAATGAGTCTCGAAGCATTAGAGAATGTTTGTCGCTTTTTTTTTTTAAGTGTCTGCGGGTTAATGACTGTTGGAAATAATTTTTTAAGAATTTTTCATCATTAATGAGTTAATAATTGTTGATTCTGCAGATGTTACGAAGTTTAGTAATTAGTCGGTGTTTAATTTTGTGTCGCATTAATGTTTGAGCGGATGTCAATATTGAGAATTGATAATTATGAACAGATGCTCGAATTTTTTTAAACAATTGAACTTGAGATAATGCCGGAAGAATTGTCGAATGGAAATTTTTTTAGAGTTTAAAAAAATTGATAATAAAATGCGGGTAAACAGGAAATTCATAGAAGTAAATAAAGAATACGAGGGAATTAATGTTTTATGATAGAATAAATGGGAATGGGATTTTTCGAATATTTCCAGGTACAGAAAATATACTAGGGAAACATGAGAGAGATAAAACTATTGAATGCACAGGTATTTGTGAGTGTGTTATGGTAATAAACTCGGCGGATATTCACACACGCAAATTGTGCTGAAATACAGAAATAATTGTGATGACGAAGTGGGGAGAAGTAAACGGGCAATAACCAGCCCGTGAACTTGACCCACTGTCACACTTGTAACCTTCTACAAGTCGTCGTTATGGGTTAAACATCATTCGGGCCATTTCTCAGTGAAATTAAATGAAAAGTAACACGGAAGTGTTTTTTTTTTTTTTTCGAGTTTTAAGTTAAGGTGATTTTTAATGTCCAATTTCTTTGAATTCCGGTGACTCAATCAATTTTTTTTTTTTCATGCCAACCCGTTACTCGAACCCGTTTTTACAGAGTTTCATTAATTTTATGCAATTGAAAAGTTTCTGAGGAAAATACAGGAAATTATACGGAGAAAATTAGAGATTAAGGGAGATTTTCCAATGTCCTGGATTATTACGAGAATGAAATTTATTACGATGAGTTAAAAGAAAATGGAATTCTTGGTAATTCGTTTTGTAATATCAGAGTTGATGATAAATTTAAGTGCAATTCAATCTGTACTTGGAGTAATAAATAATTACGAGAAATAAAGAGAATGAAATGGAAAATTATGCGGTTAATCGTGACGCATTGAGATGATCGAATAAATGCGAAAAAAAAATAAATTCAACTGATTTTATTTCATTTTATAAAATTACACAATAGAAATACGGAAAAAGGATTTTACGTGAATTATCATAATTTACTGTAAATTCAATTTTATAATGAAGAAATCGTTTTTGCTGACGGAGAAAGTATCGATTGTCGGTATCTAATTCTCTTATCGACTGAATATCTCATCATCCGATGATAAGCAAAATTTTATCCGAATAAATTCATGAAAAATTGCTATTTAATTGCAGTGTAATTATGATTTTCTCATAATTTAAATTGGAAATTTGTGCTATAAACGTGTGATTGCGTATTTATCATGAAACTTTCTACGGAATTTTAATAAATAGAAAATTCATCGTCAACACTGATAATATCACGAGTTCCATACACTTCTATTTAGGCTAATCATCTTCAATAAAATTGAAATTAAAAACAAACTTCTCACACAAACTCTTTTTTTTTCTTTGCTTTCGCGATCTCTCTAATGAGTTCTTGAAACTTTCATCGTAATTACTGGTAGAGACACCCGCACGAGATTATTACATTTCTCATTAAAACGAGATAATGATCATGAAATGAGTAGGCAAGGTGGACATGTACTTTGGGAAAATAAGAGACTAGTGAGAGCAAGAAATTTTGTAAAATAATTTCATTACTTTCAATGTTTTTTTTTAATGGAAATCAGGTTCATTAATTTCCTGCTAAATTAGACCATGATTTGTCTTTATTTTTACAGTGAAAATAAAGCAATTAAATGTTGAAGAATCTCAGTAAAAAATAAATTAAACATTTTCATTATTACATAATATTATTTGAAAGTTCTAACAAGACAGAAGTTCTTTAAATTTACTGAACTGCAATACTGATAATTGGGGCAGTGAACCATTAGGTATATAATTGCTTTAGCGACGATTCCACTCACCGGAAACGTAAAATTCGGAAGTAAAAAGCACTCAACTACATTTCCTCATTAGCTTCTCCATTTTCGAAAGAAAATAAAGGAAATTAAAGTTTTACAGTAACTCGAGATTTGAAAATAATGTTTACGTTTTTTTATGTTTTTTTTTTTTTTTTGTTTTTCCTGAGTGCATGATTATTTGTGGGTAATTAATGGAATAATTTGATTGCATTTATTTTAATTTGCGGATAGTGGATACCATTGGGGCATGTTGCATTAATGCTTTTATGCTAATCATACTTTGACCCTCCGGGTGTTACAATTCTGTGTAATCTGATTCTCTTGTAATGGTAGAAACTGTAATGCCGATGTAGGTCATTTAGTTTTTCGGCTTTCAGCATTGAATTTAGGGGCCGATGACCTCACGTTCCCATTGAACCCCTCGATTTTTTTGTCACAAGGGGGTAAAATGGACACATGCTCACTTTGAAATTGTATATTACGAGAAATCAAGAGAAATATTGGAGAGATATATTTTTTCTGATGATTCCATTGAAAAGCTGAGGAAATTTCAGATGGAAATCATGTGCCAAAATATTTTTTTACAATTTTTTGAAAATTCGATTTTTTTCACCCAAATCTGAAGGGGTTTACCTTACCAAAATTTGAAAAATCAGTTTTTTTAAAAATATCTCTGGTTCTATTTGTCGTAGCGCATTGGGGTTGCGCTTAAATTAAAGGTCTTGCCATTCCCCACATTTTCGTAAAACTCCCATCGATTTTTATCGAAAATTCAAAAAGTTATGGGCCAAAAACTGATTTTCATAAAATGGCTTGTAACTAAACCCCTTCAAATCTGGGTGAAAAAAATCGATTTTTTTGAAAATTAAAAAAAATCAATTTTGACACTTTATTCCTATGTAAAATCGCCTCAGCTTTTCAATGGAATCATCAGAAAATCGCTATCTCCAACCGTTCAATCAGAATGCCCATTCTACCCCGATTTCCCCTATTAAATGTGATTTTTCCCGACACAAAAATTTCCCATCAACAATTCCCTGAATTTAAAATATCCTCGCATTTAATTTCACTGAATTAAGAGTCGAGTAAACTCGTGAAAAATCCACAAACCCCGGATTGGCCGGATTCAATCCAATAATTGCGATAAAAAGTATCTGATTCTAGTGAAGTCAGGCGCAAAGTTTGAATGAAACTTGGCCATTCAATTTACGTAAACTTCTCGAATTTAAATACACTCATCCATATAAATTTCAAAAGTTACTCACCGATTTTCCTGCTTTTTTTTTTACTCTCCAGGGTTGAAGGACCTCCTGCAGGAAGAGGGCTCACCGTGGGATACTGTGAAATGTGGATTAGCTGAGTTTATTGGCACAGCACTCCTTGTATTCCTGGGATGCATGGGTTGCGTCGGAAGTTTGGGCAGTCAGCCGTCGCCTCTGCAAACAGCATTTGTATTTGGTTTCACTGTCATGCTTATTATTCAAGTGAGTTTATTCTCATGGATTTAAATATTTCAGATAGACCATAGCCATGAAATTCAATAAAACAATAATTTATAAATATATTTACATTGCAGAGTATCGGTCACATCAGTGGTGCCCACATAAATCCAGCAATAACCATTGGCTCAGTCGTCCTTGGAAAGAAATCTCTCACAGCAGCTTCCGTATATATATTCACACAGTGTCTTGGTGCAATTGTGGGTTACGGTCTGTTGAAGGTGAGTCACTGAAACAAGAATAAATAAATTAATTACCAACACTTGAGAAAGAATTGCAATACAATATAATATATTCATGGAAGATAAAATGTAGAGTATAAATCAGTGAAATCGCTGTTAAATGTTTAGAGGGCAATAATTTTTTGGAAGAAAGCCCCAGACAACAATAGATGATAATAAATGATATATGCTAATATTCACGTATCTGTTCTGGTTATTCTCCACAGGTAATAACACCTCAGGCACTTCTCCATGGCACAGATGGACCCTCGACATTAGACAGCTTTTGTATCACTGATATACACAAGGATATTTCAATAATTCAAGGACTACTGGGGGAGATAATTGCAACAGCTATTCTAATGTTCATGACCTGTGCGATTTGGGATGCTCGCAATGACAGAAACACTGATTCAATTTCTATTAGATTTGGACTTGCTGTTGCTGCACTGAGCTTGACTGTAGCACCATACACAGCATGCAGTATGAACCCAGCTAGATCACTTGGACCAGCGATTTGGAACAACAGCTGGAGCCACCATTGGATTTATTGGTTTGGACCAATTGGTGGATCTCTTATTGCTTCTGTACTTTATCGCTCTGTTTTTTCTGTTCACAATGGTACTGAGGATTCGGTGAAATCAGTCGAGGCGCAGAAAGCTGAGGTAAATGGATTTTTTTTAAAGGAAATTTGAATTCTTGGGGATTATTAATTGATAATGATTTATTATGAATTTTTTTGACAGATTTGATTGGCTACATTCTGGAGTAGGGTACGCTAAATCCTCGTAGTGAAGGAGAATAATTCTGGAATAGTTTCACTTCACGTGAAATCCAAAGAGATGGAATTGTGAGATTAATGAGGGAGAAAGTAACGGAGAAACAAAGAAAAGTAACTCAGGAGAATTAAGATTCTTTTCTCAATCAAGAATTCGATGAGATACCTTTGGAAATTGATTGGGGATTTTTTTTCTATTTGTTTTGAAAGTTAAAAATTCATTACGATTGATGAAGTCTCAATTCTCAAAGGCCTTCTATTGTTTTTTCCGATGAATAGGAGCACGAAGTGATATGAAATTAGAATTAATTTAAAGTAAATTATTGAAGGGAAAAATAAAGAGTTTGGTTAAAATTTAAAGTTAGTGACAATTGAATAAGGATTATTTTTTGCAAATGAGTATTTTTAAAATAATTACTATGTAAATTATTTGAAATGGTGGAAAAAAGAGAAATTAATAAATTCTCATTTTTTGAAAAGAAAAATAACAAATTTGGGAATAATTGAAAGTAAAGACAATTAGATAAGGATTATTTTTTGCAAATGAATATTTTTAAAATAATTACTATGTAAATTATTTAAAATGAGAGAAAAAGAAAAATTAATCAATTCTTATCTTTCGAAAAACTCAAAATGTAATTAGTTCCAGTGTGCATTTAAGGGAATTTAGCTCTAACTGACTTTAGACAAAGATTACAATTGGGGGATGAATTGAAGTTTTAATTGTTCTCTGAAAACTATACATTCATGTTCGAGCGCTGTTGTACAGGCGAAAATTATTATTCTGTATTTGCTACCATTGAAACTTTAAATTATTATACAAAATAATTATTATATAAATACATATCGTTTTTAGTGATATAAATTTAAATAATGTCGTTTCCATTGTGCTTCGACTGTTATTTTTACAAAATTGTATTTATAGAAATATTATATAATTATTTTTTCATGAATTTCAAAGAGATGTAATTATTCATTCATGTTCAAATATATTTAATACGAATTTTTAATAAAAAATTTTGTTGACTCATGAATTATTAATTGTGCACATTAATCCTTTTATCTTGGAAAAACAATTTTCATAATATAAAACATGAAAATCCAAAGATACCCATTTTACCCCTTATCTCCTTTTAATATAACTATTTATTTAATTTAAATTCATGCAGAAAATTCAGCTCACACTTTCCGTATTAATTAAACTCAAATAAAACTCTAAATTCCACTGATTTATAAATGAAAACTTCATTTCGCACGAAGAAAATCCATAATTTATCATAATCTCTAATTACAAATTCACCCACAGAATTATGTAGATCAATTGACTGGAATTATCAATAATTCCACACGTCACATTGACCAACAGAATTGAATCATCTCCAAAATACTGTCACAGCAATCAGAATTAGAAAATCACAATAGTTCCAAATCTTTGAATAATTCATGGATTTGTAAATTATTTATTCACTCCAATTACAACGATAACTACTTAACGACATTTACTTAATCCAACATCTCTCACTATTTAATTATCCAATCAGTAATAATTCTACATTCGTTATCCCCCCAGATTACCTCAAACTGACAGTTAAATCGTTAAAATTTCAGATTTAATTAATTCTCCATATAAACTCATTAAAAAGCAGTAACTACCCCTTTTATTTATCAGACAGAATAATTAATTGATCACCTAAATCCTTGAATTTCCCATTTAAAGACAATAAGTCAATAAAAATCTAAAAATCCTGAAATAATCAACATAATCTGAATTTCGATTGATCAATTAGAGAAGTCAAGAGTTACGGATAACGAGTCACTCATTAGCATCAGTCTTTTCGAGTAAATCAAAGTGGAGGGGATAGAGCTTTGGTGTTAAACGTAAAATCCAACGAACTGTGCGTGTTACAATGATAAAACTGACAACGCTCGGTGGTACTACTGGTTTGGGTTTAAGTGACATACGACGTGTACAGAGGCCTCCCAAGAGTATCTCTCTAGCTGGCACCTCGAGGATTTACTCCGGTGGTCAGGATAGTTTAGTGGCTTCCGAATTATTGACATTTCCGGGGCTAAATCGATAGGACAAATCCGTCAGCAATGCCTAATTCTGAAGCGAGGACGAGTAAGTGATATTAATAGAAGAATTTTCCATTAATTTACAATTAATTCATTTAAATCTGTGGATCGTTGATGAATTCATGAAGATTCTATTTGAGAATTCATGAATTTTTTATGGAAATTATTCGATTAATTTCGTTCACTGATTATGGTTTTTACAGTATTTTTTTAATTTTTTTATTGACCTTTGCGTTTTCATGTTGCCGAGTGTCCGTGATGAAGTAGCGTTTACAGAATGTTGTTTTTTATTCTGTCCTCTTTGCGAGAGAATGCATAAAAATTGCTGGTATGCAATTTTATGTTATTTTTTGTCTCTCATCCGCTCACTTCAATAAATCGAAGGGCACCCGAGGCATTTGCTTGGAACACAGAACGTGTCAAAGTATATCGATCCTCGAATAAACATTCTTTTTTTTTTCCTATTTTCGTTTATTCATGATAAAAAATGTAAAATACATTATCTGTGACTCAGGAGAAATTTCACAAATAGATATCTACAAAAATGGAAAAATCAATAGTTGAATTGGACGATTCTCCTCTTGCATTTCACATGAATATGGCATTTTTTTTTTAATCATATAAGAAGAGAGATAAAATGATAAAGGAATAAACAATGAACGCAATCGAATAGAGCCATAGGTCTCATGGAAATTTCTTTTACTGAGGGGAGGGTTATCACTGGATATTCATTCCTACTGATTGCAGTATTGACTATCTGCCATACCATACTGTGTTATTATAAATTCCAATACGTGATAGGATTTTCTATCAACTTGATAATTAATGAAAATAGGATGAAACGAAATTGCTACAGAATCTCTGAATGAATGATCATAAATTATTGAAATAAGAGAAACACATGTGCTGCTGATAGTAAATATGAAAATAAAAGAGACTGAAAAAGTAGAATAAATGTATTTACAGATTTCAAACAATCTGAATATACTCAGGTTCATAAATAATCGTTTTTCAGCAATCTCACAAATTCAGTAGCTCTAACATAAACTTTGATGATAATACAAAAATCCTCTAGTCAATTTTTTTTTCTCAATTCAAATGAATTTTAATTCCCTAAAATATTCTCATATTGAATTTTCTCTTTGATGTTTTTATAATAAAGTTCTCCATGGGTGTCACGATGCAAAACTGCATTTGCCAAAACGAAAGGTGACTGAAAAAAAATAACAAAAATAAGAGGATACACAAAAGCTTTTTTATGCCTGACCTCTTTGATTATGCATTCGATGGCTTTTAACTTCCCCTTGGCATCGATTCCCTCGTTCGACGAGACCTCTCGACCTCTCTGAATATTTTTCATTCGCCTCAATTTACTGAAAAATTTTCCTCTCTCATTTCATTGAGGAGTGAATGAAAAACAAAAGACAGAGAATATGTCAATTAAATAAATTATTTATCAAAATGAAATCAAGTGCAAGAATTTTGTGCTCTAAATTCCATTGAATTATTTAGCTTCTCTGATTCTGTTGATATTGATGTGAGTGATACATTGGTAATGAATTATTATAGCCTTGGATTAATGCTTGGAGGTAGTTTGTTGGTCCACGTTTGAATCATTAGCCAATTTGTACCTCTGATGATTCAAGTGGGTGGCCTTGCCTCTGTATACATGCCTTCTGCTAATGGGAAGATTGCACTGGCATTTGGTACATCTTCTTGCATGAGTACTTCTAATGATCGTTTAATCTTCTAACTCACTAACTGTAAGAAAATTGCTTTCATGCTACGCATCGATTAGAGGCAAGTTTTCCCTTTATCAAATTTAATTCACAATTATCTATTTCTTCATTGCCTCAATTTCAACAATTTCATGGAATCATTGTGATAGTGCTAATTCAACATTTACAGAGATGATAATATTGATTGTAAAATCAATCTCAATTTAACAAAATATGTCATTCGGTGGAGATATTGATGATTTATCAGAGACTCGATGAACTCATTTGGACATTTATTACTCAGTTGAATTCTTGAAAACTCGATAATTCACTCGGATTTTTTTATTCTGGTTTATGAATTCATTATGATTATCAGTTCGTTGCTACTGGAATTCGTAAACACTTGTGGACACAGGTGTTATGATAAAAAATGGGCTTAATTGCTCGTGAATTTCGACTTAAATTTTCTATGATAAAACACATTCCTAAGACATCTAATTCTCTTCATGAAAATACCCTCGTTCACTCTTATGAACGGAAAAGTTTTCCCTCACTCCAAAAATAAACGCAAATTGTCCATACGTCGATAAACTGAGATTTCAAGAATACTCAGAATGAGTCAAGTTTCGTCTCAAGGCTTAATCTTAAATATTAACTATGTAAAGTGCCAACAAGAATAGAATAACTATCATCTAACCTATCTACTTATTCTTCCATCTTTTTTTCGCTCCTTGCAGTACTTATTATCACAGAAATGAAGTGAATTATTCATGAATCTCAGAATAATTATTTAACAAAATTATCCCCTTCAAAATTACGGAAAAAAAATGAGAGAATTCATTCCTAGTTTACACTCGTTTTCTTTGAAAAATAAAATTAGCACAATGTTCTATTTACAAGTGACCTGTTAATCACTCTACGAATCATTCCACTCGCATCCAATACAACATGCAGAACACATTACAAGCAACACGTGCTGTTGGCAAATCACGTGTAGACATTGCACGGAATTTCAAATGTCCTGGGAAAGTCCATGCACCGTTAAATTGATTACAAATGTTTGATGTTAAATATCAATGAAATTGTTTATTTTCACGTGATACGATATAGCATTGATAGAGAGATAAAATGAAGAAAAATTATAATGAGAATGAAAATGGGCTATTCACTTGATAACATTGGCGAAGACAAATACGTTTTTCGTTGAAATACACGTAATTCTGGTGGAAGCTTGCACGAAAATTTATGAGATAATTTGTGACAGTATGATACTACTCCAAGTCTAAAATGTAGTTCAATGTGTTGAATAAAATTCATTCATGGTGGAGAGAAGAAAAAAAAAATACGTAAATTCAACATTATGAAATACATGAAGACGTGAAGTACAATAAATCATGAAATAAATACCAGAAATTTATGACTAGAACTCTGGAATATTAACGCCTACATTTTCATGATCATTTGTACCTATCCTTTGTACTCTACATTCATAAGATGAGACAAGCTACTTCACCATGTGCGAGAAAAAAGGCGAAATATGAAATTGAAAATTCAGTAAAATGTGTGTCATATTGATTTATTGTTGAGTAAAAGGGTTCTCCAAAAAGGTGGAGGTAAAAAAGGTTTCACGAATGGATGCACATGTCGATAGTGCACAATGTCGAGACCAATGTTGTCACAAAATACATTTTCCACGTTTGTTCTTGAAAAAAAAAAATGAACGAACGAACGAACGGAAAGGAACGTTTGAAATATGGATTATTCTTTTCCTTTTTTCTTTCTATTTTCACAGAGTTGCAGAGAATGATGTATGGAGATAGTGAAATCCGAGGGACATTTCTCAGTGCAATGGGTGAAATGGCTGGTACAGCAGTTCTTGTTTTACTTGGCTGTGGTGGATGTCTTGGAAGTCCGTTTCATCTCCAAATCACCCTGAATTTTGGTCTTGCTGTTATGATTGTGATTCAGGTGAATTTATAAATGAATTTATGAATGACGAAAATTATAATGAAAACGGATGATTGACGGAAATTTCCATTGCTCAGAAATTATAGAATTTCAATGAAATAATGTTTGAAATGCTCAACGTTTATTCTGGGAATAAGTTGAAATTTAATTGGGAATTACTTCAGCCTTCAATGGAACATCAGTAAAATATGACTTAAAGCAATTCCATTGCCTAAAGGAAACCCTATTATCCAATTACAACTATTAAATTATGTATCAGTGACATTTAATGTCTCAAAAATGATAGGCATTTATGTCCCTCAGAATCCAAATTTCCTGAATTATTGAAGAGCATCTTCACAATGCGGATAATATCGAAGAAGATGAATTATGCAAATTTCATTTATTCAATCGAACTCAAATGAATGGACAATTTCCATTTTCTATTCTCAGATATTCGGTCACATAAGTCACGCCCATGTCAATCCAGCAGTTACAGCTGGTGCTGTGGTACTTGGAAAAAAATCATTGGGTGAAGCTGCTATTTACATTGTTGCACAAATTCTTGGTGCAATAATTGGATATGGACTATTAAAAGTAAGAACACTTGCACTCTTGCTTCTTAATAATTATATAAGTATCAATGCTGAATGCAGTTCATTTTAAAAATTTTCATAGATTAATTATTTCTCTGATAACCCCCTGTCCACTACGTAATTTAAGGTCAAGTGCTCTGCACGATTCTGCCAATCTACAGTAATTACCTAATCTCATTTCGCAAGTGGATTGATACATCTTTGAAGCAATAAATTTCCTGAATGATAAACATTTATGACTTTCTTATCAATAGTTTCTATATTTGCGTATTTATAAGAAAAAAAATATGTGATTCCAGTTGGGTATACCAACGAGCACTCTGAGCTCTGGACCAGAAGGAAATACAGGGGATTTTTGTGTAACAAAATTGGGTGAAGATGTTCATTCTATGCAAGGCGTTTTTATCGAGTCACTTGCCACAATGATACTGATGCTAGTAGCTTGTGGAGTTTGGGACAGGAGAAATGAGAATAACACAGATTCAACTGCATTGAGATTCGGAATGGCTGTTACTTGTTTAGCTACTGTTTTTGGTCCATACACTGGTTGCAGCATGAATCCTGCAAGATCTTTTGCACCAGCGATATGGAATAATAACTGGACTAGTCAATGGGTTTATTGGCTTGGACCAATTGGTGGCTCTGTTGGTGGTGCATTCTTTTATAAAATGGTATTTGGATTGAAAGATGAGAAGAAATTGGATACACCAGAGACTGTTGTTCTTAATCATGTGGATGAGGAAAAACCCGAGGTATAAAATGAAAAATATAAGAAAATAATATTATTTTGGCTTTTGCAAAATTTACATGGTAACGAAAACTTTTTCATTTATTTAAATTGATATTTACAGACTTATGAAATACTTTCATCTATTTTGTATTGTTACAGAAGAATTTTCATTCTGTTAAATTGCCAATGAGAATTAATATAATTCTAGAGACATGAAAGAAGATGATGAAAGTATTTTCTCCGGTTTACTTTGCAATTTAAGCTTATTGTAGGTGTGGGTAAAGTACAGAGAGTCTACGAACAAACAAAATGAATTTTCTTTGTACGGAATTAATTCATAAAGCTTTCTATTCTGTGCTACTACAACTATGGGCAAAAACGTCTGTGATAAATCGCAAATTCTTGTACATAGGAAATTCAAACGAAACTAGTTTTATATACGAAGAGGAAAGAAAAAGGAAGAGAAAAAAATATATAAGAAGACTGGTATATATGCGTTACGCGGGCAGGGGTATTCTGGGATTTAATGTCGCTGGCTTATCCAACGATATAAATCTTGAAGTAGAGAAGAAGCAGAAGGACTGGTGGGTCATATAACCTCAACGTATAACGATATCCTAACTCCTGCCTACATTGCGTTTTGGTATCATTTTATACAGTAATTCGTATCTCGTGACGAGAGAGACTTTCATGAAAATTGAGCCTGAAAAATGGATCATAAAAAATACATCAACATAACTGGAACATCAAATAAAAGACACTCTCCCATTTTTATGGATATCCTTATATATTTTTTTCTCTCTAGCAATCATTTTTATCAAAGTGACTCGTGTTCATTCAATGAAAAATTGCTCAATGCTTGACTCTCATTAATTAGACAACTGTTTGTTCCTCTTGGATTTTAATTCTGCAGTTATTAAGAGATGGTGGAAATTCATGAGAAATCAAAGCCCTATGTACCTAAAACACGACTAATATTTGAATTCTCCTGAACTCTGAGGAAATATTCTTCAAATCCCAAACATTCAGCATCAAATATTCCTTTGAGCTTTGAGGATTTGCCTCTATAATTCTGTGGCCCGAAAAACAAATCCACATTTTTTTTTTTCTCATTCCCAGAGTCAATAAATCCACAGTGCACGAATAAACCTCATGTGAGTAACTATTTACTAAAGTAAATTTTCATAATATTTTTTTTTCAGAATGTTTGAATTAGTGGAGAAAGGAGAGGACGAAAAAAAATGGAAGAAGCTCACAAAATTCAGTTGGTTTTTAAGCTTGTCAAGGAATTCAATGTGCCATCACAGAAAATCTAGATGTAGGCATGTGTACGACACAGATATATCCTAAATTCTCTTCGTATCATTCTGGCTTGGAGGATGTTACCCCAGAGATAGTCGTACAAACGCCAGAGAGGGAGAAATTTCTACATAAACCGCCCGGAGAGTTTACCAAACTGTGTGTGCTTCACTCGACTTTCATATTTTACTATATATATAAACGTTTGGGTGTGTCATAACACCGGTTGAGTGGCTCTCGTGGTCTCTCACTGTCATCCTCCAAATGAAAAGATGAAAATGTTATAACGTTAGGAGGGAGTTAGAGTTGTCCTTTATGCTTTACAGTGTAAAATGAAAAATGAATTCTTTCTATTCTTTGAATTGAAAACAATGGACATTAGTAACTCCATTGTGTCACTAATGCTGGATATTTTCATCATTTTTTTCGCATTCAGTAAATAACGGAGGGGGAAAAAAAATGTAGAGAATCCATTTTTCATTTTGACAATTAATTAGATAGAGGATGCATTTTATTACTCTTTTGTGTGAATTTTAATACTCATTTGACAATTAAATAATGCCAATTTTACCCGATGTAAATAAAATATCTGCTTTTTTTTTTTAAATGGATAAAACAGTGGTTATTGATTATTTCAATAATGCTATTTTTTTTTTCTCCATGACAAGACTTTATACACTTCTCCAGTCGAGTTAGTGCCTTATCGATCGCTCGATGCACATCTGTAGCGCATCAAAATAGCGTTATATTCATCGAGGCATTTGCAAACCACTCACCGAAAGCATTACTGACGATGGGGTATAGGTAGTAGAATCTATCGTTTCCCTTGTAACTTCCCCCCCATGTTTCATTTGAAACCTCTATTTCGCTTGTCCTCTTTCACCTGACTGCCAAACTATTCTCTCACTCACTGCAAAATGCATTAACTACAATGTATCCGCAATCTCTGCCGTAATTTCCGATTGAGTCTCTCAATGGTTAGTCTTTCGTGATGACATGAACCTAATGCTCACAGCTTGAATTTGAGTGATAGTCATCTGATAAAAGATTCATTTGTGCTTCCATGTGTACACTGAGTTATCAAGATAATTCTGTTTTGTTGAAGTATTATTGGACATCTACTTTTCTCTACATTAGCTCCGAGGTTTTCAAAGGAATTAGATATTCAGGACGCTCGGATTATTATGATGGAACTAATTTCACTGAATTTTAACGCTGCTTTTAGTGAATTAGAGGGGAAAATGTTGAAGATGAAGCGAGATTATTTTTGATTAATTAATATTTTAACACGAGAAAGAGAGAATCACTCAATGGAATCCATGAATTCTCGAAAAATGAGAAATGAATTTTCACTCGTCGTCAGTCTTTTGTCATGACACGATGGTTATCATGTTGAAGCAATCAAGATAACTTCTATGAATAATTTAATGAAAAGTTTTAATGAATATCCACCAGTGGAATAATTTAATGAAAATTTCTAATGAAAATAGTTTCAATTGTATATTTTTCTCGTAATAAAGAGAACTCATTCGTTCCACGATTCTCAAGATAATTAAATGGAATAATGAAGCTGTTAATTAGTGCTTCTTTGTGCTTTTAAATTGATGATTGCTGAAGAATGAGAATATCAATAGATTTGCTCTTTGATTGGTGAACCATGAAGAATATTATATCACAGTTGAAAAATCATGTATTCACAAGTTTTTTTTTCATCGAGAAAAGAAAGAAAAAGAAATATATTTTTACTTATTGTGGGAAAGGTCTACTTTCTCGTGTCACAATGTTTCTTTACCAAAAAATGCAATGTATTTCGCATGGATTTACTGAAGCAGCGATGGTTGCATTTGCAAGCCACATCTGTCACTGCTGGTAAAAGGTATTGGAAATGAACAGACTGTGTATGCCCGTGTGGTTCAGTGTATTTAAATAAAAATTCGGAATCGAGAAAATTTATGCAAATTACATTATTAAATTTATTAAATAAATTATGTGAATTTTAATTCGTATTCTCGTCTCTTCTCGTCAAAATTTTCTGATTCCATGAAATCATCATCAATATTAATCATTGAGGTATTAAAGTTACTCATAAATCTTAAGCGATAATGATGAGATAGGTCAATTGAATAATTCAAGATTGGAGATCTTTCAATTAAATACCGCTAATGGAAGCATATTACCTCCCGAATTGAGCTCAAAAATCCAGAGTTTCAATTTTGTAATATTACTGTCATCCATTTTCCTCTCATCAAACTTCGGAGGATTTTAAAATAGAGAATCAGGGGAACATTTCCTTATGAATAATTCACGGGGGATTATTGTTAACTCAGTCGCTCATCTTTCCTCGAATTATTATGAATAGAATAATCCCTAATTATATATTTTTAATGAGCGAGTTCTTTTTCTGGAGTGGAAGCCCTTGTTGAGAGAAAATTCAAAAATTCACCTAATAATGTAAGTATCTCTCCATTTTTTTCGAATGATATTATGGTGTATGAAAAAATTAGAATTTATTAAATTTTTGAAGAGTATGTTCTATCCAATAGAACTCTCGAATAGAAGGAAAAATGAGGAATGAGAGGAAATGAGAAGAAGAGTGTCGCAAGTCGATATCCGGGAGAACCACGAAAATCATTAAAATCGCCGACTACACAGCCGGAAGCATTGGTGGAAGCGGATACGGATGAAAGAAGAGGAAAAAAAATAGAGGAAAAAGAGAACGAAAGACGTAAGTGACTGCAAAAATAGAGGGAAAGGATCGGAGGAGGCGCAGACACAGAGGACAGCTGAAAATTCTCTCTCTCTCTTCTCACCACGGTGAATTGGCAAAACGTGGACTGAGAGGGATAGTCACGTTTCCGCCTCGAGAAAAGTAATATTTCCGTATGATTTATATGCCGGACGGTGAGTCTCTCGTTAATAATTCAATTTTCAATCTGTTCTTAATGCTCGACTCGGCTTTTTCCACCCTCAAATGTCCTACTTCGCTCTCTACACTTCTTCACTTATTTCTTCTCTTCTATATTTGGTTTTCCCTTTTTTCCCCCCCATTCTATCCCTTTTCTCTGTTCCGATACTGCTGCTGATGTTTTTCTAAGATGTTTCCTACGATTCAAAAGAGACGAATAAAAAAAGAAGGAGAAAAAAATAAAATTCTCCCTATTTCCTTCTGTCGAACAATTCCATTTTCTCAATTGAAACTTTACTCTCTTATTTATGGAAAATATGTCAGGATTTGTTTTATATAAAACTTGAAAAGTAAATCTTGGTTGGTGGTAAAAAAAAAAAAAAAATGGACGTGTGAATTGTGGAAAAAAATAGATTTAGTGAAGTGCTTTAAAGCGGATAGAGTTCACTCGAATTTTACAAGTTTCTCAGGATTCAGTTATTTTATTTTTCAGTTTTGAAAAATAGAAAGTTTTAGAAAGTGGAGAATTCAAAACGACTCTATTCCATAGCTGGGGAAATATCAGCTGGAAAACACACCCTTACGACCCATTTATTCCTCAAACTTTTTGAGATAAAACCGAGAAATGTTTGTGATAAAAAGAAAAAAAGGAAAAACTAAATTATCTCAAACTTGTGGAAATTTTGATGATATTATAATTTTCATGAGTTATTTTATCGAATTATCGAGAGATCATGGAAATTCTACGAAAATAATTGAAACGTGAATAAATCCTAATTACATCAATTACCAGAATAATCTTGAAACGATAATGATGGTAAGTGTCACATGTTAAGTTGGCAGGATACAATTGGCAGTTATGATTAATTGAAACTGGCTGTGCTTTGTTACGAGGGCATTGGGGATTACATCGAATTAATTTGACGTAGAAATTTCAACATTATGTCGTACGTTGATACGTGAGTTAAAATTATCCGAGTAGAGAGAAATGAATTTGTAAATCACCATATTCAGTTGATAACTAAAATAGATTTAGTATAATAATAATAAATCGTGTTATTTACTTCGTAATTAGTTCAATTGATGGAATTTCATTATAGTCAATGAACAATTTGATTAATAATTTTGTTGCTTTCGAAGTTCATTTGAATTATTGATGAAATGAATTATCGAGTAAATTCATATTCAATTGAGTATTACGACGTTCTTCCGATAATTCACTAAATATTAATTCATGTTCTGGATTCGGTTAATTAACAAATTATAATCGAGTCTATCTTTTGAAATTGTTTGAAATAAATAACGTGCTAAATCAGTTGACGATCGATTCGTCGATAACGAGGAGCGCACGAAATTAGTTCTGTCGCTTGGCGCTGGAGTCGAGTCAGCTGTATTCATTTGAAAAAAAAAATCCCGCTAAAACTCATTTGGCATTCACTCACCTGTTTCCGCTCTGCTACTGCAGCACTCGTCGGAGAGACTGTTGTGTACACACCGAAGGTTCAAAGAACTCCGATGGAGGCTTTGACGTTGAATTATCTGAAACATAAAAAAAGAAATCAATTCCCTTATTAAATTTTCATATTTACTGTTTTTTAAATGGGAAATTATTTAATCTTACATTTTCCAATTTAAATATTAATTGGAAATGTTCTCCTAATTTCTTATTGCGTGAATTCGTGGAATTTAGAAGTGTTAATTCAGCTACGCACCTGTTAATCGCTCCCGTCCTCACCCGACGCCGTCTCCCTTCTCAATGTGCAGAAAACAAAACACTCACGCCACTAAGACCCACCGTTCCCCCTCCCCCAATAACTAAGTTGTCTTTGACTACCGTATTAACACTTCGCACTGATTTCCCCTTCCCCGACTTCCCCCGCTCGCTCCTGACATTCGATTTTTCTCCATCTCCTGTCTCAAGTTTCTTCGAATATTTCATTTCACTTTTTTAAGTTTTAATGATTCAATTTTTTATTTTTCTCAAATATTTATTTCGATTTATTGAAATTAATTGTGAATATTAAACGTTAAAGAAATAATTTAATTTATAAAATTACCGATGGATGAATAATTAATAGTTTTAATTGACTTTTAACGATCGTTGTTTAAATATTCAATGTTCACCTTCCGGAGGAAAGCAAAAGACTAACGCAATTGAAGAGCGGAGCTCCCCCCAATAAATTCTCGGAAACTCTGCCACTGTCTACACTGCCCCCCTCTCTCCTCTCATTTATCGGAATTCCATAACAAAGTCCTCAGGTATTTATATTTTTCTTTAGTTTAAATATTCTTTTAATACGAAAAATTTGATAAGTTTCAAATGCCTGAATTTTAAAAGAGTTATTCAATTTAATACTCCGTTCTTCAAATCATCGACCTTCTCCTTCGAAAACAAATAAAATACTAAGGAAATTGAGGTACGGCGCTCCCCCCAATAAATTCTCGGAAAAACAAAACAGTTCGTCAACTCGTCTCCCCTCAGTCTGCCACTGCATACGCTTCCCCTCTCCCCCTCGATGTATCGGAATTCTCGGTAAAAATACTCGGGTTTTGCTATTTCCCTTCAGTCTGAATATTATCTCCAATGAGTTTGCAGTGAATATTATTTTAATACGAATAATTCAATAAGTTTTAAGAGATTTATTCAATTCAATACTCCGTTCTAGTGAGCACTCACTCCTTCTTTAAATCCTCAACCTTCACCGAAAAAAAAAAACAAAACACTGGCGAAAGTAAGGTGCAGCGCTCCCCCCAATAAATTCTCGGAAAAACAAAACAGTTCGGCAGCTCGTCTCCCCTCAGTCTGCCACTGTATACGTTGCCCCCTCTCTCCCTATGTATCGGAGCTTCATAATAAAATATCCGGGTTTTTCTTTAGTCTGATTTTGATCTCCGATGAGTGAGCAGTGAATATTTTTTAAATACGAACAAATTTAATAAGTTTTAAATGCGTAAGTTTTAAAAGATTTATTCAATTTAATAAATCGTTCTTTAAGTCTTCGACCTTCACCTTCAAAAAAACAAAACACTAACGAAATTAGAGTGCGGCGCTCCCCTCAGTAAATTCTCGGAAAACCATACGCTTCCCCCTCTCCCCCGATGTATCGAAGTTCCATGCTAAAATATCCGGGGTTTCCTTCAGTCTCAATTTGATCTCCGATGAGTGAACAGTGAATATTTTTTCAATACGAACAATTTAATAAGTAATTTAAATAATTAATTGTTAAACGATTTATTCAATTCAATACTTCGTTATAGTGAAGACTCACTCGTTCTCTGAATCTTCGACCTTCACCTTCAAAAAAACAAAACACTAACGCAATTAGGGTGCGGCGCTTCCCCCACTAAATTCTCGGAAAAATAGAACAGTTCGTCTCCAGACAGTCTATCATACACAGACGCTCCACTCGCTCTCAATTCCTCAGTATTCCTCAAAGAAATTCCGTTTTCTTTTGTCTCTTCTCTTATTATCCAAATATTATCTCCAATTATTCCCCCCAGAAGACACTTCAATCAACATCCCCAAAATTCCACTCAAATTATTCAATTCCCCATAATCAAATATTAACAAATTAACTACACACCCACTCGTCCTTACCTTCAGCAAACACCCGCTCCCCTTCAATTTCTCCTCTTTATCCATAAAAAAAAAAAGAAGCAAACACAGCTGACGACACTTTCCGCGGTAGAAATATCACAAAAAATCCTGTGTTATCCACTCGTCTTCCTCTCCCATATCCTCATCATACTGCGCGCATATACTCGTCCTCTCCCTTCCCTTGACGCTTGCCCTCCCTTCTCTCCCTCTCCCCGCTCCATGGAAAAATCCTCTCACTCGCTTGGGTATCCAAGCGTTAATCGCGGGGTTTCATAGTGTAACGCAGTACGAAACGACAGTTCCACCGTGGATGGCGGATGTTGTGCCGGCTCTCCCAGACGCCGCGTGTATCATAACCTTCAGAATTCATTGTCCCATGACACAACGTGACAGTGACTGTCATAATTGTTTTTAAGAGTAAATATTATTAATTCGTGTGTACTAAAACGTTTAGTTTAATTCAATAATTAAAAGTTTAAAACAGTGAAAAGTGATATTGAAGTAAAAGTGATATTTCAAGGATATTTAGAGTAGATGTGCTTGTACATGCGCGTCATCGTTTTCACCGGCGACGCTAGGCCGCTCGTCTGTTATTGACAGCGGGTGGAACTACCGTTCAGGACCAACGGCCTTTTATCCCGTGTTATCGTAAAAATAACGAATTTGAGGTTAGGTACCTCGGGCTCTTTTTTTCTCAGAAGAGAGAAGGAGGGGGTTGAACTGCGCTGATCCTTCGTGATCCCTCGTGCGCCTGGCATACAGACCTTGAAGCCTCTTTGCGCCAGTATTGTGATTTTGTGCAGTGTTTTTTTTTTTATTGCTGTTTTGACTGAACTCGAGTGCGTTTTGTTCCGTGCACGTGTGATTTGTGGCTGCCAAGGGGGAAAAAACAGGAGCAGACGTTCATAAATCGTAAGTACCTTTGAAATATTTGTGTGACTGGGATTTTCGATTTTTTGGTTTAATCGAGCGTTATTTATTATCGATAATTTATTTGTTGTGTATATAATAAAGAGAGGCAAAGGAGTGACCTTGAGCACTCTTGAGAATTGAAGGAAATTTTCGATTCAGAACCGGTATTAGAGAATAATCATGGGTTAATTAATTCCAGCGATATTCGAGAGATGAAATTTGATCTTGAAACTTTAGCTCTGAGAACTTTTTGGTACTAATTGAGTTTATTTGAATATTGAGTATTTGAATGCATCATATTTATGATCAATTACTTGTTTTCGTCTGAACAAATTTTCTGGGAATCCGGGTGACATGAAAAATTGTTATTCCATGCTCGTCGCATTTTATGACACGGAAACAAATGGATAGGGCAAACAAAACGATTTAATTGCGAGTTGTTTGGTACTATTGAGAGGGAGATGGAGAATGCAGAAATTACAATGGGAGAATTGTAGAGCCACGAGAGTGAGAGAGACAAACAGACGAAGTTCATCATCATGCTAGGGTGGAACGATACATATAGTAACGAAGTCAATCATCTTGCAGTGTTTGATCTGCTTCGAACGGAACTTCGTTTGAGTTGATGAACTTTTGAAGGGAATGAGTTTCGATTCGGTGATATTGCGTGGGCTCTTGGGGGATATAAATACACTAATGGAATTTATTTACTTCAATTGCATTGAACCAATTACCTTTTCTTCGGCGATAATCTTGTTGGAAATTTTTCTTCTCTCTACTTTTATCGATTCTCCAATAATCTTTGATGAGAGTAAATTTAATCAGCTTTGTCAATTAATCGAATGGAAAAATAAAGATGGAAAATTTATTTATATTGAAAATTATTTGAAAATTGAAGGAAGATAAAATTCTTGCTGAATTTCGCTCACATCTGTATCAATATTTTTTGCCTAAACCCGAATTTCCGGTCTCTCGCACGACTTTTGGAAATCGTTAAAATGCCAAGTTGGATTCAACGGTGAAATTTATGAACAGGCGATTTTCTTGAGGGGGAGCAAATATATATAGATTGAAAAAGTCCTGTGGTTCGTGGCTCCAGTGTTCTGTACGAGACTGCACGATTTTCCAAACTGTCTTTTCGCTTCAACCTCGTGTGCCCTTTAACTCAACACTCTCACTAACTCATAACACAGGCACATGGAATCGCCTGAATGAATTGCAGTAATTTAACGTGAAACATTGCAACGAGAAGGCTCATGATAATTTTCATTAATTTATGATGCACTTCATGAACCCATTTAACTATAAATTTTGTAAAACCAAGGCTCTTAGGTATTTTTTTTATTCTTCATGAAGAAATGAAACCACACGAATTTAACCTCATCCAGGCAAATTTAATGATTATGGTTTATGAAAATTTAGACGAGTGATGATGAGAATAAAAGTGCTGAAAAAGGGAAAAAATTGTTAAACGGATATGATGAGATGAGGAGAGGAGACAGTAACCATCTTCTCTGGGATTTACTCATGAGTCTCATGCTGCGTCAAGAAATACTTAAAGTGTCGTATATATGCGAATTATCTTTCCTAATTTACTCCGCCGGAAGTGGTTTTAACTTGGACGTTTTAACATTCTGAATTACATTCTTTGTCTCAGTCTCTCATCATTCCTCTTCTGTTTTTTGAGAGAGAAAGGAGGAAAACATTCGGCGTGTAGGCACTTTTTTTTTTAACTCAAATTTTTAAACAAAGATAGAGAAGATGAGGGATTCATCAGGTAGAACTGAGTTCACCAGAGTTCTAACGAACCTCATTTGAATTTCAATTTGAGGATTTGTTTTGAATTTTCTTAGTTTTCATTAGAGAAATTAATTAGGCAGCCAATTTAGTTATGTAAAGGGTCAATGATACTTGAATTTTTTATGAGAGAACATTTTCTCTCGTTCGCATTAATTAAGTTGCAAAGTAAATAATTTGTTTTTATTGTAAATTAGATTTTTTTTTTTTTTTTCGGAATTCTAAATGTAAGTGCATGGAATTTGAAATTATTGTTGAGAATTTTCAAGACTGAAAATTACTGAAAACTCACTCAGCATTGAGTTTCCCCCATGTCGTTCTCCATCTCTTCTTGTACACGGGCCAAAATATCAGATGTATCGTACAACCGTGTGGATGAATATTCAAGAGGTAATTCAAGTTTCTTCTCCTAATTTTCAACGGGACCTATTTAAACTTATTCCAATTTTGTTCACTCACTTCACACAAAACTAAACTATCCTTCCCACGAGGAATTAAACTCCTAAATACACATATATATGTATATATGTTATAATTATAGTTCCATGTATGCGAAAATTCCGCCGAATTTCTGAATTTTCGTGGGAACTTATGCTTTAAAAAAAAGTAAATAACAATATTCATCTTTGCTTAATCAGAACTTGTGAATAATCATCGAAAGTTGCATTTTCTCCATATTTTATTTCCCACCAAAAGCTTCAGAAGAAGTCGTACATACTTAGAATTAATTATTACAGAAGTAAAATCCACTGTGAATTATAAAGCAAAGACTAACCAAAACTCCTCGTCTTTGTGTGCGCCAGTAGAAATTGGTCCTGAGTTTGTCTTAAAGGCAAAATAAGAAGAGGCAGATGTAGAAGAGTCTCAAGCATTTTGTGCATCTCTTGCCTCAATCATATTTTAATCCGTCCTTGAGATTTAATCTCGCATAACTCTCTCCGTGAGTCGTTTGGATCTCGTCCCGACAAAGGAAATTTACAAAGGAAAGCACCTCAAGCGCCATGTGCCTTCGTTTAAACTATACATATGTATATATATATATATATTGCCAGTTTTGGTATTCTCCCGTGGTTAGTTACTCGATGGAATTTCACTCATCCAACCGGTAAGATACCAAGTTGTTGCGCCTCTCTTACACTACACACATACTCCAGCCTCTCTTTCTCTCGCTTTTGCCCCTTTCCCTCCACCTCTTTCTCATTTCTCTCTCTTTCTCTCTCGGTTCTTTTTACTTTCATCTCATTTGGCCCGAGGGCTGTGTATCTTGAAACATCAATTTTGCTTTTTTCCCGTTTCTTGTGGCAATGGCGAACGGGGGGGAGAGGGGAAAAGGCCAGGAGGAATGGGATAAAACGTTTGAAGATTTAAGAAAGCCTTTAAAGTGGTCTTTAAAAAAATTTAATCACTTGCTGGAACAAATCTTGATAGAATGTACCAGTGCATGAACAACAAAATACTTGAGGGGGTTAACAAGAAATCATTTTCGGTGCAGGAAATTTCTTAAACGTTTATTCTGAATTTACGGGGGAAGTTTTAGATTTAAGATTTGGGGGGATTATTTTTTTCGGAACGTTTGGAGATAAGGGCGATTGAAATTTTTGTGGGGTGAAAAAAAGAGGGTAATGTTAATGCTCTGTTTGTTTTAATACGTAAAAAAGGAGCAACTTCAGTTTAATATGGAATATTCATACGTCGATGAGTGCATATAGTACCGTAGGGCAAATGAGAGCAAGTGCAGAGGGTGAACGCGATACTGGAATAAATGCATGCTAGGTAGATGGAAGTTAACAAGTTATTAACCAGTCATCCAATTAGTGTAATTAGACTGGGTTACGTGTACATCAACGGCACTGCCTCTTTTTTTTTTTTTTTTTGTTTCCTATACATTGTGTATGAAATGATAAAGTTCTTTAGCAAGCGCTTGACTATCAAAAATTCAAGAAAATAATTCTACTCGAATATTTACAATTGCTGGAGTAAAAATAACAGTGGAGCAAAGTTTTTCTCTTTGTTGAATAATTTTAACTAATTAGTTTTTCATAATTTCTTCATTTATTTATTTATTTTCGCTTGAAAAGTTTCGAATTTTTTTGTTGTTGTATTAAAGTAGAGCATTATTTGTGATACATTAATTCAACGAAAACATAATTAGACATTGAGGAAAACAAGCTTTAATTCCGTCAACACAGAGTGAATGCAGAGTGACGTTTAACGCTGACGATGTGCATGAAGAGACATGCACACGACAGCTGGTTTTTCGTAAATTTCTCGGAAGAAATGTTTTTGGCATGGCACACAGGCATACGTGACCACATTTTCACCTCGAGGGAATAAACTATGTACTGCGTGCCACGAGCCACTCAATTTGTAAACACTCTGGTTCATCATAACAATTAAAGTACTAGTGAATTACGTTCTGCTGGTTTTTTTTTTAATTTCGTGAAAACGTGACGTGTTTAGTGGAGATAACGTTTATTGGACCTTAATCATGATTCATTGAAGATTTTATATTAAAAAAAAGCCCTCAGCTCTTTCCCCATCATCTTACCGTCATTTATGCTCATCTGATTCGCACGTTTATTGTCATAAGAATACGAGAACAAAGGGAAGTGCCATTGTGAGATAACGAAAAAAAAAAAAAAATCTTGAGATGAGAGTGTAATTGGCAATTTACCGAACGTTTTCTTCAAAGTTTTCACTTTGCTCTTTGATTCAACGTGGAAAAATAAAGGAAAAAAAAGGGGGAGAAGAAGAAGAGGGTAAAAAAAAGGAGGCATTTCTGAGTAAAGAGAAAGGTTGAGTGTGAGGAGTGACACAAAGGGATGGGAATGGGTGATAATAACGAGAAAGGTTGTCTCCACGTTGCCAAGTTACACACTGACGTTGAATAAAATTGCCCATAGTCCCTGGCAGTTTTTATTTTTACCGTAGACTCATAAAAGAGTAGAGAAAAGAACAGGAAAAACAAATAGAAAAAAAAAAGAAGGTGAGAGAGAGAGAGAGAGAGAGAGAAGTGGGGATAGTGGAGGTGAACCGTGAAAAGACCGCAGTGATAGCATGGAGCACACACAAAAGTCTTGCCAAAAAAAATTCCTATCATGATTAGACATGAATACTGCCTCATTAGACATTCCGCTGGTGGTGTTTACGGGCAAACGAGCACAGAAATACCCGTAGGGACGTCGAGCATCTGTTCACGAAAAAGTAGTCCTTTTCCCCCATTCACCTCTTTCTTTCTCTCTCTCTCTCTCTCTGCCTCTCTCTTTCTCACGTTCTTTTCTCAGGCTCTGTCGGTTGACTCATTGACGTAAACATTGGTTGGAGATTGCAAACGCCCTTGGCGAGGCAGGTTGAATTCTCCTCTTTGCCAGTCCATGGATATTCTCAGTTGGAAAAATAAGAAAAAATCATAATAATGCGTCAGTTCTGTTTTGGCATTTTTCAGTGTTTTTAGCGTGATTAAATTGATGGGTTTATTTGAAAAGTTTCGTTGGATTAAACTTTTGACGTTTGAATTATACACGTTTTTTTTTTTTTTTTAAACAGAGTAATGGTAATTAGGGGGTTTTGATTGCTACGTTATTATGCAGTTTTTTGGATGAATTGGATTGACAGATTTATACGTTTTTCCTTCTTTTTTTTTTATTATTATTCTTCTGCTCATTAGAATTCAGGCAATTGATGCACTGACATTGAGTTAACTCTCTCGTATTTCAGTTTATTTTCACATTAAGATATTCTCTCTTACTGCTTGAGGTGAATATATTATCAGGCAGATGGTACATCTGGGTGGTTAAAGTTTTCGGCTTGTATTATAGATACCAATGTGCAATTAGTATGTGAGCTAACAAAACCACTCGAAAACGACATACCGCACTTGTGCGGTGGTCCTCCGTGTATCTCGAATGGCTCTTTTTTTTTTATTCTCCTCATCTCCCTCTGTCTCCATTCTCAGTTTCTTCGGTTGAATCGAGGGGGGGAAGAAAGAAAAACATTTCACTCATTCTACCTCAATCTCTACTCTTCGTTGACAGAGAAGTTCGATTAGTGGGCTTCGTGGCAACATCTACAATTTCATGATATTCGAAAAGTTGGTTTATTTGTCGTCTCTATCTCTCTCTTTTCTTTACTCAAACGGTTTTTTCTCTCTTTTATCGGCAGACGAGCGAAATAAAATTTCTTACCCGTGGAAAGAAAAATCGCTGTCCTGGAGTTTTATTGCTGGGTCACATTGAAAAACTTTGAAATCGGTTTTTCACTCGGGCATGAGAGGGACAGAGGCTTGAGAGAATGAGGAAGAGAAGAATGGCGAGTGCAAACGAAAGTGCGAGAGAAAAGAGAGAGCGACCCCCAACGTGAATTCTCTTGAATTTCCGGGGGTTTGGAATGAACTTTTGAAAAATATCCCATAAACTTTCTTCACATCCTTTTTTTTTTTCTGTTATTTTCATGAATATCCTGTGATTACGAGACTCTTCATTCATTTTCATATATTTTAATTATTAAATTTCCAATTCTGTCCTTAATCGTCGTGAGTAATTAATAATTATAAGAGAGATTTTCGATTGAATAAATAATGGGGTACTCTCTGCCTTAATAATTCCAACGACTAAATAAGCAACATCAATTTGTGTAATTTCCCCATTTCCCCTTTTGTCCATGAATACATGAATTTGCCCTCCCCCCCAAAATACCACCCTCAGCCATGAATAAAAGAGTAATAATACCCTGGGACAATCGGCCTAATTTTTTTTTCTCCCCAGAACAAAAGGAAAAAGACATAGCAATAATACTGTATTACATTGTACGGATAATATCGAATTGACATTCGAAGACAAGCCGATAAGATGCATGGCTGGAGGATAAAAAGAAGTGGAGGTAATAAAGATAGGGGGAATTTCTGGACCAGTTCAGATGCAAACTGTTTTATCAGATACAAAAGGACATTTTATAGATAAAAGCGATAGAACAGGAGAGTGAGGTGAACAAAGAAGGCAAATGGGAGAGAGGGGCTGGGATATCATAGTATAGATATTGCCTAGCAACGAAACCTGATAGCTAACGACTAATCGATAAATGTATGTATGTTAACCCCCTCTGAGTAACACCGCTATGTCGATGCTTGTGCACGCTTCCTCTAGTCTAAAATAAAAAGACCTCCTTTTTTTCACCACCTTCGTGCACCCTCTCCTCAACAAACCACTTGACACTCGTCTGTGTGTATGTGTGTGGGCAAAAAAAAATGAGGAAGAGAATTATGTGTGTGTACATAATATACGTGTATTCAGAACGCATGTGTTTTCATTAATTCATGTGCATATATCGCAATGCCGTTTACATGCCAGCGCCCTCCTCTCTCTCCCCCCCCGGTCGTTTCTCCATCTGCAGTCGGATGAATACATGAATATTTCAACTGGACGGGCAAAGACAAGCGCCCTTGTTATTTGCTTCACGCGTGAATTAAACTTGGAAAATGGTTTTAACAATTGGTTTGTTACTGTTTCGTTGGCTCACACGATTTAATGAAGGATTGTATGTACGTTATAATGATGCAATTATGGGGAGAATCAGACAGATGAGATTTTTGCGCTTTCAGGATTTATATTTATTTGGAGGATTCTGTTTATTTCGGTGGGATTCTGTCTCGGTGGAAAAAAAAAATTAAAGTCCCTTGAACTCAGTCGAGCGGTCATTGTCGTGTCGTTATCATTCGGTCCGGTATGACGAGAGGAGGCGGAGGGAGAGAGCCAGTGCACCTTGGATTTTCTTGAGAAAACGGCACGAGAAGAAAGACAATGACCCTCTGGAATAGAGGGGGTACCTTACTCTGACTGTCAAGGTACCATGGCGGCACCGTTTATGGTTTTCCACATATATATGTAACGAGTGTCTGTTGGCAGTGGTAACTCACAAGGATAGGTTACCATTCGTGTAATGTTTCGAGTTCTCTCTCGGTTCTTTTCATTTCTTATTTCTCAATGTTTTTTTCGTTTTACGTGATTATTCCGAGTCGTTGGGGCTTGTGATATCAAATAAAGAATGCGTCATGCTCTTGGACACAGAATAAATAGAATTACGGTGATTTTCTTTGGTGCTTTTTGTTTTATACTAAATTTCAGGGAAGAGATAGCGCAAAAAATTGGACAAATTTTCATGGGTTTCCATTGTTTTTTAATAAACCGATAATCTCTGGTATTATTTTGCACACGAGAATGAAATTGTAACCAATGATTTCTCTTCAATTGCCCCGAAGCTAAATGTACTCTCAATTTTTCATGGTATTTTAAAAACTATTATTGAGAAATTTGTCTCATGTTACGAAATGGAATATCACGTTACGTTGACTCTCAAACGCTTTATTATTCCCCTCTCTTCTACACTATTTTTCACCACGTTTACATTCATATACCAGTGTTATATGCATTTCGACTTGGATATTTATATTTTCATTTTTTCATTTTTATTCAACTCCTTTTTCTGCCTGACGCAAATCGATGCTCCCTGTGTTTTTTTGCGGGTGCGGCTCTGGGGTATGTTCGACAGTAAAAGCTAGTCGTGTGTCTGGCAGAACCATCCGGTTTTTCCAATGAAAAATCTACTCGCCTGTATTATTCGTGGTTTTGAATTTTGTTTTTTTTCTCAATATCCATGGAATTATCGATATTTTCAATTCGTATTCTTTTGTTTTTTTGCACATTTTATGTCACTTATTATTTCACATGTGGAAAAGATTCTCTCAGTTTCAATAGATATTTGACATAATAATGGATTAATTTTTTTGCTTGAAACAATATTGGGCATAAATATGAATTAATTCAAATTTTTCGTATTTAATTAAATCGTTGGATATGCTTGAATTTTCGAGTGAAAATTAGCTGGTGTGCGTAACTTTCATTGAAAGGATTAAATGCGAATAACATTTCACTGAGTTTTCATTGTTTGATTTAATTCAATTTTATTCCACTCAGTTTGAACAATCTCTGCAATAAAAATTCTCCCGTTTTTTACTCTGCTTCCTTCAACACTGTTTCGATTTCTCGTGGATTCATGGTGACGTGGAGAAAATTAGAGCCTCCAACGTTTGCAAATTGCCGAGGGATCTTTTGATGCATTAGCGGAGGAAAAAAAATCAAAGAAAAAAGGGAGGGGAGGAGATAACGTAGCCATGTTTTAGCCACAGTACCAAGTTTAATTAGTGCCTTGAGAAACTCAAACTGGACGCAAGGGGATACAAACACTAAGTAAAACCCAGTGGAATTTGTGTTTATGGATGGGTTGAAAGGGGTAGAGGGAAAACGGAGAGACCAGGGTGAAAATCAGAAGCTTTGCCTGGCACGCTAAGGTGTTTTATCTCCGTGATACTATGGGGTTCCTCGTGTCGGGGCCAAATCTACACCAGACAGGAAGTCTCGCGTGTTTTACACAATTCTAGTGCATTATGATATACCAAAGAATTTTTCGGATTTATGTGGATTCTATTGGGATTATTTTTGAGAATGAAAAAATGAATGATTACATTTCCTCTTTATTCCTAATGGAATTGACATTTAATGTTTTACATCATTAAATTTCCTTGAAATTATTGGAAATATTGGAGATAGGATATTTTCAATGATTCCTGCCACATGATTTCGATGATAAATTCCCTCAGAAAAATCCTATCCCCAATTTTTTTTTAAACAATTAATTTCATATCAAGATATTGAAAATCCACTCGGTACACACTAGAGCCCAAGTGTGCACTGCCACTAGCACGCTCCAGGTAATTAATATAATATATAACGTGAGCGTTATGTTCTGTCTCTGTTACTCAGTCGGTTCAGTGTTAAACTAACGTATTATGGAGAATAATAGACGTCGGCAGTGGAAGACTATACGGTAACGTGAGTCTCTCGACAAGGGGCTGAGGTAGAAGAGGATTACCCCGTTTATAACCGAGAGAGAGAAAGAGAGAGAGAGAGAGAGAGAGAGAGAGAGAGAGAGATAGATAGATTGTCCTATAGGCATAGTAGATGCAAACAAAAAGCTTTTCATGGATTTACCCTTGGGGCCATGTACTTACCCTCGTTTGTCGTTGGCACGAGTGGTATTCGTTCGGCTTGTACTCTCAACTACCCTCATTCTCCCACCCCAAATCCCCCCTCTTGCTGCTATTGCACTTCACCTTTTATACAACTTCAATTTTCAATATGCACCAGGCCAAAACGTTTCGATGATTCAATCTCGTGATAGTCTATCGGGACTGATTGCACTGCAAACAATCGATAACAGAACTATCTCATGTTATTTAGTTTTGTGAATATTTGAATGAGGTTTTGTACCCAATTGGAATGAGAATTTAATTCCGAACAGTCGTTCAATCATTTTCGAATGGATTGAGTATAAAGGAGATAGAGAATTTGGGGATGTTTTTTTTTTTCGAGAGAGAGAGAGAGAGAATCCTGACGATTCGGAGGCTTTGGAGATTTCAATAACAATTTAGATGAAAAATTTGGTAAAATGGAGATTTAGATGGAATTTTAGGGAAATAGAAAACATTTATTATCAATTGATTTTTATTGAATTCTATTACAGATAAAAATGGAAAGTCAGAGCCTTTTTATTCGTGATTTTTGGTACATTGAAAATCTTTTACCTCATTCCTTTCAGTATTACATAATTCTCCAGTGGGAATTTCTCGGTTCTCTCCATACAACAAATAAATCCAATGAAATCCATCAATTTTCGTAACTGTCAGAAGCTAATGTATTCTCACTTAAATCCTCCGCAAGATGAAGGATACGTGAAGATGCAAATGAACCACTTGTCCCATTATTCTGACAAGAGCTTAGATCTCAACTGTCCAAGGTGATCAACTCTAAAATTCTTGTTTGTCCAAGCAAGGACGAAAGAGTGCCAAAGTAGATGGACGCATTATTTCGTGACACAAATGACACAGATAAAGTCAAATCTCCGCATCTAATTCGTCCCCCTGAGACTGCACTTTACCTCTCTTCTTCTTCACGTTATTCCCCACTCTCATTCGTCTTGAAATAAGTTTAATTCCCACCAGTTTCACTCACCTCTTTCCCCCCAGTAAATTTTCCAACGTCTCAACGTATATCATTCGTCGTCATTCGCTTGGAAAAGACTGACGAGTACAAAATCGCAACGGTTCGTAGATTCATCATGAAGTGCAATACTTACTCTCGCATTTCGTCTCTGTCACATCAAAGTAGTTGTACACAAGTTTTCCAGCGTCTTATCGTTTTAACGACGTTTATTACACTCTTCACTGAACTGAGAACAAATTAAATGATATTGGAAAGTTCACCTGCCCTTTTTTCTTTTTTTCCTCACAGACGAGAGAAAATGAAAGAGCAGTTTTATTTATTCGAATACGATGAAAATTAATGTAGTTTCAAAGTTTACTAATAATTTGCAAAATTATAATTTCGTTGGAAAATTGAACTATTCAGACTTGATGAGGCAATCAGAAGCATTGCAACAAACAAAATTCAACTGATTTTCAAACTAAAATGATAGTTATCAAAGCCAAGAAACTAATAATAAAGTCTCACTGAGTTACACTTCAATTTCCCTGGAAACAACCAAACTGATATTAGACATATCACATATATACACACATATTATATTCACAGTTGAAAATAATTCACATACATATATGTATACAAATTTAGTGGAGAAGTACAGGAACTAACATTGAGAGAAGGCGAAGGAGAACTCGTTTGGTTAGGCCCTGAGGCATTTGGTTATTCTCCAGAGTTTGGATATAGTTATGCACATCACGGGCAAATGTCGATTTCGTACTTGATATGCGTCTGTGATGGAGAAATCTCTGACGCTAGTTTGCCTCAGCACGTGCCCATTGATATTCTTAGTCAAGGGTTTAATTTGAGTGAGTCAAAATTATTGCCACGAATTTTTCATTTCAAAGTAGGCGTAATCCTGGAGTTTATTACGTTTGAATTATTCTCATTACACGAATAGTCTCTTTCAATATATGAAAATTACAGTTTCATTCACATGCATCCCTTTCATCTCCATTATTATAATTTTATTCTTTATTTTTCACTCCTGTATTTGACGTTTGCGTCATTTTCACGGATACTCGACGTGCTTTCAACGACTCTAGTGTATGTTGCTGCGTATTAAAATGCAGGAACATGATTCTAATAGATGGTATTATGGATAGTGAAGGGTGTACCTTCTCCTGTGTTCACGGTGAAAAGACAGGGGTAATGTATTCATATTGGCTGAGGCATGGGATACAAAGGTACAATAGGTCTTTCATACATTGTTACATTATTTGCTCTTGAATTAACGTAATAAAATTGAGGGAGAATGTGGAATTCTTATGTAACACGTGTTTTTTTTTTCTTTTTCAATTGAGGAAAATGAGATTATGGAGAATAGTCTTGATGAAATTGATGCACTCTTTTTTTAGAATAATTCTTACAGAATTTTCTTCAAAAAAAAATCCATGGTTTTTTCATCATTACGAGTCAAGGAAAAAGCTAAAAAAAAAAACTCTGAAATAACCATTTTCTGTAATCACTAGCGCGTTAAAGTGCCGTCGTATTATCTTACTCTCGGGTTCATGTATTGGTGAGAAGGAAAAATCGTGTGGAAAAGAAGATCCAAGTAACCTTAATTCTCATTCGTGTCTTCTTCGTGTGGCTCCACCATACGAGAGCGTCATACAATTGGATTGAGAGGAATCCAAGGGAAAAAGTAGGATAAATGATGGAAAGGAGAGAGAGAGAGATGAAACAATCGTTGAGGAAAGGAAAATGTAGTTGAACTATATAACTGAGGAAGTAGAGAACAGAGGAAACCCGCTCGGCAATTTCATCCCCTCGGGAACTTCCTTCCTCGTTATCTCGATTCCATGGATATGTCTCAGAGGGGGGAGGGAGGGCAAAAGCCTTCGATTCTAGCCCGCTTACGCGGAAATTATCCGGTCGCTTCGACTCCATCAGAAACGACAGATAGGACTTGAAATCCTTGGAGTTGTAAATATATAGACCAACTTGACGCATCTTTGCAGTCGGTGGGAGGGGGAGAATCAAAGCTTTAATTGGAGCAATCGTCTCGAGTTCATGACGATTTTAATAGAATTTTGGGGGAGTGAAGAATTGAAAGAGGTGTCTTGTTGTGCGTCATGAAAAAATTCCTCGACGACCTCCGGATGGTCTATATTTTAACCGTCGAAATGAGCACAAGAGTTTTCTTCCACCTCCATTTTAATCCGACGTGCGTTATCAAAGGGATTATCCTCTTGTTGATACTGACAAAGGAAAACGCCCATTATTATCTTTATCTATATGATTATCCCGCCATTCTTTTGCTCACTTGATTAATCCCATTCCTTTGTCCTTTCTTCATGAAATTTTTCCACTATTCTTTTTCTCTCCATGCTCATTCTATTCATGATAAAAAAAAAAAAAATAGAAAAAGTGCTTTTGTAATTATAATGGATATGGAGGCATGTGCATTGAAATGAGAGATATTTGATTAGCCCGAGGTAGAAAAATCCAGAACTGTCAGCGACTGATAACGCTGTGTATTGAGTCGACTAATTCGAAATCCTCGAGTGTCATTGTATTGAGAAATGGAGGCCCTCGAATACGTGAGGGGACAATTTTTTTTGCCCCTTTTGGTTTTTTCAAGGGTAAATTCATTCCAAAGCGCTCATGAAAATCCCTCGTATTTAATTACGCAGCTCTCATCTTTGTTCATTCTCCCTGCGGCCTTCAACCCCTTTTTCCATCACGTTATGGAAACTGTGGCTCACGTTTTTCGGTTTAATCCTTCTTTTTCTTTTTCATCCACACACATTTCACTGACTGCTTCTTTCATTCTATTCGATATCTCCTTTTTTTTTTTACTTCTCGTTTGCTCTTTTTTCCCTTCTCATCTACTTGTGTGTCTCTCTCTCTCTCTCTCTGTCTCTTCGTGTCGTGAATTTCGGAGAGGGGAGGACTCGATACGTTTAATCAACCGCCAAGATAAAGTATCCTCCTCTCTTTTCTATAGGTTTATCTCTGTATTTTTTTTCTCTCTATTCTCAGAGGATTTTTGCGTTTTTTTTTTTCGGGGGAACTGTTAATCCAATATGGAGAGGATGGAGATCGATGGGATTCTTTTGGTTGAATTCAATTGGAATAATTTATTGGGTAGATTTATTATTTTAATTCTTTGGGATTTAAAACCTGTAAATATTTCACTATACAATTATTATTATTTTCTTTTTTTTTTGGTCGTTGATTCATGTGGAAATTTTTCAAGGGTTTTTGAAAATTTATTAATTGGTAAAATGGAATATTTATGGTGAGGATTAGGATCACTTTTTTTATTTGTCGTTGGTTAAATTTCATTGGGGTTTTTATTGACTCGAGTCCAAACTCGTGTGAGAGAATTGAAAGGCTCTTTTCACGTGTAAACGACTTATTTACAGTCACTGGATTTTACTGTGATCCTTTGAAATTGCTTGAACAACAATGGTCACCATTTTTGCCACCTACGAATATTTTTTTTTAATACTCTTTTTCCAATGAGAATTTACTCTTTTCTCTTTTTTCTCATACACTTACTTCACGTGCCCTGTCAGCGTGAACGTGACTCTACGTCAGCAGACATTGATTATGATTTTGTTTCATTTTTGTTATTCCTCAGTGGAATTTTATTTCTATTGTTTTTTTTCCAGCTATTCGTGATGTTTTTTAATCCTTGGAAAAATCCTTTTTTATCGAGGGAAAATAAAATTTTCCATTGAATCACGAGCAGTTGGTGGAATCAATTATTTTTTGTGAATTTAAGAGGAATTATTTTTTTGTTTTTAATCCCGTAGAAGAGTAATTGTTAGTGATTTTAAAATCGTGAGTATGGACCACGTGAGAACCGACATTTACTGTTCAGACACGAGTTTATCTGTTAAAAAAAAATGGAATGAAAGGAAGTGAGTTCGGGTGAACTCACGATTAGTGAAAGGCAGAAAGAAATGAGGGCAAAAACTAGTTTCACCTCAATTCGTTCAACTCACTTCTCTCACAACCTTTTACAACGCTTTTAAATACGTTTTTATATTATCTCGTGATAATTCACAAAACAAGATTCTGTAAGGATTTAGAAATGTACTAATGCGAGCGCTGACAGTTTGGGTTGAACCGTTTGATTTAATTTACAGCCTCGTTTTCGTTTCCGCGTTCATTAAATCTCACGACACCGTCTCGTTAGACACCCTGGGGATTCGTGTCAAGGATTAAGGTGACATGCAATTTTCACCCAACGAAGCAATTGGTGTCTGTCGCCGACGAATTAACTTGGAAAACTCTCTTCATGATTACATTTAACTGTTACACAGTACTTTAATTGAGATAATAAAGAATTCGTCCTTAAAAAAAAAATGCGAGAATTTATCGATTCACATGAAACCCAACTGCACCTCATGAACTATCAAAAATATCTTCTTTTTTTTTAACTCTCTCATAAAAGGAGTGAATGATAAAAGAAAGAGTGCAAATAAATTTCTGAAGTTTTAATAAGGGGATTTGAAGTAGAAGATAGGAATTCACGAGTTTATGAGGAAAAATATTGGATGTGAGTTGAATTTAGTGAGTCTCAAGTTGAAAGTACGAGGAAACTTGGAAAATTGAAAAAGAAAAGCATCTCGATTTATCCTGAGAATTAATTTAATTCGTAATAATCATACTACAAGAAGGTAAAAAAATCTTGAATAAAAATGCATTTTCCCAATTACCCTCGCGTCTTTTGCCGGTATAATTTTAATTCTAAAGTGATTCAACCGTGTTATAAAGTGCCAGGGGATTAATTTTCTACGGGCGTCTCAATTTCGTTGGCCATTAAATCACACGGTACGTTAGTTGGTAGTCTAACAGTGTGTCTCAGTAACAGGTCAAGCTATGGTGAATGCAAAAAGGATATTTTATAAGTTGGGGTATTTAATTTATCTCCATCTTGTCGCTGCCTCACGGCGCTTTTGCCCAACTAGAAGTAGAGTCCTGTTGTCTTCAGTATGTGTAAAATGGTAACATCAGAGAAACGTGGACGTTGACCACTTCTGTCCCTTTGGTGTTGTCTTCATTCTCAGGCAGACTCACAGGCCAAATCCTGGCTCTTCCCTTGTGCACTTGGTAGTTGTGGGGGGGGGTGGAAGGGACAGGGGGATTGTAGCCCGCGGTTAATTCACTTAGAAACTTTTGCAATCAGACTGGCTTTGGGTGCGATAGGGGCGTCGCTTTTAATATAATTTCATGGTGAAGTAAAATGTATATATACTGTTAAAAGTAGTGCTGGGGGATAGAGGGAGTGGAAAAAGGAAGGGGTAACGAAGGAAGGCATGAAACTAGAGGATACGAGGATATATTGTATTATTGGTTTTTCAACTTTGAGCCACTGTGGTTTTTCCAATTTTACGAAACTCTCATCCGTTCGAGTACTTGCTCATTATTTTTAATTGGTGGGGAAAAAAAAAAAATTTTATAGAAATAGAAATTGATGGATTTTTCATGGACTTTTTTCATTCATGAAAGATTTCGGGTGTTTCTTTTTTTTTTGTTTTCGGTTGAAATTGTGGAAAACAAACGATTTCCGGGGCTTTTATTTAGCATTCTGTATCTCTGGTGAGGGCGGCAGTTGGGAGGGCTGTCTGGCCCGAGTTTTCATGAGCCTGCGTATTTCTCACTTCCTTTATCCACTTCTCCCTCGGTAAACCCTAGAATTTTCCCTCTGCAACTGATGAAAATTACCGATATCACGTTTTTGATTCATGAAAGCAAAAACATTGTTGTGTATCTTCCCCTGGTAGATTGCATAATTAGATTGAATACAGCGATTAATATTATTTTGAACTAGATCCGCATTGTGAGAGACCGCCCGGGGGATTCATAAGCTATTATGGGAAATTATTTCCGGTAGTCAACGATGATAAAACGTGACCTCAGAGAAATTTATGTTTGTGATGATGTATACTTTGGATAATTAATATTTTTTTTTTGAATTAATGGAAATGCCTTTAATGCATGAAGAAAAGAGTCTTTTATTATTTCAAATTAATCTTGAATGAAATCATGGAGAATGAATACTCGTAATTTCAAGCAATTTTCATTAGCAAAAGAAGAAAATCTCATTTTCCCACTTGTCTTCATCCCCACCCGCTGCGAAAATTTTGTTTATTCCCTTCTCATTATAAACACACATCTGACTATTTGCGGACAACTAAAGAGATAGAGAGCACAGCATTTACGTGGACCGAAATCGCTCGAGTGAATCTTAGCGTGAACTTCGAAATAAGACGGATGGAAAGGCAGTCTCGCGAGACAAGTGGCTAGGGTTTAGCTATGTCGGGGATGACGGTCGACCGCCAGCCGCACATCTCAAGTACTTTGCCCCCCCACTATCCAAAAACCACTGCAACCATGACGTACGTACAACAAACCGCTTTGGGGGAAAATTTATTGGTTCACTCGTAACAATTCTTTCGCATGAAAAAATTGTATTTGCGTCTACCGGATTTTCTCACCGACTCTATAAACATTTATCAAGATTGAGTAAAATGTGCCAATTGAATTTTCCCCATTTTCTTACCCTCGTAAAATTTATTGAGACAAATATCACATTGCCTTATAAGTCACTCAAACATATTCATTCTCATTGTCTTCGAGATTCTTCGGATACAAAAGACTCTTTCTCACCATCTTACAGGCTATTATATTCCGTTCCATTACAATTTTTTAAAGCTCATCCTGGTGGAAATAAAAAATAAAACGATTATGGTAGGAATTGATGGCAGTTTGTAAGGAGACATTAAGAAACTCATCAAGTTTCGATTTAATTCAGTGGAACGAATTGTTTGAGTGGAGGAGAAATAAATTGGTGCATTATTAAACAGGAGGAAATTATTTTAAATTACCAATAAAACTCATGCGCTTCTTTTCCTCAGATTTTTGTCAGTTTTTATTATCTCCCCTTTAATTATCCGTAAATTCGAAACTTCAACGATGACTGAAGGTTTTGCCGTCAATGTGTGTATTACACATAACTCGTGACAATTGACAGGGACTGCTTGTACCACACGTTTGTGGTCTCTTGGTCCCATTCATAGCTCTCTAACGGACTACTAACGACCGTGACCAATTGCTCGTTTCCGACCGCGTGTCGCGTACCAATTGGTACGTGTTTCCATTATCCTTCTGCGGTCATTGTTCGTCATTCAATCAAAAAGTCGTACATCACGATTTTCAAGAATAATCCCGTACAAATTCAACGACCACGTAAAATTCCACTTTTTATCTTCCCCCATTAATTCACTCATAATTCTTTCATCTGTGAAAATTCACCGTAAATTAATCTCCAATTAATTAATAAATTCCCATTGAAATTAATTGAAAATTCTCAAAGCCCAAATGAAAATTACCACGATTCAATCAGTACAGACTTATTAATTTCAATTTATCAAGTCCTTTGACAGAGTCAGACGATTCGATCGCATTAATGCAATAGCATATTTCGTGCTGGACACAAACGGTATAACGAAGGATGTCCTTTAATTACACGCCACTGGAATTTCCGATCTCCGTTGTTACTCTGAAAGTCAATAATTAATTTCATAACGTAGAGAATGTGATAGTTATCAGTTTATACTCCAACTTATTGTGATTTTAAAAAAATTTCATATTTCAAATAAATTTAATTAAATTCACCTAATTTCATTGGAATCCTGAAAAAAGGAATTTCAACGTTGAATATTCCGTTAAAAAAAACGAGACTGACAATTAAAAATAACTGTCACGTAGGTGCTTGTGCCTGAGCTTATCAGTTCTCTTTTTTTTTCCAAATTCCTCAGTTACGGATGATTTTATCTAAATTTACATCTGCAAGAACATTAAACTCTCCACACAAGAGACCATCGCTATCACAAGCATTATCATTATTATTTTCATCCCTGGAAATAGGTGGAAGTTTCAAAGTGATCATCCACTTCATTCTGTCCTCGTCTCTCCTCTTTGTATCCGTGTAAACTCACTCGCAACACAGTCCAGTTATATGTATTTGAATACATGGTCAAGCTGGTGCTACCTGGATGGTTATTTCAGAGAATACAGCATCAGTGTTTCCCATTGGCAGCAAGTTTGTTTTGCATGTTCCACCAAAGCCACTGTTTCGACAGTCTACATGGTAGTAAGGTGAAATTTATAGCACCAACAGTCAATTAAATTTAGGAAAAATAAAACTATCAGTCTAGATTAATTAATAATTATTATCATTCAAGAATAATTATTTCAGTCGACAATGAATTATTAATTTACTTCAAGTTTATGCTTGACCATAAAAGATTAGTGGAATGGTGTTTTTAATAAAAAAAATAAGAAAAAAGGGAAGAAGAAGACAATATAAAAGTTGAAAAATTAATTTCTGAACTTCTCAAAAGACTAACTTGTAAAAGGCAGCTACAAACTTTGCTTTTTTTTTTTAATTTCTAACGTACAGTGAAAGTTTTCCAAGTATATAATAAATTAAGAAAATGGGAAAAGATTACGTTCTTAAAGAAAATCGCTTCTAGGGAGAAAATTTGATCCAACAGTTTTTTCATCAATAAACTTATCATCGATAAATATTAATTCAGAATTTTTTACATTAGAGCTGAGGATAATTGAAAGAGAAATGAGAGTTTTGGATTATTACTTGTGTACTATTTTTCCTCATTTTCATTTGTCTTAAACCAACACAATAATGTATTATCCACACTCTCACACAATTTTTCCCATTATTCAGTTCACTATTCTTCATCTATTGTCATCCTTCACGTTGAACCTTGAGAAAAAGTTTTAGAGAATTTTTCATCACATTTCCAGTGGATCCGGTAGAAAGACTTTCTTCTTCATTTACTCACTTCAATCTCACACTGCGTGACTCTCTTTTGTGTTCAACTATCTCTCCAGCACTATCGGAATTTTCTATTCATTCTTTGAAACTTATTGAGAATAATTCCAACGGAATTTTCATTTTTTTTTTTTTGCATTCACAAACTTTAAATAATTCACTAGTTTCCATTGAAATTAAATGAAAGAATAATAATAAATTTCCACGAAATTATTATGAGAAAATGACTCAATACTTTGAATATTCATGCCTCTTTTTTTTTACGTAATCCATTGTGATTCCTCGAAGAGAAGTGGAGACTCATGTGAGGATTAAAATCAAGAATAGATTGCATAAGCCACAATCGTGAAATAGTTACGTAAAGTCTTGGATTTAGCACCAAATACAGACTAGTTGCATTGGCAAACTTTTTGCACTAGTTACTGGTTAACCATTTCACATCTGCATCACTTAAAAACAACTCTCTCTCCACAATTTCCTCAAAATTTTCCCCATCCACTCTATCTAAATTTCTTCAAAAATACTGAATGACATTTTAGATAGAAAACTGTGAAATTTCATGGTTCAATCAAGTTTTCACCGTTATTTTGACAGTTTCATAATGAAGTTGAATGAAGTTTGATTGGCTGACATATCGTGACATCACTGAAATGAATTTATCGAATTATTCGTTATTCTGAATTTTTGAGATAAGATTTCGAGTTAAGAATATCATGAAAATATAGATTATTCAATTGATAGAACAATTGTCTTATTCGTGATGTTAATTCATTTTGTATTCATTGATTACTCTTATTTCATTATTTTTTGGCCCTTAATTGAGACAATTCGGTCATCTATAAATCATAGAAGCGTGTCGCCTCCTACCACTGGTAATAGTAGCCTAATCGCTGGCTTGGTGCTTAATGACTGCCAAACTGTCTGGCTTCCAACCATGATCGATGATAAAGTTGCCTTGGAGACTTGGCTTGTAATTATTCTACATCACATAATTGATGGATGTAACTAGAGCGCTGATCTTTTTGCGTCTTGAGGTGACTTGATAACAGCCAGATAATAAAGAGGCTCATTAGTTAAATTGGAAAATATCATTGAATCCATCTTTATTTCATTGTAATTTAATAAGGAAACATTAATTCAAGGTCATGGGTTTATTTTATCAAATGTCTCCATAATTTCACGTCTCTTTTTCTTATCAGAATAAAGTCATTAACAATGACATTTATGGAAGCCATCCAAATACAGATGTTAGTGGTTAGCAGTGTTAATATATCCGTATATATATTTTATGAAAGCATATTACGTAGAACTACAGAGGCCTCCAGAGTTTACACACTAAAGTTACCATGTTCAATGTAAACCGACATTGGCGTTAGGACGTGGCGAGGATTACGTATCGGCCATACCGCGGATACTGATTTACGGGTTTTGGTCACGCCATAGGAAATAGTTTCCGATCCCTCTGTATATGGCTTTGCCGTTGAAAAGAGAGGAATACACATGAAAGAGAAAGAGAAAAGAAAGGGATTTCTGAATGTACCGGGTGGTGCCAAGCATTCGCAAATGTACAAATTTACGATAGAATTAACGTTAACGAATGTGGAATCCACAAAAGTCACTTTGTATACTCAACTTCTATGTTTCTACGAGTTCTTCTCATATTTCTTCAGTAATTTGAGATAATTAGAGGCACTAATTCCTTAATTACAATTATTTAATTCAATTATTTTTAATCTAAATTGATGAATTTAAGTATTTTTGAGTGTAAAAATCAGAAATTCTGTTAATGAATTCAAGAGTAATGTCATTCAGGTTTTTGTCCTCTCTAATTGCAAAGGGTCCGGGGGCAAATGGAATGAAGAAAGAGCCCTTTGTGGTAAGCAGTATGCAGTGAAATCTGACCCAACAAACGCAGAGGAAGAGACTATTCTAGATTTTAGAGAAGTACGTTTGGGATCCGGTGGTTCTGTCTCTTCACTTCGGAGTTAGTTGGACAATGATTATATATATATTCATGTATATATGTCCAGTGTTCATTTAACCCACACTACCTCTCATTGTACATGATCGACTCGAGAGAGAGAGAGGTAGGAGCCCATACAGCTCCATGGAGCCTTTGTCCCTGGTATACAAAGGTACACGGAGCAATATCCTCAATTCGTTTGTCCTCCGATCCGAGTGATTGCTCGTACGTCTTCTCAGATCGATTCTTGACTCTCGCAGACTCTCTTTCCTCCTTCCATTGTCGTTTCCAGTGCTCGTAAGAACTTCTAGACGCTGTTAAATTTTTCAACAACACCCAGCATTTTCCAATATTGCTGGAATGAATTTCTCTCCTTTTTTTTTCTACGTTTATTTTATTTTTCTCTCTTCACATTCCTCGCTTCTTTCAAATATTTTATACGGCAAATTAAATTCACGAATAGCTGTTTTCTTATTCTCTCTCTCTCTCTTATCTGAGCAAAAAAGGTTTGAAGGCTTCTTTTGAATTTAATCAAAGTGATTTTTATTGAGTAAATTCATTCATCTGTAAACACTGTGCTCGTGTGTATTGTCCATTGATTTTATTGAATATTTTAATTAAATTTAAATTCTTGAATTCAATTTAATTCAAGATTACTCAATTCATCAATGTCTCTTTTATTTTTCTCATAACTACTCCTTAAATTTCGCTGGATTAACCTCAATGAGTTTTCTAGACGTATCGATTCTTCCGATTACTTTTGAGAGAGAAAGAGAAAAAAAAGAGGATGAGCAACATAAAAGAGGCAGAGAGACAGAAAAAGAGGAGGAAAGCTCGGGTGAATCTCTCTATCTTCACTGTTGGGTAATATCGCCCCGGTGCAATTACACCAACAGGGGAATATACCGCCACGTTCGTCGGCTTCCGCCTTCCGGCGTCTTCTTTCAAACCCCTCTCTTCTCTCTCCCCATCCACCTTCTCTCTCCTCGTTTATGCCGCCGCTGTAAAACGCAGCGTTAACTCGTCTCCTCTTACTCCCCCCCTCCTCCCTCATTCCATTACGACCCTTACACCGCATCCCATTACTCGTGATTATTGCGAAAAGGGAGGGCATGAGATGAAAATTTTACATTCTTAACTTGTACTTGATTCACTCATAAAAATTGACATTTTCATTATCAAATGCTCTGAATTTATCGACAATTAATTTAAATTGCCGGATTATCCTCGGGTTTATTCCACTCGAGTTATTTCAATAATTAAATTTCTTTATTATTATTGTTATTTAGGGGGTTTTTAATGTATGGATTCAATCGATAATGAAATAATTTGTGATTGAAACTGGAAATAGTTATTGAATTAATTATTTCATCTATTGTTTGAGAGATCTAGTTTCAAATTGTTTCATCGTGTCCTCAAGTTCACGATTTACGATGACAAATAAGTGGCGGATGTATAAACGTACTGTGTTATTTTAGTGATTCTGTTATTGGTAATATGGTGAGGATGTGCTTTTTTTGTTTCGCTATCCTGACTCGAGCTTAATACCTCTGCGATGAGTTATTAAGAGAATGGATTGCTTGTCATTTCTCTCTTTCCTCTCCATCTTATCCTGTGTGTTTTCTCAGACTCCTCATTTTTTCTTTATTCTCTTCTCGTATTAATCCAATATTACCTTGATGAAATATTGGAAAAATGTTGCCATGGAATTAGGATGAGGGGATCAAAGGGATTAGTAAGAGAAAAAAAAAAAAAAAAAAAGGAAAACGATGTAATTAACGTAAACACATCTATATATAATTTCATTATTTAATTATATCTTTTTCCATTAATTCTCATAATCTCAAATAAATTTCCAAATTGTAAAATAACGTTGTGAAAAATTCACCCTCATCACTTATAAATTCTCTAGAATTTTCTCAGTTGAACAAACTTTTCTCGTATTTTCCAAAATTACATTTACAGTTTTAGAACAATTTTTACTTCCTTTTTTTTTGTCAGTTAGGTACTGCCACTTAACAAACTCACCGAAGTGAAACTAAAAAACTTTAGAATGAAATACAAAACTAGAAATAAAAAAAAGAAGAAAAATTCAAGAAAAACAACTGACGACAAACAAGAGTAGACTGGATTACCTGGAGGGTACTCTGGAACGATTTACTAACTTTTCCGAAAAGCCCGTCTGCTACAGCCAAATTACATAAATAAATCAGGCGCTAACTACCCACTGAGAAACACCGTGACGACAATCTTTTTTTTCTCCCCCTCTCTTTCTCATTAAGGTTGTTGTACTTTCTATAATGCATATACACTGAAGTAACTGGTAACAAAGTAACCTCAGTGACCAAGTTTGTGCTTGCAACAATGTCGAGTCCTTGGCTTAGCCCATTGGCTGCCAAGTGTAGTTTCTCCTTCTCTTCCATCCCTTTTCGTAACAACCACAATGTTATACCAGAGTATGTGCGAATACCACTGTTGCGTTTGCCCCCCCTCTGTGGATAGCACACGTGCGACCAACGGTATCACAGATACGACCTTGCGACACATGTCCCCCGGCTATTGACCTTTATCTTCCTACTGTTATGGTTATGTACAGAGTGATAACAGTAACTGTTGCATTGCTTTCTTCTCATTTTCCCTTGTCTCAGACCGACGATTTCCTGAAAAACGTCTTACCCCGAAAACTTTCCCAACAAACATCCCCATAATAAAAACCCCTCGAAACTATTCAATCACTTGAATTTGTGGACTCATTCCCACTCTTTAACCCCCCACAATTCACTCTCTTTTTTTATCTCCATTCGCCTCAAGAATAAATTCTTATTTCATCCCATTTTTCTCCCTCTGGCAAATATTGTCACAGACGAATTGTATTTGCTCAAACAATCAAACCCTCGGAAAAATCGTAGATCAAATAACATACACTCTCTGATTTTGGTGAATCTGCAGAGTGGCCAGTGGTACAGGCGAATGGAGGGAAAAAAAAAGGAGCAGAGTCCTCCGACTCTTGTGGTTTGACAAGGGGCTTTAAAGAAGGATACAGTTCCAAGGTCGTGGTATAGTCAGGCATTTGCAGTGGCTCATGGAAGGGTGGAGTTACACTTACAAAGGGATTTCACACCCCCTTCTTGTAAATTCCTTTTTTCCCTCTACTTTTATTTTCGTTTTTCTACTTTCATTCACCCCTACACTCGAGCACTTTGAGTTGACTCTCATCGGCACTCCCAATGACGTATACCTCTCATTATTATTATTATTATTATTATTATGTTTTTTTTATTCATTTCACTTGTGTGTCATGAAACTGTGTGTGAGCTTTACGACAGAAGACCAAAGCTTTTCACGAGCCCATTGGCTTGAAGAACGTTTTAGCCAATAAGAGACCTGTATTTTGCTCTTGCGTCCAAAGGAAAAGCTTCTCTATTGATCCTGACTCTTGATTGACATGCAGACAGTGTATTTTAAGTATTCTCGTTTTATTTCGATTTTCAATGATGATTGGAGGGAATATTGTCAGTCAATTGATGATATTTTTGAGTGATATCGGAGTGATTCTATGAATAAAAGCGGAATTGTGTTTGGAGAATTGGAGAATTTTTCAATTTCAAACAATTTGATGGGGGGGTTTTTTTTTTTTATCATGGAAATTCAATTTCTGGAGGATTAAAATTTTTGAGAATTGTACAATCGTATTATCTTTTATACCACTGTCTATACATTCGCAAGATATTCTGAGGAATTAACAAAAACTGTGAGCCCATTAACTCAGTTTTATCTGGAATTGAAATCTAAAATTGAATTCCTACAATTTTTTTTAATACTCATTCTAATTCAAATAAACTCGGAAAATCAATGTACTTCGGTCAATTAAATAACTGGATTTTAATTAAAATTTTGTTAATTAAATTTTTCTCAAATTTATCATCAACATCTGGCTCAATTGAATTTCAATAATTTCCAATGAAAATTAATAATTAATGATGAAAATGAAATTGAGATAAATTTCGTTTATCTCATTTAAAAAAAAAAAGGGGAAAAAAAATACGAATACTCAGACCGATAGTCACGTAAAATTCCAAGAAGTGTAAAATAGTCTAGGTACCAGAAAACAAATTAAAGTAATTAGAAAAGCTTGCGGGAAAGAGACTTGGATTCGAGCCGAAATTAGACTGGAACGTGACCCGAGAGAATTTGGTAACGAGAGGAGATTCTCTCCCCCCTCTGTTTATACACGTCTTCTCTATCCACATACACAATGAAAGAACTGTGAGAATAGCTGAGAGATGAGGAGTCCCGTACAATCTACCTTGTGCATATGTGTGTAGATAAAAAATACTGAAGCACACGACAGAGAATGATATGTACCAAAGTCATTTGGGCTTTATAATGTAGCCCACCACAAGTTGCATGAATGACTGTCTGCCATGTTGGCCCGGGCTGTCTCGTGCGTCATGATACGAGCCAACTTGGCTGTAACATTAAGGAAGAAAAAGGAGGGGAAAAAAGAGGTGAAAGAGAAGAGATAAAAAAAAATAAACGTGCTGAGATGAAAGAGGAAAAAGGTGAGATGGATAGATACTGTTGTCTGGCTGGTGCCCCTATGACCCGTGTGTCTGGCTACATAGGGCGACCTAATTATATTTACACTCATCAAGCTACAGCTATCTGTTCTAAAATTATGCTCTTACGCAATTAACATGATAAATGGCCGTTTCTTTTTGCCCCTGTTTTTTTTTTAAATTCTGAAAATGGAATTTTGAAAGGGATTTCATCTCTCTTTTCTCTCCATCATTCTCTTTACCTTGTGTCCATGTTCGTGGGAATTATATTGATGGCTTTCCTCGTAATTGAGAGAGACAGTGACAGTGTTAATTTCTCCTCGTTTTTATGCGCAAGAATAATGGGAGTTATTGATTATTTCCCTCTCTCTCTCTCTCTCTCCGTGAATCATCAAAGATTCACTAATTTTCTTAGAATTCTCCGGCGTTTGTTTACACTTGAGGATGGTTTGATTTGAGGGGATGAGGCATACAAATTCAACGGAATTTTAACGTGAAATTGTTGAGGCTGTGGAGAATGCTTCTGTTTACTGTTTCTAAAAGGCTTTAATTAATTTTAATTTGCAAGGGAAATGTTATTAATTCCTTTCGCGAATACTTTATCAGATTCTTGAATATTTCGTTGACAATTATTTATTTCTCCGGTATTCGCGAGAGGCTTGAAAGAAAAAATAACCGATAATTTAAGAAATTGAGAGAGCATTGGTCGTATTTTCTCATGTGTCCCAGAAGGAGGCCAGTGTCACGCGCCAGCGCGCGCTATCGAATGAGTACAGAGTTTCCCCCACCATCTCCACTTTCTCCCCCTCTCCTGGGCGCTCATGGGGTAGTGTACTCGTAACGGAGACAAAATGTTGCGTTCCGGCTCTAATAGGCGATCAGGGAGGCCATTTGTCCTCCAACCGAGCGAGTTCAGGTGGTCTTTGAAAAATAGCCGATCGTTTTCAACGGTGGGAAATACAGAAAAAAAACACATATATATATATATAATTCACCCCTTTCCCAAGTCAACTCTCGTGTCCGTGTATTTATCGATATTTGTCTCTAGTGAAAATGAAGAGGAAAAAAATGATCTCACGATGCTCTTGAAAATGGAACAAAGTGGGGGAGAAAAAAAGGAAAATAAATAGATAGGGGAAATTGGGGTAAAATGGATATTCTGATTGAACGGTTGGAGATAGCGATTTTCTGATGATTCCATTGGAAAGCTGAGGAAATTTTAGGCGGAAAACATGTGTCGAAATTAATTTTTTCGAGTTTTTTGAAAATTCGATTTTTTTCACCCAGATTTTAAGGGGTTTACCTTGGAAAAATTTGAAAAAATCACATTTTTGGCAATATCTCTGGTTCTATAAGTCGTAGTGCACTGGGGTTGTGCTTTGAATTAAAGGTCTCGTCAGCCCCCACATTCTCCCCAAAAATGATCGATTTTGATGGAAAATTGAAAAAGTTATGGGCCAAAAACTGATTTTCATAAAAATGGCTTGTAACTTTTTCAATTTTCGATAAAAATCGATAATTTTTGGGGAAAATCTGGGGGCTGATAAGACCTTTAATTTAGGCATGACCCCAGCGCGCTACGACCAATAAAACCGGAGATATTCCGAAAAAACTGATTTTTCAATTTTTCCCAAAATAAACCCCTTAAAATCTGGGTGAAAAAAATCGAATTTTCAAAAAACTCGAAAAAATTAATTTCGACACATGTTTTCCGCCTAAAATTTCCTCAGCTTTCCGATGGAATCATCAAAAAAAATTCTATCTCCAATATTTCCCTCGATTTCTCATAATATACAATTTCAAAGTGATCCTCCCATCTTCCCCTATACATTTCATCCTATCACAATAAATCAGAAACGTGTTCTCCAAGAAAAGAAAATGTTTCATGAGAGCAATTCGATGTATCCTCATTGCCATAATAATAACGACAAAGAATCCACGGTGGATTTTGTGTCTCCACTGTTGTGCTTTTCCTAGTGTCAGGTTCATACGTTTTACCCGTGGGCACAGTAAACTTCCATCTTCAGTCCAATGTACGAGCAAGTCTCAGTCCTAAATTCAAGTACACACCAGGCAGTTTTGTTATATATATATAACCTCAGCGGTAGCCACATATATACACACAAACTGGTGTGATGCGACTTCTATCTACCCGGGTCACTGAGTTCGCAAAACCCTCGGACTACGTGTTTATATATAGCGCAATGAATTCGTTTTTTTTTTCACTCTTCTCTCTTACTTATTTATTCATGTTTTTTACGCGATTCAAGTGTTCCGCCTCTTAATTTATTTATTCTCCTCTTGGAATACTTGAATAAACATGTATGTCCACCTCTCAACGTGTGCGTAATTGAAATGAAAAAATCACTTCTCCCTATTTTATGATAAAATTCGAGTCACAGAGAAAAATTCACAATTTTTCCCATGAAATATGTCCTTTTTTCTGTTTACGAGCGAGTAGACACAGAGGATAAACAATTTCCCCATTCTCTCAATTAATCGACTTCTCGAGTATTTTATTATACTCCTTCCGACGAAAGGCGGGAGTGAGAGGAGGAGGTAAAAAAAAAGGAGTGTACGAGAAGAGAGGAGCGACTGGCGCAGGTGTGTCGGACGTGGGTAATTGGTACGCTAATGGACGTCGACACGCGGAACCCAATGCCCAGAGCAGTGGGGATGATAAAAGGTGTCGTCTAGAGCTTAAAGTAGAGAGGGAACGTGATGGTGAGACGGATAGATTGGGGAGAGAGAGTAAAAATGCATGGAGCCGGAAAAGCCCCCTCGTTTCAGATGAGAAAATATTATTGTTGAGATGAGAAACAATGAAATGCTGTTAGGCATGCTTCTAGCTTGATGGTTTTACCGCGTGTAAGCGAACGGGTCCAGGCTTTATCCATTCAGGATAGCCGTATTAATCGTCCGTCGTGTTTTCAATCTCCGCTGTTGTCTGTCGGCTCAGACAGTCACAGTTATTACGGTTTTATACCCGTAAAAAATTGAATATCTACTTTTTTTTTTCCTTTTTTTAGAGTAGATAAATTGATTTTAGTTTTGTTTGTGTGGTTTACTCGAGGCTATTCTTCTTTTTTTTTTCATTGCGTCATGAGTTGATTTCTGCTGCTTGAAAGATGTATCCTCAAAAAAAAATGAGACAATTCAATAATCACGACAATAATGGAGACAATGAGGACTTCCTGCTGATACTTTATGACCCAGTGCTCTCACTCTAATCAAACTCTCGGTTCACTTTAAATTTTTTATAATTCAACGATGAGTGAGAGAAGAAGTGACCCCATACTGCAACAATCAGATAGATTAATTCAAATTATTCATGTTGATAATGTTTTTCTTCGTTGAATCTAATTTTAAAGAGGATTCTTGAGAAATTAGGAATAAAAAGGAAAATCATTGAGAAGCTATTGTGGTGACCGGCAATGCTCATGGCGAAATTAGCGAGAGAGGAAAAAGCCAGATAGTTTTATTCCAATTTACTACCAAGCAACACTGCACTCTCTCCATTTCTCCCTCTTTTTTTTATTAAACACAGATGGATATGCGAGTTCAAGAGTACGAATAGCATGGAAAAATGATAAAGACAGAGGAGAGTAAGAGAAGTGAGCTGTGTCATGAGTGGTCCCTCCGGGCGTTACCGGATAAACTCGTAGAACGCTCGAATTTTACGACAAAATTGAGTTACACGCCCTTCTGTTTCATCGCCTCTTCTCCTTGACAAAAAAAAAAATAATTCCACCCGACAATCAAATTATTGAAGAGGGCGACGATTTTACCTCGTGACATATTGATGAAACGAGATGAATTCCGTGTGAAATTACTTTTACAAAGTGGAGGAAATCAATTTTCATCAGGCGCTTAGATGAATTTTATTGAAACAATTATTCCTATATTGAATCTCGAATTTTCGTATTCACGTCACAGTGTTTTTCATCATAAAAATTAAATGATAAAAATGTCATGGAAGAGTACGAAGATTTGCCGGTTGAAAATTGAGTACACAACCTCATGAAAATCACCTCAGAATCAGGATCGACATGTGCCACGAGGTAAACTCGATCCAAAAACCTTTTTCATCGTAAATACCCATCGGCCCCTTTTTCCCACCCCCTTTTATCCACACCCAGTCAATCCATCTTCCTCTTATTTTCCGTTACAGCCCCCATACGTATTTTTCCACTTCTCTCTATCTGTCCGTCTTCCACAAGCCCAGTAAAAAGAAAGGGGAAAAAAAAGAAGATACCCGTCTGACTCTCACTTGCCTTCTCTACTCAGACACGAATACGTAGGAGAAAAGGCGAGACAGACACATGCATACAGGCTCAGAGACACACTGTGAAAACTCTTTTGGAGAGTTGGCGTATCGCGCCGACGAGATTATCGGCACATGCGCACACGACGCAGCCCCCAAAGTGCGCTTAGAAAAACCTCACTGCCGACGGCATGTCAAAACCATTCGGCTCTAGACACACCAGTCTGACGTCGTGGCTCGTCCTGTGCGAATCGTATTCAGGACTCGATACACAACTTCATTAATTCTACGGGAATAATACGAGTTTTATTCATAATAATTCTGTGGGTTTTTCGTGTGCTCTTGAATTTCATCCCATCGAGATTGTGAGACATGGAAAAAGGTATATAACACACTTTATCCACCTTCTCATGGGAAATTTTTTAAGAAACTTGACTTGGGAGTTTGGAGTTTTCACCGAGATAAGAACCTCCAAACTCCGGGGAGACTTTCTCGCATGACTTTAGGGAGCTTTGAGTCCATTGGGACTTAGTACTGACATTTGTATTTATTTTTTTTTTAGGTTAACTCTGGGTCGTGGGAAAATTCCTCGTTTTATGCTCTTGTTTTTCGGGTTTATTCTGGGGTTTTTTTTTTTTTTTTTTTTTTCGTGGCGGCTTGGAGAATCGAATGTGTGAAGTTTATGCTGCTGAGTGAGTCTGAAAGTTTCAGTGTTTCGACGGAAAAATATTTAGATTGTCCGAAAAAAGCCCTTTTTTTTTATCAGTGTTATTTTTTCACTTGAAAATAAATGGGGAAATGGAGGGAAAAAAAACACACACACACAAATTCCCGTTTTTTTTTTTTTTTTTCATTCTTCTCTGAACAAATAAAACAGTTTTTGTCGTCCAAAGAATTGAGCTAAACGAGAGTGTGAGGCTTTTTTTTTGACTCCATCTATTTTTTGTGTTTTCAAAAAAAGCGTTGAAGTGAAAATTTAGATTACACAAGGGCTTTTTTGTTCTGTGCTCTTTATTTTTCCTCTTTTCGTCAACTGGGCGAAAATGAAAAAAAAAAAAAAAAGCTTGAATACACGACACTTGATGAGGAGTAAAGTATCGGTAAACTCAGTGTGTGCCTATAAACTTGGCAAAGTTTGTCGACGTCACGCTTTGGTTGACGGGAAAAAAAAGTAGAATAAAATGAATAGAAAAAAATGCTCTCTCGTTTTATTTGAAAAAAAAGAGTTTTCAGTCACTTCGTTCTGACCGCAGGGGAATGAACGCTTGAAGTACTGTACAATGACGAAAACGTAGTAATAGTGTGGTTACCGTCAGCTCAAAAGGGCTCTCTTTTTTTTTTAATTTTATTTTCTTCAAACACAACTTTAAATCGCTGGACTATGAACGCATGTAGATTCATGTAGAATCACTCGGGCGATTTTTCCCGATTACTCTCTCCCTCCATTTTCATTATTTCCGCTGGCCTTTTTTTTTCCACGAATTTTTCGCCATCTCTGTAGCAGAATTTATCATTCAATCGAGTCCTTTCCGGTTTGATACGAGAAGCTGCCTTTTTTTTTGCACATGCGACACTACAAGCTTTCATGGCAATTAAAACATCACAGTCCACTGAACACGGATTAGTTCATTAAATATTTGATTTTTTTAAATCCTCGTCATTCAATAAAAAAAAAATCCATTCAATCCTCTCCAATTACACTTTACGATGAAATTTCGTGAGTTTATTTTTCATTCTTCTCATTTACTCTGAAGAGTTAGTAAAGAAAAAAGAAATCAACGCCTCTCGAAATAGTTTATGTTTTTATTTTATTATTTTCATGTTTACATGAAACTGCGGTGGTTAAAGTGAATGCGAGGGAAACGCAAAGGCACTGCTGACTGTGTGTGTGTGTGTTTGTTTTACACGATTTTTTTTCAAATTCCCTACTGTTCCAACACAAAATGATTTTTTTACGTCCTTCGCACATGCCAGTTTATCCTCCATTTATCGCGGACATTTTTCATTTCAATTTTCAAGAGAATAAATACTCTTTAACCTCCGAATTCATAACAACAAAGAAAAGGTAATAATTATTGAATTTATTTCTGTTACAGATTTCACGAATTAAGTGAGCAACGTGAGGTCAGAGGAGCTAATAAAACAGCACGAGAGTTTAACCTATTTTAAAGCACGCAGAATCAAATTACATTGCCCATGAACTTTCCAACGAATACGCTGTTCCATTTCTAAAAAAAAAGACAGAGAAAAATAGTAGAGAATTCATTATTTTTTTCTTCCACAAACTGGAAGCCCTTCTCGCTTCCACAGTGAAGCATCAAGACGCGAGGAGTGAATCGTGATAAGCACCCTCGACACGTCGCGGTCGAGTCTACCGTGTGTCCTCCACTAAAAAAAAAAGGAGAGATCCACTCTCAAAAAAACGTGGAAATTTAGCCGTTTTTAACGTCACAAATTCTCTCTCATTTTTCCCACTAGTCGCTTCACCCCATTCATTTCCTTTTTATTCTCAAATCCTTGGATTCTTTATTTTTCACCATACATCCATCTTGAACTCGGAAATCCTCGAAGCAACATCCACAGAATTCTTGTCTTCTTTCCTCTCACTTTGTTGAGCTCCAGTGAGCACAAAAATCTCAGTGAACTCAGCGAATGGAGGAACCACTGCCGAGGCGGGATAACAAGATGTGAATTGTCTGCATTGTGAGAGAGGTAAGGGTGTACTTCTACTTGAAATAATAATAATAATATTATTTTTTTTTGTCCTGTGTTCATTAAAAAAGGGAGAATCCATGACATTTTCTTTGAAAACTCAATTTTCCAACAATTATATCACGAAATTCTCTCATTTTACTGAATAATTTCTCATGACTAATTCATCGTAATTTAAAGGATTTTTAAACTGATAATAAGCGCTATTACCTGTGATATAATGTTGACATTTAATTTGATTGCGACCATTAAATCACAGTGAAAATAAATTTCATTAATTTTTACACTATCCCTCATTGTATTACTCGTATTTAGTGTGAAAACAGGGGGAATATCAATTCTGTAACGCAGTATACAAAACACAAAATGAGAGAATATGTGAGGGAGTGAATGTAATGTGCAAGTGCACTCGATCACGCGTGACTAGGCATCAACTCGATTGTAATTGTGGTTGCAAAGAGAGAGAGAGGGAGTGCGAGTATCGATCAGTCATAATTTTCGGTGGACATTTAATCAACTGCCCATGGCTTCCACTCGTTGCATATAATTTCGGGATGAAATATTTTCTATTTAACTCTCCTCCTCCAAATGGAAAGCCACAAACGCGTAACAACAGTTTGACCTCGACAGGAGGTTAACCCGAGATGTGACCCAACACAGAGGGTTCACTGCCTTTTTTTTTTCTTTTTCCTCTGTCAAGTGCCTTATTTCATCTAAACGTAACAAATGAGTTTTTTTCCACTTTTTTAGTCGCAAATAAAATTCTGCCATTTTTCCAGAGTGAAATGTATCCGTTCTCTCAATTATTCCATGTGAAAATGAGTTTATTTATAAAATTCAGAGTGTCAAAATGGATTGAATAAAAACTCGGAAAATTCTCTTTATTTTTTCATATTTTTTTTTTGTCGTGCCTATGAATATCATCTTTCATCTTCCACGTCAAATTTATCCCCCGACAATTGCCAACTCTCCCTGACCTTCCTTTTCTCCATCACTTTCTTTTCACTGAAGAAATCCTGACAGTTTGTGAACTCAATCTGATCTTCTATATTTTGGCGAAAAGACGAGGGAGGGAAAATGGCTTGGGATATTATGTCGTTTCGCATGATGGAAACGGGGGAATCCCCTTTCATCGTGACGCTATGCTACACATATCCGTAGACATTTTGTATGTGTGGTGAGCCTGTGTTCACAGCTAGAAATGTCTCCTTGTTCGGTGTAAACGAACCCAACGCGAAATCCCTTTCAAAACCATTCGTGCATTTACTCCAGTAATCGCTCCTTTTTTTTCCCCCTCTTTTTTCATTATTTTTCATTGCGTCTTGCTCATACCGGCGCAATGTACTGGAATGATATATCTCGGGGATATACGACGTGTCATCCTGGCATAACTGAATTTTTCCTTTTTTCTGATTCTTTTTTTTTTTTTGAGCATATTACTGTTTATTATCACCTTCAATTGATTCTTTTTCTAAATTTAAATAAAAACGATAATTTAATTCTGAATTAATTGAATCTGAATTTTTTCTGTTTCAGAATAGAAATCACCGATGAAGTCACCCGGAGACAGTGATAATTAGAGGTTCGACCTCGTTTTCACGAGAATGCTGTGAATATTGTGTTATGATTCACTGAATAATTTCTGTGCCGTCCCTTAAATCGAGGAGAGAATAAAACCCCCGAACGATAATAGATTAAAGTTCAGAATAACGTTTGGAGAGTAAAAAGAAACGGAAAAATGTACAAACTACTTCGTCGTGGCTCGGGCCGTATGTTTCTAGTGTGTGTAGTTTTACTGTCGTTACTACTGTGCCTGTATTACGTGAGCCAAACTCAGGGGCCCTCGTCGGGTCAACCGCCGGCCCTTCTTGCCGCTCCCGTGGGCGTAAGATACGAGAGACCAACCACTCTAGTGCCAGATTATAGTGAGGCACCTGATGCTCGTGTCTCAATGGCCACCTGTCCACAACTGCGACCAAGAAATGCAGATATTGATGCACAACGGGAATATGAAAAATTCGACTTTCAGGTGAGTCATAAATTCAGAGAATTATCTTATTTTTGGATATAAAATTTTCCTAAAAAAAAAAAAAAGCTTCAGTATAACAATTTCTGACAAAAATATGAATTTTTACATGTTTTGAGTGAAAAAAAAAAAAATCAGTTTTTCAATGAAATCATCGAATTACCAATTTTTTTAACGAGAATAAAATAAACCGTGAATAATCCCCAAAAAATAAAATCCCTTGTCCGGAAGTTTATATTTTGAGTGAAATTTACTCAACTGAATAAAATAATTTCAAATACACAGAGTAGTCTGGTGAAAAAAAAGGGAAAAATAAAAAAAAAACAGGTGGAAACAGCAGCGATCCACGGTGTAGTAGGCACCGACTCGATTAAACGTCGCCTCCGGGTTTTGCTGCGATTCATTTTAATTATACGTGAACATACAGAGAACTTGTGGGTGAGGTTTTGTGCTACTGTCCAACCTTTATATAGGACAACCACGTGACACATTGCCGTGTACACGTTGACACATGGAACAAGCTGTACTGATGGATCTATACCTGTAGGAATGGTCCTTTTAAAATAATGAAAATCGTTGATTAATTGATAGAGTCCATTGGATTGTACAAATCCATTTTAAATACCGAAATCAACGTTTTTCAGAGCTTTTTCTCTCCCTCTCTCCATTCGATTAGAATTCAATAATTCAGGAGAAGGGATTCCGGTGCTCAATGAGCTCTTAATTAATCGTTCAAGTGAATTCCAAATGAATTTGTTAATTATGCACACAAGAGTGAGACATAAAATCAGTGGAGAAAGGCATAGGGTACTGGGGTAGAAAGTAAGTGGTACTCGCTTTAACTTTAGGGTGACTGAAAATTATTCCACTTGAGGAGAAACGATTACCAACTAGAGAAAAGAGCTTTGGTTGGAAGAAAAGCGTTTTCACATTTTTCTACTCTTTTTTTAACCGTGAAAATGTCGTGAAAGAGCTTCTCGCCTTTGCCTACTGTTACCTGGTACTCGTAAAAATCATTATTTCTTCTTCTATCTTATTCTGAAGTTTTTTTCACTACTTTCGTAGCAGTTCTCCTCGTTTTTTTTTTTTTTTTTTTTCATTTTATTCTCCTCTTGTCTCCACTCGCCAAGCTTGAGAGGGAATACGAATGCAAATTGGCTGTACAATTTTCACCAACGCTTTATTTTTTATGATACAGACATAAAAGAATAAGGTAAAAAGTGTTGAAAGTCTGGGAAATATGTTTAAGTGTGAAGTTTCATGTTTTCACGTTTTAATTATTGTGCAAATGAAAAGTTTAATATTTATATGAATTTTTTAGTTTTATTCAGTCTATTAAAAGTGTAAAAAATTGGATATCAAAGATTTTTCGAAAGAATTCAGGGACATTTAATGTTTACTCTGATATCAGAACGTATTAGCATAGATGAAGTCAATTAAATTCTTTAAACAGATGTATTGAGTGAAATTTATATGGTTTCTATTACGAGAAGAGCTCGACAGTTTTATTATAGAGACTTTTCCTAATAATATTGAAGATCAGGTGAAACCCTTACAGAAAAATCTGGAAAAAAATTACACAAGAATAAATCATTTCATCATCATTCCAATGTTTTTTTTTAAATCGTAATCTATCATTTCTATAGATCGTAAATATTTGAATTGTCCCAATGCCACCGATTTTTCGAGCTTATTCAAGTGGAAAGAAAAAAACACGTGGCTCCGGATATATAAAGACACGTAAGAACCCCGAAGAATCATATTACGTAAAAATGTCAAAATTAGTAGTGCTTCTCTGCATTATTATAGCAGCAATTGTGAATGACGTAAGTAACCAAAATTTCTCTCAAAGCAAATCCTCATTCTGACGAATAACAAAAAATTGCGATAGGGTGCACAAGCCTTCTTCATCGAGGATGGTTTAACGAGTGCGAGTGCATTGATTGAGAGAAAACTCGAGAGAGCTGAGACTCAAATAGCTGCTGTAAAAGAAGAAGCTCAGAAATTAACGGAAAAAGCAGAGGATTTCCTCCAGAATTTTACTAAGGATGTTACAAAAGCAGCCACTGGAATTCTAGATGCGGTAAAATAATTTTTCATGGATGAGAGAAAGAGGAATATCTGAATAATTAATTCCCTCAGGTTGATAAGAAAGTGCTAGGATTGATCGGTTCTTCCAATGACTCCAGTTTATCAGATTGTGCTAAACTATCCGAAGTTCTTCACAACACGACGCAAGAAAAAGTAGCCAATGTAGTCCAATGTGCTACTGATCGAGTAGGACAAACCAATGAATACATTCAATCAATTGCTTCTATCTCTGAGGAACTGATTCATGAACTGAGAGAACTGAAACCAGAGGCTGATGCCTGTGGTAAAAACGCCATTGGTTTCAGTGGATTTTTATCATCAAGTTTCTGCGTTAAAAAGGTATTTTTGAAGAGATTCAGATGATTTTGGTTGTAAGATGCTCTTAAAAAGAGAAAAACATTGATATTCTTCTGCTGTGAATGTTTAAGGTTGCCTTCCAAGCAGGCTGGACCAGTAGCATGAAACTTCCTGCTATCTTCTTCAATGTTTTCAATCTCAAGATGTTCGTGAAGACACTTCCTTCATCGTTTTCCTCCTGTGCAGTTGTTAATGGAATTTCGACAATTGCTTATAATGCTGCTAATATTTTTGAAAGTGTGAAGCAATGTGTTGATAACAATCTTAATTAAAAAATAATAAAGAAATGATTTGTCAAGTTTCTCCTTTCCTCTCTGCTGTTTAATTGTCAGTCAAATAATATCTCAGTAATTGAAATTCGAATTCCCGTGTGCTAAAGAGCTGAATGACGCTCGTCCAATGTCAACACATAGGTCAACACTGTCCTCTGATACTAGAGACAGGCGACTGTACAAACTACTTGCTGAAGAAAAGCCCTCGACTCATCTGTGCTCTTCGTTACTCGTATCAACTCTCTCGAGGGCTCAGCCATGTAGCAATGAGAGATGGATAATAGCCAGATGGCACATTCTACCTCTCACCTGTTTAAACATGAGTATCTGATGGTATCCGTTGGCTCTGTGTTTGAATATATAAAGGCAAACAGCGATTCTATTCGTTGAATCCATCAAATCGTGTACTAGCAATATTTTTCGATGAAAATAATGATTGAAAGGCTTTCATTAAAAAATCCACTTTAATTCCTCAATGCATACAAACCATTTAAAACTGCTATTACGAGCATGCACTGTGATTCGTTGAATTAAAACCGAGTAATGTGTTATTTATTTAAATTCATATTTATGAATAATTCAAAATCAACAAGAATATAAACTGAAGTATGTGGGCCAACAAGGAAAAGCAAATAATGTAATCCCCAAGATTGCAATTAATCCAAAGGCTGTTCAAATGTTCATTTGCAGCTGCTCGTGACGAACTGAGACGTTACAACGTTTGAAACTGATTTATCCAAGGCGAAATATTAGATGCAACTTTGGCTACAAGTTTATAGTTTGGTGTATATAATCCTTCTCCGTATTTCACTATGTACGTTTATATTGGTTGTTATATATTCAGCATGTGTGACGACAGCGTCAACTGCTTCAGCTTTCTAGTATAACGACCTCGCGTGGCATACGATCATTTGCACGAAATTTTCAGTATGAGAGAGGGCAACTTACTTGCTATGGATTATGAGGATCCTGTGATGTGGGAGGGCAAGTCGATGACCCCGATTCGTCACTTCACAGGTGAAATTTTAGTCATCCGATGCTGCATCATTATGCAATATATTGCGGAAGCAATTTCCGGATTTCATGTTGATTCAGTTTCCACGAGAAGCACGAAATAAATCGAATTTTTTAAATATGAATTAATTAGCACCATGAAATAAACTAATTCACCACAGTGCCTTTGTAAATAATTCCTTCTCTCTGCAAAATCATGAATACATTAATCCTCCCCATTGTTTCGAAACTGGCACAAACATCTCAGATCACAGAGGCAATTAACTGTAGCCTCCACTTAATGATGATATCATTGTATGCCTCCTTCGTATTAGATCAAGGAGCAGCAGCATCAAAGGTACATTGGTCTTAATGGAAGGATTAAGGAGGTCCTATCAGATGTGCATCTCCACCAAACTCAAGCCACAAGGCAGAATCACAGAATCCCAGATTTTCCAATTTCTCTCACGTAATTCAGGCGTGTGCACGACACGAACGCATTTAATATAACCACATAATGCCTTTTGAAATTCATAAAGAGATGATTGACATGACATTGGAAATTGAACAACAGATCAATTCACCTCCTTTGTTCCATGAGAATGGAGTTGAACGTACCACGATCCTGATTCACCACAGAACAATCTCCGTTGTGGGTAGTAGTTCTGTAGAATTCGCACTGTCTGAGACATGCCATTGGTGACCCGGTGAGCCATAGTGCGGTTTCGTCGGAAGTGAATTTCCATGAATACTGGAGATGGAAATTGTCAAGTGGATTAAAACTTATTATCCGGATTGATGGTGCTATCTCCTTTCGTCAAATGTTAAATTTTCACATGAAAAATGTAGAATTAATCAGTAAAATCTCGATTTTCAGTTGAATTATTTGGCAAATGTTAGCTTTTTACTGCTGAGTGCTATTCACCTGGACAATTAAACAACTAAATGCACCCAAGTTTATGGTCATTAATAGGTTGATTCGTGTAACAAACCTCAGGGTTCCATCTCTCGGACACAAACAATCGAAATAGAACGGACAACTGCCGAAGGGAATACTGTATATGCTTCACGTTTACCCATTTACCTTCTCTAAGCCAAATTGAAACGCCAATGTTACGAGATACTGGGTAGTATACACTGTTTATCATGGCTCAGTAGAACATATCCCAGCCACTTTGATATTGCCCTGCGTGACCTGATGATCAAGCTTCAATCGTCACTATCGGTCTGGGGATCGTTTGTGAATATGGACCATTCGGTTGGATCCATTGATAGTGATGGACTCATGTTTCTAATGATTTCAGTGAAAATTTGAGTTTTTCCATGAATTTCGTATTGTCCAATATTCCTAAAGACAATTGCGGTATTCGATTTCAACATTCGTAAACAATAGAATCATGAAACACTTGAATTTCTTTATATGAGCACTTACTCGAATCCATAACTCAGGATAAAAGTTCAATGATGCGAAAGAGAGACGGAAAATTTTACTCGCACGATTCTCCATGCATTCCGCATCGTGAGACATTACGTATACATATATACTGAATTTTCATCGAAAAACGAGAATGTCTTTACTATCTGGTATTATTGCACTTTTATATATACAGTGATAACTGTGTTACACCACTGGGAGTTTGTACGTTGTCGTTTTTGTGAATATCATTGAAGCGTTATATCGTCAGAGCCGTTATCGTTCCCAATCGTTATGTGGCAATAGTAGGAAATAAGGAATTCCGTTCGCTTTATGACTACGAAGAATTCATGTGAGAGGCTCTCGTGGGGATTTTCGATTTATTCATGTGAGTGAAATGAATGGGGTGAAAGAGATATTTTTAACATAATAATTTCATAAATAAAGAGTTTCATTGAAATTTACAATGAAATGAAAAAAAAAATACTTGAGATTTTATCATAAAAATTCCATTTTTGTCCACAAATTCCTTTCGTCAATACGGATTACCCATTCTTTTATCTGATTATCGAATAAAATTCAGCCAGGCATATCTCTGAGCCCTCTTGAACTTTCTCCACTCTCATATATCTCTCTGTACTCTCATTTCACCTTTTTTCTTTTACTCTCAAAGAAACCCATATCTGTAGCTATTGAGATCTTCTCTATCCCGTGAAAACGGATCATTTAGTCCAACCAAGTTTTTGATCCGCCTCTGGTTCTTTTATCGCACCAGTATCTCCTCTTTTCTCTCTCCTATCTCATGAAATGATACACCCGCATGAGAGAAGCCACGAGTATTCGTCACTTCCAGACTTTTCCAAAAAAAATCAAAGAGAAAAAAATCCCACTTTCCGTTCCATAAAATCTCATTTTATGTCTCCTATTTTTTTCATCCATTCTTTATAATACTATCGTCACATTTTTTTCTCAATTTTTACCAACAAAAATTCAACGTATTTCCCTCGCACAGAATCAAAAATCATAAAATCAAAAAATCTCCTTTTTTTCTTCTCCAAAGCCTACGATTATGCCTTATCTTTATGACCCGAGCGTTTAATCAGCCAAATCCCGCAAGTAAATGTTAGTCCTTTTTTTTTTCTCCCTGATCCAATTTTTTTATTTTTCCCTTCATTCTATTTTTACGGACACTCACTCCATATTCCCCAACATTTACTCCGCCTATATACTCACCCCTCATGTGACCATGGGTACGTTAGATTTTCCCCCGTCGTGCATTCTCTCAGCCCCTGTCAACCCGAAGCGTCGAACCTAAAGAGCCATAGAACTGTTCACTGGATAATGCAAGTCCCAAGGCTCTCCTCAGTAACGCCGAGAAAAGTAGCACTCTCTACTCTTGTCTCCAGCCTCTCAAAAAACAATTCCCATCTATTCCTACATTTTATTCCCATAAATCTAACCCATGAAATTCACTCTCTCACCGAATTTATTTTCCTCAATTTTCCCAATAATTTAAAATAAATATCGAAAACTTGTTGAAACTCTCATAGAAAAAGTGATATCATCACTTTGAAGTGTAAAAAAAGTAGACTATCAGAGATACAATTTTTGTTCGATAATCGTACGATCTTACGACAGCCGATAACATTAAAGATCACATGGCAAGAGTTCACAATTCACCACATCCATTGGAAACAAAGTTAAAAAAAATAAGATAGGAAACCCTTACAAAACCCTCTCGATCCAATCGTTTTCGCTTCAACGACCTCCTCGAGTCAATTTTTGTATCAAGACTCTGGTCCACCTCTCTTTTGCGCCTCAACGAACCCCATCTGTCCTTCTCCTCGTCATTTCTACCCCGAGAGAGATGCTACTGGTAACGCCGAGGATTCCATTTATATTTTTTGCCTCTTTTACTGCTTCTTCCACCTTCTTACCACTCAGAGGAGTCGAATAAAGGCCAATATCTGGTTACGTCATCTCTCTGCACCCAAGACACCGCACAAACATACCACCCACTGGTAGCGCATCTATACAGTGCATTTGTGCTCTTAAAGAAATTGAAAATGCTGAAGACAGTTTCGCTCTATTTCGCTCGGGGTTTCCAATGTACGGTTTCCTTTTACCTTTGAGTGAAAGCTTATAGGTTTACATTTGCATTATCGTTTTATTGAATATGGAGAAAATAATATTATGCAAATTGAATTTTCATCAAATGGGATATTTGATTATTTGGTAAATTTACCAAGTGCGCTTGATTAATCAGGTTTTTTCGAGAGAGAGAGAGGCTAATGCAGATTATGGCTTTGTGCAGTAAACAAATGACTTGTGGGGCAGAAATACGCACATGGACGAAGGTTATTCAACGCTACTCGAATCGTGATTTTGTGGAAGGGGGTCTCGTATTCATGGGTTTATACTGGAGAAATATATATGCATGGAGTGCATTCACACGCACGCTTTGGTACAAATACACCCGGGGCTTCACTCACTTCGCTATTTCTGTTGCAGGACAGAATAATACTCTTGCCATGTGAATCAAGGGAGGTATTACGTTCTCTATGGTATACTCGGGTTATTTGAGTTCTGTATTTTATGGAAATATTGGTCAAATATTTTGTCATTTTTCTACCCTTTGTTTTTTGAGAATATCTTGGAAATTAAGAGAGATAGGGAAATTATTGTAGATACCTTTTTTGTAGAGAATTTTAAGAGCTACAAAAAAGGTTATTTAGGAAAATACTCTATCTCTCTTAGTTTCTGAGATATTTAGCCTGAAACTCACGAATTCAATTATTCTCAATATTTCAAAAAAAGAGAAAAAACTTAAAAATTCAGTGATCCACAATTCCTCTCATTGCACTACTGAAAAACTTTTTTGGCTTGCACTGAGAAGCTGTGGTATCCAAGGTCCACGTTATTCCAAACCGCAAGAAGGTGGATGAGCATTCCAAAACGAATTTTCCAATAAAACCAGGAGACTCCTGGCATATCTCTTTGGCTTGGAAGCTCTTCCCCTTTTTTACAATTCCACTGTTGAGAATAATTCAAATACTTTACTGACACATTAATCTCGTCATTCACGATTCCAATGGAAAAAAAGTCCTCGTGCTTTTTCTTCACATAAAATCACATTGAAAATACAGTGTCATTAAAAGTTTATGATTGCTTTCGGGGAGAGGGTGAAAACGTTTAACATCCGTGACATTTTTCTCATTGTGCATCCTCCAATTACCTCCCCTCTTCTCCTCCGTAATTCTCGCCCCCTTTTTACCCCTGAGTTCAAGTTTTAGTCGGTAATTGGCTCGATAAAAAATACAGAATCACCCTTGCTGGATTGATGCATTGCAAAAAGGTGAAAAGCAGTGAAAACTCAAAGTCCAAAGCAGTAAAAGTGTAAAGAATAATGAATTTTTCTCGATACTTTTCTCTTTCCTTAAAAAAAAAGGGATTAAATATTTTATCGTTCTGAATTTTGTGTGTTTTTTTTCCACTCAATCGATGCAGTTTTATTAAACCAATGAAAGGAATGCTTTTCATTGGAAAAAAAAAAAGTGACTGCAGAATATATTTGCTCTCATTGAATTTGAATCCCTTTGTATCGGCAGAAACTGCGGTTCTTTGAAATGAAAAACTATTGAAATCAATTGAGTTTTATTGGAAATTAGTTGATTTAAATTCGCCAGTTTATTTTACCAGCTTTGTGGATAGAATGATTTTGATGGAGGTAAATTATTTATTTAAACTGTGGGAAATAAAGGGAAATATTTTTATTGAATAAAATTATAGGGTTTTTTTTTTTAAATTCCAAATATTTCTTTTTTTTTTTTATTAAACAAAAAGGAGTTGAGAATGCAATGTGAATTTAAATTATATCATTTTATTATTTATTTTTATAGAAATATTGCAGATGCCTCAGATTTCTCGAATAATTCAAATATTTAATATTTAAGAAGTTCGAAATATTCTTGCAACGTTGCTCGATACATTTCTTAAATAATTGACACTTCCTTGTCTCGAGTTCTTGAATTTTTAAAATACCCATTGACAGTGAATTCAGTAGAATAGAGTGAAGACTCTCACAACTTGAATTCACTGCAATTAATCATGAGAAATAGCGGAAAACAGTGATTAATTATTTTCACAGAAACTTTATTCTCTAGAATTCATTTAAATTCAATGTAAATGGAGTATTCGTTCGTTCAAACGATAAATTTACTTTATTTATATAAACAAAAGGAAATGAAGTTTCTTCCGTTGATTAAAAGACCTTTATTCTGCAATTTACATCAATTATAAATGGCTCGTTGGTTTTTGCGGTGATAAATTGCAGCCATTTGACGTTAATTGTCCTCACGAATTGCTCTCGGTGAAAATAGATGAATTATTGATTTTTAACGTCATCGCTTTTATCGTAACTATCTAATTTCAGAAAATCGTAATTTTATCTTTAAATAACTGCTCTACATTAAATTCGCCCATTACTTTGCACTTTAATTACGAAAATTTGATGGAAGAAGTTGAAATAGAGATTTTCTGATAATTCCAAAAAATCGAATTGTTCATTCAACTCTAAATATCTCGAAAACCATGAGGTTTAGTCAAAAATCCCAAGAGACCTTTTTTGTAGCTTTCAAAATTCCCTACAAAAAACCTCTCGTCGAATTTTTCTCTATCTCCACTCGCTACAAAGATATTCTCAGAAGAATGTAAAAACTCAAAGACCATCATGGAAAATTCCATCGAAATTATTCCCTCAAGGGCTATCCATTCAATACTAAAGAATTGATTCGGCAAAAATTCTATTTTCTATCAAAAAGAGAGACTCTTATTTCACAATTTGAATAAATAATCCCTCCCTTTGATGTCCCCTGATAGATCTCAGAATAAGGCAAGAGGCACGTATATATATTCCACTGAAAATTCCTCCTTTTTCTTCTCCCTTTTTTCCTCTACATCGTCCACTCGAGGCAAACTACTCTCGGTGGTGCTTGGAAGATCGTATGCGTCCCGCAGGGAGCTGAAAATAAAGGCATTGGGTGAGAGAGTGGGTACACAACGTAGAATATACCTCGTGAGTATGTGACAGGGGTAAAAGCAGAGGGGAGTGAAAGAGGGTACGAGAATTGAGGGGATTTTTTTCATACAGCATATAGAGGGAATATGGAGGGAATGTCCGAGATAGAGGCAGAGGCTGAAAAAAAATAAACAGTGGAAAGGGAAGTTCGTAGTCAGCCTCTGGGAGTCGTCTTATCGGCCCCTGGCCGTGAGATGCAGGGCTTCTGTGGACTACAGCGGGATTATACGGCACAAAAGCTGGAGCTTTGGTATGTGTCGAGGGGTGGATAACCGACGATAGAGCACAGACTCTTTTGTCCTTTCACTTTTCCCTCTTTTTTTATTATTATTTCAACTTTTTTCTAAAAGAATTCGTTTTGATAAATACAAGGGTGTTGATTACTTTGGAGATATCTATGAAACCATGGGGTTTATGGGAAAATGTCAAGAGACCTTTTTTGTAGAGAATTTTAAGAGCTACAAAAAAGGTCTCTTGAGATTTTCACGTAAACCTGATGGATTCGCAGGTATTCACGAAAAAAGAGTTCTCAAGTCTATCGCATTAAATATCTTCATATTTTTCCACTTTATATTTACTCCTATTCACCAGAGAGAGCATAGACTGTTGTACTAAGCCTCTCAGTCGGACGATTCGATGATTAACGAGCTTAGACGCTCGAGAGGGTAGAAAATGTGCTACCAACACGAATATATTCTACTCTACTGTTATATAGTCCCCATTCCATCGTATATACGTCAGTATCAACAGATAGGAGCACATACGTTGGATTTACAGCTATTCAACCGTTTTTTAATTGGCTTTGGGCGACTATATGCCTCGGAGGATAATTATTATTTTATTCCGTAGCATTGGCGAAATTTCCGGCAGTCTGGGGATTAACTGCTTTAAAAATATGACAATTAACTATTTTTCCTCTTGATAAATAATCATTTGTATTTTTAAATGGTCATTTGGGGAATTAAAATTAGGCTCTCAACAGGTAAATTATAATTATCCAATGTTACTGCCATTTAATGAATTAATTAAAATTCTCAATTATGAAATTAACGAAAAATTCATTTAATTCAATTTTAATTTCGTAAATTCAGTGATACTGGTTAATGTTGGCATCGTTTATTTTGACGAGCGCGAGAGGCATTCTATTGTGGCACATGAAGGACAGTGTAATGTGTCATGGGGTAGTGTCACTTGTCATTGTCGTAATCGTGTCGTCAAGGGGGAGTGACGTAGACACAAGCCAGTGGCTCTTTTACCGCATTTTTTCACGTAACAACGCACGTACACGAGAATTTGAGCCTGGAAAAATGGAAATGGCCACGGGTGCGTGTGTCAAAACGTTTTGGCACTCTGCCAAGTGTCTGTGAAATACATGCGCATGCGCAGAATTCTCTTGCTCCTTTTATATGCATGGAACAGTGGAAAAAGAACCCGTTAAAATGGACCTTTGATATAAAATGAATCAGGAATTTTTTTCCAATTGAAGAGCACTCTTCAAAAATCTGAAAAAATTCACAAAAAAGCTTCATTATATCTACCTCATTCCCAAATTTTTTTCAAAATTCTAGAAAAACTCCTTCTCCTTAAAAAAAAAAATCAACAAAAACCTCTTTAAATCAACGAATTCATTAGCAATTGTGATTTCATAAATAAATGCAATTAAAAGCAATTTTTCATTCACCCGTTATAAAACCTTTGCAAATGGCATTCTAATTACTTTGAACCCCCAGTTGTACTTGTAAATTTTTCATTTCATTGAAAAGACCTGTGGTAATAAATACTTAGTGTTATTCCTTTCATGCCCTTCCTAACCCCACAAATTTTCATGCGTCGCATTCATCTCCGATGTCCCCTATTATACATATATATTAAAGGAGAAATAAAAAAAAATTGTGGAAAAAACAAGGGTAGACGTGGCATTCAATTTCAGTACTCTCGGCGTAGGCGTGGCACCGGTGTGCCACCCCGGAACTCGCGTGATACCACGAATCTCGATAAGCCTGCACTCTCACCGTCCTGCCATGCATTATTACATTTTTAAAGGTGGCATGTAGATTGGATGGCATGTGGTCGCAAGGAAAATTGGCTCAGGAGAGTAAAGAGCGAGAGAGAGAGACAGAATAAAGCGAATAAAGAAGGTGAAAAAAAAAAAATGAAAATAAACGGCTCCCGTGAACGAATCGGAAGCATTTGCGAACGAGGTGGAAGAGGTCGATTACAGAGGCCACATAACCGGCTATTCTCGTAAATCACATTCACTTCCGTTGAATATTTTAATTTCTTTATTAATAGAGAGGGGAAAGAGATTTAAACGTGAGTTTTAATGAAGTTAATATTTTTCTTTTTAATAGCCATTTTTGTACTTTTCATTATGCTCTAGTCTCTCTTTTTTTTTTTCATTCGCTTTTATAATATTTTTAATGCAAGATTATCGTACAGTAAAGAGAGAAGTTAATTTCCCTCATCCGAAAAAAGGGTAAATCTGGCTAATGGCTCTTCTAATTTCCCATTCTGAAGTTGATGAGAAAAAAATTCAAGCTCTTTTCAATCAATTAGCCGAGGAAATTAATTTCACTCGTGACAAACGTCATTTAACTAATTAATTCCGAGTGAAAAAATAATTGCCAATGATAATCTCAAGATAGGAAAATCAATGAGGAAAAAAAGGAGAGAATAAAAATGACTTTATTGTCATGATTAATTCAATCATATCGGCTTTATGCACAATTTCAGATATTGAAAATTCACTCGATTAATTATGCATTCATACAAAACTAATGAATGTATTTCTTCCCTTCATCTCTTCTACTCTCAATAATTTTAAAAATATTCTCTCACATAATGGAATTATGTTAACATTGAAATTGAATTTACGAGGATTTTAATATCGGCAATTCAATGAATCGCACATGATATTCCCGTGAATTTAATTCTCCATTTACCCAATTTTTGTTGGAACAAAAAAAAAACCCCGAATATTCATCTGCATTATCGAATTTTAATCAATACCCGATTTTCATTAACAGACGAAGAGAAAGGAATATGCAGGAATGAAGGGCTCCTTCCGTTCACTCCTTTTTCCATCACTATCGACTAGCCCAGACGTCCCTCAATTTCATTCGCTTCCACTCGAAAACCAACTGCCAGAGCTCTTCACCCGATAAATCGGTTCATCAACGCCAATCCTCAACGAATCATCCCCAGGTTTCTAACGATCGACAACGCTCCACCAAATTCAATTACCCCATTGGTATTCACGTAACTTTGTTTTCACCTCCTATCACTCTCTGTTATCATGAAAATCCCTCATTCTCATCTCCACTCTATTTACAAGTCCGTGTGTATGTGTGATATGAACATTGGATACTCTGATTTTTCGCTTGACCGAGAGTTTGGTGATTTATTGCGTTTTAAATAGTAGTCAATTATCGGGTTTAGTCAGACGAGACTGATGAAATTGTTGGATTATAAGTATCGATTTTTCTTCATTCGTTAATTCGGGTAATTGCATGTGCAGTTTAATTAATGAAACTTTATTGACAATTTTTCGATTTAACGATTTTTGAAAAATTCCCCAAATTATTAATCGAATCGTAAAAAATGTCTGGATGTATTTACCTTCCGTCCCGGAGATGGTGAATCGAGATGCGCCGTGCAATATATAACCCACGTCGACTTTTCAAATGCCGCAATGAATGGCCATCCCTAGCATGCCTCTCCCACTATCCCCATGTACTCCACTGTTTTCTCTCGGGCCTGCATGAGTTTATTTGAAAGATTGCAGAGTATCACGCGATTCAGCGGTACATGTGCAGTCATCCTCCACTCCGATTCATAAAGAGAGAGGAAAAAATAGGAGTATAGGAATGGAGTTGGCAAAGTATCGAAAAAGAGGAGAAATTGTCTATATTTTTTTTTCGTTAAAAAAAAAAAAAAAGGAGAGTTACATATCTCGACAGTTTTTAATTCTGCCTCTTTTATTTCTGTATCACTGTGCAGAAATCATCCAAATGAGTATGAAAAAAAGCCCTCTCCAATTCTCTATTTAGGACATACGGTTTACCACTTTTCTCGGGGAATGAAGAAAAATAGAGTAAAAGGAAAATTTATATACTGTCCAAGTGAAAATTCAAGCCTTCGTACTAAAAGGCAAACCCAGTCTCTCATTTCCACTTCTCTGGAGTCATTCTTCTTCAGACACGTGAAAAAGAAAGAAATCTGCAAAATAATGCAAAAGAAAGTGAAAGAGAAATAGGAAGAAATGGGGATGAGAAAAGAAAAATTCAAGAATTTTAAAAGAAAGAAAAAAAGAGATTGTACTTTATTTCACTCCTGGCGTTTTCACTCACACTTTTACCTGTCTAGGCTGCCGGAAGTGATACTTTGAGGTGCACATACACACCGCACGGTTATTGCGAGTGTCAAAACGACAAAGAGAATGGAAACGTGAAATAAAGAAGAAAAAAAAACGTGGATTAATGCAGTGTGATGAATATAAACGGAGAGATGATGGAGTGCAGGAATTATGTCGTATTTAATTTGCTTTGGTTATTCGGGCTGTTAACTTCTTTAAATCATCATACGTTAATTACAATGAATTATGTTAATTATTCACACGAAGCTCAACGGATTATTCATCATTGATTAAATCAAACAATTATTTTTTACAATTCTTTTCCCTTTCAATCATTCATTCCTCGTCATTCTGCATTCACCTCACTGAAAACTTTTCCATAAAAGAGAATGAAGAGTCTATTACCTATTTTTCTCCTCGAATTGTCAATTAAACTTTGTAATTGACGCTGAAAAATCGCCCTCATTTCTCCAATATTCACTTTAATGACGCATTAATATCCAAGTGATATTGGCCGTAAAAAAAAAGTGATAAAACCATATTGAATCCATCTCTTTTAATATCTCCGGTGTAATGATATTACCGGGCCTTTACCTCTCTTAAAATTCTCGAATTTTCCGCGTTAACTCGTAATTGAGAGAACAAAGGGCAGTGTCATTAATAAAATACAAGTTGGATGATTAATGCAGTCCTTTTTTGGGAGAACTGGAGAACGGCCCGAGGGAATTTTCATGAATTCTATTTGTTCTAAACTATAACGCTAAACAAGCAGGAGAATGAGAAAGAGAATGGATAAAACGAAGCCCTTGAGCCTCACGCCCACCATCTAAAATACTTGTAGTTTCATGTTAATTCATCCCAGGCTTCATCTGCTTTAATCCCTCTAAATTCAATTTACATTTATAGTAGTGTGAATTTAGGAAAATATCTGTAGAGCGATCCCAATGTTTTCTGTTATTAGACTACTGCTTTAATTCATTTTCAAAGTAACCAATTAAGGAGTAATTAGTGGTATTCAGTGGGATAAGAGACTTTTTATGATAATTCAATTTTTTTTCCTCTCTTCTTCAACTCAAAAAAATGAGGACATTTTTTATCTACAGAATACATGGAAAATATGGTGATGCAATGTACATACATACAATATACATAACTGTATCATATATTATGCAAATTAAATCGACAACAGCATATACTTTTCTTGGAGATATAAATAATCCAGTGGAGAAGCTCCTCGGAAATCTGCATGCAGTTACCCTAGAATTTTTCCAAGAATAATCATACTTTGGATACGTAATTTAAGAAAGTTTTATTCTTTGAGTATAATGCATTGCACAGGCTTCAATTCACAATGAAATTTTATTATGCAATAATTCTACATTTAATTATGAAATATTTTATTCTGTGGATTGCATGAGGTTTTCCTGGGAATTGAGAGAAATCAGGTGAAAGAATTCTCAGAATTTTCAGAAGACTCTCAACAATAGAATAATCCATTTTATGATTAATGTTAATGAATTTAGGATGCCAGGTGGTAGTGGCTTATCATTCACCAGTTGAATGGTTGCAAACCAGAATTATGTTGAGTATTTCATGTTAAATAGAATGAGAGGTAAGCAGAGAGTCAAACTGACCAAGAGAAGCTTATCTAAATCCTCTGGGAGGACTTACTGGCTTTGTTGTAGGAGTGAAAATCAACAAAATGTGAATGAGATGAGGAGAATTACATTCATGATCAAAAGAGGATTGATGTAATTAATTCGGTAATTAAATTCCACCTTTTGCCCCTTCATCCATGAATTATTCCAATGACTTCAGTATCGAATTTCATTGTTGAACGTTTGCAGCCTATTTCTCCTCACTTATTGCACGGTTTTATGCAGGTTTTCCCCTTCAAGTTCAAAGACTCACTTTAAAGTAGGTGGAAAAGACGAGCTTTTGGAATTTATATGAAACTTTGAAGAGTTCCGATAGTTTCACATCACCAGTTGTTCGTATTGAAGGTCGTTGAATAAAGTAAACTTTGAGTTTCTTGGAGACATTGAGCACGTCTCCAAGTGCCTGAAACTCGTTTCAATGCTATCAATCAATTTACGTAATTTTGGATAAAACTGTGTCATTTATTTCGTAGAGTTTCTATTTTATGTAATTATTAAATTCATGAATTTTTCTCTGTTGTCTCATGGAGATCAAGGGCACTTGATATCTTCATTTTGGGGTAGGTGATAATGAAATTCAACGCTGCATCTTTAGCATCAAACTGTGATTATGCTAATAGAGGTGTGTAATCACGCAACACAGTCAACTCTCTACTGGCTTGTGCCAGTACGTTAGTTTCTCCTCTTGTTGGGTCTCGAAATAGGGGAAGTTTCAGTTGGGGTAAAATGATGAAAACAGAAAATTCTGTAGCACTGCAATTTCATACAGCGACTGCACACGTATTTTGAGGTCTGAATTGCTTTATGAATTTCAGTGAATCCAATTGAAGTTTTTGACAGTTTTGAAATTTATGGTGTATTAAGTTTCTCTGTCTTTAATAATGAAACTAATGGAAATACTGAAATAAAAGTAGAATGTAGAATTATCATTTGACCTGACTCGTCTACTCTCGTTTTTTTTTTTTTGTATCATAGTTTTAATTAATTCTTGAAACGTTTCCCCAGTTTAGATGATTTGGAGCGTTTTACTGAAGTTGAAGTATTCCAAATGTTTCAAGTTGAATTATTTGAAATGTTTGAGTGGTGCTAAATTGCTGGCTTGAAAACGAGGTTATTTCGTTCCTCAAATTCCGTGTATTATTGGAAATTCTAGAGTTTTTTTTCCCCTCAACTCTCCTTTTATTCCAGAATATCTCCGAAATTAATGAAGATACACTGGTTTTTTGAGTAATAAAAAAGAATCAGAGGAGGAAGGAAGTATCTCCATTTGCTTTGGAGATGTCTTCACACGAATTGCCAATAAAAACATGGAATTATCCATTTATTTTTCTTTTAATGAAGTAAAATTAATGTTGAGCACGATGTAGTAATGCGCGCACGATTCTACCATGGAATGAAACTGCTAGAGTTTAGCCTTAATACCCAGTGCAATATCTCTCTAACGTTCAAAGCTATATAGCAAACTCCACGCCCTCCAATGGCCATGGTAAAGTACCCCTGATGTCGGGCTTTTGCGTCGTTAAATGCCTCATCTCCACCTCAGCGTAACAACTAGTGGCCATTCTCCAGTGCAGTGAAAAGAGGAGTAAAAAAAATTTAGGGTGAAAGAAAAAGGAAGAATATACATATATTTTACGTTCAACTAAAAATCCCTTGAATTCTCAACCCCTCAAACATTATTTCTTATACGTACTCAACAGATACATGGGTATACAACTGAGTTATGACTCATAGTTGGATACTTCTCGACCTCTCTGTGTTGTACTTACTATCAAGATCCTTGATTTATTGTTGCTTCGACGATTCTCTCGTGTTTACAATGTTTCTTCTCGAGAGAATGAGTCAAAAATAATTACTTGAATTGAAGGAAAATAATTTATTACATTTCATGAGTTAAAAAAAGAGGAAATTGATGAATTTTCATTGGCAAAAAATGTAAATTTGGAGAACTTTCTCCCACTGAATCCAAAATTTCCATCAGCTTCGACGGAAACTTCTGAGAGGAGCCTTTGAAAATAGAAGTAACGAAAACTTCATCAAGATTTGTCTATAACCTCCACTCCTAATGGAAACACAAACTCATAAAAATAAAAGAAACCCTGAAAATGCACCAATTCTTTCAACCTCATTCAAACGAAATTACTGTCATAGAATTTTCATTAAAAATGACAGATGAAAAAAGTCATGATGTAAAAAATTCACCTTTTTTTTTTTCTTCTTTTATTCAATCGTAACATAAAACTTTTATCATCATCATAAAGTTCCACACATTCCTCCTATATTTTCATCGAACTTAATTCCTGAATAGGAATGGCAGGAGAGAGAATGAAGAGAGAAAAAAAAAAAAGAGTTCAAAGAGTATGGCATTTGCGAACGACCCGATAAAAGTGTCCCCAGTGAGCACTTAAGTTCAAAGCCCCCTTCTCCACCTTCTCAATAAAAAAAAATAAAAGAAACCCAGAACGAAGGTAGAATCTTTCGTTTTTTAATGCCTCAGAGAGTATTCGAAAGTGGCGTTTACACGCCAGAAAGACTCGCCCCTTCTTTTTTCTTCTCTTTTTTTTTCCATCGACACCCTCTACTATCGAAACTCCCAGACCTTACTCTGCGCATACTGCCAGTTTGTGATCTACACTGTGGAATGCATTTCCATACATTTTCCACCGGCCATAAATCATAAAGACCCCTGGTCTTTTCCCCAAGAAAAGCACGAGGGAGTCATGGAAAATTCCGCAGAAACTAATGACGATTGAATTACCATTCTCCACACTCGAATTCAATATTTGCTCTTCTAGAGATTCTCCAAATTACACAAACTGCGTCATCATCTCCGGCTTCTCATTGGTGGGCTCTCGGATATTAATCGATGATACCAAGTTATTGATTATCGGGGCAAATTAATTGGCAGATTGTATTCCGGTGCTTCAACAATTAATTTCACGCAGAATATCATCAGATTTATTGACAATTAAATATCTCGGAAACTAATGGAGATACGACTTTTTTGTACTGATTTTTTTTTGTCGAGAATTTCGAGAGCATGAAAAAAGGATTCTTGTGAAAATTACGTATCTCTATTGGTTTCCGAGATATTTTGAAAATAAGGGGGAAAAATCGAGTTTTACTCTAAAAGTCAATTAAATGACAAATCCATTGAATCAACTGTCAAAACTCCCGCATAATTTAACCAAGTACCATATTACCCATCAAAGAGCCTCAGATTTCAACATTAATAACAGTAGAATGATTAATTTCCTCAATTTTCACACATCAAAGCCAATAAATAATAATTTTCCGATATTGTAAATTAGCGTTAACTGTTGTTCCATTATCTATTATTAGATTGAATGTATTTATGTATTCGTGAATGGATTTGCGGACATTGCTGCGTAATGCATGCCTTAATAATGATTCACTGCTGCGGATTATAGCGAAGTAGAATATAACGCTTCACTTTGCGGTTGAAATCAGGACATACCTGTAAATCATGAAATCCGGATTTGGTGGGAGGCTTTTTTGGGGGTGAGTGTCGCATAATAAGACAATTTGTGGGTAAGACGAGGTTACATAAGCGCCGAGCCAAACTTTCCGTCTCCTTGGCTAAAGTCATGGCTATTAAACTCGAGTTTCGTGAGGATTTTCAAATGCGGAAGTATTTCGAGTCTCTCCAATATAAGTCCACTATTTTTTTAAGTATTAAATTTTTTCGAGCCACTGGGTCTATTCTACATTCTGGTTTATTTAAGAAATCGTTAAATTATAGGATTTTTTTTTTTTTCTGTTCTTGAAGTCTGGAGTCTATGGGAAAGTTTTCTGTTAAGTGAGTTTTAGCTCAGTTGGGTCAAACTCGTTATTTAAATATGATGCCTCTTTTGGGAAATGTTGGAAATTTCAGTGATCATTTAGAATAAATGAGGCTGAAGAGGCAGTTACTTAATCACGGACACAAATCAAATTTTTTCCCCCTAAAAAATGAGGAATTCTTGTCGAATTATTTCATTAATTCAATAATTTTTTGACAATTCACGAAATTATTCAGGGAAATGTCTCCATTCTCTAAAAATAATCTCCACTTCCATTACACATACGATAATCAATATTCACTGTAAAATTATTTCTCGAGAATATTCGTTACGGAAGCGACTCGTTAAAATTTCATCAATATTCGATTTTTTTATTCATCAAAACGTTTGGATTCTTCTCTCTTTTATTGGAGAAAATAAAAGATTCATTGCAAAATTCAAACGTCACAATTATACCAAAATACTCGGAATGATGACTCTTAAAAAATTCAAGTCAGAATGTATTTTTAATTTTTCACACATCAAGATGATATATCTATGTATTTCCCCAATGTTCTCACACGTTCGACGAAAATTCCCAAAGGAAAGATTGCGGCTTCACTTTATTACGATTCTACGTGCTCACTCATTCGATTTCCACTCGTATCATGGAAAATCAATTTTTTCTCATAAAAATCATCACGAAAATGATTTATCAATACTTTCCCCATAAAACCCAGAATTAACCCCTTTTTTAACGTTTTTTTAAAAATTATTCTATGAATTAATGGAAAATACAGAATAAAAAACAAATTATCACAGAAAAAATTCGATTTACCTCTTCTCTCCTAAATCCACAATAAACGCAAATATATTGTCCTCCCATAAACCCCATTCATATTGTGAAAAATGTATAAACTGATCCCCACCATTTTTTTTTCCAAACAATAAAATATTACACTCATCCCCATTCTTCTTCCTTATGTTTTTAAGAAAAATGACAGAATAGTCGATAGCTTGGAAAAATAATTCCAGTGATTTCATTCAGAGACGGTGAAAAAGTCGATCGGCTGTCGTGGGATGAAGTTGAGAAGAGAAAAAGAGAGTACAGTAATCCCGACAGATGTGCAATCCCCATTGGATATATGTATATACATATAGTCAACAGGGATTACGCCTGACGACCTTCTCTCTATCTAGAAACGTGATTTTTATTGGCCAAAAGCCTTTTTCCATATACTCGAATATCTCCATTGAGGCTCGTTAAAGTTCTTTTTTTTTTAATCAATGCCTGTATCTTTATTCATTCGAATGAACAACAGAATACAATTTTAAAAAAACGAATTTTCATTGTAGAATTCAGTGGATAATGGAGATACGTCCTTTCTGTTGTAAATGAACGAATGCTTGTGTATTTGCCACAGAGAAGTTTTCAGTTAAAGTATCTCTGATAGAGTAGCTTCCGATTAACGCTTCCTCTACTTCGCCATTGTCCACTTGAAATGTGCTTGAAATCCATTATCAAATTCCGGTGGAATCACTGCCTCAAACTGTTGGGCAAATCGTTCGGAAAGCTTTCAAAACTCAACCATTCATGAATTTAGCAGTTACAACAAATTTTCAAACAGTTAGGAATGGTTAAAAAAAAAAAAATAACATCGACATTCGTGAATTTTCCATGAATCGCTGGGTTTTTCATTCAACTACAAACAATTTCAGTGGTTACAAGGCCAAAGAGATCATGCAAATGGATGATTAAAGTTTCATAGATGAGGATTTGGGTTACGAGGGATTTTCGTAGATTGAGTTTGAATAAAACATTCTCATATTCTTCATTCTTCTTTAGTTAAAATTGTAGTGAACTTGAGGATAAATATGATATTGAAGTTTTGGATAAATTGGTGGTGAAGTTTTGTGGAGAAGTTGGCTTTTAGTTTATTGAAAAATTGATTTTATCAAGAAATATTTAATTTACGTCAAAACCTCTTGAGATTCTTCATCTAATTATCAAGAAATATCCATTAAATTCTCATGAATTCTCTGAAAATTAATGAATAATTTTAATGACTATTTGTAAAATTGTGAATACCACCTGACGAGATTCCTCAAAATGATTAATTGGCATTATCCTCCTCCATTCCAGCCATCCTGGATGAGAAGCAGAGAATACTGGGACGACAGCTTTGAATCGAGATACGCTGAGCTCAGGAAGGATCCAGAAAGGCCTCCGCTCAAGGTAATTAATTATCTCCATTTAATCAAATATTTATTCTCAACTAATTCCCAATGAATTTTTTTCCAATTTCACCTCCAAACAATTACAAATAAATCCAATCTCCTCTATACCCCCAATTTATCTCTGAAAAAAGGATTAACGTCTCCACGTACAATGAGACATAAAAATCCCAGGGAAAATACGAATGACACGAAAAAAAAAGGAAAACTACCTTGAAACTTGAATGAGATAACATTGTTGTACCTAGTGAAACTGCAACGATAAATATTTTCTCGAGTTACCCAGAGAGTTTTCGCCTTCTGCAGCTGGTAATAGTGGAGATTCGACAAAAAAATAAGTGTCCCCTGCTTTTCTCATGAACCTTATTCACTCTGTATGTTTGCAGAGGCAACATTTTTCACGAAACTCTAACCCACTCACTGTTGAATTAATCAATGTCTCTGAGCAACTGATAAATTTAAACTTTCCAAAAATCCCTTATTTCTTGAATTCAAGAGATAAATAAAAGACCATGGAGAATTGGTGAACACTTTGGAATACCAGAGAATAGCACTTCGTCTAGTTGATTAATTGTTGAAAATTGTGAAAAGACTCAGTACACTGTACAGAAATTATGCAGTTAAAGTGAATACTCACACGATTCAAGCATGTTTCAGAAACTTGGTAAACGATGTAATTGCATTATTCCAAATTGACAAAGGCCAGAATTTCTGTGGATGGGTTTCCCCTGAAGTTGCAACATTTTTTTTGTAGCTTCTGACTATTCATTTAATTGCATCACATGACACAATGTTTTGTCTTTAATACATTCCAATGTAGACGAAAAAGAGAATGAGAATAATCGATTTGATTTGATACAAAAAGCCATAAACTTTGATTCAACACGAGAGCTGCCTCGTAATTTTCAAGCGTGTCCGTAACTCTGGAGGATCGAGTGAAAGAGGAAAACCATGGGCAAACCAGAGTCATGGTATGAAATTTACGAGGGCAACAATGTTGAGTACGTTGGAAAAAAAATGGTAAAAAAATTGAGGCACGTGAGTTAGTAGCGCGTGGCAAGAGGCAATATGCGATTTCACAGTAGAGTACGAGAGATCAGATGCTATCGTTTTCAAATAGTACACAAAAGATTTCACAATCACTTATTACGCTTTTGATTTTTTTCTTTCAGTTTTCAGTGAATCTTATCAGAGTAAGTGGTAAAGTGTGTTATTTTTTTCCACTCAATTTGTTTTATTCTATTTTAATTTAAAGGAAAAAGTGATAAAGTGATTTAACGAATTGCAATTGAATAGAATGAAGATTTAATTCAACAATTTCTTCTGTAAAAATTCTCTATTTTTTCACCAACTTACCATAATTCTCGTTGATCCATTTAAGTAATGAAGTTACGTAGAAGAAGAATGAGAGAGAAGAAACAAAAAAGTTTGAAGCATTTCGTTCTCGTGTTGTTGAAATAGGATTCTGGTCTTGTTTCGTCGTTTGCTCCAGGGATAAAGACGTGAGTCCCTGAGATAAGTCTCTGAAAGCTTATCTAAATCAAATCCTAATCCTCGAGGCTGTCTCAATTCTACAGTTGACATGAATTCTACCTCAATTGTAGTTACACTTATTTCTCACTGTGGTTTAAATAAATTTAGATTCAAAAATTTATGAATTCTGGTGAATTTGATATTTTAATTGTACAATTAATTGATTAATTAGTGAATTCATAATTTGAGACATTTTCAATAATATAAATTTAGTAATTGCTAATTTACGAGAATAATTAATTGATTCTTCTTTCAATTAAATTCATAGTTTCATTATAATGATTAATTATATTGAGTGTTTTTAAAAAATTATTTGCACATTAATTAACGTCAATTCAATGACTAATTAAAGCTTGACTTCTCAACCTCATGATTTCTGTTTAATTCACATGAAAAAATTATCATAAATAATGAAGAAGAAAATAAAAATTTAATTGATACAATTATCATGATGAAAGTATGTCAGAATAATTTTCATTTAATCATCGATTCCATCAGTTGATTAAACTTTAATAATTGAATTTAGAGAAATGAAGCATTATTGATTATGAATAGGAATTAATTTGCAACTAAAACAATTCTATTATCCAGTGAATTTATAATAAAAAATTAATAAAGATTTTCCATTTCCTTAATTACCAAAAGAACAATCCACAAAATGAGAAAAAAAAATGAAAATCTCATTAAATATTCACATGGACCCTCTAATTGAAATATTCCCGAGTAAATTCAAATTATCCATAAAATAATTACACCATAATTCTAAATGTAAATTTCCATAAGCGGTCTTTTGCATCAACTGTATTGCACCAGTGAGATTGAAGCGTCCACAGAATCGCCATGAAAGGATTGATAGCCAGTGGGAGAGAGATAGATTGAGTTTCTGGGTATAGAGGGAGAGAGAATAGTCGCTCATCATGGCATTGTCATCGTGGATACAATGGATAGGCGGCGTTGCGCCAAAACACACCATGACAATGCAACTGGGGTACTTGGGAATAGCTTGGCTTTTCCACGAGGGGCAAAGAGAGGGGGAAAAGGTGAGAGCCATATATATATATAGACATATAATCCAGTGGTCGAGGGAGAATCGCAGACCGCAAAATTTTAGAGCACCAATGTGGATTTTAGCATTACGAGTACCACAAGGCTTCAGTTGATGGTGTTGGCGCTTCGAGGGGGTTTCGACCACCGATATTCGTGACTAGAATATACAGCTCGTGTATTCGTGCGACTGGAAACTAATCGTACTTTCGTACATTCCAGGAATGAAAACACTGCTGCATTTCACCTATTTTTTTTCCTCTCTTTTTTACCAACATTCAAATCTCTGGATTATCCGGTGGTTTGTTTTGTTTGAATTATGGTGATATTTGTTCAAGTATTTCATTGGATCACCTGGTAATTGAAGCAAATTATTATTTATGAAATTATAACCATGTTTTAGGGGAAATCGACATTCTGATTGAACATCTTACCCCTTGGGGCCTTTTTACCCCACCTTCCCCCATCATAATTTGATAATGAGTGGAGGAAAAAAGAGGAAGAGAGAAAATGCATTTAATGAATATTAAATTTGCTGTAAGTTTTACTCTTCTAAAATTTCATCTGAGAATGAATTAATGCTGGAAACTTTATACTGAAACGCGGTAGAACTATTATTCACTTGTGGATGATGCAGCTGATGAAACTGGTATTAGAAATTTTCTTCATATGTAGAAGGATTTATTGTAAAAAATCTCTACCTTTGAGAGAAATAGAGAATAAAAGATGGAAAAAGACACGAAGCATAGAGCAGAACGTAACTTTTCATCGTAATATTACATCCCTTCCGCGTTTACTGGTAAAGCCGGTCGTTTCACCTTGTTAAGAAAGATTGGAGGATATTGGCGTGTTTATGCTTGGCGACGCTACCAGAGAGATTTTCTCCAGTTTGCAGGAGAACTTTTTTTTATTAAAACTAAAGTGGGTGGTTGACTCTTGATAGAAGGAGAGAAAAAGCTTCCTGGATGAGAGGAATTATGGAAAATTGGAATACCACTTCATTATTCACCGGGAGAAAAGCATGGATCCATTAATTATCCTCTTTTTCTAAAAATAGAACAGAAGAAAGGATTTGTGCAAATTCGCCCTATCTCACTTACTTTCCAAGATACTCTCAAGTAAAGTAAAAAACTCGACTTATCTCGTGCTTTTCACTACTTCTATTGTCTCGAATATTTCCTCAACACGAGAAAGGTTTCAAGAGTAAAATACTTAACAGTTTAGACTGTTGGAGACAGCAGTGATATGTCCACTGAACAGTTCTCCAAGTTTTCACAATCTCAACTGGGTCAGTAGGTTCTCAGCTGCTTATCAGCTCCAATGACGAGTCCCATTGCCAATTCTGTTTATTGACTCAGAAACGTACATCGCATTAATTGCACAACCATTACTCCCATTATTCTCCTCTAAAAATATTAAAGAAGATGAATTTATCCCCTTTTTCATCCTGAAAATTCTCCAGCCCCCGAGGGATATGCACTTTGAAATCTTTCATCTCAATGTACTCCTTTATTCCCAGAATTTCAAAGTTTTATTAAAATAATGGATTAAATTCACGAATAAAGCTGAACGAAATGCTTAACATTATTTCGTGTTGCTTCCAGCGATGAATGAAGATATTGAAGTATGAATGGTAACTTTATAACTTGTTTTTGCGATGGTATTTTCTCATTTACCCTCGTTTACGCAAATTAAACGATCAATTTATCTGAACTTTGCTAGTTAGAATAATCCACTGAGGGGAGAGATGAGGGGAAAATAAGCCGTGATACTTTGGATGGGGTTTTCGAAGATGGAGAAGATAGGAAAGTACGAAGATGCCACAGTTTGAATTCATCGTTTAATTTTATTCATGCTCCAGGCTGTATTGTGCTTCGTAACTCTCGGTATCTGTGCAATTTCGTATGTACCACACATGCATAAACACATAGACACAAATACCAGACAGATAGTCTGAAGATCAATCAGTCAATTATTCACGCTTCATGGTAACACAGCGTTTGATCAATTTTCCATTGAATTCTCAGGGGTTATTTAGGCCTGTTTATTGTTGGAAATGAACCTGGTATTTTCGTTTAATTGAAAATTCATGAGTTTTCAAGCTTTTTCTTCAGTCCTAATTTCAAGGAATTTTTGATGAATTTTAATGAGAATAAGCTCATGTAGACAATATTCTGACATCAAAGAGGTTAAATTATCTCCTGTCCAATCCAGTTGAACCGTTTTTATCCTTTGATGGAGGATAACTAGAGGATATTTTGTAATCGTCCCTTTAAACAGTGAAAATTAATTTCTCATTTTTTTTAATGAGTAGATGAGTTAATTGAAACATCCATCAAATGTTGGACACTAGAGAAATCCATTTTAACTGAAAATTGATTGACATTTCAATTTTTTCAAAAATTCTATAATCGTTCAATCGAAGAATGGTTCTCTCCCTGAAATTGGAATTTACGAATTCTCCCATATTCCATCGAAATTCAACGTCATAACTGAAGGTATTCGTGCGCAAAAAGTGCCAGGTTGGTTTATTAAAGGCTTTGGCTTCGGCAATCCATGAAGAACGTCGAGTTTAGGACCGAGGGGAGACGTACTGTCTCAACACCGTCTCATGCATACCAATAAGAATTACTAGACTCTATGAAGACCCTGAAGAGAGGAAGCTTTCTCTCTCTTCTTACCATAGCACTTTGTGTCCCGTCAACTTTGTCTCAGCTTATTAGGGCTCAACCCTCTCGAGAATGAGAAAGAGAGAGAGAGAGAGTTTGGGTAATTAACACTCTCGGCTCTCCTTACTGTCTCAACGTTGAGTCTCCCCTTCTCTGTTTACCAACGGAAATGAAACCCTGGAATTTAAGATGACAAATTTAGAGGAGACTCATGTGGAATTCCTCAGAAAAATTAATTTGCAGTTTAAGAATCCCCTAGGGCCTCTTTTTATTTAATTAATTCTCCAGTAATTTCAATAAAAAATAAGGTTTCATGAAAATTCCTCCATCTCTCTCAGTTTCCAACCAATAATCATTGATTCCTCTCCCAACTAATTACAATCACCTGCTCCCAATCTCCAAAGCAAACTCCACGAATACCTCAAATCAATCACAAACTCCATTCAACTCATCACCAAATACTAACAGGATTCGATATATTCCAGGTGATCCTGATGCCGCACAGTCACACGGATCCAGGCTGGCTGAAGACATTCGAGCAGTACTTTCACAGTTCAACGCGTGCCATTTTGAATAACATGGTGACGAAGCTGCAGCAGTGGCCAAACATGACATTCATCTGGAGTGAAGTTTCCTTCCTCTCTCTGTGGTGGGAAAGGTAACTAAATGCATAACAATTATTAGCAGTATCTCCAAGAGACAATAAAAGATGAAATAGGTTGAAACAGGTATTTTGGACGTAGCTGCAATCACTCGCAGATGAGTTTATCTCAAGTGGTTGGAAGGTGTATGGATACTACGCCTGGCAATCACAAAATGGCCAACAGCCTCTTGCGTCTTATCTCATTCTCTTGGATATAAAGAGAGTGGGGGGTGAAATGATATTGTTGGGTTGAACTCAGTCTCCTGAGGACTATCAACGTATCGCAGGATGGGATTCTCGTAAAAAGGAATAAAGGAAAGCATTAAAGTGGAACGAGGTATATTGCAAAACGTGAATCGAGATAGGAAGCGAGGGAGAGAGACGTTGTGCAAGTGGTATAAAGAGAATTGAGGAGGAATTGTGGGTGGCCAGTTTGGGGGAAGGAAGCAGAGGTCACGCGTTCTTGCACGAAACTGGCGCCCTCCTTGTTGATGTCGTTGCTGACGCCGTCCTGTGTTGGAGCAGGAGACACTTCCGGTTTCTGGGAAGTTGGGAAGGAAGAATGTGAGGGAGACTAGCATGGAGACAATGCCATCCAATTGAGAATGGAACAAAAGAAGATGAATTTTCGTTTTTATTCAGGCTGCATTTGCACAGAAAAAATTGAAATAAAAGAGGAAAAAAATGATTGAGAATATACCATCTCGAGCACTCCACCCAATTCCAATCGATTACCATTCTGCCAGAACCTCAAACATCCATCTCACCTCATGCCACCTCAATTTTAATCTTCACCACTTGTTTCACCAATCCATAAACATTTTCTAACCACGCTGAGAGTTTTCAGTTTGAGTGTTCGCATTAAAAATCGATGAGGAGTGGCCCCTCGTAAATGTGTTATCAGTGTTGCATTACACGCGATGAAAATTCAGTGAAGAATATTTATGAATAGATCGTATATCAAGAGTTTCATGAAAATTCAGTGATTCATGCTTTTTTATTTCTCTACAAAGTGTTTTTTTTTTTCTTTTTCTTTCAACCATAGTAGATAAAAGATTGTGGAATAAGAAATTTGATTTATTACCTTATCTCCTCGTGCTTTAATCGCAAAAATAACAGTCCTCTTCTTTTTCCAGTGCTCATCCAACGAAAAAGGCAGTGGTTAAACGTTTGGTGAAAGAGGGACGCCTGGAGATGACCACTGGCGGTTGGGTGATGACAGACGAGGCAACCTCCCACATTTACGCCATGCTCGATCAGCTCATTGAAGGTAAATCACCACACCCTTATTCTACCATCAATTTTTCAATTTAAAAAACACACTTCTCTATTTTTTACAGCTTATCCTTATTATTTTACATGCTTCAGGTAGTAGAGATTTTATCGATCAACAGAATTGTTAGTAAATAGAAGAAATGCGGTGAAAATAAGAAAAACAAAATCTCTGGGCAACTTTGTCGATATACTCATGGTGCTTATACCAATGCTTTTCGCCTCTTTCACTATCGACACTCCCGCAGGGAGAATTGATCGTTTCTCTACGGTCTCACTCTGCACCAGTGTTTTGTATGTGTAAAATTCCTACGGGTTTGAAAATGTCCGGATGATCGAACGGTGTTTACTCTGTCACTGGTGGATAAACGTGTGACAGAGAATAGATGAGTGTGTAAGATGAAAAGAATCATGTGAAATGAAAAATAAGTATTTTATGTTTATTTTATGGTATTTGGTTTTATTATTGTAGAAGAGAATTTCACTTCAGTGGATTAAGGATTTCTGTTTTTTTTTCTATTTCAAAGAATTTCGATTGGATTCTCTTCTTTTTGTAATTTAATGTCTGACAATAACCAGATAAATTCACTGATAAAAATCACGCAGAATTCATAGCGAGAACTGCGAAAAATCGGTGATTTTAATTGATAAAATAATAAAAAAAAAAAAAGCTTCGGTGCAATTAGAAGAGTGTAAAGAAATAATAAAAATGGGGAAAAAAAAAATAGGAGAGAATCCCCTGCGTTTGTATCCAATTTTTAATCTACGAGATTCAACAATTTTTTCATCTCTGAAAAAGTTTTTCCATCCGAAATAAAAAAGAGGGGTTTGGCTAAATGAATGCGCTCAATTCCGTTTTTTTTTACATTGGAAAAAAAGGCGAAATATTTAAACATTTTTTTCCTCCGAACAACGAAGTTTGCCAATTCACACTCATCGCGTTGAATCGGCAATATTCGATGAAAATCGAGAGAGACGTATGTCTATGGTAAATCCGTTGCGATAGAGGGAGACAGAGCGATAAGGGTTGCAAGTGAGAGTGAGAGTGTGCAGACACCCATACATTGACTGTTCGGCGTCCATCTGCAATTATAATGTAATCAGGCAGGGACTTGGGATTATTCTACTGCGGCTCGTTGCGCCAAGGGGAAATTCCCTATCTGACCGGCCATACTAGCCAATGAGCTGCGTAGTTTATTGTAGTAACACCTGACGCTATCACTAGTCATCGGGTCATTCTGTAATGAAAATTTCATGTAAAATCATTTCCTGAATAATTAATTCAGTGGAAAAATGGTAAAATAACATTTTTTCATTTTTTAAAAATATCTCGGAAACCAAGCGAGATAGAGCAATTTCAAAAGAGACCTTTTTTCTAGCTTTTTGAATTCTCTACAAAAAAGGTCTCTTGCAAAATTTCCCTATCTCTCTTAGTTTCCGAGATATTTGAGTTTTTTCTCAATTCGTATTCTCCCATAATCATAATAATTCTCTTCCACTAGTGAATTAAAAAAATATTCAGGTTCACAAAAAAAAAATCTACAATTTCACCTCAATTGCTTCAATTATATATTTTCACTGACCTCCTGTGCTTCTCGAAATAGAAGTAAAAATATTCCTGAAGAGTTCTGGAGAAACGAGCAGTCTAGATTTTTCTACAAAAAAAATAATAACCATAATAAAAAAAAAAAAAAGAATTGTACATGAGAGTGAATTTTTTGAATGCAGAAAATTGCAGGATGCTGGATATCGTAGTAAATTCAACCTCCAGTACGGGGCTTGATAAAAAGGGATGAAAATAGAGTTAAAAAATGAGGAAAAAAGAAGGGAAAGAAGAAATAACGGTGGAACACGAAATAAGACGTATCCATGGGCTGGAAGAGTAGAAAAAAAAAGAGGCGGAGGTAGTTGCCCGTGTATTCAACGACAATATATATCCGTTGAGTTTTTCAGGGTCTCTCATATCGGATGCAATTCGTAGCTAATGGGGAGAAACTGAGGAAGGGCCAGACACCCTCTCTCTTCATTCAATCCAGTTCTCGTGCCCTCCTCATGTCGCCCACCTCATTTGCATTGGAATGGACAGGCACATTGTACATAGAGTAGGAAATTCTGAGGAAAGAAAAGGGGGAGGGAGAAATGAGGGAGAAAAATTTATTAAAAATAAAAAAAATTGTGGAGGAGGAACTGAGTGCACCAATTTTCGAGGAGAGAGGCACTTTTCTTTATTAAAAAATTCATTCGAATATCGGGGAATTTTCCTTTTTTCTTGCATTCTCTTTTCACACTCTCGTCTAGTGCACTTGGAATGATAATTGCGCTTGAGACTTTTGGAATTTTTATAGGACTGTTGAGAGTTCATTAATTAAAATTCAATTGAGGTGAATTACTTGAAAATATTCTTTTTCTCTTATTTTTAATGTTAAAGTTCATCTATTTTTGTATGAGAATAAAAATTAAATTCTCTGGGTTTTTTTTTTTTTAACTGCATTTTTTTTCACGCCACTTTGAATCATGAAAATTGGAGAATTAAATCCGTGAAATGAAAAGAGAATAGAGAGACAATTTCTCTTTTATTTTTTTATATACACAATTTCCTGTCGCTTTAAATTCAAGCATTCCTGTATTCCCAGTAGTCGGTGCCAACAGTGAAGCGAGAAGACGAGAAGTGGACCAAAAGAAAAATAAAGAGTAATAAAATTTGTTGAAAAAAAAAAAAAAAAAAAAGGAAATAGTGAAAAAAGTTAGAGTAAAGAAGAGACAGAAGAAGTAATAACAGAATTTTTTCACTCATTTATTTACATTTTCCGAGGGAATTTAATTAATTAAGACTTTAAGCGTAAATCCAACTCCGTTAATTTTCTTCTCTTACAGAATAAAGAGTGAAAAAAAGAAGTAATTAAAAATAATCTAGAAAAAACATATTACGTCTCTGGGCTTTATTTATTCTTTTTAATTACTTGTCCACTCGAATTGGACACAATAAATTTTCTTCCCGAGTTTTTTACATTAAAAAAAAAAAAAGGAAAAGATGTAGGGGGGTAAAAGTATACTTTTTTTCTCTTAATCCAGCTTTTTTTTCTCCTCGCGTTAGGAAAACTTAATTAAGCCCACCAAGTGCGTTTTTCATTTGTCGTAGTCACCTTCTCTTCTTCCACTCTCCTTCTCATTAATCGCGTATAATCACCGTTGCAATATTTAAAAGACCAGCTCCAGTTGAAAGATGATAATGTAAGAAATTTAAAGACATTTTTGTTATTTAATTCAACAATAAAATTTCCTTCATTTAATCCTTCAGTTTTCTCGATTTAATTAAACAGAATTTCATTCTTCTCTTCTTTTAATTAACTTCTTTAATTTCTGTCTTAAAATGCAAACAAGAACTTCATTCAAATTTAATTGAATTTAACTAATAATTAAAAATTTAAATTCCTTTTTTTTTATTCTATTTCTAAAATAACAGCATTGAGGAATAAAAATCTAAAAAAATTACAGAATAATGAAGACATGTAGAAGTGTCTTTCCAAATTTTTTCAGATTTTTTAATGAACTCCTTTACCCTGAAAAAAAATCGTAATACCAAGATCTCAGTAATTCATGAATATTCAGATAAATTCGAATAGTTAAATAGAAGATAACTGGAGATTAAAGTAGAAGGCACTCAATTAGAATAGGTATTAATAAAGCGAACGTTGCATTTCACCCAGCTTCTCCCAACAAAACTCCCATAAACTTCATTTACCATCTTCCATGTGTATACTAGATCTTGAACTAATTGGATTTTCCCATTGCATTGGCATTGTCCAAAGGGCCAATTTCCAAAGCCTTTTCTCCCCTCCATCCTGACAATCCTATTGGAAGTGCAACCCTCGTAAATTCCTTGGTGAATCGAGCCACGAGACCTCAATGACTACGGCCCATCCAGAAACGGGGAGAGAAAACCAAGTGGTAGAGAAAGAAAATGAAAAGAAATAGAACTCAATGAGGAAAAGGTAGTTTGAGGTGAAGACGAAAGAGTCAAAAAAAGAAGCAGTGTTACTTGGGAATGAAAGAACGGCAAAATGCCGAGCCACACCAAGGATTATAGTTTTTGTGTGTCTGTGTGGGTGGGTGGGTCGTCTATTGGAGCTGTTTTATGTGTCTCGGTTGATTAGATCCAACTACGATTGTCCTGGGAATTGGAAAAGGTGAATTTATGGGATGTATAATCGAGTTAGGAGAACTAGAGGAATCGTGAATTATCCAATTGCCGGAGAACTCTTTTTTTTCCTCAATTATTTTTCTTGAATTTCATTGAAAACTGAAGATTTCAAAGAAAAGAAGAATTCTCCTCTGAATATCTCAGAAACTAAAGGAAATAGCGAAATTTTTGTAGATATCTTTTTTGTGCAGAATTTCAAGAGCTACAAAAAAGGTATCTACGAAAATTTCTCTATCTCTCTTATTTTCCGAAATATTAAGGAAAAACTAAATTTTTAGTTTAAAAAAATTGGAAAAATTGAGAAAACTCCATTGGAATTTATCAGAATTTGTTCATTCAGGCGTGACTAATTCTCACCAATAACACCAGTGGATCCAACTATTCACCCCTTCCTCTGCGAATTCGATAACGATTCGCTCGTTTCACCTACGATCGGATATCACCCACTCAGTCCAATGGCTTAGCATAATTTACCTGTATATGCGTATCCCTAGAATGTAATACCTATCAACTACACTTCTCCCTCAATTCACCCTATCCAGGGTGTCCAGCTATTCCAGACAGCTATCCAATACATCCACAAACGATTAACCCAAACGTTCATTATCTAATTACAATTAAAACATACTATACAACAATTTAACATGAAATTCGTCGAATACACGTTATTCCGAAGCCATTTAGGTCGGGATTATTGTTGCATTTACAAAGCATTTATATCAACTCCATGTACCTATTTGTGATTTCCGTATTCAAACAATAGAATAAAATTCACATAAATTCATGTGAATTTACAAAAAAATGTAGATTAAAGTCAATTATTCTTTTGTGAGTCATTGCCGATTATTTGAAAACAGTGGAACAATGAGGTGAACTCTGTGAATCAAATATTTCCCTCAAAAATACTGTTTTCAGTGATTAAACTGGTGTTTTTTGTTATTTCAAACGTGCTTTATTACAGAGTTAAAAAAATCCATCAGCATTTAATGGAAAAAACATTCTCAATTACTATAATTTAGTAAATTTTCAATTTCAGTGAAAAAAAACTCAAGGAAAGACTGAAACATCTTAAGTCTCGTGTATTCATTGTGTTTTTATTTTTCCACATTTTTTTACTTCTTTTTCTACATCAGGCACCGATGGGAATCGTTTGTTCCGGGTAATTTTGTTGCAACACTAACCTTGGTAAAAATAGGAGTGAGGGAATTGAGTGGAGGAGGAAAAAATTGAAGAGACTCCAGGAAAAAGGGAAAAACGTGAGAATCCAAATCCCTTATTCTCAGTTGAATGGAAAATGGAATAAAAAAAAAAGGGGAAATGTGAGGAAACGATCTATCAAGTGACTTTTTTCGTTCAACAGACCACGAAATAGAGAGATCAAGCCATCTGATGGTAATAAAGGAAGTATCTTGAGACAAGAGGCACTCGATAACAGAAAATAGTTACAACAGTTGTGTAATACCTGAATCCTCTCTTCTTTTTTTTTTAATGAACAACCAATCGAGTACTTAAATTTTATACCATCGTTGCTTCCCCTCTTTTATTAGTTTTCGGGGGGGAGATATTCCCGAGCCAACTACCTGTAGACAATCTCCATTGTGGCTCGATCATTATGAGGGATTATAAAATTGTTAAATTAAACTTCGACAGTATTTCATCGATTAAACCGAGGATTTTTGGGGAATATTGGAATTTCAAAATGATCAAAGTTCACTGGATTTTCATTTTTTCCATCGAATCAAAGTTTTGTCATTAAATTTTTCTGGTGAAACTCATGAAAATCTGATTTTAAATTGAACTGTACTTACTCCCTTTTAGCACTCAGTCACTTGAAATTCAGTAAACGTGTGGAATATAATTTATCATACGATAAATTCCATTTTAAACACAAATTTATTCCATTTCCTATTTACTTCCGTTTCACTCTGAGTTTCACATTTTTTTTCCCAATTTTTTTATTTTAATTTAAAAATTCCATTCAATTAAATCGTCCAGACGTGATCAGATTCAGTTAGAAGGCTGCTCTGTAATAACAGTGAATGGTACGTTGTACTCTCAGGTATTATGGCATTATTACGGTTTATATTTGAGGAGTACACCGGGTGCACTCTAGGTAACTCCAAAACCCTTCGTTCCTCCCCCAAAACCCAAACGCTAACTTCGTTAATGCACACATGTCCTATCTAATGAGTTATAATCGGTAGTACATCATTGAGCCTCTCTAGTTGTTTGCGTGTTCGTTAACCACATGTACATTATATTTAAGTACCATACACAATTTAATTTCATAATATTCATAAGAATTTTCATGAAAATTCATGATTAAAATTGAGGCTTCAGTTTGTATATTACGAGAAATCAAGAGAAATATTGGAGATAGAATTTTTTTAATGATTCCATCGGAGAGCTGAGGAAATTTTAGGCGGAAAACAGGTGTCGAAATTGATTTTTTCGGGGTTTTTTGAAAATTCGATTTTTTTCACCCAAATTTGAAGGGGTTTATCTTGGAAAAATTTGAAAAATCACTTTTTTGGCGATATCTCGGGTTCTATTTCATTTTTTCCACTATAAGTAACTCAAAAAATCGTATTTTTAATTTTAAAACTATATAAATTCATCGCAAATGAGCTCACCTTTCACCTCGAATCGGAATTTTCACGCTACGACCAATAGAACCCGAGATATCGTCAAAAAAGTGATTTTCCAAATTTTTCCAAGGTAAACCCCTTAAAATCTGGGTGAAAAAAATTGAATTTTCAAAAAACTCGAAAAAATTAATTTCGACACATGTTTTCCGCCTAAAATTTCCTCAACTCTCCAATGGAATCATCAGAAAATCTCCCCTAATCTTCTAAAAATAAAGATAAACTAAAATAATTAAAATAATTTAAAACGAGGCTAATAAAATTGCCAAATGGCTTTACCTAAAAAATTCACAATCTCTCAGCCTATTGCCCATGGAAATTGAGGCCAGCAGTGTGTGTAGAGTCCACTAGAATTGTCCCTCACTTTATAATTTATTGAGAGTACCTATAGAACACAGTGGTAACGGAGAAAAAGAGAGAGTCAGTGAAAAAAAAAAAAAAGACGACCAACGACAAACGTTCAACCACTACTCCCTGATTATCGATTGACGATTCAAGTGAACGACATCGGGGTGCACCACGGCCAAAGTGATTTGTAACTCACTCGTTTGACCGCAATTCACTTTATTCCCTTCCTCTTTTTTTTTAATTCATTATTCTCGTTTTTATTGCAGCCTTTTATATTCTATTTGTCCTACCTCCTGCGGTTTCTCATTGACATCGGGCACAAAGTGGTCTAATTGAGTCGTTAAGCGATAAATTTTAAACACGGATGCACGCACATGGGGTACTTGAATTTTTTTCAAACATTTCCGACGATTTTTTCCCTCTTATTTTTCAAGTGTTAATAGCCATTGAAATGAGCATCAGAAACACCTGCTCATGCACATTGTTTTAATACTATTAAACTCCTAATTAAATAGATTGTAACACTTGTTTCAAAATTTTGTTGAAAATTTATATCAGATATTCAACTGGAAAAAAACCTCTGAAATTCCCAATCATGTCCACCTGTTTTCCGGAGGAATATTCCATGAGAAAAAAAAAACCGGAAGAAAGGTAGAAAAAAAAATCGTTTTTTCCCATCAATTGAATCTGAATTCTAGCAAAAACAATTTATAAAAAAAATTGATTGAAGAGAAAAAAATATAAGAGAGACTTTGAGGTCAATGGCACTGGAATTTTATACTATTAAACTCCTAATTAAATAGATTGTAACACTTGTTTCAAAATTTTGTTGAAAAATATTAAAAAATAATTGGGCAATTAATTAATTCAGAATATTATATCAGATCGTTCACATTTCACAGATGCCATTATCATTCCAAGGTTCACCCACTTTGAAAATCCATGAGTTCCTAGTGGCAAGCCGACGCGTATAACCCTATCCCTACTCGACCATTTGCCCATGTCTCCTATCTCTCTCTATCTCATCTTATTCATTGCTGTGTAACACGGGCAGGAGATTCTGCGTGCATTTACCCAAGCTAGAGCGCATTGTGTCCAACGATAGTAATTCAGCGGGACGTTCTAATTAGATTTTGCCGCTCACAGAACTCAGAGGCAGTGCCTCTCTCTCTCTCGCACCTGTACTTGTATAATGCCCTTAGCTCCAGAAATGCCGTGGGAAAAGCTCTCCCTCTCTCACTCATTCTGCCACAATAATTCTATCCCCTTGAATTTCGACAAATTTTCAATTTGCAACTGGCTAATTCCCTTCGTTACAATAAACTCAACTATGATTATTTAATTGAACATTCTAGGTGCAATTAGAGTGACAATTAATCATTGAAATATTTAATTTAATGAATTCAATGGGTATTCAAGTATTTGCATAAATACTTGAATTAATTAACATTTTCATGAGAATTAATATTCATATTTTATTTTCATTTTTTTTTTTGGGTTATTTTGTTTGGGTACTTTTTGAAAAATCAATTCTCTCATTATATTCAGGAAGAGTGAAAAAAATATCCTCTTTTGTTACAGTGGACGTTCAGTGGACAATAGCCGTTGGGCAGTCTGGGGAAAAAAAAAGCAACTCGAAACTAATAATAAAAAAAAAAAAAGTTTATATGCTTTTGTACGTTTGGAAGAATTAACGTTGGCCATTTGCGATCTGTACAAATACGAGCTTTTCCAGCTCTCATACTGCCAGTGTATAACAGACAAAAGAAAAGTTTTTTTTTTTTTTTTTTTTTTTTTTTAAACAGACAAAACGAAAAATAGATTTGGGCGAGTGTGTTAAAAAAAAGAATGAGAAATTAAAAAACGAGTAACGCGTGCCGATTTTAAAATTTATTGTCTCGAACTGAAACTGAAAAAAAAAAAATCTCTTCTTTTTTCAACGATTGATGACTGTCATTTATTCTCGTTATGTTTGGGGGCGAAAAAATGGGGAGTGGGGAAAAATTGAAAAAAAAAAAAATGCAGTAAATTGTTGCCAAATGGGTCAGCGATTTTTGCTTGAAAACGATAGCCATTTTAAGCGGATTCCACGTGAAAAAATATTGATGCTCCAGAGCTATGAGCATTTTTTTCCAATGGGAGTCACGTTTCGAGTAAATGATTGCAATTAATAAAACCAATTTTTTGTTCGCTACTCTCTGGCGAGAGAATAAATTCTTCACTCGACAAATAATTTATCATAAATGAAAAATATCTGTATTGTGAAGGATGGAAAAAAATCCATTGATTGATGACGCACGAAAAAAAAATGAGAATTCAAATATTCAACTGGAAAAAACCTCTGAAATTCCCAATCATGTCCACCTGTTTTCCGGAGGAATATTCCCTGAGAAAAAAAAACCAGAAGAAAGGTAGAAAAAAACATCGTTTTTTCCCATCAATTGAATCTGAATTCTATCAAAAACAATTTATCACAAAATTGATTGAAGAGAAAAAAATATAAAAAAGAGACTTTGAGGTCAATGGCACTGGAATTCATCGTGAAATAGTGCACAATCGAAAGGAATGAGAGGCGAAAAGAGAGTAATCGAGGCAACGAGAGATAAAACAAGAGGAAAAAGTAGAATGAGAAAAGGATATAGTCAGACGAGGGGAGAGGCATTTGAGAGAGCTCAGTTCACGAACTCGCGTGGCGCAGCTATCTGGATTAACTCCGTAGATTCCACGGTAGAGGAGAAAGAGACGGAGGGAGAATGAACCACTGATAAATAGCAGCCGATTACGGGCCTGTCGACCCTAACCACGTATCGAAATCCTGAATTCCTGTTGCACTACCTCTTTACCCCCACCCTCTCGTCACCAACTTGGCCTCGAGATATCGATGTGAAATCCAACCGCTGAATTAGAGCGATGAGTAGAAACTCTTGAATCTATGGTTTTCCATGTAATCTGTTGAATATAGGTTTCATCAAAGAATTTATCATTCCGATGATTTTTCTCCTTAATTTTTAGAGGAATTCAAGGACACCATAAATCGTTGACAAAGACTCATTCCAGGATATCAGTTTCCATGATGAAATCCATCTGATCCACTGGAATTTTCGTTTAATCTCCGTGACGATCCGCGTCTCCTAGCGATCATGTCGACACGCTAGACCAACATCGATCCTTCTTAGCTGACGGAGACGAGCAGAGAGCAGAGGATTGGGTAAAACCTTGGACTTTGGGATTAAACGATCTACGATGGTATAATGCCAAACCATTCTCTCACTGTGTAAAAGTTTTGAGAGTCAAAACCCAGTGAGAGAGCCAGTCAAGTGGATTAAGAGATATACATGTTTCTCTTTGCTTTCTACAGAAACTTTGTCTCATTCTCTCTCGCCAGTATCTCTCCAAGAACACTGGACTATGTGGAAACAATGGCAACTGGGTTAAAACTGAGAGGAGTCTCTGGATATTATGTTCTTCATTGAATAAGCTCAGACGTTTGTAATTATTTAATTGTGCCTTTTATTTTGAAGATTTTTGGTTATTCTGGGATAATTAAATTTTATTCACTAGAGTCGTGAAGAAGCGGCATTATTTAGTGAATTTTAAGAATTCAATTGATAGACGAGTCGAAGTTTAGATTCTTCGGGTCTCTTGCTGCTCTAATTAGTGCAGATGGAAGCGAAACGTCTTCTCAAATATTCTGAGACATGGTGGAGTTTTCTCGATTGTACAAAAGTGGAATTTAGGAGTGGAAAGATTAAATAAGACAAGACGATTTATTCTTGGCATCAGTATTAGCGAAATATCTTGGAAAATAAGAGGGATAGAGATATTTTTGTAATTACCTTTTTTGTAGCTCTTGTTTTTTTCTACAAAAAAGGTTTCTATGAAAATTTCCCTATCTCACTTAGTTTTCGAGATATTTTAGTAAATGCGAATGGTCAAGAAAATCCATAAATGTCTGCACCAATGGAGAATGGAAATAAATTATTTCAACTCGGTGATTTTCATTTTCCACATTCTCTTCGTTCTCTCATATTATTAATACTTAATTCCCTACGGAATACTCTGTTCACCTCACCTGATATTACAATTCACATTACCTATTTTAATGTTACCAACTTCTTGAATATATAACACGAATTTTCATCATTTCTTTATCATATTTTTTTCCAATTAAAGTACCTTTTTTATATGTTCATTGAATATTCTATTCCATTCTCGTTTCACCTCAGATATCTCATAACTAAAAATTCAAATATTACGTTGTAAAATTGTCTTTTGAATTGAATCCCCGCTTTTTTTATTAAAATATTTATTAAAACCTGTGTATTCTACAACATTATGAGCTTTTGAATTTAAATTGCACCTTTATGTGAGTGCAAGCACTGAATATTTGTTGATTACATGAATATGAGATTTTTTTCGATTGTGAAAACGGAAAAATCCAACTATTGTTTATCATTTCATGGACAAAAATAATTTCACTCTAAAGAATCTCTTTTTTTCCCAAATGTTCCAGGTCACCAATGGTTGAAATCGAATCTCGGAGTAATTCCAGAGTCTGGCTGGTCAGTGGATCCATTTGGTCATGGTTCGACAGTTCCCCACCTGCTAAAAGCATCAGGTGTAAGTGGCACAATAATCCAAAGAATTCATTACGCATGGAAACAGTGGTTCGCTAAAAAGCAGTACGGTGACTTCGTCTGGCTCCAGCCCTGGGATCAGATAGGTGCCTACGACATACTAACCCACAATCAGCCCTTCGACATTTACAACATAAAGCACTCATGTGGTCCACATCCCCACGTGTGCCTCAACTTTGACTTCCGTAAAATACGTGGCGAATACACAGAATACTCAGTACGAGCAGTCGACATAACCCAGCACAATGTCAAGCAAATGGCAGAATTACTCCTGGAACAATACTCAAGAACCGGTTCACTCTTTCCTCACAATGTCGTGCTGATTCCCCTTGGCGATGACTTCAGATACGATCAACAGATCGAATGGGATCAGCAGTACACGAATTACAAAATTCTCCTCGACTACATAAACAGCAGAAGAGACGAGTACAATGCAGAGATTGTCTTTGGCACACCGAAGGATTACTTTCATGAAATCCAAAAAAGAACCGAAAATTTCCCAACTCTCGCTGGTGATTTCTTCGTCTATTCCGATATCTTCAGTGAAGGCAGACCTGCCTATTGGAGCGGATACTTCACAACGCGTCCTTACATGAAGATCCTGGATCGTGAATTAGAGGCAAACTTGAGATCAGCCGAGATACTGTATACCATAGCTCTGAATGTTGCTAGACAGAGTGGTAACGACATTAAACTGTATGAAACTTACTTCGAGAAACTCGTCAAGGCACGTAGAAATCTCGGTCTATTCCAGCATCACGATGCAATAACTGGCACGTCAAAATCCTTCGTGATGAAGGACTATGCACTGAAATTATTTGAATCAATCTCTGACATGACGAGTTTACAAAGTTTTTCAATACAATCATTAGCAGCAACTACACCCAAGACAAATTCAATTTACGTATTACCAGAATCTGATCGTGACAGTTACGAGAAGCTGCCGAAGAAAATACCGATAATTATCAATGGTCGTGAGTCTCGTAGTGTTGTCCTATTTAACTCATTAGCACAGCCAAGACAGGAGATTGTTAATTTACGTGTTAATTCACACAAAGTCAGAGTTTTGGATCCAAATAAGAATCCGGTGCCTTATCAAATAGCACCGGTTATGAATGCAACAAGTATAACACACGATACATTTGTCCTCCTCTTTATAGCTGATTTGAAGCCTCTGACAATAGCAACTTACTACATAGAGCACATTGACAAAGTTCCAATGGAATCCATATCAACGATCTACTGCAACAGATGCAGCAAAGACACTGTATTCCCCATAAAATCGATGCAATCCAGTGACATTCAGCTCGAGAATCAACGCATGAAACTACTATTCGATGGGCAGACTGGTTTCTTAAAGAGAGTGACCAAAAAAAGTAGCGGAAAAGTCATGCAGTGTGCTATTCAATTTGCTGCTTACGCATCCGCCCAATTTCACTCAGGCGCCTATCTCTTCATGCCAGATCCGAACCTCCGGGATCAGGACAAAGACATATTGGAGGCCTACACGCCCCATCAGAAAGTCTACATCGTATCAGGAAGCTTAAGCTCACGTCTGACCGTCGAGTACGGAAAATTATTGGCCCATCATGTCTCGATTTTCCATCACGATGGCCCATTGTCCGAGGCGATTTATCTTCGCAATGTCGTTGACTTTGAAACTCCACCAAAGAACCGGGAAACTGAGATGTTCATGAGAATACAGACGGATATACTGAATGGTGATCCACCGGAATTTTATACGGATCTCAATGGACATCAGATGATGAAGCGGAGGAAAATCGAGAGGATTGGAATTGAGGGGAGTTACTATCCGATAACGACGATGGCGTACATAGAGGACAGTGTCCACAGACTGACGTTGCTCGTTAATCACGCGCAAGGAGCCAGCAGCTATCAGCCTGGATGTCTTGAGGTCATGCTGGATAGAAGAACGCTGTACGATGATTCTCGGGGAATGGGGGAGGGCCTTCTGGACAATAGGAAGACTGTGCTCAAGCACTGGATACTACTTGAGGACATCAGTGGTGAAAAGGATCAGTACTCGAAGCCCTCGCTATTCGCCAATCACATCAGCAATGCTCTGAATTATCCTATCAATATTTTTATCATTGATGGGAATGAGAGTGATATCAAGATCATACCGGAGGTCAAATTGGTCAGCCAGAGCTTTCCTTGTGATCTTCATTTGCTGAATTTGAGGACAAATCATGATCAGAAACTACCGCATTTTCCCATCAGCAGTGCACTTATGGTACTTCATAGACAAGGGTACAGCTGCTCCGTTGGCACTGATGTCACGATGAAACACTGTCCTCTGGGGGATAAATTGAGCTCTGGTACGAGCTTTTATAAGTTGGGGAATGTTAATGTTACGAGAACCACGTTGACTGGGACGAGAAGTAAAAAATATCTTGAGAATGGATTTCAAGGGATTAGTCCAATGCCAATGGAAATTGAGACTTATAATGTTCAATTTTTACAGTGATTAAGTTATTCTGGTTTTATTTTAATTATTAGTTTTTATGGATTTTTTTAATATCGTGAGAATATTTGAGGTAATTCGGAGGTAAATTGTAAGATTGCTACTGAATTATTTTCTAAAAATATCTCGACTATTTGGAGAGATATTTGGAAGTTGAAATGAATGCAGAATGATTCTTGAGATATTTGATGATAATATGAGAAATTAAATTGGTAAATCTCGTTGAAATTTTATCGTTAGAATTTATTGAATATGGATTCTTTCAATTTTCATTTGTAAAATTGACGTTGATTTTTTAATCAGAAATAATTATATAGATGAGAATATATAGATGAAAATTAGAAGTGAAATTGTGTGCTTCAATTTTTTTATTACTTTTGTATATTTGATTAGTGGACCATTGTAATTCTTAGCGGGGAAAATGTGTCAGTGATTGTGACGAATGTTTTCAATGAACAATTGAGGTATAAATAATTATTATCAAACAATAATAATGAATTTAAAAAAAAAAACTCTATAAAACTATTTGAAATTATGAAGTTGAGAGGGTGAATAACATGTTGATACTGTTCTTCCAATTTTTTCATTGCGAGTGGAAGAGAAATTTTTTAAAGTGCATTTTTCGAGACTAAATAATTAAAGAAAAAATAAAAAAAAACAATTGTAAATACTAGAGTAATTTAGTGAATGAATGAGTAACTGTGAGCTGTGTGTGAATAATTCCGTGCAATGAAGGATTATTTTATCCCATTAAATTTAATTTTAATTCAGCAATGAAGTGATGAAAGACAACTACTCAATTATCCCCAAGATTCTTTCATAATTATCTCCGAAATGAAGAGATTCATGGAAAATTCACAAGATACCCTTTTTGTAGAGAATTTAATTGTCCACAAAAAAGGTCTCTTGAAAAATCCTCCGAAATCTCATCTATCCCGAGATATTTTCGAAATAAACTGCCAATCATTCATCACTTCTCCACTTAATAAATTTCCACTGATTTCAGTTTATCAGTATTTAATTAATTATTTTCATCACTCTGAACTCCTCTCAACCGCAAAAAAACGAGAGGCTGAAGGGGAACAAGTGCAAAAATTGTGTCGAAGTGTTCGACACAGAATGCAATTTAAAAAAAAAACCCAAAAGGAAAAAATGACAAAAAAAATCCCCTGTGAAACAACGAGGACATGCAATTTACTACATTGACATGAACAAAATGTCGGTGGAGGGGGATTTGTGAGACTGAGCGTTATACATTTTGCGTTAGACACGAGAAGTCCTCTGGAAAAAAAAAAAACCTGTAAAAATTCACGAGCCAATCGTTTTACGTCAGTATTTTCTATCGCTCTCTGATTAATTTCTATCACGAAACAACAACAGCTGCAATCTCTAACGATTCAACATTATTATTATGATTTCTGCAACACTTTTATGTTGTTTTTAATATTTTTTTTCCTCTTTCAGTTGAAACCAATTTCTGGGGATATTGAATTTTTCTCCTGTTGCCCCCAAGTTATTACGAAAAAAAAAAAGAAAGATAAGGAACAGCCGTTGTAAGAATATTGTATCATAAATATGTGTTTGTGCTGTCTTCTTAGTGAAAATCAATAAATAAATTGAATTTAAAAGAGAAAAGTTGAAAAAAAAATAATGGATAAATAAAAAAAGGCATGAATTCGATGAGAGAATATAAATTGAAATGTATGAAAAAAAAAAAATGAATTAAAATCAGAGTTATATATATAAATAGTTATAAATATTATAAATAATTATTATGTATGCGAGATGAATATATATAATATATATTTGTAACTGCTCTCGAGCGATCTCCGATGCTAGATTAATTGAATAAATAAATGAATTTAAAATGAAAATAATTTTAAAAAATAAATACAATTTAATAAATAAAAGTAAAAATGAATAAATGGTGATCGTTTGCATATGATCGAGTATGATTATTATAATTAAATTGAATATTCCTTGCGTTACAATGTAACATTCAATATTTATTGAGAAATAAAAATAAGTCGTATTTTTTAAATTACTGTATTTAATTTAAAACCAACGACAATCCTCATTAACTTTTGTTTAATAAAATTGTTAAAATTATTTGTATTTCATTGAGGATATCTTCAAAAGTTTCTTCGCACAATTTATTTATTTTTTCTTCTCATTAACATAATTACAACGAGAGTTCAAGAGTTGGTAGAGATGAGAAAACACATTCAGACTAGTCATTTACCTCTTCAACTCCACTGGATGCAAATAAAATATTCAAACTTTTTACTTCCTGGCGACATTATTATTATTATATTATGCTTGAGTGTTGAGAGAGAGAGAGGGAATGCATTGAATGTGTTTTTCAAGGAGAATTAAACTCTTTTTTTTTTCAAATGTTTCATTAAACCCGAATTTTTTCACTTTTTTCAAGAAAACAATTCCTCAATGAAATTGTAGCAGATAAAGTTCAAGGTCGTTACTACGGAATCAATAATAACAGAGTTATGAGATATCCATTACTCTATTCTCTGGAGTTCTGTGTCACTGATATCCAGAAATAACCCAATGAAATTAACCATCGGCATCCGAAACTTTAAACGTTAAAACAGTAAATGCTATCGTTTTGGATGTACCTGAGTGCAATATCGGTACTAGTAAATGTAATTGAATTTGGAATAAGCTCGTATCTGCGAGCGAGATGGTAAGTGCCGTCGGCAATGAGGTTAAGCGCTCTCCACTATGCGCGATAATTAAATTACATTCTCCCCCTATCCTCTTCAGTAGTAAAGGCCCTAGTCGAGTTCGTCCTCTTGCTCACTGCACGCTATGTCATCCCTCTACTATTACGTATCCCTGATATCGATAATTGAATGAATCTGACAGCGTGATGGGCATCTTATGACTATTGTCAAAAGGTCGGAGCGTCGATTCCCTTTTTTTTTAATTTAACAAACATTTTTAATTGCAGTTGAAGACTCTTTTTAACTTTTCCACAAAATTCTAGTTTTCTTAGAATATCTCGGAAACTAAGGGAGATATCGAATTTTTCCTCAGAACCTTTTTTGTAGGGGAGAAAAAGAGCTAGAAAAAAGGTCTCTACAAAAATTTCGATATCTCCCTTTGCCTTTGAGATAATCGGTAAAAACGGATGCTTTGAGTAAAAATTTCTTTTAACCCAATGAGATAAAATTAAATTGAATTTTCGCACTTTAGTTTTACTTTTGACTGTAACTCGAGTACAAAATAAATTGGATTTACCAGACACTCGAGTGTCAAAGGATACCCTGATTTCTCTGACTAAGAAGGGGAATGAAAAATTTTCTGGCAGAGGAATGGGCGCAAGATGAGAGAGAGATCAGGAAAGTAGACGTTGAAAAGCGAGTATACGTAATGAGATTGGATCTTTCAACTCTCATATCAAGACGCTTCCTCGCGAAATAAAGAACGGGGAAAAACAAATTGAGACTCCAATTTCTGCGTTATTGGATTCCTCAGTTAATAAAAATTTCATTTGCCTTGGTAAACAAGATTTATTGCAGTGGAAACGTGCATTTAGTGGAAAATAATTCTGGAATTAATTCCAGTGAAATAAGTAGATTTGGGTATTTTTGGTCAGGCTTCATTTAATGAGAAATGTGGGAGTTTTTAATGTTTCTGGTGAACTGTCGCCATCTGGACGTCTGCTATTACACTCTGCCTTGAATTATTCTCTTCTTTATCGTCTGCATAATGAAAATATTCTTTCAGGGGATTACGATGCATTAAAATTCGAATTTCGCATTTTTGTTTGCAACTTTATTATTCTGTTGATAACTCTGAAATTAAAAGGTTTAGGAGAAAATCACAAGAAACCTTTTTTGTAGAGAATTTTAAAAGCTTCAAAAAAGGTCTCTTGACAAATTCTCGTAAACCTCATAGTTTTCAAGATATTCATAAAATAATTCTATGAACTCGATTTTTTTGTTTAAATTCGTCTGACAGTCAGAATAATAATGGAATTTTCGTCAATAAATAAATAATCCACAGCTCACGTGCATCATAAATCTATAAATTGAATTAATCTCTGAACCAGAAAAAGAGGAAAATTCATTTCAATATTTTTCCATTCAACAAATGACAGATCTCATCATCATGACCTCCAGCATCCATAATAATAATTTATCTCTTTTCCCGAAGTTAAATCAACGAAAAACAATTGGAAAAATTCGAAAAAATCATGAATTTTTCATTCTGAATGCTCAACATTTGCTATAAATTCTCACAGAAGTCATAAAAAAATTCGAATAATAATGGAAAGAGAATTAAAATTTCACGAATTTCATTATCATTCGATTTGACTCGTAATGCGTCATTTTTACTGGCACGTGGTATTTCATTTCACCAAAAAAATCAATAAATTCCTATTATTCATGCTTTTGGATGAGTTCAACTCAATGACGCAATTAATGATGAAAAATAATCAATCACGTGTCTGAAGTATTTTGGAAAATTAATGATAATGATGAAAATCTTAAAATAATATTTAATCATAATTCAATCGATTTTCTCGATTTTTAACTGAACTATTCACTTCAGAGAATTTATTTAATCCACTTTGTATCATCACTGGTATCTCTGAAGCCACTGGCTCTAAACAAGGTCAAGGTCACTGCAAAAACACCGTTCAATTGTTCTCCCCATGTGAATTCCGTAAATTAATCGGCGTCAAATGTCAAGAGTATGGATAATGAATCAAAAAAATTATAAATCAACCAGAAACGTCAGAAAAGTCCAAATGAATATTAATCATTGATTTTCAAAATCAAAGGATTCGAAAATTCAAATGAATTTTCATTCGAATGGAGAATAATTTTCTATTTAATCTAATGAACATAAAAATTAATGATAAAATGTTTTTCAATAATAAATTCTATTTTCAGAGTTATTTTTTTCACATTTATTTGATCTAAAATGAAAGATATTGAAAAATCGAGGATTAGAGGAGACAAAAGTTCGAGGCCACGGTCTTGTAACTTTCTAAAAAGTATTCTGAGATTATTTGAATCTATAATAAATAATGATAAGAGAAGCCCTTATCATTAAAAACTTCTTTGACGTTGAACTTCTCATTTCATGTAATTTCTCATCCAATAAAAGCCAAATCTAAATGGAAAAACGAGAAAAAAAATCGGAAAATGTATATTTTCAACAAAATTAATTTTGCGTAAAATTCAAATAAAAAAAAAACCTGTCGATTATGCAGTGCTCCTTCCTTTCCACCACGTGCGTAGAATCTCCTCCACACTCCTCAATTTCCCCCACTCTCCAAACAAGGAAATATTCGTAAACACCTGGCGATTGGTCGCTCAGTGGAGGCTCGACCATCTAACAAAAAACGAAGTGTAATGAAATTAAAAAAGAAGAAAAACAAGCGAGAAAAAAGACAAGAGAGATGGCAACAAAAAAATTAAATACGTATGAAACGAAGTCTCTGGGTAATACAGACAGTTAGTGAAGTTAAATTGAAACCGGCCAGTGCACTCGTGGATTTGTGAGTGTAAGTGTCTCTTCATTTTGTTCGATTAAAATTGTGTGTGAAATAAAATAATACTAAAGTCTCGTGACACTAAGATAGTGCACATAATTCCGGTGATATTAATTGATTATTTAATTTTAATAAAAGAATGAAGAAACATTGATGAAGAAATTTGTGTTATTTCATGTGAATTTACCGCATGTTTTTGCTTCAACACGTGTGTAACAACACATTGTGCCTTTTTTTAATGTTATTGTTTACTGATAAATTAAGAATTGAGTGAATTTTGTCATTCAACATTCAATGACTCTGTACTTTGTGCCTGTGTGAGTCTATGAAAACGTGAATTTATTCAACTCCGGATAATAGAGACATAACCTTAAAGTTGTAGAGTAAAAAAAGAGAATTTATTGGAATTTATTACGACGTAAGTTTTACAGTTGATTCATATTTCTATCTCCAATTAATTTTTCAGTATTTTTGTAAATTATTTATCAGAGGATACTCCTCTGATTCAGATTGAACGTAAACACGTTGCATCATCTTTCATTATTGCTGTTGAATGATTTTTTCTTCATTTTTTGTTAATTTCAGAAATTTATTTGGTCGATTATTTTTATCTGCTGAGGTGCTGGGATTTTTGATTCAAATTGAATGAGAAAAAAGGAAAAGCAGGAGGATATTGAATGATTTATTATTCAGTTTTATCAATTGATTCGTTTGATTTTACGATTGTGATTTTATTAGTGTTACTGTGGCCTTGCCGCTAATTTTATTCGTAATTCGTTTAAAGGGTCATGATTTTCTCTGCTTGTTTCACTCAATGTTAATCCGGATACATTATCTTCTTTTTTCCTCCACTTTTTTTTCTCATCAATTTAATGACGTCTTTGAGGATTTATGAGATATTTTAATTGGAATTGTTGGGGGTAATCATTGGGTATAATCAGACAGGTGCTCTGACATGATCCGTAATCATTGTAATGCTAAACCTGTTGATTTTTTTATCATTTAAATTACTCAGAGGAAATAGGTTTTCAACTACAAAAAGTTACGATTGTGAGATTAAATTTGATTCTTGGTAAATAATTTGATTGCAGGACTTTGAAGTGCATCGCCAATGTTAGTTACAAAATAAGAAAAAAAATACGTAAAATCATCGGACAGAAATAGAGAATGAATAGTTATTTATTCCCTTTTTTTTCATGCTATTCTTCATAAATATTTGCAGTAGAGAACAAATAATGATTCATGGAGAATAGAAAGAAGTCTTTTGAATTTTAATTTCAGTGAATGTAAAAAAAATAGTTTCCATTGACTCAGAGGGAAGTATTCATGTTTAATGAGTTTTTTATTCGCTCTTTTTTAAGGTAAAAAAGCACCAAAGGACTCTGAATGAAACGAGAAATGTTAACGAGGTAGCCTTGTGGTGAAATGTCCCGAAGCCTGCCGGACAGAGTGGCAGGGGTATATTATGCCCATGGCCTTTTCTGCTCGTCACATCCAATTGCAGCTCTTTCACTGGCAATTACGATTGTCCTACTATGCTGGTAAATGAAATGATAGTAATAATTCAAGAGAGAGGTGAAGCGAGATCAGTTCATTTCTCAGCTTTGACTTTGTTTTTGGAAATATCTCGAGAATGAGAGGAGATAGGGAAATTTTCGTAAATACCTTTTTTGTAGAGCGGAAAAAGAGCTACAAAAAAGATTTCTATAAAAAATTCTGTATCTCTATTAGATTCAGAGATATTCGCCAAATACTGAGTGAACTCATCAATGTCAAATATTTTCATTTACATAGACACTTTGTACTCAAAGCTAATTTGGATATTAATAAATTTAAATATCTTTTTTTCTCTTTCATGAAGCTATCCACTTGTGAATCTACCAATGCCTGGCAATGCACCAAGGACAGTGATAAATCAAACGATATTTCCATCAAATGGAACTGAGAGATCATCTTTGTATGTGCAGCAAGTGGTGCTCAGAGCTGGCGTTGTACCATGGGCCCAAGATCTTGCATTGACTGATGCATTTCGTGGTCCAATCCATGAAGTCTTTAATTTGTTGGAAATAATACAAAATTACCAGGACCACGAAACGTAATTTATTTTTAATGAAAATTCTCTAAAACTCCTCCAAAAGCTATGTTTTTTTTTCATCTTATTCAAATCTTAAAGTATTCCCTCAAAACTTTTAACTTTTCATCATTTTCTTCTTACTCAATTCTACAAGAAAAAATTATGTAGAAGGAAATGGATAGTTATCATTACGATGCTATCATAATGATGATCAAGACAGGAAAATTTCCAGTCGAGTGAACCGGTTGACAAGTTCCTTGATGCTCTGGCTATTGAGAAAATTACAATACTCCGATTGAACAGATAAAAAAAAATACAGCTCATCATTTTCATAATCCATTAATTCCACAAATTCTCATCATTTTACTAATAATTACAGATCAAAAACCCTCGGACAAGTATGCCTGCACATAGAGGCAGTGAAGAAAAGAAGTACAAAAAAATCAGATATTCTTCCTGAATACAATTGTTTAATTCTCTCACCTGCAAATCTCTGGCAGCGAAGTATAGCGAATTTTAATCGTGACAATGACATTATTGGTACGATATTTTCATACCAGAATCTTCAAAAAGGCAAAATAAGTCTTGCTGAAATTTTATTTGGCATGAACTTGAAAGAAACTGGAATTAAACGTTATCCAGTAAGAGTGAGACAGAGAATACTGCAGTACGCAGTTACATTATTTCTCAAAGACTATGATCCTAGGTAAATAGAGTGAATTCATTATTGACTGTGAAAATAAAGGCATATTCATGATATTTCCATTTTTCTCTTTAAGATTCATCGATGGATTGAGAAGCCGATTGACGACGTATTATCCACTTCATCAGTCGAATGAAACTGATCTATCCCAATTAAATGAAACACTTCACATATTTTATCCCGGTGAATTCAATTACAACGATTTTTTTACACTCGTGATGACATTCTTAGCTCTCTTCTTTTACGTTTACTTTTCAGTACGTAAAATTGAATTAATTAAATCGAAAATTGGAGTTGCATTCAGTGCAACAGTTACTGTAATATCATCGTTATCAATGACAGTCGGGGTTTGTTTCTTCTTCGGACTGACACTGAGTCTGAATGGCAAAGAGATATTTCCTTATATGGTAATTATCGTTGGCCTTGAGAATGTTCTAGTACTCACGAAAAGTGTCGTCAGTACACCGGCACATTTGGATGTTAAAATACGTGTTGCCCAAGGATTATCGAAAGAAGGATGGTCAATAACAAAGAATTTATTAACTGAAGTTACAATTCTAACAATTGGATTATTCACATTTGTACCTGCTATTCAAGAGTTTTGTATATTCGCTATTGTTGGATTGTTGAATGATTTTTTTCTCCAAATGGTTTTTTTCTCAACAATACTTGCTGTTGATATTAAACGAATGGAATTATCAAGTGACAATTCGAAATTTCATTGGAAAAATATTCCAGCAATTAGAAAACAGCAGTTCACAACAATTGTAACTAATAAAAAACAAAATTTCTTCAGGTCAAAGTCACATCCAAGATTGAATGGTATGACAGGACCAACTAGTGTAATAGCACCAACAACACAAAATACACAGACATTAGTTAAATTACCAAAGAGATTGAGATTAGTACATTTTTGGGCTAGAACGAGAATATTTCAGAGAGCTTTTATGGTTTGGATGGTTGTTTGGATCAGCATGATTATTTATAACTCCGGTATTATCGAGCACTTGATACATTTGAGTGATACATTGAAACCTGATAGCGAAATCGATAGTTACACGATCGACAGACCGCAGAGTTACGTTGAGTTTGAGACACTCAAGCCAGTTGTTGTTGCTACTTCAACGAGTCCACCCACCATCGTTAATGAGCAGGTAAATATTTATTCTGCATTAATTAACTGATTGGAGGAGATAATCCATTGAATTTTTCTTTCAGCTCCACGATCCAAATAATATAACTGAAGAATTGAACAAACTCCGTCCACTGGATTTTCCACCATGGAATCGTTTATCCCTGTACCACTGGTCATCAATCTTAGCAATGTACAATATATCAATGGCTGGTGAACGAATAACAATCCTCCCATCGATCAAATTATCCCACCCAGTTAATCCACAATTATCCCGACAAATAAGTAATCCAAACGATGTACAACACTTCCAGTGGCAAAGCCTGGCAACAGCTGCCCTTGATCCATTGGACTTTTCAGGTTTGACGTAATTTCTCAATAACTTCACAACAAGTATTCTCATAACGAGAATAAATTTTTAAAAAAACCGTATGTTTCAATAATTTCAGATATCGAAGTGCCATCGAGATCAGAAGGTCGTGGCTTCAATACAGACGCACCATTTGTGCCATCCAGTCCCATGGAAATTTTTTTAGCAGCATTATTGTGCCTCATTAGTGTTATTGTTGTTGCTTACACGATGGTTGTCCTCTATCGCTGCATCTGCACCCGGAATTACGCAGAATGGAGAGCGAGCTGGCATCAGCAAGACAAAGCACATGATTCATCGACTCAGCTTGTTCTGGAGGCACTGCCACTTGTTCTCGAGGGTCACTCGCAGGAAGTCGAGTGCATTGCGACTGATGGCGATACAATAGCAAGCACATGCCTCGCCGGACACATCAAGATATGGGACGCAACAACTGGTGACATGCTGGCCCACATCGACAGAAAGAAATTCTTCAATTCAAATCAAAGAGACTTTATCAATCCAACACCTGATAATGACGAATTAATGTCTGATTATGAGAGCGGTTCACCACCGTCACGTGGTGAGATTGATGGTGGCTCGTTCGGGCTGTATTCATCGCCTGGTAGCAAGCAGAAATCATCCCCCGGTGCTATTTTTCATCGAACTCCACAAGGCAGAAAGAGGCACTCAATGAATTCACTGGACTATGACTATCAGATCAATGACTACTCCAATGACTCCAGAAAAAAAGTATTCACAAGGAATTTACATAATTCATTCGACTATCCTGATTTAAAACCGACAATAAATACAAAATTCACGGGCATGAATTTTAAACCCAAGCAGGAGTGCTATGACAATGGCTTCGACTTTGGCCAAGACTATAAAGAACTGTTTGAACAGTACAGAAAGTCGATTGACGATGTAGACAAGTGTGACGGTAGTGAAGTGATTAATACCTGTGGTAGACTCGGAAAATTTGAGTTTAATGACAGTGCAACGTCTTTGAGTACTGATAGAACTTTACAGACGATGCAGAGTATAGCACCAATTTGGTGCATCGATTATCAAGAGAATATTCTGGTTGTCGGTTGTGCCAATGGAATCCTGGAGTTTTGGGAGGGGACTACTGGGAAATTCAAGTGTTTTTTCGATGATGGCAGTGGATTGGGAATTTCTTCTGTCAAGTTAGTTGGATGTAAAGTGGTTGCTGCTAAGCTGAATGGTTCAGTAGATTTTTTGGAGCTGGAGAGGTACAGCGAGGGGCATCAGATTGACTGGGGATTTACGTGCGGGAGGAGAACGCACGTGAGAACAGGCAGTGCTGGCTCTCCAATGGACATAAATAATTATCCTCAGATTGAAGAGGATCTTCGGTGTTTAAAAAAAGGCTCTCACAGGGCCCATCAACAGGCAATCACTGTCCTCGATAGTGAAGGCGGTCGTGTACTGACTGGTAGTCAAGATCACACACTCAAAGTCTTCAGGTTAGAGGATCAGTTGCCTTTGTACACTCTTCATGGGCACTGTGGTCCAATTTCCTGTCTATTCATCGATAGAATGAGTCCAATGACATCTGGGAGTGGCTCACAGGATGGGCTTCTCTGTGTTTGGGATTTATTGACGGGAACGTGTATGTATAGCATACATGCACATGACGGAGCTGTCGCAGCAATAACGTGCTCAGCATCCTATGTAATAAGCATTGGTACAGACGAACGTCTCTGTGTTTGGGAGCGTTTTCAGGGTCATTTACTTCATGCCCTACCAGCACACAGAGCAGCGTATAGTCTCCAATTAGTTATGCTGACGCATCAATTACTCATAACTAGTAATCAGGTCAGTGGATAATCAATGATGGAAATGGAAAGGAGAAAAATTTAATGTAACGTGAATTTTTTCATTTTATTTACAGGGTTCTTTGGTTGTTTGGGACGTGAGGACTGGGGAACCAATGAGAGAAGTCAGATTAGATCACAAAGACAGTTGTGTTTATGTTAAACAAATGATTGCATTGAGAGACAGCATTGTTTGTGATTTTGGTAGACAATTACGTATAGTCAGATTCCCGTTAGTCTCAGATAAGTTGGACTGATTTTTTTTTTTTTATATTAAAAATGGAACAAAAAAGATTTCATTGCATTATTTTATCGATTTATCTGTAAATACGATTATTATCATTCAGCAATTCATCTCACTACTATTTTTATCGTAATTGCATTGCTTTGATGATTTTTAGCATCACCTCACACACAATCTGTTCGGCTTTCATTATAAAGAAAGTCTTTACTCTGATTTTTTCATTGATTGATCAATTTAGTTATGTTAATGAGCGCTTGTGAGGTAAATAGTGTTACATGGTGAAATTATGAATGATTGTGAACAATTTTAGGGTAATTTTATAGGTGAAAGGCTGTGCAACAAATAATATTGATTGTTCTTATCAATGCTTCAAGCCGGATGCGGATCATTGTTTTTTCTTTTTCGTCTTTTTTAATCACAAAAATTCATAGCTTTTCGATTTATGAAGATATATGAAAAAAGATATATTTGATAGAGTGATTGTGAAGAATAATGAACTTTTGAGGAAAATCCCTTTCTATACATAAATTTTAATCACTTGGTAATTAATTGAATTTTTTTTTTCGAGAGTAAACTAATCAATTGAGGAGGAAAAATATTTTCATGACTGAATTTAATGCAATTGTATGAAAAAAAAGATTGAGGATTAATTTAAATGAGGAAATAATTAATATAGAGTAATTATTTTCTTATTTAAATTGATTAATGTGAAGTTTCTGCATTTTTCCTGTTTAAGAGTGCCTTTATCGCATCCGTCAAGTTTTTATTTCTCCTCTTTCAATCGAATTATATCGATGAAAGATTGATCTTTGATATTGATCGCCCATCGATTAATTTTTCATACTCAATTAATGAAAAATAAAAGCAATTAATGAAAATTAACGTGAATGAAATTTGTTAAATCGATTTAATATAGAATTTCAAAATTTAGAAGAGAAAATATTTTGATAATGAAAAATTTCATTGAATTTAATCAAAAGAATATACTAGCTTGACTCTAAGTAGTTATAAAATAATTAATTAGTTTGATAATGAAAAGACAAATGCAAATATATTTTTAAGTGATAAAATAATGGCAGATGAAAGAAAATAATTATCAAAAGGACAAATACTTTTCGTATGTAGACTGATTGTATCTTCGTTAGATCCCACGAAGAATTGAGGAAAAACATCACGAAAAATTGATAATTTTCCAATCGATTCATAATTGATATGAAGAAAGAATATGTTTACACCTTAAAATATTAAAAATTTTGTAGAATAGATTATTTTTATCTACCAAAGTGAAAAGAAAATGTAAGTAAATCGTACTGGTGAATAATTAAATTATTCTTTCTCTTTTCTTTTCAATTTAATTGTTGATCAATTGGCAGAATATAAACACTATTAACGTGATTTTTATATTTATTAATTTAATAATAAATTTAGTTATAACTGAGAAAAAAAATGTAATTCATTCGAAATTGCCCCAATTTTTTCTCAACATTTCTTTCTTTTTTAATATTAATTAAATGGGTTAAGAGAGTTAACACTGTTTAAACGATCAATGAAACATTAATTGATGTGCATTCATGTAGATTTATTGTGAATGCATTCAATTCTATTTTTTTTCAATGCAACAATTCGAATTATACAAAAAACATATAATAAGACAATTATTCCTTCAAATAAACTAATAATGAGAATGTGTTCTTCAACGAGATTGGAAAATACCTGTGATAAAAATTACTAACATCAATTACAAGATAAAGTTTGAGTTAATCCTAATCCAGAATCGGTGTCAATCGGTTTCTTCGGATCTAATAATCTACATTAAGTAACGATTAATGAGAATGGAATATTCCAGTTAAGTTATATCATTTAGTTGGACGATTATTTACTTTGTTAGAACTGGATAATTCTAGCCATTAAATTGGATTATCACTCGGAGAATTATCCAATAAAAGAATCATTTATGATACCAGAAATGATTGATTGATTTATTCCACAGCCATATCAATTTTCTTTCCCTCTTAATAATTATAATTTCTTGTCGTTTTCAAAAAATTGTTAATGGGTGCACGCGACTAATAAATCAGTTTGCAGACTTTGTGCGAGACAAGTGGGGCTCGATAAAAAAAAAGAGGATATTATCATTTAAAAAATTGGCAGAATGTAAAAGAGAGTATCGCTTGAATTGATAATGATGTTTTTCTTGTTAAGCATCTTAAAGATTTTGAATTAAAACGTCTCGCGTCATTCAGTGATCCTTTATGATAAAATCCAAACTCATCTGGATTACAAAGCTAAAACGTCTGTGCATAGATATTAATCTTTGATTTAATAAGAAAGTCAAATAAATTAATTATCAAAATAAATCGATTTCACGAAAAAATGAATTTAATTATGCAGAATAAAAAAATAATTGGAATCAGAATATTTACATTAAAATTTGCTAATTTCAAAATTCGTTTACTTCATAATATTTACGTCTCTTCACCAACAGTTATACAAATAATTATCACATTGAATCAGCAAGTTCGTGAAGCAGATTAGCACGAAATTGAGTGACGAAAAAAGAAGAAATCTTCGGGTGGAATGGAGAAAATATTTTTCGTTTTGGATTAGAGGGAGAAGGAGGAATTAAAGAAAGAGAAGAGATAAGAATTGTAAAGAAGGATTTTCGTGGAGAGGGAGAGTTTGTGATTACTGGAGGGAGTGACTGAATGTACAAATGCCCGTGACTACTGCGGCATCACATAGTAATCAACGAGTGTGTACACCGGAGTTGCATAGGAGACAGCATTTTTCTTCATTTCGTCTTCTTGTTGATAAATTTATTTTGACATAAACGTGAATTATTTTTCATTTTATACGTTATAATAAATTCTCAGAGATGAATGAGAAATAAATTGGTCAGTGAAGAATGTAGAGTGAATTTAATTGTATCTGATAATTATAAAAGGACGAATTTAATTATTGTAGGAAGTAAAATAGTGAATAATAATGACGGAAATTACTGAGGTCGTTTTGAGGTACTTAAATTTTTATTTTCTTTAATAATTATTCGCATAAATTTGTTCTCGATCAATTGAAACGGGAGAACATGTCTTTGACAGCTATTTTTTTTTCTGCATATTTCTTTAAAAGAAAATAATTTGTGTTTCACAAAGATAAGACGTTATTTAACGTCTGCAATTCTCTCCACATTTTCATTTAACGTAAGCAGTAATATCTACATTTTTACTTTGCGATAAATTGGCATTCCGTGATCAATACTTATTGTATTGGTGAAAAAAAAAAACGGAAAATACCTGATAAGTCATTGAAATAGTGGAATTGTTAAATTTTTCATCGAAAAATTGACTTTCCGAAAATACCTAAAAAAATGTGATTACGAAAATTACATTTCCATAACGAATTGAGCCACACAGTACTTAAACTCCCATTTATTCACCTCCATGGTCACTCCTACATGATAAAAAAAGAGGAAATGATTACGTTTTTAAATAATAGTGCACGCAAACCGACATTCATGCAGCTTGTTAGTGCAACAGGTCTTCAATCTCCGTTTCATCAAATTTCATACAATTAAAAAATCGAAATTAATGAGAGGGAAAATGGAAAAATCTTCGTGTCAATTATTTTTGTGAAAAAAAGATCGACTTGTTATGAAGATTGGGCGAGTGAAAGTTACCTGCCGTTCATTGGCATTTAACGCGTGTACGTTGACGTAACTGGTGAACGAAATCATAACTGTGTGTAAACGGGCATTTGCCTCAGTAAATTGTGAAGGGCTGAGAGCCAACATTTTTCATGAAATTTCTCTCTACTCATTACAGATAGCGAAATTTTCATAGAGACCTTTTTTGTAGACAAAAAAGAGAGCTACAAAAAAGGTATCTATGAAAATTTTCATATCTCCATTATTTTCAGAGTTATTTCAGGAGGAATTTTTTAAATCACTTTTTTTAAATGAAAGAGTCTCTAATCAATTACACATCATACACGATTATCAATATTTAATGAATCGGTGTAACACGGCTCATGTAACTTCCGGAAAATGCATACAATGTGTTCCAATGTAAAATACCTCTGCTAATGTAATTGTACGTTATAATAACGACTGTAAATTTTTCCAGACAAATCGATATTATTCCATTATCAGTTTTTTGAGAATACCTCGGAAACTAAGAGAGATAGAGGATTTTTTGTAATTACCTTTTTTCTAGCCCTCATTTTTCTCTACAAAAAAGGTTCCTATGAAAATTCCCCTATCTCCCTCAGATAACGAGATAATCAAGAAAATCTCGGGTCAATGTGCAAATTCCTGACTTTTGAAAGAAAACGTCGATTCAACACAGCATGTTTAGAATAAACAAAAAATGAGTAATTGTTTATTTTGATGAAACAGAACACAATGATTAGATTACTCATAAAGCCAATGCACTCTCGAGATAATTGCATAAATACTCAAGAAAAATCTATGAAATCCAGTAAACAGTAATTACTCATTTTTCGTAATTTTTTTCCTCTTTTTTAATAACAATACTCATGAAAATGGGCAGTTGCGTAAAAGTAATTTTCCGCTGGCACGAACTCGAGGGGATAATTCTTTCATTTTTATCTTGTATTTTGTAGTTTAATTATTTACATCAATTATCCTGGAGGCGAGGATTTTCAATGGATTTTCAAGGATTTCAATGATTTCATTCGAAAACTGAGAAAATTGTAGATAAAAAAAAGCCAAATCACAATTAATTTTAAAAAATTTCGAAAAAGATCTCAATTTACATTTCCCAATAATTTTCCTATTTCCAAATACAAAAATGCTCTCTTTATCATACTATTGAGATATTCAGTGAGAAATGACCTCGATTCAACGATAAAAACACCAGGAAATTGGATTTTAACCCAAATGACAGTAATCTACGATAATCACTAGCATAAAGCCCAGGTTTTCACTGAACGAAAATCACTAATTCTTAGTTAATCTGTCCATTTCGAAATTTCATGGCTAACACAGTCTTCATCACCACTAAAAATAGGATCCAGAGTTCTCTTCCTTTTTCTCAAAATCTCAAAGGCGAAAATCTGTTTTTTTTTTCATTAAATTCCTGAGAATTCTGCTCATTAATAAAATCTCATCTTGAATGACGTAAAAAACCGATTAACATAACGAGATTCCCCTCAATTATATTTCAGGAAATTAGCATATAAAAAATGAACACAATAGAATGCACAATTTAATGTTGATGAGATTATGTGTCCAAGGTCAACCTGTCCATGTACCCCATCACAATAAACATGAGAGGATTGATGAAAAAAATATAAGGCAACCCAGACTTCCTAGAGCATCAGAAATCCCCAGTTTATTGAATCTCTTGTATCGATTAACACATTGATAATTCAATGAATGAGGTATCTTTGACCCCACGATGCAGACTGCAGTGATAATTGCTTTACTACAAAGATTATCAATTCGTGATAATTCATCAGAGAAATTAATTCTAAATGAAAAATCCAACCAGACACGAAAATCTTAATAAATCATCTCTCACGTTCGTTTAATCATTTCTACATAAAAATTGCAATTGCAGAGACTGTAGATAATTGAGGCACGAGGAAAAAAATCGTATTTTTATATGCTGGTGATAAGATTGATGCAATGATCATTTATTTAATCTGTCTGAATCATTTTAATCTGAAATTAATTTGTTGTAATCAAGTAATCTTCGTTTTTATGGAATAACTCGAGAAATAATTGAGATATCGGAAAATTTGTAGAGAGCTTATTTGTAGAGGAGAATGAGAGCTACAAAAAAGGTAATTACCAAAATTTCTCTATCTCCCTTATTTTCCGAGATATTTCGATTTTTATGAATTAACGTGCAGTGATAATTGATTAATTATTCAGATAATAAAATAATTAGCATTTAAATTTGATTATTGAAGTAATTGATCTTGAATAACAGGAGGAAAGTAAAAAATAGAGTTTTTTTGCTTGAATTTCAATTTTCAATGACAACGAAGAGGCCATGACATCTTTTTGCTGGTCTCCATTCACTTTAAACGATTTTAAGAAACTCAAGACTCAATTTGAGTCTCAAAAATCGTTTCTTCGTGTAAAATAAATAAAATAAGGTCAATTCGATTAATCTATTGAAATTCACACAAATTCAAAGTAATGACAAGACAATGTATCTCATTTCACCGGATTTAAAAGGATATGTGTTATAACCGGTTGAATTGCTTCATAAAAATCATTTCTTTCACTTTTCAATCTCTATTATTTTCCCACGTGATCCATGAGACCATCGTCACATTTACCCTATGGTTATTAGAGGAAATTCACTTCACGAACATGAAGAATTGATATTATTTTTTGCCTGCATTATCTGGTCGCACGTATTGAGGTGAAAGAATTTATGTTCATTGCGTAATGAGAATATTCTCAGAGGATTAGTCTTATTTTTTTTCAGCTGTTCTTGATACTAAAATTTTATTGCTTTATGGGTCTTTTATTTTTATTTGAAATTTCATTTATTGCATTTGGATTACTTTCTTTATTTATTCATTTTTTTCATATTTTAATAAAGATATTGTGATTATTCGAGAAACAAAGAGATTCAAGTTGTTTTTGGAATAAATTTGACAAATTTTTCTTATTTTTTTGGATATTTTTAATTGATTTAAATCCGAGAGGGTTTGATGATAAATAATTTTGGAATTTACACTCAAAAACATCATTAAATAATTAATTCCACTTCCGGATACTGTCCAATAGCATCAAAGACAAAATGCTCTATTCAACTTCTTCACACGCCTCAACACCAAACAATTATCTCGTCAGTATCTCAAGTGCCACTGAAGGCCTCAACCAATTTCCTCCTCTCAATCATAAAATCAAATCTAGGTAAAGGTGAAACCACTGTCTTCTAGAATTACAAATTCAAATGATTCTCGTTTACTCGTAGACTCGAAACCGAATTTTTAATTCATTAAATTGGAGATAGTCTATCGATAATCTTTAAATCAATCTGATGAGAAAGATCATTAGATTAATTATATAACAGTCTCCAGAAGCAATCTAAAGACTTTGCTCGACTGTTAAAGGATTCCCCGGTTATAATGCAATAAATACACATTATTTTCTCATCAATTCCAAAAAAAATCCCTAAACCCCAATTTTTATTGTTTCAGCAATGAAAAATTTCGTAACGGTGATCAACTGAGAAATCCAGAGAAAAAAGAATATTCAAAATGGAGACAGGCATTACCCCAAGTGTTTGCAGTGAGTGCAAAGAATTTACTGCTAATAACATTTGGCTCAACCCTAGGATTTCCAACGATTCTACTTCCTGCTCTTCAAAGAGAAGTGCCTGATGTCCCAGTTACCCTCGAAGACGTAACATGGATCAGTAGCATAAATTTATTCGCCGTACCACTCGGCTGTGTCGTCAGTGGTCCAATATCCCAGTTTCTGGGCAGAAGAAAAACGATGTTGATATCAAATATACCATTCATCATATCATGGATCCTCCTCTACTACGCAACAAACTCCCAGATGTTATTTATTGCACTATCATTAACCGGTCTGACTGGTGGTCTCGCCGAAGCCCCAGTCCTGACTTATGTTGCTGAAATAACTCAGCCACATCTACGTGGTATGCTATCAGCTACTTCAACAATGGCTGTTATCATTGGTGTTTTCACTCAATTATTGACTGGTAATTTCACGGATTGGAGGACAGCTTGTCTTATCAATTTGACGTATCCAGTATTGTGTTTTATTGGATTGTTGCTGGTGCCTGAGAGTCCCTACTGGCTTGCAGGTATTTATCATTAATTTAAAGCAATTTTCCATGTGAATTATCTAAATTATTCATCAAATAATTATTTACAGGCAAGGGACGAATAGAAGCTGCAGAAAAATCATTGCGCTGGTTACGAGGCTGGGTGCCAGCTTCAACTGTACGTGAAGAATTTCAATCAATCGTCAAAACAATACAGCATCCACCTGGCGAAGAGGATGCACCAAATGAATCAGCCTGTATACCCTACACGAGACGCAATTTCATTGCACCATTCAGTCTCGTTATTCTCGCATTCTTCATCAGCACATTCGGTGGCTCAGCGTCACTTCAAACATATGCAGTTTACGTTTTCGATAAAATGAAAGCACCAATGGACAAATACACTGCCACTGTATTCCTCGGTCTTGCTCAATTACTTGGTACTCTAACGTGCGTTGCTAGTGTTCATTTTACTGGTAAAAGAATGATAAATTTCGCATCAATTGCGGGAACTGGTCTCTGTTTCTTTGGAAGTGCTCTCTATGTTTATCTTCTCGAATTCGATCAAATTGATGCTGATAAGTGGACGTGGATACCTACTACACTATTAATTGGATCTGCATATTTATCTCACATGGGCATTCGATTGCTCGCTTGGATTCTTACTGGAGAAGTGCTACCAGCAAAGGTAATTTTATTTAACGGATTTAAAAGTGGATTATTTAGAGGTTTGGGGATTAAATGGATTGGTGCACTTTCTTTCAGTTGAGGAGCACAGCGACAGGAGCTGCAGCATCAATGAACTACATCTTTGCATCAATAGTCAATAAAATATTCCTCTACATGGTGAATACAATGGGTCTCTCAGGCACGTTTCTATTCTACGCTGGCCTCAATCTCGCTGGTGGTATCTCCCTTTATTTCACTCTGCCAGAGACTGAAGGCAGAACACTCAAGGAGATTGAGGAACATTATGCTGGTGTACAGAGTCTCAATGATAAACCGAAGAAAGAGGGAGTAGCTATTAAGGAAAGATGGGCTGTTGCTAATCCTGCTATGGTGCCTGATGATGTTGAGAGTAAACTTTGAAGATAATTAATATTTTCATTGAACAGACAAATTAAAGTGCAGAGCATTGTGATAAGAATTATTCTTCAGTGCTAATTTTTATGATTAAGAGTTCTTTTTTTCTCCTTTTCGTTAGATTTATTTTTCTTTTCAATTGAAGTTATTTGAATTCCTGATTTTTATTAAGTATTAGTGTGCTGTGATGATCGAGAGGAAGTGCCTCAGTGTAAAAATGTGTGAAAATAATTTTATATTGTTCAATAAAGACATTTTATTTAAGTTAAATTTATTATGAATGATACTTGCTAATTTTTCATGTTTTTTTTTTAAGTTCTTTTAATTATGCTTTTTTTAGACTTCGCTTCTTTGATTTTGTATCGAAATTCCAAGCTGATGTCTTTCTTGTCGGTTTGAAAAATCTTGATACTACTTTCATGAATTTATCGTGACGCAGAATTGAGAGAATACCAAATACTTTACGAGGTACATAGGGCAGAATTGTCTCTTCTTTTGTAATTTTGGCTTTTGATTTCCTACGCAAACTCTTCTGGGATTTTGCACGAATGGTAAACTTGCTTTTTGCCTTTGATGAACTCAAAGGGGAAAATTCAGAAGTTTAGTACTCGATTTCTTTCTCTATTTATGGTAAAATTGTTTGGAAGTGAATGGGGCAAAATGACTTACCGAATTTTCGGAGTTTTCTGTTTTTTTATGGACTCTGCAGTTTGAGGAGGCTGTTCTGTCACATTCTGCATCTTTTCTTCCTCACTGACTTCTTTCTGTAGTACAATCTGCTGCGATCCCTCGTACTCCATATTTTCGTCTTTCCAAATCAAAGTTTGCAAGAATAAATGGAATTTATCAAAAAAGTTATTCATAAAGTGATGGAGAAAAACGGTTTTTATCACAGCTTGCCGATTTCAATTATTCCGGAGTGACGCCTCTAGTGGCAGTGAAATTAATTAAAGCCCAGAATTTGTGTCGATAAAACAGATTGGTAAATGTTGAATTTAATTGATAAAATTAAAGCCAACATTTAGAAATAAAATGAATTTATTTTAAACGCTCGTTTTGATTAGCCATAAATAAAATTACACATCTTTACAATATTTAACAATACGCATTCTCATATTAACTCTCAGAAAATATATACCATAAATATTCTATTATTTTTTTAAATTACATTTTTAGGCTTTGCCTTTATCGGACGTGCTCTCATACATTTTAATTCGTATATCATCTTTTTCATCAATTTTTACCATAATTATTCAAAATAATCAATATCACGATGTTCAACGTGCCTCTGCATTGTCACAGATTTTGCAATCTCTCAATAATTTTTCCCTTCAAATGTCTTCTTAAGAAATTCAATTCTTAATCTACAAAATGCAATGGCCATCACTCAATTCATATCTTTCAAATATTATCTCAATTATTCGTTCATCTCTAATATTTTCACATTGAAAAGTATATTATCTCATAATCCACTAAAATATTATTATTATTTTCTCATCATTTCATAACAATTTTCATCAGTATATTCTATTCTAGAAAAATTCTCCTCCGAAAGAATGAAAAGTTTCAACCAAAAGTGTTTAAGATTAATCCTCCAAACACTCTGTCAAAATTTTCAATTAAATTAATTTTGTCACATTTTATTTACAAAAATTTCCATCAATCAAATTAGTTAATACAAATATTCGGCATTAAATACATCAGCCATTATAAATTTTTAGTCTTCGAGGCAGTCTCTTGATATTATTGTCCTCGAGGAAAATGCCAATTGGATTTGCCAATTGAATTCTTAGCAGAATGATAATTAATTAATTTTGTTTATATAACACAATCGATTTTTCCACTTCTGGTTAACTGTTCATTCGTTCACTTCATTCATATTTCATTGTAAATTGTGAAATTGAACGGAGACGGCACTGTAAGTACGAATCATGAACCAACGTCAGTTGTTATGTACAAAATTTTAAAAAATCAGACGTTTCGTCATCTATTTAACATATTCTAATTTTCATATGTTGGAAAATTTCAATTATTCAATTTGTACTGTCCCCGTTCATTTTCAATTAATAATAAAATCTATTAAATTTTAAGCATTTTCAAAGTCTATTTTTGCACAAGTAATATATGCATTAAGTTTTACCTCGTTAAATTAAAATTATTTTAAGGAACATAGCCAAATTAATTAATTCATATTTACAATGTAGCTTCATAGCTTTATCTGATTTTTCATCTCAGATTTAACACATTATTCATTATTCATTGAAATTCTCAATAATTATCATAATATATGAGTTCAGAATATATTGAAGATTAATTATTCTTCTTATTCATCATAATTTCAATAGCAAATGTTTAATGTTATAAGTACAGTTAACTGCAGTGAATCACGATTTTAAAAGTCGACATTATCGATCTCAAATGTATAAAAAAGAATTTTATAAAAACAAATCAATGAAATTCAACGATAACATTAGTCATTTAATTCTCATAAATTTAAATCCAAATTAATAAAGCACAGAATCATTGATTTACTGCAGTAAAAAAAAAACAGATTTCAACATTTGAAAAAATGCCTTTAACAATTATTTCAAAAGAAAATTGTCAATATCACTTCGGAAAAAGATCTAAAAATAATGCGTAAACAATTTACACATAGCTGAAGAAAAATAATAAAACATTTAGTCTCATTCAAGCAAAACGCTCGTAAGCATTGCCAATTTTCTGTGCGTTATCACGCTGATTTGTAATTTTCCAATGACGACGTCCAGTCGTCAATAAATTATCTCATATAATCTGTTCATCATCATCATCACTCTCGCTGTCCGCTAATTCCTGTGAAGTTGCAAGAATTGGCAGAGATGCCTGTGAATTTTTACTCTTAATCTTTTGCCTCTGCCTCATTGCCAAATTACTGAAACTTTGTGTTGAATTTCTTGCGAGTATCAATGGTTTAAGTGCGGTTCTTAATGACCAGTATAAACGTGGATAAGATCTCTCCTGATGTGCTAATAATTCCCTATTCCTCTGTAATTTATTAACAGCTCTCTCTTCACAGGCCTCGCACTTAACACTCAGCATTGGCAATTTTTTGTCCTCCGTAAACTGCCGCAGTGCTCTTTCTCTCACATAAACAAAGGGCCTAATCACCCTGAGATCATGCTCCTTAACATAATAATGTGCCTTCATTGTCTTCAGTTTACCAGTACAGAATAGCGAGGAGAGAAAATCATCAGCCAAGTCATCAATATGCTGGCCAAATGCAAGAACATTGTATCCATAACGCTTGGCAACTGAGTACAATCTCTTCCTCGTGATATCATCAACACGTCCACAAGAAGTACAGGCTTCACTTGAATAATCACTGCTGCCTGCTGTTAATTTGTCAGAATTAATTAACTCAACCTGCTCATCAGCCTCTTCATAGTAGTAAGGAACATCGAGTTTCTTGAGATAGCTCATCGTTTCAATTGGATCGTAAGTACTGCCTGAGTTAATTGTAACAGTTCCCACTTCGAAATTTATGTTCTTCGATTTTGTGTAGAATTGATACTGATGCAGGGTATGGAGCAGAGCCAGCGAGTATTTACCAACTGCAACGCCCATACCGACAGTCGAAACTGGAAGACAAACCAGTACACGGTCCTTGTCTCTTATCATATCGTACTCGTGAATTGCCTCGACTGTCGGCTTCCACATGCTCTTCGATGGGCTGTGCCACAGCATCACTCCACTATCCGTGCTCTCTTCTTTTCCCAAAGCTACATCATCATCTGATAACGTAATATCCTCTCTAACATTCTCATCCTCAGATAAATCGTTTGGTAATTTATCATCCCTATCTCTTTTTCTACCGCCACTCGTTATATTCCTACATTTTCTAATAAAATTAATACCGCATGATTCAGCACTACTACCACTACTGCTCGAGCTACTTCTACCAAGATCAGTTGTTCTAACATCATTGTCATGAAATGATAAATTAATACCACTATCCTGTGAACTAACTGAATTAATAGCTGAATATATTTCTGGCAATGTCTTAACTCCCTTCGTTGACAATTGATTTATAGATTTTGTAGATTGCTTTATTTTATCATCATCTTCCTCATCAGATGTTTTGGCTGCTCTCTCACGATTAACATTAGCAGATGCACGTGGTCCAATTACGTATATTACAGTCTCATCTGATGAGCACTCACTAGACATTTTGCTCTCTTGTTGTTGTGATAATAATTCATTCAATTTAGCAGCTTTAGCTATTTTCTGAGGTGTCTGGGGTGATTCAGTTGAACGTCTCTCCGGTGTTTTGTAACCGGGGGAATTTGTTGATGGCGTTGAATTTGGATCTGGTGAGTATCTACCTAGACCGTCTACCGCATTCACCATACACCTGTCCATAGGAATTAAATATTCAATTTAATATGCGATAGTTGAGAGAATAAATACTGGATAGTTTCACAGGATGCCGAGTAGAAGAAGCAATACATTTTATATCCTTACCTAATTTCAGATTTAACTTCACTCGCCATTTCCTTTGAGAATTCCATGAGATACTCGGCAATTTCACTTGCCGAAAATGAATCATCTCGGTGATTTTTATCACCGCTGGAAGATAGTCTCTGTGAATGATGCTGTGGTGTTCCAACATCCGAGGAATTACTCTCGGAAAGTACATCGTCCACCTTGGAAATGACTTCTCTAATTTCTGACTTGATTTCAGTAGCAAGTTCCTTCGTAACTTCCTTCAGATAGGCACGAAGATCGTCCTCGGAGCTTTGACTGAAGCTGGAGAGAATGGGGGAGGATCTTCCTAATTTTTGTGTCACAACGTCGGCAATTGGTCCATGCTGATGATGATTGGGCGGATGATGGGACGTGAGGGATGAGTAGCCATAGGGATGGGGAGACGGTGAAGATGATGAAGTGGGCGAAGAGTTGGCTGAAGATAAGGGGGATCTGCTGGGACTTTCTGCTGTTGCATCAAATTCCAAGGACGAGGACAATTCCATACGACTGCTGCATCTGCAATTTCTATGATTTCTACTGCTACCAGATGAATTACCAAGCCCCAGGCTTGCTAGTGTCTGTGGACTCAGGGGAATTGGCACTGGCATTGTCGTTCCTGTTGCTGAACTACCGAGGGAATTGCATCGGGCTCTACCAATTCTCGGTGGATTATCGTCAGTTGGCATAGAGTGCTGTTGTGTCAATATTCTTGCACCACCTGGAGTAGTTCCAAGTAATACAGATGATGTTACAACTTCACCAACAGCAAATTTAACAGCCGGAGCTGGTGACTCGGCACGCGATGAACAACTTGACATACCATCGGATTTACTTTTTTCATAAATTCTCTTGATTCTCGGTGATGAACCATCATTACTGTCGTTACACTCTATGGCAATCAGTGAATCATCAGAATTATCATCATTACGTTGGCTGCTCTGTCTTGTTATTGAGAGAGCTGGTAAACTGTGATGACGAGGGGAAGACGTAATTGATCCTGGCTGATTACTCGATCGTGGAATATCACTGTTGAGTCGTCTCATTGAACTATTCGTACTTGAACTTGTATCTTTACCATGACACTTTCTCAATGTCGGATCAAAGGGCAGATCTTGCTTGACATTCTGCGAATTACCGAGTAACAAATCTTGTGCTTCACCGGGTAACATAAACCATCTCAGCTTCTCTCCCATTTCTGAGAATTTAAAACTTCTGTCTATCTGTAGTGGATATCTCTGTGCCATTTTACGTGATCTATTGAATATATTTCTCGCTGTTTGAAGACAATCACCACAGCTCTGTGGAAAAATACCACCAGCTCCGGATACACGTCTCTCTGAGGCTACCATCTTGCCGTCTGTGTACCTAATCGATCCCAGCCACTTTCGCTCTTTGAATACGGAATTTGTGTGGTGTCGCCATTCGCCTGTGTCTGGATTGAGGACATACTGGGGTAGAAGCTTCCAGCCCTCTGTCGCCACCATTTTTAGGGCTTCAAGGACGAATGCCAATTCTGCCTCTGACATGAAGTATGGAAGGGAGAGACGTGCGAAACCCGGGCGTAGAGCTTCAGCATTGCAATCGTCCCTTCCGCAATCTTCTTCATTACTGAAATAAAATTATTAATGATGAATAATGAGTATCAATGTAACATTTAGATTACTTTGAGGATATCTTTGAGGCGATTGGGTTTAGGAGAATTTATCAAGACACCTTTCTTCAAGAGCATGAAATTCTATACAAAAAAGCTCTTCTCACATTTTCATCTTAAACTACTCGTTTCAAAGATATCTGCAAGAGAATCAAGAAATTATCTCTGTATTTTCAAAGCAACTTCGAAAGAAGTTATTCAATACCTCTCTACAAGGACTTTCTCGTATTTTCGTGCAAGGTCAGTGTCAATTCCCATGAGATGGTGGGCATATCGACCGGCGCAAGCGCATCCACCTCGTGCTTGTATCCCAAATACATCATTCAATATAGCACAAACAAAATTATGATGAAGAAATGTACCACGTGGATGTCTGACCATAAATGAAAATATTGGTAGTCTCTTAATATTCTGTGATGAGTTACCAAGTAAAATCAATTCCGGTATCGTACGTACATGTGCCAGCACTTGCCTGAAAAAAGAAAACAGGAAAAGAATACTAACAATGTAGATTCATCTTCTTTTTTTTTTTGTTTTTCATGTAAATAATGAATTACGTCATGCTCATTGAATGAGTATCACGTTTCAATTATGTGATATTAATTAAGAAACGTTGTTTATCATTCATGAAGATAATAAATAATGGAAAAAACTAAAATGTTAGAAAAATATTTATTCTTCAGTTCATGAGTTGAGGTCGAGGGCATTAACGTTTTCTTTTTCTTAAAAAATTTCTCTTTCTTCATTTACTTCGATAAAGATGGAATAAAGAAATTACGAATGACGCATCTAGTCATTTGTCACCAGGTCAACTGAACTTAATGTTAATAGAATTTCCTAAAGAACAATAAATTCCGTATCTTCAATTTCACACTTAAATAAAATAATGATAAATGAATCCCATTGAAAAATCGTTCGAGGAATAATTAAGAAAATAAATAAGCAAGACTGGTTGATTAACCAGTTTGATGGTCAAGGTCAGTCGTTACCTGATCCGAAAACGATGCAGAAACCGAAGAGAAAGAGAATGAACATCACGAGTTGGCTTCATGCTAGTAAACGCAAACACACACACACACACAAACACTCAACCCACGTATCTAAGAAATCTAACGATAAGATACAGGACAATGAATCCAGAGATAACACAGAGCTATAATAAGTACCGATCGTTCAATGAATTATGTTCTCAACAAAAGACTAAAAACTCGTAATAAAGTTGAATAAAAAAAATCACAAGTACTCACTTGCTGATTTTATCTTGTCTCGCAACTATAGCTTGTGGCGTGACATTTTCTTTGAGTTGTACAGCTAATCCGCATCTTATTGTTTCAACGACACCAGCTGTACCACTCTCTCCTCTCAATTCAGGATCTCTGTGATAACGATGGGAATCTCTCATGTCCTCAGCCGCAATGCCATCAGTTAGTAATGACCTCTTGATAACAAGGACACTGGGTGATTGTGCACCACCTACGAACTTGTGGCCGCTGAATATTATTACGTCCTTGTGTGCTGCTGTCTCGCCCACACCAGTTACATGTGGATTCATGTCCATTTGTACGAACGGTGCTGAAAGAACAGATTTGAATGAATATTTTTTCCTTATTATGAATTAATCCATTCTTTTAATGGTGCACTCACCAGCTGATGTGTAATCCCAAATACTCAGTGCTCCATATTGATGCAGTAGAAGAGTTGTAGCAACATCATCAGCTAATACACCGGTTATGCAGCTTGCAGCACTGAAGCAACCGATCATTACACCATCACATGTTCTTGACTCTGATAGCTTCTTCTCGAGATCATTTAAATCCAAAAATCCCTCCTTTGTTTCACCAATTCGCACCACCTTGTGTTAAGGAGAAAAAATGATATTTAATTAGTATTTGCGAAATAAAGAGAGGGCAAAAACCCCGGGGGAGTGAAAGGATATGTATAACGTTAATGTCAAGGATAATAAATCAAGTCTACGATCGTCAGTGTTTATTCTAGTTGCGCAATTTTAATCGGTTAGTTCTAGTATCAGAATGGATTGTCCGAGTTAATGATTCGAATCAATAAAATTGCAAAGACGTCAAAGAATTGTGCTCTTGATCGTGTCTCTCATGATTCTTTTTTATTTCTATTCTTGATACTACAGTTTTAAAACTCAGGAAATTTATTAAATTTTGAAATTCAATAGTTCCGGATTCTAATCGTGACAGGTGGCATGTTGAAATGTATTTGAAGAAAAAAAAAAACATTCTTCTAGCTCCTCAGTTTTTTTAGTAACCTCCTCTCGGTAATAAGAATTTAAAACAGAGCTTGAAACATTGCCAAAAATTGGTGGCAAATTGTCGTAAACTTCTGGCTCAGTATCAAGCACGAAGTTTAAATTCAAATGAAAAAAAAAATAAAAAAAATTGGCCAATTTCCATAGGACTTTGACTTTTACTATCTTGTTACAGACGAGCATCAATGACCCACTATTATCTTGCATAAATATTCAATTCATTTTGAGTGTGATAAATTTATGTTATTGAAGAAATTATTCTTTGTATCTCAATGCAATGATATTTGTAGTGGATTTTAGGAATTCAGTGATAACGAGTGATAATTACTTTGAACAATGATAAAAACTAATTCAATTGAGGAAAAAACAAAATATTCTTATAACATTGTCACTTGAATTCAAATAAAATTACAAAATACTTATAATAATACGAAAATAATGATGTGCACCTTGGATCCGTGTTCACGCCAGGGTCGCAAGTTGGCATGATGCTCAAATGGACCAACAAATACGATCATTGGCCTCCCAGGGAGGTCAAGATGACGAAGAAGAGTGCGCAGGGCATCATCGGTACCATGACCCGTAAAGAGAACAGCGTCCTGCTCCCCTGCCCCTACAGCATGTCGTACGATGTCTCTGGCCTCGTGCCTGTAACAAACACAGATCATTCACGTTTTTTTTTGTCTCTTTGCATCAGTTATTTTTTTCAAAGCCGAAAGAAAACGGGATTCGAGCCTTAAAAGGACCGCAGATTATTCCCGATACCTTGAGGATTAAATTCGAAATCCAACGAATAATGAAGAATAATCCAAAAATAATTCCACAGAATTTCCGTTGAAACCCATTAAATTACAAAGTGCAAACGTCTAGACACTTTGAAATAGCCGTTTCCACATGGTTAGATAGTATTGGAAATTACGGTACTTTCTGGCAAATACGAAAAACCCAGTGACTTGGATTTTAGTTGTATACTGCAGAAAACCAGTTGGTGAATGTGGATAGTTGGAATTGATGTAAACGTTCACGTAAACTTAAATAGGATGAGTGTAGCTGTTATGGACCCGTTATTGCTCCAGTAAACCGATGGATTCTCAATAACTGGGGCACAATTGTGTCCCTTAATGTTTGCTTTGGTGTTTGTAACTGTGGATTCTCCAGTTTATTCGACCTAATTCAAGATAGACACACTGATGTTTGCTTGGACAACAGAGTTAGGGGGATTAGGTGATTTTCAGTGGTCTCGTGTCATTGAACGAAACGGTCGATATGTGTGAGGAGGGTCTGGTCTTGAGGAGATTGGGGCAGATAATGAACGAAGAATAATACATGAATTAGGGACGAAAAAAGCGTAGTACAGAGTTGGCTCAAGGTGGATCAATTGGAGGTTTTGATAGGGTGAAGGATAAATTGGAAATAGAATGTCACTAGGGAGAGATGCTCAACCTTGAATAGGTTGGACCTTGGATTTTTTTTTGTTGAGAAATTGAGAAGAGGGGTGAATGTTTGCGGCTTTTAATCAACGCCTTCACGTCTTGGGAATTCTTTTTTTAATGACGCTGGAGAATGGGCGAGAAGGAAGATGTGGAAATGAGTAAATAGCATTTATACTCCTCGGGCATGTTGAGATAGCAAAGATACAAAGGAATATATTGCATTGCCGTATGATTTGTAGACTTGGGTGTGACAGACAGATAAATTCGTAATCGTTGAAGGCGTTTCCTGTGGTATTTCAACTTCAAGTGCAATGTCGATGAATGCATTCAACTTTTATTGCGTCAGGGCTTTTTCGTTGTGCAATTAGCTGAGTAATTAAATTCTGGATAGTTTTCATGATTCTTGATTTTAAATTGAGAGTAGAGACAAGGGTAAACCTTGAGAGCTTATTATATTGAACAAGACACTCTGACATTTATCTCAAATCCCTAGAAAATTCTACTCCTCTGTATGAGACTTATTTTTTAGATTTTTCGAATTTAAACGGATTCTTAAGTTCAAAGGAACATCTATTTTTGCTAATGGACGTATCATTTACAACTAAAGGAGCGGCTGAATTGTTGTTTGATAAATGAGACATTCTTTGGTTGAGATCAGACCTTTTTGTTGTCTAGGTCACACGGGAGACTGAAAAATCATAAGAATCCATTGCATCTCCAATATGTTTTTACTCTGTGTCATTTATTATTTTTAGCATAACAAGGACGTCTCGTAGACCGGGTCTTCGAACGCATTAATGTTTATTTAATTGTGAGGACAGATTGAAATTAATTTAATAAATTAAAATATTTCCGGTCTCTTTTTTTCCTATTTTACGTCTGGTAATTATTATTTTTAGACATCAGAACTTTACTTTCATCGTTGAAGAAACGAGGACACAAGCTTTTTTTAAAAAACTAAATAATTATCACTTTATCCTCAAACTGATTGAATTTATTTTATTTCACACGTCTTTTTTCCCATCGAATGCAGCAAATTTTGGCATCAAATTACATTTAATACAGTTCTACCTCGGAATTCAGTGTGACTGCAAAATATTCAGCAACTAGTGAAATTCAACTTGTTTACCTCAATCCTCATTTTTAAAACTTAAATAACGCTCAACTCACAACCTTCGTTCTACATTTTATGCTTCCTTTGTAAGCCAAGAGTTAATTACTTCCGGATCTTAATGATCTGTTATTACGGATATTTAAAGACACTTTCTGGTCATTCGAAGAAATTAAGTTTCGTTGATGTCAGTATGTTGTGCGTTTGGTACGAAGGAAAATCATATCCGGCCATGGAAGGTTATTCTTGGAGCAATGAGAAATGGGTATTCACTGAGTAGAAGTGCCTTGCTCTGTTAATTCTCATCTCTGTACTTGATAAATAATTTATGATACTATTTACTGAAAAATAATTTTAAAAAAAACGAATTAATGATATTTTACAAATAAAATTCACTATCTTCATTCCCCAAGTTTCTCTATTTATGATCTGATTTGAATGTTATTTTCACTTTTATTCAGTCAGCTTACAACATAATGTCGGATAGAGGGATTTTAAAATATCGACGTATTATCGTGCAGCACGGTCGACATTTGCACGATGAGCCGTGGCAATGCAAGAGACTTTCCTTCCTAACTTTCTATTCTCAAACGGGCGCTTGAATTGCATTTTATAGTCTATTAGATTCATTGGTATGCTAAATTTCCTGTTCCTGAAAGCCTCTAACCCGCAAAAAAAACATCAAGAAAATTTCAAATAAAACGAAAATTCCATCAGAGTCAAATGCCTTTGGCCACTAATTAATTAATTAATCTATCATCTTTTGTAATGCCATTTGAAATCCTCATTTTCATGCGTAGCCATTAACTATTTATTTATTTTGATGCAAATAAAATTTAATTGGATGCAACCCATGGAATAAACACCACCCTGACCCAAATAATCCTTTGGCGCAGTGGGTTATTGCAGTTCCGGGAAGTTATGCCTCTTTTTTTCATTCTCCTGGTTAAGTAAACGCAACACCTGCATAATGAGAGCGTCCTCGAGTCTTTTTATGCAGGGCTGAGAGTTAAAAAAAAGGGGAATATTAATTTTTAACTAGCTCGGCACATAACGGACTCATCGAAGCATTGATTTTGTTTTCAGATTATTTGGATTACTTGGAAATTTAAAGGAGTTTGTCACGCAAATTTGAGGAATTCATTGCGTCGCATTGTTGAAGAGAGGGTGGGTGGCTTTGGCCTTGCTGTATGGCCATAAGAAAATTAATTATGCACGCTTTCCCGGAAACCACGTGTTTATGTTTGTGTATATGCCACTGGTAGAGAAGGGTGCAGCATCGAATTATATTCATTTTATTACATACTAATGAAAGTGACACACATTGGTGTATAGAGAAGGCTGAATAATGTTGAGTTTTGTAGGAATATGTAATTCTGCATGGAAAAATGTTAAAAATTGCATCAGAAGCAATTTTTTTAAGGAATTAATTGAAGAATTAAATTTATGATCTATTTTCCATCTGGATTTATCGATTAATTTTGAATGTAACTGCTTTTCAGAGCATAAACATCAAATCTAATCAAACATTTCTTTAATCCAATTGAAATCCTCTGATACACATTTAATCCCAAAAAAAAGCCAATGGACACGCACAAGTACCCACGAGAATCAAAAGAATTATCTGAACGAGTGACTTTCAATCGTGAATCTGTTTCAACAATTCCAGAGACACGGTGAAAGCGAGAGTGGAACAACGAACAATAATCACATCGTGTTCACGTACAAATCAATAAAAAAAAATACAGAATAAACGGAAATAGTCATGTAAGGTTCATTTAAAAATTAAAAATAATCCCTTCTCTATCCTACAAAATTTCACGACAATTTCTCATGATTATCATTGATAAAAAAAAAGGGGAAAAATTGTAGTAATTTGTCGGATTTTATGAAATAACAGTTATTTAGTAAATTGGTAATTCGATAATTGTCCAATTTGATAGGAAAAACATTTTTTCCTTCAACCAAAAAACTTGTGCATCAAATTTGAAGCGGAGTACGACGCAGTAGGTGCAGAGTTGGGATATTGATCTGGAGAATGCCCAGAAGAAGCTATATAGCTTTGTCTCTGGTGCCCTACATCAGAGAGAGAGAGAAGCGAAAGAGGAGGATAATTTCGTGGGAGCAGGCGCATTTCCATCCTTTTCTCTCGCTTCAATGCAATTTACTGGATTCGAAAGCACTGGAAGAAGAAGATCATGACCTGAGCTTATCTCGGATTTTACCAAATGAGAAATTGTAACTGAGTTTACCTGAAGAGTGATGACTGCAGACTGCAGATGGATGTTGATGCACGTGTGTCTCCCAGGCATGGCAACACCTCTTTGGCTATGTACTCTTCCAGGAATTGCAGTGATCGCCCTGAAGCCGTGTAATCGCAATAGACAACTGCAAAGATAAATAATATGAATATTAATTGAGTTTGTAATTTTTCATGTGCTCATGCATGATGAATTTAGAGTGGAGAAATGTTGAGAATTTGTGTATGTGAAATTTACAGTTCATATATCACGAGAGCCATAGATCATGATTTCTCTTGTAGCTCCTTGATAAAATCAAATAAAAAATAAGCAGAAAACTCCTCTCACCACGACTTCCCTGAATGCAACTGTTTTTGATATCATCATCAAGTATCTCACGAATTATTTTCAACACCAACTTTAACAAAATGTCTTTTCACGAATAACTTGTAGCTATAAATAAACGAAGAAAGTTTCTATAATGAACATGTTTAAAAGTTTATCTTTGTTTTTGGATGACAAGGATGGAGAAAATGAGGTGCATGGAGATACTTATTTGGAGTATCAGATTATGTTGAATGCATTGAAGAATAACGAGACTCATAATTATCATTAGTAGATATAATATTGGGGATGTTGGGATTATTTTGCAAGACTTTCGCTCATACACGTGTCCAATGAATTTAATTTGCCCTCCATTTATAATTCTACGCGAGTCGTGTTTATTTCAGCAGCACAAACATTAAACTTCCTTCCGCTCTCACTTTAACTTCTTTTCTCTCTAATCTTTAACTCCCCCTTGTTTTCTATCCTGCCGCTCCCAAAGACAAACATACAAATCGATTTCTCTCATGACCATTGAATTTTTTTTTTTTTGCTTTTCACTCGGTTGAATAAATTACATTTATATTTCATTCATCATCATTCTCCAAACTATCAGACATAATTTTTTTTGTAAATACTCTTGATGGAAGTGTGATGAAGGAGAATTGTTGATGATGATTTCGTTACTTTGAGTACTTTTAAATAATTCATTTAATCGAGGATTTGACAGGGACTTGGTGGAGACACTGGTACACACATTATCGTCATCACGTGCGACAAGAGTGATGGACAGTTTTGGGTCATGGACTTGTGGTATAAGTCCCAGTAAATATTTTTCGCAAGTCGAAGAGGGAAAAGGAGAAGAGTGATTTTCATGTGTGGGCTTGTTGGTGATTGTTGGAATGCTTCAGATGAATGATGAACTGTAATTATGAGTCAGGCTTCTTGAGTTGCTGAAATTTTTTGGATCTCTATCTCGTTAATTCAGAATAAACGATTTATTTTACCCCTTGTGCCCTTTTTCTCCCACCTCAAAAACTTATTAGGAGAATGCTGGGAGGAGGAGGAGTGAATTCAGTGTTGAAAGACGAACCGATGCTTGATGAGATGAAAATAGAATAGAATTGGGACGAGGCAGCGTTAATTCGCAGAAATACTCAGCCAACCATTTTGTTCATTATTTCGTTGTTTTTTTTCTCTCTAAAACCATTCTACTCTGACATTGATGCATGATCACTTGTTTAAATATTTTATTCATAATTTTGATAATTTAAATAATTCGATATCAACAATTCCAGTTATGATAATTCATTGACTTTTCGAAGACAACAAAAAATAATCAGATTACATTAACGTTATTTAGGAGTCCTTTTTTTTTTATTCATTTAAAAAAAAATTGAGATACTCGTTCTTAAATATCGTATTATATAAAACTTGTTCTGCAGTTTATTTTATCATCCAATGATATCAGATTAGCGAAGACATCCGCAGTTATTGTTGGAAAAAAAAAAGAGATAAAAAAAATTGCCTATAATCCTAGTTATTTTGTTCTTTTTTTTCCAACTGCACCACTTCATCATTATATAAACTGCACACGATGAATTGCGTCACGTTCTCCTATTCTCCATTGACATTATGATGATACAGTTGTAAAAATTCAATTGTACAATACTCATAATAGATTACGATTTTTTTTTTTTTCATGTTATTTGAGTGGAAAACTTGAAAATTCAGAGAGTAAAAATAGTATGTTTTTTAATAAGCAAAAAGTGGGTTTTTTTTTGAACCATTAATTCAACAGTTGACCATGAAAGTGGTCGCGGTAATAATCATGTGCGTCAAACTGAAATTAATGACAATTCCTTTGAATTCATTGGGCAGAGTGTCATCCAACTTTCCCAAATGAAAAAATGTGTCAGCAGTTAAAATTAGATGCGCCTTGCTACAATCATTTGAAACTCGAAATTGCCAATTTATTAGATTAATTCAATGACAGTACAAATAAATCTAAAAATACCACATCATTACTGAATGGCGAGTGAACAATATTCACACAAACTCGTTCATAATCTTTCAAGTGTCCTTCACTGAAAGAATTTTGATTTGATGACATAGTGTCTCTCAGCCACTTTACAATTCTTTTCCTCCTCCTTCTTTTTTTCCTTATGATTTTTTTAATTTTTTTCAAGTGAGCTTCATTGGAACGGGTTAATTCGCTAGTGTCAGATACCAATAATACAAAGAGACTCGAGAACCTGAACTGAAGTTACAGTTATTCATTTATTTGTATCATTCATCAATAAATTTCATTGAAAGGATTTCCAGTATTTCCTGGTGACTTTTATAGATGATAATTTATTTATTGAATCTACTCAAATCATTCCTCCTTTTTTTCTCCAATTAATGGGAAAATCCAATTGTTTTTTCTGCCATTTTTTTTTCCAACTGAGTCAGCATTTTAATTGTCCCCTGGAAGTATTGGAGACATCAATGAAAAGCTTTAATACAAACTCCATTCATTTGAATCTATACTCGACCCAATTATACTGACGCACTTGCATCCGTATTAATTAATCCCCAAGAAATGCAGAACAAGCATTTTTCACTGGGGAGAACTAAAGCTTCTTCACAACTGGTACATTTCAATTATAAAATAATTGCCAGTGTTGCAGATTGTTTCTTTTTTTTATCCTCGTTTCTTTTGAGTTACACAAGATAATCCTTTGTAATTGGACATGAACGGATATAAATAAAATGAAACAAAGTTTCACTCATCTCAGGCTCAATTAATATTTCATAAAAGCATGCACTTGATAATAACGTCTATACCGCTCGTTTGCAATGAGGCTACTGAGGCATATTAAGTGGATAGAAGTAATTGGATAGTTCCTGCATGTGATGAAGACACTATGCTTGATAAACAAAGTAAACGACGATTTTCCAAAAACATTGGTGAAAATTCTCCATTAAATTCCTTCAATAAATCCTAATTTATTAATATTACACATGCAGAAATGAAATTGGGTCAATACGTGTGTGCTCTGAGTTTGTTAAAACCTTTGAGCAAAAAAAATAGATTTTATTTATCAACTTGTATATGTTATTGGCTCGGTAAACTGGATCAGGTAGTTTGCTTGCCAACATTATTCGAGGAATAAAGTGAGACACATAACGAGGTTGAATTAGTCCCGAGGAGAGTGTTGCATAAAGTGCATTGACGTATTTTCAAAACACTAATTTATAAAAATAAAAAATAAAGAATTGTAATTTCAAAATATTCTACGTGAATTAACATTTGAAATTGATGGATCGAGTTCAAGCGTTCAACTACAGTGTATTATTGCTTTTTAGAAACTGTTTGAAGTTACTTGTATTGCGTGGCGGTTAATGCACCCAAAGTGAGGGGAGCATTTATGCAATTAAGCTTGAAACGATATTTTTAGATACAGTGGAGAAAATAGAGGGACTGAATTTTTTGCGTTGCATAAATTCAAGTGCCTATCAATGAAACGTAATTTTAAGTATCATGAAAAACTTTCACCATTGAATTTCAATCACCAGGAATCATTCTAATGGTGAAAATAATGACAAAATTATCGATAAACGTTTCAATATCATTGATAAATGATAAATAATAATTATCCTTATTTTTGCACACTCATGCAACTAAATTAAGATATAAAAATCTAAATTAATACTATGAATGATTATAAATAGGTTGATTATGCGACTCTGGCTTTTCCGCATAATTGAAACGCCTCTTGTTCCTTTGTGGCTATAAATGCCATGCTATCGACCCATTTTACATGGGCTAGTACCATCCACAGGGTAATTCAATCTGATCATGCAAGGGTTCAACAAACTTGCATAATATTTTCCAATGAATCAAATTCTTTTTCTACTCCTCCAGTAATTCTCAATCCAATCTCTCCAACACCTGTTGTCAGCGCCAGTCTTATTGTCTTTGAGTGATACATTGGGGTCGTTGGGGCCGATGATCCACATTTGAATTCGCATTGGACAACAAGACTCGTCTCACTTGTCAAAGTCGATAGAATATTGCACCACAGTACTTCCGCAGTATCGATTGTACTTTATCAAAGTGTCTGGTAGCTGAATACAACAGGTAAGCATTACGAGTGCCTCTCATTTCAACATGCAAGCTCTCTTTATTCATTGATACTGTGAATCTAATTTGTGTTGAAAAATTTATTGTTCCTCATAAATTGGCGCAGAAACTGCAAAAGTTCAATGGACGATTTCGTCATAACTTAACAAATATTTTACTGAATTCATGATAGATAAATTGTTGCGATAAGAATTTACTGAAACAATTTTACCCAAGTCACGTGACTAATCGGATGATAGAAGAATACACAATTGTATTTGAACATTTATTGTGCCATGTGTATCATCACTGTAAAACAGCATTCGAGGTCAGTGCACTCAACGTAAGCTCCTCATGATATTTTTAAATTCACTTGATCATACAGCTTATTTGTTACGGCAATTTTCATGCAATCGTGATATATAATGAGATCAGATAAAATTGAATATGTGGATATTTCAGTTGGTTATTCTTTTTTTTCATGAGAAACAAGTAGTGTCATCGGCTGTTTTGTTGTTAAAATGGGGTCATTCGTGCAAGAGTTCAGTGCACCGTGTGTGTTGGCTCTTTGGGTAAAGCTCGAAACACAAGTGGGGGCTTTCCTTGAATAAATTAAGCAGGTTGATTGGTATTTTGCATTTGCAATAGAGAATTCCATGTTTCTAGAGAAACACTTGAATTAAATTTCATATTAAAACAATTATATTCCAATGATTTCAGCAACTTTCAGATTCTCCAAAATACCAGGTACAGATGAGGTGTAATCAAAAATAGATTTACCATTGCTAGATTCAATTGCAGGCATTAAAATACAATAATCATCTATCCAACTTGAGATTCTCTTAACGACTTTCTGAGGGTTATCATTTAGTTCAATTATCAGTACTCAGATTCCACTCGTTACTCCCTCAATAATAGGGGAAAGAGGGGTAAAATGGACACATGCTCATTTTGAAATTGTATAGTACAAGAAATCGAGAGAAATATTGGAGATAGATTTTTTTTAATGATTCCATCGGAAAGCTGAGGAAATTTAAGGCGAAAAACATGTGTCGAAATTAATTTTTTCGAGTTTTTTGAAAATTCGATTTTTTCCAAGGTAAACCCCTTCAAATTTGGGTGAAAAAAATATCTCCAACTGTTTCATCAGAATGTCCATTTTACCCCGATTTCCCTTGAATCATCCTTAATTACTGGTAAATGTCAATAACAATATTTACGTATAATTTTCAAACACTATCAGCTCTGTTCGCACTATTTCCAATGATTCTCCATGACCCAATTAAAAAACTTTTCAATCGCACTTGAAACAAACAACAAATATTGACTGTCATATGCACCGTGTAATGATAGACTTTGTACTCAGTTATACTACTTTTTTTAATTTAATTTCCATTTCATTCTGAATGAAAAATATGCCTCTATCACGTAACTCCAGAGACTGACAGTTCTTTTTTTTTCACAGGCCGCAATTATATTTCCTGCAAAATGGAGTATTATCACGCTTCAACTATTGAGAATTAGAATTAGAATACTTTCTACAGTAAGAATGAAAATAAAAAGAGTTATAGCCTCGTGATACATCTGTTTCAGTTTCATAACATCTGATATTTGAGATTCTCCATTGCGAGAAGAGATAAATGTAATTGATAGGACTTTGTGTAATTTGGTAATTGTGAAAGTAATGTAAATATGATAATTAGGATTTTCCTGAATTTTTTTTGCTGAAAAAGCATTTGGTAGATAAATAGAAAAAATAGGTTTAATTAATCACGTGTCATGCTGGAGTTTCCTTGAATTTTAATAAACACATTTTTACGATACATTCATGCAAAAGATACGGCCATTTATGTTTCTCTAGCGGAAACTCGTTAATTCTATTATACTTAAATAACTTGTTTAACATCAGTCGTATTCATTTGCTAAAAAGGGACGAAAAAAAGGAGATTTAAATCAGAGATTTAATTCTCATGTATAAATTTCATTGTAATAGAAAGAAAAAAAAATATCAGTCAATAGCGCAATTGTTGCACACTAAAACATTCCATTCGGGTGGAAATGCATAAGCCGTATTTGCCGTCAGCGTAATTGCAGTTGCCGTTTGCAATTCCAACCAGTTAAGAATTTACTTGCATTCACATGCGCATAAATATGAGTTTAACAAATGCAGAATCAAAGAGGACGTAAAGCCTCGAGTTGCAAAGTGTTTATGAAATGATATTAGTGGAAAAATTCCGGCAAATTTTAGAAAATCCTAAATTAAATGATATTTCAATCTAATTAATTAATTAATGTAATTAAATGTGTCTCGTGATTTTCCCATTTTTTTTTAAAGATAATAAAATCAATTTTATTGACATATTGAAATTCCACATAATCTGGAAAATCACAGGCACATCCAACATCAATGCACGCCTTCATGTCTACCAATATCTCACATGAAAACATATATATATATATATATATACATGGCTTCCGCCCAAAGGCATATGTTGATAAAACGTGTGCATTATGCAATGGAATACATTCATAAAAATCAGAAAAAAAAGGATAAGATTTAGAGTTTAATACAATTGCAGATTATTTATTTGCATTATTTTTCCATATGAACGGAAGTCTAACGACGAGCGAAAGCTGACGTGAATGCATGAGAATTTGAAAAAAAAAAGAATTGCCAATGTTATGCTCATTTGGAGCTAATGGGCAGGATGATGTCAGAGGTTTTGAAGAAATCCACGAAATTAGATGGCTCTTTCTCTTTGTAAGAAACTTCGGGGAATTCAATGCTATCATTGTGAATTTTGATTACTGGGTAAATTGGAAAGATAATGACTTAAGTGAATTTTGATTATCAACAATTGCGGTCTTTTTCAACGAATAATGACTCATTTTTTTCCGGAATTCAGGGAATATGTTTTCTTTCTGATTAGGATAATAATGAATTGCATAAGTTTTTGAGTTCTAAAATTCGAGGATAATTAAAGGGCAAATTACTTCTGTTATTTTGTATTGACGATTGTGTCTGATAAAAAGCTGACGATAGCATAGTAGCCTTGGCCGAAACCAAGCCATTTTAGTTCCGTGCATGGTAAAGCCCCCACAGTGACGATGAGTCACGCCTGCAAATAAAAACTATAAAGAACTGGACAAAATGAAGAGAATATGAGAAAGGATGAGAGAGAGATGCGAAAAATTCCCTCCCATTTATCATTATTCACTGTTTATTTTTTTTTATCAATTTCATTTTTAATGGTTCAAAAGTCTCGATTATTATCCAAACGCATGTACGAGAATTGCAGGATAATATTAAGTATCTAGTATCGCGATTGCTCCATTAGATTAAAAGTATGTGAGTTTGTTTTTCTTTTTCTATTTCAAACTTCATTGGTGAATAATTTTCTGCATGAAATTCTCGAGTTAAGTGGCAGTTACTCAACGGATTTCTTTTTTTTTTATTAAAAATTGCAAACGACTTGGGATTCTGTTGAATGTTTCATTTTTTGAGAGATCATTGAACCAATATTTTTAACGATTAAATTCGACATCAGAGGTCATTTTAGGATTACTCTTATCGTAATTTCTGAGATAATTAATGAGGAATAAAATGAGAAGAGAATGGAGTTGTTTTGATTTTAATCGGAAATTAAAGTTAGGTGAAACTATCACTGACAAAGCATTGAGCCAATCATGGAACTGTACCAAACGCCTGAGAGCCGCGTGGCTTCCAACCATCTCCTCTGCACGTGGTCTCTCATTTTTTTCCTCTGCTTTTGGAGGCCACGACTCGAATAGAGGCATACACACTCTCAAAAAACACAAACACCCGCAAACAAGAAAATACACAAGCTCTTTGTCTCTCTCTCTCTCTCTTTCCATTCTCACTCGATTAATCTGCAAGGCTATTGCGATACTCATCGAGAGACTTTTATTATTATTATTCAGCTTCTATTCTATTCACGTTTCCATTGAGTGAAAAATGCAGTTTACTCTGTTGGGGTAGTTAACCTAGAAAATTTCTCGTGGAAAGTTTTCCGTGGAAAATTTATCGGAGAAAAAAGGAGAACGATGAGACTGTGTGAAACTACTTCAATTTATTTTTAAACACGCCGCACATAAAAGCTCAGAGCTTTCGTGCTAAAAGCCAATGTCAACAAAGAATTGGGTAGTGAGCTTTGAAATACAATTAAGAAAACTAATCAATTATTTGAATTAACATGTAAACATGAAATTTAAATTTAAACTTAAATTTTATGAATTTTTTAAAATTATAGAATTCTATTTTTATTCGCAATTGGTCTTTTTTAATTAGAGTTTTCTCATCGAATTAGAAGGATAGGCCCAAAAATTCTGTGAATCAGAACGGATTATTCCCCTAGCTTCCTGAATTTTCCTCTCTCTTCTATTATCTATACTCAACTCTCTTTCTTCTTCTCTCGGTCAATATTGTTCTGTACGACGTAAACAAGCCATGACGTCATGAGTCTTCTACGTGACTGTTCAAATAGGGGAATTATTTTTCTCCGAGGGAAGAAAGAGTGTTTTCACTCGTGTTGAATTTATGTTTGTGCTGGAAGCTTGAAATTATATATGACGAACACGTTTATAACCCAGTTCTCAATTTAATTGTGTATTTATAGCGTGACTTTTTTTTAAATAAAATAAAGTTGAAGATCTTATCATTTCTGTAAAATTAGTCAAATGCAATGTATTCTATGTTGTTTAATTAGAATATCCATTTACCATTGAATTAAAAAAATAATCAATTAGGGGATGAAAATGCGCATTGAACACCTGGGAATCGTAAAAACAAGCTTCCTCACACGTTCAGTTATTTACGATAATAAAATCATGGATGTTTACAAGTAACTTTTACACGTACGTGTTTCGTTATGAAGATACGATGAAAAAAAACGCAGAAGAATTCACTCTTAAATTTTCACGACAATGGAAAATCACTTGCATTTGCAAATAGCTTTCATTCCCATTGGCTCAATATACGGTTTTTCTTTTTATTTTATTGAAGGACAAGTGTAGTAATGCTCGAAGAAACATAAAATTCAATTTATATTGAATACTACCGAATGGAATTTCTGTTGGGATTTTTAATAAAAAAATATGAGGCATCGAGATAGGCAATAATTTTTAATCGAATGATTCTCAAATGAAATCCTGGAAAATCACTGGAATTTTCATGAAATTTTCTCCTGTTTCGTAATGATAATTTACGAATTAATAATTTAACGCCTTTTTTTTAATGATAAATTACATTTATCCATATTCTCGTAAACAAGTGCCAGATGTCGAGGGAATTTGCATTAAATTTCTTTAATCATGTGTCAAGTGTGATTACGATGTCAATGGTGTATTTTTTTTTTGCTTCGTTGATGAATTTATCGTTACCCAAAATTTTATGTGAAAAAATAATAATAAGTGTGTCAAGGCATTGCGATTTTTTCATTCAGAATCAAAGGTTATGAATTTTTTTGTAATGGAATTTTGTATTAAAAAATACAGAAGTCATCGTGCTTAATTGTGTGATTTTGAGGAAGAAAAAAAGTGAAAATATTGAAAGAAAAATGAATTTAATTGAATTTGCAGAAATTTTCCACGGAAAAATTCGATAATGCACTTCCCAAAATAATGAAATTCGTAATTTCTATTCCTACGACTAACTTGTGCCAAAATTAATTGTATTAAACTCCTCCCAAAGACAATGTTGCAAAAGGGAATTTTTAAAAACGCATTTGTCACTCGAATAAATTAAAAAAAAATTAAAAATGCATAATATTGCATGAACATGAGGCACATTCACCTCAGCACATGAATCACATGAATTTAAACTAAAATTTGCAAAATTAAAAAATCTATGCAGTACTGAATGAATTAACGTTCGAAAAATCTTCAAAGTCAAATACTTTAACGATTTGCGGGGGCTGAATTTGCGTATTTTGCTGATGCAAAAGCAGCACCGTGGAATGCCTGTTGCAGTCCAAAAAACTAAATTTATTCAACATTTCGAAATTCAGCAGCGTCAGAGATCTCGAATTATCCTGAATTCATTGCACCGGAAAAATTTGGGAAAATAATGATTTCATGAAGATGAGAGTCACGTGATTAAATGAAATTCTTTAAAATTTTGCATAATTAATTTTACATGCATGGCAATTATGTTAATTGCCACGTGAGGTCGAAATACCTGTGCATGCTTCAATCCCATGTCTGCCAGTTTGTCTGTTTCTTCATGAATTATCACAGGCTCATAATTAATGTAGCATTAAAAATCCTGATTTATTTGTTATTGTCACAGTTAAGAAGAGAAGCGATAGAGAAATTAAGTTAAGTAATTTAATGAAAATTCAGAACAATGCGTTCATTATAATTTGTGATAATTATTTTTTTTCTTCGATACATATTTATGTAAGAGTGACACACACGCGAGTGTCAACCAGACCAGAGATATGAAAAATTTTATTTTTGAGACTGATAAAAATTGGAGCTTCTCTCAACAAAACAAGATAAAATTATTGAGGTATATTAAAGTCACCAACTACTGTAATCAGTTCAAGTCAAGAGAATTATTATTAATTCAATGATTATTTTTCCTATTGTTTGTGTACAATTCATCAAAAGGACTTATTATTTCATGACTTCTCAGAAGTTTCGTGATAATAGGAAAAAAGAATGAATGAAATGAAAAAAAATCGACACGTGTACAATTGAAATTCTCCTTCTACGAAGAAGCGCCGAGATTCATCGACACACTGCTTGAGCCAAGTGCATAAAAATAATGAAAAAGAAATCAAATGGCAAAACTGAGGGACAGCTTTTTAATTGTAGGTCAAGGAAAACCACTTGATTCTAATCGACCAATACAAAACTGGTTAAATCTCGAACATTGTCGTTTCTGAAAACTCCAATTCCATATTACCCAAACTGCCCGAATTATTTTGATACTCCGCCGTAAAAAATATCAGGAAGACCTTGGAAAAACAAGCAAGCCGAATTTTCCTCTAAAAACACTTCCTAAGAGAAAAAAAATATTTTTTTCACCTCTATCAAACTCATAAATACGATAAAGAACAGTTAAAGATTAAAATTGAAGAAAAAAAAGAGAATTGAAAAAAAAAATCTACGTCTTATCATACAGAATTGCCGATGGCTTCAACACACTCGTATCTTTCCGTCCGATGAAGTAAGTAACATAGTAATGTGTTGAAGAGAGAGAAAAAGTTTGAAAAAAAAAGAGAGCCATGGATCAAGCAATGAGGAAAGTCCCAACCGAGTGTACGACTGGCGGCGCCCTGCAGTCTGCCGTGACGCAGCTTATGCAATTCAATTGGCTCTTTACACGGGCCTACAAAACGGGCATTAAGCCGGTTACACTCTATAATTCCCCTGTACTCTTCATGGATAATTGAAAAAATACGATTATCCGGTCACTGCTTGTGCCGCCAAAAGTAACTCACTTGTACAAACAAAGAAGAAGCAAACATCGATGCCGTGTGGATGTCTGCCACAATGAATTCCCTCGTTTTCCAATAATTATTCCGTGTTTAAAATGGAAAAAAAACAATGTCTCTCGAATGATATGGATACGATAACATTCCAATGTAGGACACCAGTCGAAGAGCCAATGGCTGATGTTCTTATGTCGCCGCACAGTCTGCTATATTCACAGCTGATCAGACTATTGTATTCACGATAGCAAGAATATTACTGAATAGCTCAAAGTTTACGTAATAGTTCAGATAACGATGTTTAATTACACTCGTCCGGTTTATAATCGTGTTACAGATTGTATTAGAGTCCATCCGGTTATTCCTAACATCAAAAGCCAACGTTTAATATGCTTCTATTCTTCTGCTTGAATAATAACGTATGATTGAATCATTGAAGATTAAATATTCCATTTGACTCGATGATATCATCCTGAAAAATATGCCTTATCTTACCTTTCCTGCGTCCAAATGGCCCGAAGAATGTTCCGCTTTTTCCTATGACATTGTCATCAATGTACTTCAGCAATTTAGCAGTATCTTCACCTCTCTTGATGGGCACTGATTTAGCAGCACGTTGTCCACCTCCTGCTTTAAGATTCTGCTGATTATTTATGACCAGTGATGCTGCTGATGTATTACCAGAATTTGGATTTTGATGATTATTCGTTGTTTCCTCTGGCAGAGAACCAATGCGTCTCTGGGAGCCAGACCAGCCCTTGCTGGATATCTTCACTGTGCAACTCATTATCTCATAGCTTTAAAAAACTATTTTACTTATATTCATTGACTCTCTAAATTGTTCTTTGACTCTTGATTTTACAGTCTTGGGAAAGGGGATGATTGGCACTTGTGTGCTGATGTGAAGTTGCTTTTTATGGTTCGTCCTTAGGATGTGGCAACATGAGTGTAGTAAGCACCTGGCACCAAACCGAACCGGTCTAAGATTGCGAAAATTTCACAGTCTCTAAGAGATCCAAAATTACCACAGGTCTCAATTCCTTTTTCTCTCTCTCTCTCTCTCTACTTTTTTCAAACTAATTTTCACATACACGTAATATAAGTTTGTTCGTTAATTTCAGAAGCAATCTTCAAGAATGAAATATTTCAATGGAGATTCACACAAAATGACCGCACAATGTTTCATTCAGTCACTCGCTTTTGTGCATTTTAAGTTTAAAGAAATATGAAATTATGTGGTTATGCAGAATCCTCAAGTTTAAACCAAATACATGAAAATGTACGTGCAGAAGAGAGAAAGAGAATGTGGAGAGAAAAAAAAAACAACGTCACAGTGAGTGAGAGTGCGCAAGAATGAGCAAATGGTGGGGTACACCAGGGGCTGCTGCTGCTGCTCGATATCCCTCTCGATTTCGTGCTCCGAGGGACCACCAGTCAATAACAAATGCACATCAATGCCTTTTCTTTTTTACTCTCACTTACACATTACCTCACGCAAATCATGTGTCACTCTTAAATTATCACCACTTTTTTTTCTTAATCTCGAAATAAAAATTATTTTTTAAAATTAAAACGTCAGATTGACATAATTATTCTATTTTAATATCAATTTATTTACCCGATAATTAAACACTTCACAAATTAATTAAATTCTTCAAGGAGCTATTATCGTGTGTAGTCAGTACGAGTAACGCGACGAGACTGAGTGTCTGGCAGAGCCGGCGTTTATGCCTAACTCTCCTTGGTTCTTTCACGTATGTTTTCCCACTGTGTTGGCTCTACTTTTGCTCCAAGAGCGCCTCCAACGTTGTGCTTTGCGCCACACTGTTTCTCTACTAATGTGTGACGTCATCACGTCACCGGGTCCGCGCAGGCGCATAACATTCTCACTTTACACATGCGGGCGATAAAAATTCCTAGGTTTTCCTACAAACTTGTGTTACTAACGAAAACTTTACCCACTTTTTATTATTATTATTATTATTATTAGTGTATTTCCTCTTCTTTGTATTCTTGTTACTTCCTTTCATTTCTCCTGTCTCCTTTGATGACCAAAATGTCTTCTCCTCTGATTCTTTGTCATGTGGGCTCTTCTGTATTGTTACAGTCGAGGTCATAAGCAGAAAAAGAGGAATGTTGCACTTTCGCTGCAGGGAGGGAAGGAGCATGTACTTTGCATCCTGACACGTGCTTTATCTTGGATGTGCACATGACTGACTACAACACTGTGATTGAAGATGACTCGATTTTTTTTTCTGAGGTTTTATTGTCTGGATTCTTTGATAATGGGAGATGAGAAGAGGGGATTGATAAAAATCGAGGAGAGAGGGTAGAGGTGAATGCTAATGGGTCACTGAGATTGCTCCAATTTCGGTAATTTTGATTTTACTTTGCATCAAAAGTTTTTAAGAATTAAATTGTGTTCTTTTTTTCCAGATAGAATGAACAAATTGGTTGGTAATTCATTCGGAGAATATCAGGATGGTAATTAATCAGCAGGTGCTTTGAATCAGCCGACACAATGTGCATTTTTTTAGCTGCTAATAAATCTCAGTGAATTGACCTCGGTTACTCCGGATTCACGTTTAATCGTGATTAAACATTAGGTACTGAAGATTGATTGAGAAAAAGTACTTGAATAATCAATGATACCTGTGATTACATCAGCCATCAAGTGTCACCTTCAAAATGTTTTGGTTAATTGTTTTCCATTCCGCGTTTGCCCGAGATTTATTCATTAATTCATTGTATATCGATTCAATCACGATGAATAGTGAATGAGTTATAAAATTGCGGTGGAAAATAATATTAAAGAAATTCATTGAGCACGAGTTAATGCTTCATAAATGTCGTCAATTAATGGGAAGCATTAGGTCATTTTTTTTTAAGTAATTATGAAGTGATTTCTTGGAATTAATCCGGAAGAAGTTGACGCATTTCCTGAAATTTTCAGGAAAACAAGATTTTCAATGGATTCCACGTGTTTCACGTTCTCTTCTCTGAATTATTCCAATTTTCACTGAAAAAACATATTGAACACTGACCTGGACAATATCTTCTGCCAAAACATTTCGAAAAAATTGAAGTGCCTCAGCATAAAAAGATCCAATACGTGTCTTCAGCACTGAGTCTCAAAAAAAAACATTGAAACTCGCGCAACTGACGCCAGGAATAACAATTTTACTTGGCAACGTACAAAGAAATTATTCAGACATGATTTTACGTGACTACAGATATTAATGTACCATAAAATTCAACGACAAATCATAATTGTCAATACCGAATTTCATCGTATTAAATTGCGTGAATCGTGACGTACAATAATTCCGCAAAATAATTATCCACAAATTTACATGAAGAAAATTAATTAACCATCATGAGAAATTTGCAGAGTCGTCACTTTCTTTTATCTCTCCATAATTTGCATGACTGATTCATCTTCACTTATGCAGAATAAAAGAAAATCACGTGATCCAGAGACTCAGGAATTTGGCCTTGAAGCTGGGAATATTGTGAATTGCATTTCGGTTATTGAATCGTTATAATTGGACCTGCGCTAATGACTCAGTTATTGAGATGCATCGATTGCCCCATATTGCCCCGCACAATTTTCGGTTTCATATCGAAGAGCTTCTTTCGTTCGATTCGCCAAGGTCATCCGCGATAATCCAATTTCATATTGATTTGCATTAAAAATGCACATGTTTGTGCTTTCATTAATTAATTCGGTCTATATCCCAGAGCTAATGAGTTTATTTTCTCAGCAAATGTCAACTTCGTCATTATTGCCAAGTAATAGCATCGTTGAGCATCTTGTGAATCATATTTTTCATTAATTTGATGGAGGACACATTTATTCCACTAAAATATTTCACTCGACACCAATGCTGCCAGCAACACTGTGTGACGCACAAGAGTTAGCTCGAAGCCTTGAACTTCAAGACGTGATAATTCACAGCTGGCTCTGAAATTACCAGAGCCTAACTTCATTTTATTGCGAAAGATTGAAGCACTATGATCTTCCTCAAAGCGTAATTTTGTGCCAATAAATTGAAATTTAATTTTCAAGAATTTCAACCAATGCTTCTTTTCCTTTGTGAGAAAGTCCTGTTTCTCTACATGAGAAATGGAGGATTTAAAGAATTCTGTGGCTCAGATGGGAGACTTGCTTGTTGACCTATTTTAAAGTTTCATCGCTCGATGAATGTCTCTTTCATTCGCGTTGGCCTTGGTGTTTGAGTTTGAATGTTTCTTTTATAATTCATCTCTCTGCAATCTAAAACTGATAAGAGATTGGAATTGTGGAATGATGAAAATGAAGTTGTATTGTCTGAATGATCAATATAACAATTGATCTTTCGTTATCGAGTAAAAAATAAAATGAGAGAACAGAGACAATTTCTGCGTTTATTCATTGGAAAATCACTCGTCCATGACAACGACAATGTCTTTTATTTTTCTCTTTTTTTCTCAAATGACTGAAGAAAATTGATGGATTTTTTAATCCAAACTTCCTGCAATTTTTTCAGCTCAATAAAAAAAAAACGTGACATTGAGAACTGTCTCCGTGACATTGTCACTGTGTACTTAATCATATCTCTCTTTTTCCACACTCAAGATTCAAACCAGCCTCCCAATCCAACTGACATTAAATGCAATTCAACTACGAGCAGATAGAACGTGTGAGTTGCACTTTAATCATCTGAGACGTGACAGTGTTTCAACTATACGATTGGTGCAAATTTTCATTAGTTAACGCAGCAACACGTTGCCAAGTTGAGCTTCTTTTTTTTCCCTCTTCATTTATTATTTTCGTGCATCACTGGATAATTGCTGGTTTACCAAAGTTGATGGGTAAAAAAATTAATCGTTTGTGACGGCGTAGGCGACACTTCTCTCCACTGGATCTCGTAATATTTATTGCATGACTGAAAATGATCGATGCAATTTTTTTTTTCTCTCGATATTGTGCAAGAGGCACGAGAGTCTCATGAGAGCTTATCATTGACAACGTTTTTTTTTTTAGAATTCAATGAAGGAAGGTGCTAACGTCATTGTGACGTCAAAATTGATAAATATTTTTCCAAAAATTCATGATTAATGTTAATTCGCAGTTATTTAAAGAATTAACTTGCGTGTACTAGTTCATAATTACTTATTTTTAGCTCTTGAAAATAAAGAATTTCATTCCGAATATTCAACTGTCTGTTTTATGCCTCAAAAGTGACCATCAAAAAAAATCCGTTGAATTTTTATGATGAAGAGAAACCGTAAAGCCGCACCCCTCAATTTTTCCTTCCTCCTTAGTACACAATAACGAAGAAATATCGATTTACATTACACGTGTATCAGCTGACGTGTCACGCAATGAACCTACTCTCGTTATCATCCCTTTTGATTTCTCCCTTGAAAATATTGGAATTGAGAAACTCGTAATATCACCCTCCTGCACAATGGGAACCATTGTACGGAAGTGTCTCGTATTCTGACTTTTATTTCCTCCATTCATCGATCGTAGGGTAATGGTGTTCTCTTCCCCCTGCTCGTAAACATGTCCAACTTTTCGAGGAATAAAGAAGAAACTACGCAATAGTTTCATTCTTCAATCGAAAGAATCCTCATATTTTAAGTTTCTCTGCAGATAAAAATCCGAAGAATTCCTCAAATGTTATTCCAATTTTTGACATTTGAGTGAGAATGAGAAATGCAATGCGCTTGCAGGGGGAAGCCAAACTTTCCATGGTAACCCGAGTACTTCGTGAAATCATGCAACCGTCGTTTCATTTGACAGTTCCTCGGATCGTCTCAAGTCGTTCACTCCATTTCCTCATCGCATTCAGAATAACTGACACTCAATTTCTCTACTGCTTGGCAAATCCTGCATTATTTTTCAGTGCAAATTGTTTGGTTGGAGTTTTACGTATTCCAGTTGATCCAATTGAATTGAGTAAATCCGATAACTTTTACTCTTGTTGAGCTACTTGCCGGAAGATGCTGAAGTTCCAAGTGGTGACGCCGGAGGACCGTAAGGCCGCAGCATGCATCGAGCATAAACGCCGAATTGAAGAAGAAAGAAAGTCAAGGATTTTCGATCCAAGAGCCAGGCGTATTGGGGTAGAGTTGTCTGGATATATCTTTCCTTTTTATTGAATTGAGTAAACTCCTTATTTCCTTCTTATTCACTCAGTTCATTCAATATCGTCTTCCTACGAATTTAAAATAAATTAATTAGAAATGAGAATCACAATTGGATTATTTAAGAATAAAAAAAAAAATACCTTTCAAGTCAATTGGAAAATTATTAAATCAATATCGCAAAGCTCCAATTATTAACAATCATTCAGCACCATCTGGCATTGATCTCAAATGAATCCGAGAATATCCAATGAACCATAAGACACTGATGTAATAATGGAAAAAATATTTCTCAGATAGATAAAGAGTTTCTGGACAAGCAAATCGCAGAAAAGGAGCAGCTGCGTCAGCTGGAGCGAGGAAAAGAGAACCAGATGGATAAGACACTGATGCGCAACAGCCAACTAGCCATTATGCTTGAGCTGAAAGAGGAAGAGGTGAAAACGATAAACTCCCTATCATATTTATATTATTCTTATCATTTATCAGTAAATAGAATTTCGATACATTACATTATCAAGCAAACTGCGTGAGAATAGCGTCAAAAAATAACTGCGTAAATCATTAATCTTCTGACAAGTTTCTTCGAAAATCACAGGAAACTTGGCTCCAATAACAGAAATGAGTAAATTCTAATTTTAAACCTCGTAAAAAAAACTCAGACACCTGATGCAATTCTCAGTGATAAAGTACCGAAAAGTCCTATATGTACTTCATTAAAATTTAATTAAACACTTGAATTATGAATTATTTTATACAGGAACGTAGAAAATTGAGTAAAGAAATTAATGAGTATCGACAAGTATTCCAACGTCCTGAGGATCGTAGAGACTTTGATTTATACGATCCACATCAATTAAAGAAGTCATTACCAGCTCGTGTTGATGATGATGATCCACGGATTGGTCTGGCCTCAGCACAAAAGTGAGAATTCTCTTTCACCATGAACCTGTTAATTCCATCTCTCTGCTATTCTGCCTGAATATATAATGAGTTATTGAATAATTCATGGAATAATTTTTCAAAGATTTGAGGGTGAAGATACACATCAGGCTGAACGTTTGAAGATACAAAAAGAACAAATGCAGGCATGGTTGATGCAGCAGATACACGAGAGACGTGCTATTCAACGTGCATCTAAAAATTCTGATGCTGCACATCAAGAGGCACTTATATCAAGGGACAAACGTGCAATGGCACTTGAGCAAATGGAGTTGGATTGTCGGAAACGATTGGACGAGGCTAATGCTGAATTCAATCGAAAGCTCGTGAGTTGAAGATCTCCATAAATCCCATATTCTTGATAAACAATTACATTTTTTAATTAAATAAAAAAAAAAGGCAGAGGAACAGGAACATCGTAAGCAGAGTGAAAATCTCAAGGACGAAGAGGATAAACGTGCAGAGATATATAATCATGTTACCGGTGACTTCCTGACGGAAGCGAAAGAACAGGCAGAAAGTAATCGTGGTCCCTATCGAGTACTTGCTGATCGTTACAAGGGCATGACCTCTGAAGAGCTCAAGGCCATGAGGAACAAACAGTTGCGGCAAATTGATGAGATACAGGTTTGTCTGAAAAATATAATAATATAAAAATGACAAAATTCTTCATTCTATTCACATGATGAAAATAACAAATGTTGCTTTTGGTTTATTCTCTCTAATAATAGAGAATGAAGGACGAGGAGAGAAGAAAAAATGAAGAGTGGAATCGACTGATGGAGGGCAACGCCCGTGCCGGTGAGCTTTACCAGCGTGAGTTGGATAAAAAAAGATTGTAAGTAGCTTCTGTTTGACATGAAGAAAAATAATAAGTCTGTGATAATCACGTGATACATGATTGTATTGAAGACATTTTATAGAGCAATTATCTTATCGAAATGGAGCACATATTGTTATGAAAATAATGTGCTTTTTATTTGTGACAAAAAAATAATAATACTCATTAATATACGAATTAATGTAATTATTATTTCAGTCAAATCAATAAGGAGATTGCTGAAGAGAATCTACGTCTTGCTAGAGAACAAAAGTCACATCAGGATTATTTAAATCGAATGGTTTACAAGCGAGAACATATGCCTGAGTTCTTTAATCAATTCAACAGAACAACACGTTGATTCTAAAATTAACTGTGACTTAAATTCCTCGTAAATCATAGCTTGAATAAATTAATTTCACTTGTAAATTAGAGCCTTACTGTTATTATTATACGAACAGTCGACAAGATGGTGTTCTGTCATGTATTACCAGCTGATGGTAATTTACTTCTGCTCAGAATAAGGCTCATGCACCATCTAGTGACCACGTGACCTTTATTCCATGAAAAGCTTCTCGTGAATGAAGTCCAGAGGTCGCAGATTCTCGGAATCTTCCACGTCGTCATTCATCCACCAATAGCATCTGAAAAAAACAATTGTTCTGATAACTCCATTGGCCCATTCTTTTGTGATACTGAAAGATTTTTCAAATGAAAGCAAAAGCAGAAATCATTTGACACTCTAGGTCAATAGCAGAATCATCGCTGACGTTGAGACAGTAGTTGAGCAGTAACCTGTGGGTCAATTGAAACCGTGAGTTATCAGTGTATAACCATGGCTTCTGCTGCTCTGCACTCGAATAAATTCAGTGAGTATTTTCAATTATTCGATAATGCTTCAATTAACAATTGAAATCAACAATGCTTTTGTTTTCATAGGAATTCAGAGGTTTGAATTATGGAAATTTAGTGATTGGTAATTAATTCAGTGGCTTATTTCAGATTAAAATTATCTCTTGTTTATTAAATTGCATGAAACTGCAATTGAAACCTTTGTACTCTTATGTAATTTATAAAATTGTCAAAATTTATAGGAGAGATTGGGGTAAAATGGACATCCTGATTGAACGGTTGGAGATAGTGATTTTCTGATGATTCCATTGGAAAGCTGAGGAAATTTTAGGCGGAAAACATGTGTCGAAATTAATTTTTTCGAGTTTTTTGAAAATTCGATCTTTTCCACCCAGATTTGAACATTTTTGCATATTTTTCCAAGGTAAACCCCTTCAAATCTGAGTGAAAAAATCGAATTTTCCAAAAACTCGAAAAAATTAATTTTGACACATGTTTTCCGTCTAAAATTTCCTCAGCTTTCCGATGGAATCATCAAAAAAATTCTATCTCCAATATTTCTCTTGATTTTTTTCAGTTAAAACATTGCAGCAATTATCCAAAAGGGCCTATTCAGATGCAACATTTCCAAAAATCACGACTCATTACACAGTAGTACCTCGTGAAAGTGATCCAAGATGGAAAGGTGAGAGATTTAATTGAATTCGTGCAATAATTGAATCAATGAAAAAATAATAATAAAACTTTGACTTTCAGATGTGAATATGGAACGATTCGCAGACGAGACGGACATTCTAATTATTGGTGGTGGTCCAGCAGGAATGTCAGCAGCGATTCAGGCAAAGAAACTAGCTGAGGAGAATGGCAAAGAAATACGTGTGACTTTAGTTGAGAAAGCATCAACAGTTGGTGACCACATACTGAGTGGTGCTTGTATCGATCCAGTAGCCTTAAACGAACTAATACCAAATTGGAAGGAATTGAATGCACCACTGAAGACACCAGTGACTGAAGACAAATTTGCATTGTTAACAGAGAAGAGTAGAATATCAATTCCCATCTTCAAAGGAATGCCAATGTACAATCATGGAAATTACATCGTAAGATTGGGCCACGTAGTCCGATGGTTAGGTGAACAGGCTGAGGCTGCTGGTGTAGAGATATATCCAGGCTATGCTGCCTCAGAGGTGCTATACCATGAGGACGGTTCAGTTAAGGGTATTGCAACAAATGACGTGGGAATAGCCAAAGATGGCTCACCAAAAGCAACGTTCGAGAGAGGAATGGAGTTGCATGCTAAGTGCACGATATTTGCCGAGGGTTGTCACGGACACTTGACAAAACAGGTGATGAAGAAGTTGAATCTACGATCTGATTGTGAGCCGCAGAGCTATGGAATTGGCCTCAAAGAGGTAAGTCAATGGCAATTGAATTGTTAAGTCGATAGAGATAAATCCCGGAGGTGATTCAAGTAGCCAATTTATCTTAGATCTGGGAGATTCAACCGGAGGAGCACAGACCTGGTGCTGTTGAGCACACGGTTGGTTGGCCACTGGATAAAAACACATACGGTGGCTCGTTTTTGTATCATCTTAACGAGGACAGTCCATTAGTGGCGGTCGGTTTTGTTGTGGGTCTGGATTACTGGAATCCTTACTTACATCCATTCAAGGAGTTCCAACGTTTCAAACAGCATCCTTCTATACGAGGGACATTTGAGGGCGGTAAGAGGTAAGGGTATGATCTTGGGACACTGCTGGATATTCTCGTTAAATATTTTATCTTATGTTATAATCAACATTTTACGTTATTTCAGGATAGCTTATGGTGCCAGAGCATTAGTGGAGGGTGGCTTTCAGAGTATACCAAAGCTACAGTTTCCTGGTGGCTGTTTAGTAGGATGCTCAGCTGGTTTTCTCAATGTACCAAAAATTAAGGGAGTACATAATGCTATGAAGAGTGGAATGCTCGCTGCTGAGAGTGCTATTGAGGCGATTATTGATGCTGAGAGTAATAATTCAGTAACTGCTGGTATTGAACCAAAGAATTATACGGAGAAGATCAAGGACAGTTGGATTTGGAAGGAATTGTATGCTGTCAGGAATTTCCGGCCTAGTTTCCACAGTCCATTGGGAATGTATGGGGGAATTATGTACTCTGGATTCTCAATGATTGTTGGAGGAAAAGAACCCTGGACTCTATCGCACGGAGGTGATTTGCAGTTTTTCTCCCCTTTCAATTGGGGAATCTCTAACATTAGTACACTGTATTAAGGGATTACTTTTCTCATTTTCTTTGTGATAGGCGCTGATCACACTAAGTTGAAGCCAGCTGCTCAATGTTCACCCATTGAGTATCCAAAACCCGATAATGAAGTCTCCTTTGATCTATTATCGTCGGTCGCATTGACTGGTACTAATCACGAAGGTGATCAGCCACCTCATCTCACTCTGAGGGATGACACAGTTCCTGTCAAGAATAATTTGGCCATTTACGATGGTCCTGAGGGTCGTTTCTGCCCAGCTGGTGAGTACTGTTTCAATATTCACTACATTCACATCAAACGCTTTCCATATTCATCGAATACTGCTGATAAAATCTATATTTCCATAATTAACAATTTATTTAAATTCCAAGTTTCTCAATGTTTCTCCATCTTTTCCACTCGATTCATTGAATCAAATACAATTGAGAAACCGGAGAATGGAATAAAAAATGAAATTAAATTTATAGTAGACAGTTTGAATTGTTACTCCTGAATTCTGCTAAATTGAAAAAAATTGCAATCGGATATACTGGAATGGTTTTCGATGTAGAATCCAAACTTTTTTTATAAAATGATGGAAAAAAGGAGAGGGAAGAAGAAAAACTGCAATTTCAATTCACACTGGTGCTATTCCTCAAACAATCATTCATTCTAGTCTCAGTGTGAAGATAAACTGAGAATGAGAAAGAGAGGGAAATACAGGTCTGGACTGCAGGCAGTTGGTTTTATCGTTTCCATTAATCACTCTGTCGATTGCCGTTTATTCGTGCGAATGGAATCACCCAGGCACGTTCAATTGTACTCGACAGTTCAGAGTTACTATTACTTGGGGACAGATTGTTCGACAATTCGAATTGCTCTACGTAAATCAATTGAAAAAAAATAGAAATCTAAATTTTTTAATAAAAGTCATCGAGTAATCCTATTTTTTACTCTAAAAAATTATTTAGTTTCATAAAAATATGCTGCACAGGGGAATTCAATAATATACAATGAATAAATGCAAGACAATTATTTTAGATAAAAAGAAAAATAATGAATGTAACAGCTGGTAAACAATGTGTTGCAACTGACTGAATGAGTAAGAAAAAGTCTTTCATAATTTATTTTTTTCCACGGTCAACGCTGGTTTGTACCTTTGCATTATTCAATTTTCTTTTTATCTCTATTATCCATTATTCTGAAGGTTTCTTACCTTTTCTTCCTCTCGTTTATAATGAAGAGAAAAAGTCCTTGATACCCCCTGTCTCTCAGTGGTTTTACTACAGTCTACTATGCATGATACATTTTCATGCTTATATATGACGAACAATAAGTCTGGCTTCACATAACGACATTCATGAGGATCCTTGCTCCTTCCACCTGAAAAGCGTGAAACCATGAAAATAAATTAATCTCCTTGACTCCACAAAAAAAAAATCAATCTCAAAAAAAAAAGAACTAATTTCATTTAATTATTACTGCGGAAACTTAATCTCCATTTTATTGAGAATTATAGTTTGCCTAATGGAAATTGCAAGAACATCGTGACCATAACTTGGATGTTAAAAAAATAAGTGGAGCAAATTCAGAGTTAAAATCAGGAGAAGAGAGATAAAAAAAAGTGAACATGAGCAGCCAATGCCCATAAATTACGCAAGAGCTCTCACTAATCCCATCAGACAGAACTGTAAAGTATCACAATCGGAAGTCATGCAGAAGCGACAATTTCTCCATCCGAATCTCACGAGGCTAAGGGCCTTTGCACAACCATCTCCATCAAAAGTTTCCTCCTCTCTTCTCCATAGCGTCTTTTCCCCACCATTCCTCTCTTCTGTATAGCGTTTTGATAGAAAAGAGACAAAAGTGGGGAGTATCGACCGTTGTGTCCTTGAACCTGAGTTGCCCGGAGGAGCCCCGCGAGACTAGACGACCCCGGACCAAGCGCAAGTTCCTTCTCCATCACGAAACTCACTCGCACACATGCAGCCCTTATCCATTCAATAAGCCACGAAATTTCCATTAATTCCACCAGCAACCTGTCCCAATATCCATTCTCCCAATTTAATTATCGAATCATTAAAAACACATAAGGGGTAAAACGGGCACTATGAAGTTTTTCAATGGAATCATGAGAAAATCTTCATCTCAAACATTTTAATTAAAATGTCCATTCTACCATGATGACATTACTGAATCCATCAATGATTTGCAGCTAAATGATTTAATAGAAATTGAGTTAATGGTTGAAGTGGTAAAGGGCTTTTTCATACTTGAGTTGTTCCATCAGACAGTAGATAATCCTGTGTATCCCCAGTACTCTGTACGAAGAAAGCAACTGGCTATGACGATATTTCTCACTCCATTCATCTTGCTGGGGGTGGAGGAATAGTATTGCGATGAGGATAAAACTCGGGGACAAAGTAGAAGATGAACTGAGTGAAGAGGAAGAAGTTGCTTCAAATAGGGAAACAGGAAATCGTTAAACAGAGAAGTAATCGAGGGATTCTGTTATCAAAAACTCGGCGAATTAATCAAAAAAAGATATTTATCTGGAAAAAAAAAGAGGAAATAGTCTGTTAAATTTTAATAGCATTTTTCCCTTTGTCCCAGCCCAATGAGACCAGCCAGTGTCTGATCCTTTTAAATCTTTTAAAAGTATCCCAGTATTAGAATTCAATTCGTTTATTCCGGTGAAAGAGTAAATAGAAGAATGAACTGGAGGATCTATTTAAACAATGAAAACCGAATAAAAGAGAGGAAGTAAATGGATAGCACTGAACGAATTGGTTTGGATAATGGATTTTCCCGTTGGATGTTGGGGAAGTTCGGATGTGTTTTGGGAGGAGAAAATGCGGGAGGAGAAAACGATACGTGGTTTATGGACTGGAAGTTACAATTCTCCATGTCCAGTGGATATGTGCTCCATGATGGTCAGATACGGTCACTAGGCACAAGCCAAGACTACGTCCATGAATTGTGAATGTAGAGGAGAGGTATTTCGATGTGAAATTTCTACCTTTCGTACCATCACCATTTCATTGGATCATTCAGTTAATAATTTAAGGCTCAAAGGTTTTCGGATAAACTCTTGTGTTATTTATGCTCTTTCTGTGATCTCAACTGATAAAATATTGAAATTGTCTCAATCAACTGTTGTGTTAAGGCATTTATATTTTCTTTGCTTTGTTACAGGCGTTTACGAATTTGTACCTCTGGAGAACGCTGATGGACAGAGATTACAAATCAATGCGCAGAATTGCATTCACTGCAAAACATGCGACATCAAGGATCCAAGCCAGAACATCAACTGGGTCGTACCAGAAGGCGGTGGTGGACCAGCTTACAACGGAATGTGATTACGAATGCTTAACAATGACCATTTTCATTTTACAATACAATCGTTCTTCCAAATCAATTAAATCATGATATTTTATAGATGCAATCTCGTTAAATTTATACAGACAATTATTTTTTTATATTAATTTTATGATAAGTTAGGATAATGGTAGATTATTACGAACAATTATTGCAAGCCAATCAATGCAAGACTGTAGAAAATTATATGGATGTAAAGTGCAATTTTGTATGCAATGTACTTTACATTTGTATTACGCTCAAATGTGCCTTTTAAAATTCTATTTGCGTGTAAATATATTCGGTGATATGAGAGAATTAATATTTTCAATAGGATTACATTAAATATTTATTCATATTCGATAATTATTTTTTTTTTTATATGAAATATTAAGTACTTGTTTTAAAAAATTTAATAAGTCTGTGAATAAAGTATCTATTTCTGTAAATTCGTTTTCAATTGAATTGTAATTAATTTGTAAAACGATAGAATGAGAAATTCAAATCCCTGGAATCCTTCCTAATAATTATTGGGTATTTGATATAATACCAGAAATTGGCCACATATATATTGATTCATTATCGAAATCCGTATAACTATCATTCTTGAGGCCAATCATAAAGCCAAAATTCCCATTATAAATAGATACATCAGTATTATTATCTATATATACATATATGATATACCAAACGGATTTTATTACAATTCCAACTGTATTGGGTGACATAGAAACGCGGTAGGTGCGTCATCAATGTAATTTCACCGCTGTCAGAATCCATTTGTATCACAGTGAACCCTCTGTGAAAGTAATCAGGCATAATGGCCAACCGATTTCGATGGGCTTGCCATACTCTTTGTACAGCTTCTCCTCCACGCCTCCCCTTCCATATGCCTAAACTCCATAAACAGTATAAAACTGAATGGACAGAAGGTCTCAGTGTGATTTCGTCTATTCTTCATTTTCCCCTATTTTCTGTGGACAATCTCATGGCAAATTATGTTTACGATAGAAAATGAAATTCTCCAGTATTTCAGGGGAGAGAAAAAGAATCTCTCACAATGATGAAATTTGAAACCTCTGATTTTCCAACTTTTCCCTCCTTTTTTTTCCCCACAAAAAGGAAAAAAGAAAGATTGTCAATCAATTTTTCCACAGAACATTTCTTTGTACCTCCTATCCTCCATCTTTGTTTCCACCTATTCCACTTCACTCAATTTAAATTCACGGAAATACTTTTTCCTCCACTCTGCCCTCTCTTTCTCTCTTCATCAACCTAATGCCTATCCATCTTTCTCTGTCTTGGAGTCCTCTCTTCTCCCTCAAAAGCTGTATATAGCTAAGGGGGGGTCGTCGACAGAACTTCCCGGGCTAGGATGGCGTCGTCATAGCAACCGGCAACCCATTGCCAATTCGCAGGAGGGTTGCACTCGTACGTGCGTTTACCCGTCGCCCCTGGATAGTTGTACAGTACGATAGCTGTCTCCAATGAACGCTTGATCCTTTAGAAACATTGGACACTGTTGCTTCTGGTCTGCAATTGTGCATATCCACTGCACACTGCCCCATTAATCGCATCATTTACTATTGAATGCAATGTTATTATAATCCAGCAAACATTTCGTCAATATGTCTGTGACAAAGAGAATTATTCACGATTTTAATTCAAGTTAATGCGGAATTTTATAAATGAACGAGTGAAGCAAACTAAGCCTACTCATCAAATATCCTTTGATAAATCAATAATTATGGAAGACCTTTCTACTTATCAATATTCAATCCCTGTTTGATGCAAAAGTTGAATCAATTAACAACCATGCCAGATGCATGGATGCTGAACTTTGAAAAGGCATGAATTAGTGATGAAATTCCAGGATAGTGTGAGTAACTCCAATTAGTCTGTACGTGGTCCTGAGCCGATTGACCCGGAAAGCCCATCGCTGATGGACCAAGATGAATCCGATTAATTGACATGTCGAAATGGACAGAATGCCATAGACAGTACAATATCATCCTCCTTTTGGTAATACATTCATTATATACATAATTGTTTTCTCTGTTATATCATTGAAAATGTCATTTGCCAAATTCTAATTGAAATTTCAGTTCAAATTGAAAATTAATTACACTTCATCATTTATGAAGATTAAAATCCTAAATGCTGCTTTTAATATTCCAATAGATGCCATGAATTCACGCAGTGAATGGGATACTAAGTCGATTAAGGAGTCAGGAAGGAACCTTAGGAATTCAGCCATTGTCCATTGTGTCTTGTCATCATTGATTGTCTTGCTAGTTGGATCAAGATGTCTATCATGAAGCTATTGATCAAGACACGCCGGTACTCCACAAGCACAAAGCTACGCAGTCAATTGGAAAATCGATCTACCGATTGAACAGATGTGTAAGCCAAACTGAATTGACTCTCCCAATTTCCTATCCCCAACAATTTTTAATGATTAATTCATTTAATTCCCCTCCAAATTAGCACAATCAGACGTATAAACATTGAATTAGTAGTTAAATTCGAGGCCTTAAAACCACCAAACTCCAATTAAACTCTGAAATTGTTGCAAATTACAACACTTATGGTGCAACACGAGAATTAGATAGAGACAGAATTTACCACTACGTTGATCAGCGCAATTGCATACATCAGACAATTGTCACAGTAATTTCAGTGAAACGTCACTGTATCCCCATGTATTTCATGCATGCGCCTTATCGTAAGGATACAAATGCATTTGAATGCAATGCGTCACTCGTGTGCGTATCCTTTGGGAAACGACAATATCAAACAATTGTGTGTTTGTATGGAGGGACTGTACATATTAGATACAGCGGTCGATTGGACCATTAGAAAATTCACATTGCCTCTGATCAATGATTCCACTACAATACCCAAAACTGAGTAAACACTATTACACTCATATAGACTCCTCCATTTTCATCTGTTGTCGCTAAGCAACACATAGCATTAGCCACAGTTGTTGCGCGTGGCTCAACAAAAGATTATAGGGGAGAGGAAGAAGCAAAAAAAAAGTCAAAATGAATAAAGGGCACACGACTGAACAACGATAGAACGACAGATGCGTCCACACCAATGCTATCGATTAGTTCTCAGGCACTTATTCTCCTGTGTATTGGTGAATATGAAAAGAAATGATCTGTAAGAGCCAAACGCACATCTGTCTGTCATCTAGAATCCCAGTGGTGAATTAAACATGATAGCAATCATATTCCTGATGGCGGAATAATTCTCAATGTCTACTGGATAATTTAGTTTTGATTATAATGGAGAGATTTTTGGGTGGATTATTGTCATGGATATTTTAAAAAGTATTTTCAATCCACTGGGGCATAAAATTATTGTAAAATTGAGAGGATAAAAGGGTTTATTTTATGAATACTTGTTGCAATTGTGCATTACTCCCAGTTGGATTATTTTGTATTACGAGTAATGTTTTTGGGAATATTATTGTACTCATATTAATGTTACATGTGGGTGCATTAGTTACTGTCAAATTCGAATTCTTGAATTATTAAATTGTAAATTATAGCTTAATCAGTATATGCATCAGTTAATGTGCTTATTTAATGCAGTGTAGAATGTATGAACGTTATGTTATTAGTGAAGTTTAATATTCTCAGTCAAAGTTGTGCTTCAAAGTCATATTCTTGAAATTGATGTGCTCAGACATGCAGGTAAATTGTGTATAGAAATTCAGAGAGTAGAATCATGAATCAGCCAAGGCTTTTCCAACAATTCCAGAGGAATATTTTGTAAATTAAGGGAATAAACGTAATAACTATATCTTCACTGTATTCATGCATTTAATTATTCAAATTAACAGGATCTATTTCACTGATTAAAATGGTTAAAAAATACTAAATTTATCACCACTTCAAAATTCCATGATAAGAACTGGTAATTTAAGCTAATTTGTCCCTGACCCGAGCTACTTAGTTACCATTTTCCATTATTAATACACTAATGTATTATCAGATATTAAATTATAATGATCAATAGTTATTATTATTCTGTTTTAATTTGATGTGTAAATTTGCCAAAGTAGATGTGAAATTATTAATTATTCTCTCATGCAAATCAAATTTTCCTCATAAAAATATTTATTTAGCATAAATAAACTGTGTATGATTCATTATTAATTAATAGAATAAACATGAGTGTTTTAATTATTGTTTATTCAGTCAATTTACAGAATTCAGATATTTCCACGAATTTTGAGAATATTTGTAATTCATGATAATGCACAATGAGATTCTTTTTTTTCATTAATTCCAATAGTTTTTTTTTTTTATGATAGATGCATGCATTATTATAAGCAACGGCTATGCTCATATCCCATGAAGAATACCTCTCGCATTTTATATTTGAAAAGGCAAAACCGAGACAGACAGAATGGCAACCGGCGGTAGCTCGTTCTTTGCAATTCGTGCCACGTGTCGGCTGCGTGCCACTTCCCTCAGTATGACGCTCACACAACTCTCCTCTCTCTTTCACTCTCCTCCCCTTCGTTATGCTAATTTTTATGCAGAACTACTGAATTGCGCGAGAACATGTGCGAGAGACAACCACCCAAAAGGTTTTTTGCACTAGTGCAGAGAGCGCTTTGCATGAGTTTGTGAATTATGAATGCGAGTTTTGAGTATTTTCTATGCATCAAGATAAGTTTGCCGATGTGTATCTTACGGGAAAAATGAATAAATGCACTTTGGGATTTTATCAAGAGGCTTTAAGTATTATCATGGTTTTAATTCCCTTCGCATTATTTTTCGTATATTCAATTTGATGGTTTTCGGAATTTGGCTCTCTCGGAAATTTCGAAATGTTACCAGGGCGTGGATGACAAACACCCGGCACATCTCTCGCTGTGTGTGCGGCTTCTTTTTTTTTTTTTTAATTTCTCCACTCTTCAGAAGATGTGTGTATGTACTGAACGGCAGATGGCACAAACTACAACGGCCAACAGCTGCCGAAAAAGTCGGCTTGGCGTAACACCGAGTTTCAGTATATTACTACACTCGATATCATCTTTCTCACTCACTCATTCATTTTAACCATTGGCTTTTGTGGCGGAGGCATGATTCAGGGTTGTAAAACGAGAGCCCCCCATGTGTCGTTTACCGGAACCTTGGTAGAAACCTGTTGTTGGTGTGTTTCAACCGAGAAAATAGTGGTAAAAAGTGTCTGGCACGGGCCATAGTTGAACTCTCTTCGAATGGCCAGATGAAGAATGAAGGTGATAAAAATGAGTATAAAGTGGAAAAATATGAAAAAAAAAAAAACGTCGTAAAATTCGGTTTATGATTTTTTTCCGTTTCAAATAACATTTTTTTTTTAAAACAGGAAATGTAATATTTCATATTTATATTACCTTGAAATTCGTATCAAACAATCTGCATGAAATTATATTAAATGGAAATTCAAAACTCATTATAAAGCGGACAGTACTGCCGACAAATATGACAAGTTCAAGCATGTAACAAAGTTTTTAATTAAATTAAATTAAACCCATTATCAATTTCACTTGGATTGACATTAAATGAAATTTCACATTATTCTGATATCTAAATGAATGGATTACAATGAATATCATGGACAGCTGCTGAATATCACTGCAGCTGCTTAACATCCACATTTATTTCACCTGAATCTGTTGATTTAAAAGATTTTTCCTCTCCAAATCCTTTGTGTTAATTGAAATATTAATTATGAAGCACGGAAAATCGTAATTTCCATTGTCCCTAAATACCCAGCGAATGTTCAAATGTAAGCGCACATTAATGATGCTTCTGCTAGACCCTATTAAGCTCCCGAATGAATTTGAATAAAATAAAAACTGGTTCATCCATTCTGCCTTTGTATAGTCCATCAAATCACGCGTGATGGCTATAGTTACAACAAGGGGGATCGCAGAACAGGAGTTTGCAAATTGGATGAAAAAAAAAAATATATATACGAGCTACATGTGATTGTTCAATGTGCCCCTAACAACTCATGGTAGGCAGCTGTTGCCATTTTCTTTCCCCTTTCACCCTTCTCCCATTTCATCATCATCCTTATTTTCTTCCACTCCTGTTGTCGCCCAGAGACTGGTTCTCTCCTCTGCGTGTGCCCAAAAAGCAATTGATCAAATGAGAATCATTCATGGTTCTTTTTTTTTCCAGCTTAAATCGTAGTGTCAAAATTGCCCGCTATATACCTCTTGATCGAAATATTAAATGCTGCAGCCCCCACCCTCTCTATAATCTGAATTACTGGGGTTGCAACAATAGAGAACCCATCCAGCCACGTGCCGACCTATGGGAATAATGCGGCAACGATCCACGTGCCTAACCGTGCTCATTGGGCGTTGATGCTGGAAAAGGGGCCACTGGCGGCTGTCTCACACAATTCAGTGCTTTATTATTCTATAAATTCTTCTTTCCTCTTGTAGGTTTCGTTTTATCCACCAATGTATATTTATTTCATTAATAAATCTCCTCGAATTCATTAAATTATTATGGAGGGGAAAAAAGTTAGGTGAAATGGGAATTTTAATGAAAAAGCTTGTGATCGATTTTTTTTTTATATCTCATAGAGAAAATTCTCATAAATCAATTTTAAGTTATTAATTTTAAATGAATATTCAATGAGTGTTCAAAGTAATAGAGAAGTAGCACTTGATTAACACAGGAAATAACATTATATCCCAAATTACAAACATACAACTGCAGTATTTCGAAAATGGAGTCTGGAGGCCTAGAACAATCGTGTAATTATCCAGCTCCACACAAAGGCTGACGATACGACAAGAGCGCAAGCTGTATTGGTAGGGAAATACCAAAGCCCCTAAAGGCAGTAGTGCACACAATGTGGTGCTTTATTCATGCCACGAAACACCGATAAATTACCTTTTTACACCGACAGTAATCAAATCTCACTGTGAAAACCAGTTTATTTTCAATTTCAATTCAAATTAATAGGCTCAATGAAATTCCACATATATAACAATTTACATAATCCAATTGCTTTTTCTTTTCTGGATAATTTTTCAATCTAAATCAACTTCAGAATGATGTAGGTTTTTTTGAAAATTTAATACTGTACAAGAACCTCGTATTCTCTGAAGGGCACCTCCTCTCCGTTGTACGGAATATACAAACTTCCATGGCTCGGATGTATCTAGAAAATAGTATCAGAAGTATTGATCATCACATGGCACAAAACGAAATTATGTCGATAATAGTGAAGTGCTGATATGCTGATATACTTCAGGTTATTGTGTTACTGTAGATATCGATTAAATTGATATCGACTTTACTACCTTCCCTACACTTGGAACACCATGATGAACAGTACGTCCAATATAGAGTTGTTCCCCAGTACTCGTGCGACCTCCATCAACAGCACCATGAGGAATCTGGCCATTTCTTGCTGCAACCCATTGGAAATCAGATGGCATCAAAATCTGAAAAAAAAAGCGTGAATGAGCATCTCCAATTGACCCTTCAAACTCATCAATTACATTACTTCAAAGTCATGCTTCGCATGCTCAGCACCACCATGAGCAACATAGGCAACTCCATGCTCAGGCTTGGCCTTGGCTGGCAGAATATCACCCTGATGATGTGCTCTACCAACAACAAGAGTCGAACCATCTAGGTCACGTCCAACTGTTATCATACCAGGCACGATATAACGTGCACCTGTGTATCTCACCCACTTGTAACCTATCATCATAAAGACAGACGTTGCAGCATCGATTCTAGTGTTACATTATGTGTGTGAATTACATGGAGATGGCTATTAGAGGGTTAGTGCAGGAAACTGAACGCGGTACTGTGGAACCAATTGTGACAACCAGTGTGGAACTGTGAACGGATTTGCACGCTGATTACATTTGTGGTTGTGCAGTAAATTTGCTGCATGAGAAATCACTGCTTATCTTTACCACAATTATTTCCAGAGATACGAAAATATCGAGTCATGCAGCACGTGATTGAAGGTGAATGATGGTTTTATTAATGCAGCTACTTCTATTGTATCTTGTGAAATTTATCATGAGTCTTTGAGATTTAATATCTTCTCTGCTCTTTTCTGAATACTCTGGATACTCTTGATTCTCCATATTCAGATAGAATACTTCATGATTATCATATGTATGGAGAATAGATACCTGCACACACATGCTACAGATTTATGTATACTACAAAATAACTGGAGAATATTTCTGGCAACTGAGTATGACGGTGCTTATCGTTTTCCAATATCCGACCGTTTTTATCAGTAAGCCTCTTATCTACCTCAGGAGGCGTCCTTCCTCAGCTGTCGACTCAGTGAATCGAACTGAATCGTGGTTTATTAGTGCACAATTTTTCTTCAATTTTCGTGAAAAATTTCGAGATTTGTCATAAAGGATAATTTGATTCTTCACTTTCTTATCTCTGATTCTTAAAAATATTTAATGTAATTGAATAGTTGCTGATTGAGTGACTCTTATCTGTGTTAAACCTGACAAATTGGAGATAACTCACGTTCGTTGCAAGTAAATGAGAGAATTTTTTAATAATAATGAAATAGTTTCATTGAGTTAATTTAATGATTAAGCATGAATTTTATCATTCTCTTACCTGGCATATCTTCGATTATTACTGAATTCTTCACAACTCAACCAACAATTGAGCACTGAATCACGAACACTGTCCACGATAACCTGACACTTCAAATCACCAAGTATACGCCCACAATGACGTCATTCTGAGATATCGGAGAAAAAGGGTCGTATTGAGCCAAATCGGATTTCCGTGTACCATGAATAAAGTCAACCACGAATTTCCGGTCAGAAGTCTCCAATACGTCCTGGTCTTTGACTTTCTCTTTGCAAAATACATGGGGTACTTTGTGTATATCATGGAACATTTATTCACAAGGTACGTGAGTGACGGAAATAACCACGAAAACTTTCGAAACTTACCGTTAAAATTGGATATCCGTTGGAATTCACTTTACACTCTTATTGTGAAATTATTGGGGTATCTTGAATTGAAGATTCGCTTCAGGTATTTAATTCGAAAATCCCGAGATTATAAATCTCTTATAAACTAATAGTACCGAGGGATTCCTACAACCTTTGGTATTTCCATCAAACAAGTAAATCACACAGCCTTTTCCCTCAAAAGCTCCTACGTTACATTGTGACGTCAAAGTTTGAAAAGTTTACCAGAAAACTTTCGGACAGAAGAGAGTTATGCACGACACGAAGCACACAAAGGATTACTCGTGAAATGCGACGAAATAATAAGCTAGTATCGGTGCAAAAGAGAGAGAGAGAGAGAGGTGCACGTCGTCTTTCTCTGCTCTCGTGTTATGGGGCTTTTCATGCAACTTGGTATTTGTGTGTGCTCGTGTGTCTGTGCATCATCAAAGGGCTAAACCTGTCGTCAAAGTTTGATTGGACCAACTCCGAGCCGAGCCTGATGACACTATTGTCCCAATTACATTGAGGCAACGTGCTGCCTCGATATATCCGTCTATGTCTCTTACTCGTTTAGAAATGCCACGGTATTTCAATCAAGTTCATGATTACATTTTAATTCACCCAAAAATTGATGAATTATTAATTTCCGGATTTAATAATCCTCAAATTATTTTTTAAATTTATCATTACCTCTGGTAATTATTAAATTGATAATAATTCTCGTTCATCAAACATGGAAATTTTCATGTTTTTGTCGCATTTAGTGATGATAAAATGATCCTTCAAAATTAACGTCACTGGAACACTTAATATCTGTCTATTCAACAGAAATTTCATAATTAATGTTTGTTTTAACGAGAACTGAGTTCTCCTCAAGCTCCGACATCATTTGAAAATGCATTCGTTCCACGTTCGTCTCGGAGTTAACACGAGTGGGAAAAATATTTTCATTAAGATTCATCAAGTGAAATTGTTGAGCTCAGAAACATGCAAATGTACACAGATATCATGATTTGTTTCACTCTGTCAGACAATTCAAGGTTTCAAGAATATGTGAACTCTTTTTTTGAGAATGAAACTTTTGAAAACAATTTGAATCTGACAGAACACAGAATAGCACTATGATACAGAAGATGCTCATGTGATTTGTGATGGATTGAATACGTTGTTTGAGTGTTACTTTAACGATCGTACATCGAGAGCACGTGATAACCTCAAGAGTGAATGCGATACTGATGGAAGAGTTACTGTCATTGTTTTACCGCTGTGATACTGACTTTCGATATAAACTGGCTTTGCAGTCCAGTGCTTTCAGTAAAGTGAAGCTTATAGTCTCTTGATATCATCAATGTATTCATGATGTTTCTATAGGTAGCCTTGTCTTTTTAAACGGTAATAATGATTCTAGATAATAAGTGGATCTTTATCACTGAGCATTTGCTGATAATGTCATTATGTCATTTCGAGGAATTAATTATGAGAATTACGAGAAATTGAGGAAAATGTTGGAGATATTTTTTTTTCAATTATTGAATGAATCTTGACACATGTGAAAAAAATAGACCTTCCCCTAAAAATTGTCTGAATTCGAGTTGAGGAACGGAGTGTAGAGGTAATAAGGAGGATGTCGCATTGCGGCATTACAAGGTTCACAACAAATTCTTAACAATTCTCATTTTTTTCCTCTTCTTTTTTTTCATCATTCTTTAATCACGAAGCATTTGCTATTTCTTTGCCAATGAAGGAACGTTTTCATATCACGCGAGTTGAAATTATAACTGAGCCAAGAAAACTGTATAATTGTGTAGAGTCTCCCATGAACAATTTTATCATCGCGTGTATTTTTTTTTTTTAATCATTCTGATTGATTAACGCGACAAGATAGAGTTTAATGTAATTTCATTTACCACTGACATTTTATCATTTGTATTACTACAAGAAGGCGTAACACTGAACTTTACGTATTATTAAAAAATATGAGGTTAAATTTACCTATTCAAACATTTTAAAGACACTAATTACAGGAAAGTACGGATGAATTATTCATAAAACACTTGACTCGATAAAAGTGATTTGGTGTTGTAAACGTATCTCTACAAGTAGTAATTACTTGAGGAAAAAAACATCATCTTGTTACATGCACAAGTTTCATCGAATGCTATGAGTAATATTTGATAATTTCATGCAAATTGAATTCGTGAATGCGAGATAGGTTGGATATGTTTTTGTCCGTAATGACCCATATTTAGTGCTTGTAAAAAATCGTTTTCACTAATTACCACAAGACTTGGTATGAAAAAGCATGAATTGGAAATTTATTATTTTCGATTTATCGAGATTTTACCTGATTAAAAGAACTTAGAAGAAATTTAATAAATTATCTATTAATAGAAGATTTAAAATTAATTTAATGAATCTGCTATTACGTGAATGTTTGTCAGAGTACAATTCTCATTAATTCTATTCATCTCTGGATCCTCTTTTCCATATTGGTACAAAGCTTAATCTCTTTGTTCTCATTCTGATATTGTCCTTTTCATAAAACACAGGAATTATGTATCCGAGTGGACTGCATAATTGACACACTTTCCGAGATTGAAAAAAAAAACGTGAAAAAATAATTATTCGTTACGCTCGAGTCCTTGAATTCGCTCACAAATTCAGTATTCTCAAATACCCATTCATTACCGGTCCTTCTGAGAATTCAAGGTTATCTATTATCCGATTTCAAATGATCTATAATTTTTTTTCAGGGTGAAGGAATTTGCGAAAAAATCTGAAAAAAATTGGGAACATGCCCGAGAATGTTTGCATTGTTCAGTAATTTTTTCAAGAAACTAACTCGATTCGCCTTTTCCTGCATCACTGAATACCAGAGGAATTCAATGAAATTCATTAATTGAGCAATGAATATGTATTGTAATCCACAAGATGACAATTATCGTAAATCCCTCATACATCGTATCTAGTCATATCCTTCAGTCTAATTGTTATTCCATTAATTTCCATAATGCATTAAAATTGTTCATCTATTCAGCATCAAATCCATTGACAACATTAAATCGAATAACAAATGCTTCATTGGATTCAAGTTGATTAGCCACTGTACCATGAATTTCTCTCTCTGGACATTTCGCCGGTATTACGCCGTTAGGGATGCACATCGTTCAATTAGAATAACCATTGGACTGTTGCATACCGCGTTATTATCCATTGCGCATGTGCATCATCTTGATTACCCCGTTATCGAGTGTAACTGTTGAGCAGTGGCCCTTTCGAAACAATTCCAAAAGTAAAATCCACGTTAATAATTCACCCAATGTAATGGCAATATTAAAATAAAAAAAAATCTGTTAATCGAGGTTCATGCATTTCGAGAGCTTTCAGCCACTTTTTCCCCCGAAATTCCAATTTTCCCCTACTTTTTTCACTCGAAAGGCTATAACATTGACACGATGCGGGGTGAATACCCAACGACTGTATGTTTGAATAAAAAAAATGATAGAACACAAAATATCGAATAGAACTTCACTGCGTAGACTCAATAAAGCATGAAGCTTGTTATTTTTTCTCGCCAACACTCGAATAGAGATTTTTTTCAACGGTGAATGAAAAACGTCGCAGTTGATTCAAATGCAACAATCTCTGTTGATTCGACGTGGGTCTGAAAGTTTTTTGTTCAAATAGTTTTAAAAAATATCATAAACAAAGGGTAATAAAATATTTTTGCATCAAAATATAACGAATCATCAAAATTGATGGATGAATTGTAAAGAATGAATGCTTTAAAGTTTATAAAATACGTAATTCCACAAATTCTATTATTATCAATGCAATTATATACAGATTACAGTACGCGTGATGAAGTGTTACGAACAAACGTGCAATTATTTGGAAGAACATTGAGTATACATCGTGCGGAATACAGGGATTCAATCCATTACAACGGCATTGGTATTGGTTTCAGATTTATATAATTAGACAATTGGTAATGTGCATGCACATTAATTGAACAATTCGTAATCCATCCACAAAAGAAATTAACGGCTTTGATGTTCATTAGACCGCAAATACAAGTAACTAGGTAAGCGTAAATCCTTCACAATGTCAGTGCTATCGATTATTACGTATTGTAGCAGTTAATTATATTAGAAATAAGAAGAAAAAGATGTCTTCATTTTAGAACATGTTTTTTACGTGAAATTTCCCTCCTAAAACTTTCCCCTATTATTCTCCCTTCCTTCTTAACCTAGAAAAAAAAACTACTTGACGATGATCTCATCATTTTTCGGTCCCCAAGAGACTATGATCACGGGTTTTTCTTTTATGATTCTAAGTACGGTGGAAATGAAATTTTCAAGTGGTACGATAACCATGAATAATGCGGGATAGAGAATAGCGCATGTTAAAATCTCCAGAGAGTTCCATGGCCCCGGTGTTATGGAAGCATAGGTGGAATGGAAATCGAAGCGAGAACAGAATGAAAAGAGAGAGAATAAAAATATAATATATATCTATATATTTGTGGGAGCCTGACATACGCTATCTGAAATACTGAGCGTAGCTTTATTCTCCCTCGCATTCTGATTTCGCTCTGGCGAGCGTTATGACATTCTCCATATACTCTCAGAAATTTTCGAATTACTATTGTCCCTGGTGAAAATGTCTGTGAGAGGATGATGATGGAATTCTTGGTATTTTGGGGAATCCATAGTGTATCGAGAGTATTTGATGCCGGAGTGAGAAAATATATAGAGTATAGACATTTAGTGGGGATAAAAAGGTAAAAAAATGAGGAATAGAGAAAAGAAAGAGAAGATGAATGAGCTGGGGAGGTAGTTTTGCCAAGGCTTTAATAACACCCATAGTATATACGACTAAAAGGGAGGTTGCTGCTATTATCTTTGAGAGCATATTCTCGAGCAAAGTGCCGTACGGACGAGACTAGTACAAAACCTAAAGTTCTTTTTCTCGTAATCGCTTTGAGAACGTAAATAATATTTCGTATTATTTTTTTTCTATTTCTCATCGTCTATTAATTCGGATGAATTTTGTTGCAACAAAAATGAGGCAACATTAATTGCCTCAAATCATAATTTACCGTGGAATATTTAATAATGAATACAGTGGGAAGATGCAAAGGATATTGTGTTGTGTAGCAGCAGAGTTTGCAACCGACAGTGCAATATATCAGAAAGCTACAGGAAGCCCATTCGTAAAGCATTCATTGGCCGGAGACACGAGGCCACAAGAGCCATTTCCGCAAATGAAATAGCACGAAACTCATGCTTAACACCATTACACTCAATTCACCATAGGACGATGCGTTTAATTGCATTTAATATTTCATCAAAGTCTAGTGGCTTTTTCTATAATAAATGTGAATGAAGATTTTTAAATAACCTGAGAGAACGAGAATTTCATTGATTTTAATAGTGTTAGTGGAATAGTAACCTCAGTTAAATTGACTTCAACCTGTTGGCTTGTTGCACAATGCTTTGCTGGCTCTATCTCGTTGTAAATTCAATTATCAGGTTCAAACGCTTATTAAACGCAGACAGAAAAGCTCACTAGAAGCATCCGCTGGGAAATCGCATAACCTTTTGCAGCTTTTACTAGAATCGTTGAATATTCATCGTGGAATCGTGCTCAGTGGCTTTTTCGCTCTGATAAAATTCTGAAAATTTCATTCTTTACAGAATAATATTCATGGAAGTCACATCCAATCCATTGAATTTTTAAACACAATAATCTTTCATTATTATACTCTTCCAATTAGTTTCAGTCTTACACGATGAGAAAATATTTGACTCAATTGAGGCGCAAAAGTTCCATATAATTAACTTTGTGCACTTAATCTCTTAATTAAAAATTGTTTCCCCATAATTCATCAATGAAGGCGCATAATTACAGTAATAAAAATAAAAAAGACGGGAAAATTCACTCCAACTTGGATGATAAACAGCAGTGAGTCGATAAATTTGAAATTCACATGAATTACGAGAGGATTGTTCGTTAATTCTACTTTACTACTAGGAAACAACTATATTAATATCGCAATTTCCATGGAAATAATTTTCGTGTCAAAGTTTTGGCCTGAGCGACAAATATCCTGTGAACACAATCACCTGTCAAGTAGGATAAATTTGTCAGGCTCAAAAGCAGTGATATACTCAAATATGCAACAAAATGAAGAAAACGGAGTAATAACTGACCACATAAAGCAACGAAGTCTCCCTCAACACTGACGAATGAAAGAAAGAGGAAAAGAGAACAATGTGAGGAAAGTAAAGGAGGTAGATACACTAGAATAAGCATAAGGTTATGGTTATATACGATACACTGCAAGAGCACTAGAAGAATGCAATGTTAAGCCACTTGTTGCTGGGGTGCTTCGAAACGCGATTAAAAATTCAAGCCCTTTCCCACGCTCGATCGCTCGCCTGCTCGAGATTGTTATCCAGCTACGATGCATATATATCCCTCATTGGTTTCTCCCTACTTTTTTTTTTTTTACAATTTTATTGGAGTAACGGGAGTGCCCGGGAATTGTTGAATTAGGAGTATTGCTGGAATTACCATTGAACCACGAAAAACGAGAAGAATCAAGTCCCGCCTATTGATCAAACTTCGGAGGAATTTGATTGAAAAATTACGAGTCATTGAACCATTGAAACTATCGAAAAGTTTTAATCTCAAATTGAGGGGAAAAGGATAATTGATAGGTTCCTTTTCAATAAGATTTCAACTTCCGAGTTTCGTAACTTGTCACTGAAGTTGAATCATGTCTTCAGGAAATAAATGTAGCAACATGAAGATAATGTAATACCGGTTTATCTCTTCTTATATTTACTACTTTCACTCACGAATCTATTTCCTATTATTTCTCTTTTATCATTGAAAATTTATGTTTCAGGTATAATAGAGATAGTTTGGAGGCATCTGAAATTGACACTTACTTGGATGAGCAATCAATTTCTCAGTTATATTTCTTCAGTATCAAATGAAGTATCCTCCGGTAAACTGCAGGACTGTAACTGCTCTGCTGCTCAACTGCCGCAGGTACGTGGGCTCGATCGATCGTAATAACATCGATGCAGTTTCCCCGGCGAAGTGGGCCGGGTCGGGGAAAATAGAATCAAGGTAGCCTGAAAAGTAGAAAATTGAAATTAGAAAAAGAGAGGTAAAAAAAAGAGAAGAGAATGAGCGACAAACTAATTCCAGTTGTTCTATGGACTTTAGTCTTCAATTCGAGAATCCATTGTTACCAATTTTACATGCTTAAATTTTTGATCGAAAACACTGTTATCTGGATAGTTTTTATTTTTAATTGGTCGTATCAGACTCGTGATTATATTCGGTTCAAGTGGAGGAAAATTTTACTGACAATATGGAAAGGATTCTTGTGACTTAAATTCCACTCTTTCTTTGTGACAAACGAAGCTCAATAGTACGCCTGCACTCTACCCTCTGAACGTCAAATACCAAGTGGTTTGTTCCATTACAGAAGCCAAGCACAGAAGTTGAAGGGAATCTTTCACGATGATACTCGAAGAAGTAAGAAGTTATAAGGTTGAATGTCGAGTGATCTATGTTGAATGAAACTTTTGGAATTATGCAAGTGCTGAATAAGTTGAACTACGTGATGGTAGTAATTAGAATGATTTTACGAAGAATACAGTGTATTCATAAACTACTTTTCACAATTCAAAAGTTTCTTGTATCTTTTACAAGTGAATGAGAAATTCTGATTTACGCAGTAATGAATCTTGTTTATATGGTACTATTAATAATGTTAAATTGTTGCACAAATTTATGTGAGAAGATAGACGGAAGAGAGCAAGATATATCTTTGTGAATGCTACAGTAAGATCTTGCACAAGGCATTTCACACAGGAATATTACACCATTTTATGATGCATCGTAAAAGAAAAATACTTTTGAGGAAGATAGAGGGGATCATGTAATCTTCAAGGTTTATTATCTCTTTTTTCGTTAAGAGAAAGATGTGTTATCAAAAAATTGAAATTTCGATAATCTCCGGATTGAATCAATTTCATGAGAATTATTGAAGAAAAACAAATGAAAGTGTGGAAATATGTAATACGAGAGAGACTCCATTATTCCGATTTTTTCCTATGAAATTTGATACTGAAGGCAAGAGTAAGAGAAGAGCAAACAAATTTTCCTACATTGGAAAATTGAAATCCAAGAAGCTTGGAAATTAAAGTGGAAAGAAAATGTACATCAGAGTCGTCTTTTAGATTTCTTCAGTTTCAAATGAATAAATAAATGAATGAATGAATCCATTTCATTTCAAGCACGTTTTCCTAGGATTATTATTTTTTTTCCTTTATTTATTCCTTTTCCTTCCATTCCTCAACTGAGATCTCTTCTTTCAACATGAGAAGCTAACACAGGAGCAAAGGAAAATGCCTTCACGAAAACACACGAAATTTTCCCTTAGATATACAAAGACTCTTCTATTTGCATTTTAAATCAAGCAACAGATGTCAGAGAGTTCTTATCTCCCCTGATAAATAGAAATATTATTCCAATATAAATATTTTGAGTAGCTGAATATTTATTGTATAAACTGTAGGACAATAATGATATTTAAACTTGTTAATTAATAGCCTCCCAGTGAATTAAGAATTTATATAATGATAATAGCTTCATATTTCATCCAAGAATTATTGAATGATGAGTATGGATAGTATCATAGCATCTATAGTTGGAAAATGTATTTCTAATTTGCATTCATATTGTGATCCTACTCGATAATACTCTGGTTATCGATGCTTCTGCATTGAATACGGCGTATCGAAGCACGAATTTCATTATGTGAATATACATTGATAGGAGAATAACCTGTTTTCAGAGGTCTTTAAGGCAGAAGCATGAACAAAGACGACCTAAATCGAAAATACAATGTAACACTGATGTACTGAGGTCGATGCCAAAGTTATCATCTCATTTGAAAAGTAGGTTAGCCCATTTGGTATTTTTGTCATTGTCTTTAGAAACAGAAGAACTTTACAGAATAGATGGTAATTAGGGGCTCAGTGCATTCATTATTTCGAAAATATACTGGGAAGCAACAGGAAATTGATAGAAATGGAATTTTGGGGTTCACACTGGAATTCAGTGGAGATTAAGACATTATGGATCCTGTGACGTCAATATGGATCTAGAACATGTCAATAGAGCTAAAGTTCAGTTGACTGGCCCCTAAGAGATGTAATCCGATGGTAGTAGCCATTTCATCGTGCATCATTGGCATATGCAATCAGTGATCATCTCTCGAGTAACACGTTATTGGGTCAAGCGTCAATAAACGAGCTTTAATTCCAATTCGGTCTTAGATACTAAAGGTACAATTACTATGCGAGGAAATAGAATTCCGATGATGGAGAATAAATTTTGCATATATTTCGAGACCTACGTTTAATGGAATAGGTTTATGTTGTTGATGATTTTCTCATCATGAATCACTTAGGATAATTTCGAGAGACGATGGAGTTCATAGTGGAATGATTGCGACAAAATTGGTACTACGAAAATTATTTTGAGATAAATAGGAACTTTTATTATTCAATAATTAACCATTACAAATTAGATGGCAGGCATTATGTTAATAATATAATAAAATTATGTTCTTCATTGATGATGGCAACTGGATTATGTTTACCAGTGTATGGATCCTTGAATACCAGCGTGACCTTCAGAGTGGTGTCCCGGTTGCTTTTGTGCGCCTGCTACAACACTGATACTTCCGTCCTTGTTTCCCCATACTTTGTGTTCGTAATCCACGTTCCATTGTTTCTGGGGATCTCTACCCGTTGTGTGCTGAGTACCATGGGCATGTATTGATCCTTGCGGTTCAGGTGAAGCTGATCTGCGCCATTTAATTGATCCTTGGATACCAGCATGGCCTTCAGAGTGGTGTCCCGGTTGCTTTTGTGCGCCTGCTACAACACTGATGCCACCATCCTTGTTTCCCCATATTTTGTGCTCGTAATCTACGTTCCATTGTTTCTGGGGATCTCTACCAGTTGTGTGCTGAGTACCATGGGCATGGATTGATCCCTGTGGCTCGGGTTCCGGTGATCTACGGAATCTCCATGATCCCTGGATACCAATTTGCGGCTGTACTCGCTGACCTGGATATTTAACAGCGCCACCTGATGCACTGACATGTCCATTCTTTCCTTCCCAAATTTTGTGCTGGTAGTCAAGGCTGACTGTTGGGCGACGATCAGGTCCACTCAGTGGCTTCTGTCCTTGTAAAACAATTGATCCTTGGGGCTCTGGTTCAGGGGATCTGCGGAATCTCCACGTTCCCTCAAAACCAATCTGAGGCTGTACTCTCTCACCAGGATATTTCACAGCACCACCTGATGCACTAACGTGTCCATTCTTTCCTTCCCAAATTTTGTGCTCATAGTCAAGACTCACTGTTGGACGACGTTCAGGACCACTAAGTGGCTTCTGTGCTTCTAGAACAATTGATCCTTGGGGCTCTGGTTCAGGAGAACGACGAAATCGGTAGCCACCTCCCCTTGGTGGATGAGGACGGTTCTAAGAAAGAATTAAATAATATTAAGTAATATTTTTTGACTTCAGTGATTCACCAAATTTTTTATGAGCAACAAGTTAATATCAATTAATTTATTCTGCACTTACGATATAAGGTGGCTTGTGTTTATCCTGTTTAATTCCAGGCTCTGCTGCAGCGATTGCCAAAACAATGGCGAGGAAAATAAGGCTCTTCATTCTGCTTATTTCTTTGACTTACTGTCTTGCTTGAATGAGCAGGAGGACTGTGACTGACAGAAGTGACCACTGCGTTTATATACCATCCTTACAATAACACATTTCCTTGCGGGAATCACCGAAATTGCGCTGTACATATGAGAAATTGATAACACGAATTCAGCCAAGACGTCAAGACGAGGGATCCCCAGTTTTCTTATTTCAACAGCTGGATATTGATACTCTCGTATCCACGTAGGTATGTGTATTGACGTAAGCCTCAGTTTATGCATGGATTATGAATGTGTGAGGCTGCTCTATTGCTCATTAGTTTATTCAACTGTGAATCAGTTCAATTAAGTAAACATTGAACATATACACGCTTTCTAATTAGAAGCTGAATGGGTTTTTCCGGCATTGGCGAAGAGAGTTAAAGATAAATTGTTAAAGAGTAGAGATAAATTTATTATCCTATCGATTTATAGTAATGCATAATTAGTGCTCGTAGAGACGATTATGCAACTCATTAATTATCCTCAATTTTCTCTTATCATTCTATTATAATATAATAATATTACGCAATCGAAGATAAGAATATTTTTTTGATAAAAAATTATCTTAATTAAATGAATGGATTTCCTTGATTGAATTTAAATCAAGATTCAAGTTAATTAATCCAATCACCTTATAAACGACAATGTCAGCTCTCACAATACGCCAAGTGTCAAGAGAATCAACCGGGATGCCCCGTAGTTTATCGTTTTATTGCTTTCTCGTGTGCGGAAATATTTAAAGAACCTCGAGATGATAAACTATCAACTCATTACGTATAACACATGTGATAAAACAAAAACCACATAATTTCCCTCATGTTTTTCCCATCCTTCCTGTAAAAAAATGAAGAGAATTTCATTAATCTCATGAAAATTTCTTCATGGTGATTGTAAGGATGATTCGAATTATTCTTAGACTTTGCAAGAAGATCTTTAGTATAAGAAAACGAGTAGGTATGTGATCCTGAACGAGTCGCCGATGCGCAACCAAGTGGGGTTGCCGAGGTCAAGGCAACGAGGGCGTTCACCAAGAACATTATCCTCTCTTGGGATCTTACTCCAATCTTACTATCGCGATGGGAATATTCTTCAAGACGTTAAGGACAAAATTACTAGGTATGTTGGAGAGTTCTATCTTGAGATACTTAACGCAGCAGTGAGTTTTCATTAATTTTTTTCTTTTTCTTCATCCACTATTTTTCTTTATCGTTTGAGAAAAAAAAATCGATTTAGTTGATGACAAGTGTATTATGGGTGACAGGGATTGATGCATGAATCAGACTGTTTACTTCAGAAAGTATTATTAAAAAATATTGATGAAGTCAGGTGGATTGAATCCACTGATAAAATTCACTGTCTACAAAATTGGTTCTTCACTTTAAAAGCATGAAGAGAATAGAACTATAAAATTGAATCAATTTCTTTGTCAACCTACTTTCGAAAGAATTCAAATTTCATGAATCAACAGAATGTCGAATTTCATTGAGAATAAAATTGCTTTTTACCTTATCTACATAGTCATCGTTGAAATGAAAGAAATATTGTTTATCGATTTGGTGGAATATTATTTTTTTACACTTATTCTACAATTTCAATGTGTGAATAAATTTTCTTTTGTATTGTGAAAACAATAAGGAGATTTGTGGCTTGAAATTCTACTACACTTCACCTACAACGTCAGTTATCTAAGTAAATACAAAAGAAGATGGAAAAATCCAGGGAAAACTTCTTCGTGAGATAGTTGCTTTTTTTTATGGGTTCTTCTGTTGTATTCTCTATCCTTTGTCTCAGTTTTACATTTTTTGTGGATGCATTTCATTTATTCAAATATTTCTACAGCACGTTTTTATGTGATGAAAAAAAGAGAAAACGTGAAATAGAAAAAATTAATCTGAAACAATGTTTTTTCTTCTCAATTTATATGAAAAAAAAAAAAATCATAATGAAACTGTAAAAAGGCACATTTCTACTTCTTAGTATCATAGAAAAGAAAATGTCATTCATGTATTTATATAACAAGGCAAAATGAAAATTTCAAGAACAGAAGAAAATGAAAAAAAAAAAGAGAAGAAGCATTGAATGGCCTTAAAACCTGGAATAAAGACACTCTTCACGTCCCTAAATGACATAGCGAGTGTCTCAGCTCTTGTGTCGATAACATCTGTCGTGATAAAGAAGAAAAAAGAAATAAAATAGACGAGAGAAAAGAAGAAAAGCCCAGTGTTATCGTACCCACGGATGTTTTAATAATGACACCCTTATTTCGTGCCATTCCTTCTTTACTTGTCTTCTGTACACCTCACCTGTCTCAGACAGCCGACATTATTGTATTCTCTCGAATCACACTCCTCCTCTCTTTTATCCTCCACTTTTCCCTCACTCTACAACTCCCGGGATAATAATAAAAAGTCCACAAAATTTCTTAATTCGGAAGCAGCAAAATTTTCGCATTGAAAAAACAAACGTAGTCCATAAAAATGCCTCTATTTTTCCTGCTCATGACGTGAAATGACTTACTTTATAAATTCGCATGTAAGTCGTAGGGATTTAGAAACGGAAACCTCTCAACTCTATATACGTTAATAATACATGTTCTTCCGGATATTCCCTTGAGATGTTGAAGCACTTAGGCACTAGGGTGGAGAAAGCCCTCGGTAAAAAAGAAGAAGAAAAAGGGATGGATTTCTTAGGAAGAGACAAAAGAAAAACGAGAACCCGGAAACAAGGTACTCATTCCTCGTGGTTGATAAATGGTACTAATAAGAAAGACATAGAGAAAAAGAGGAAAAGAAAACTGGAGATGGTTCTTTTTTTAGTCTCGTTTCTGCATAGTCTACGTAGGCAATTAATCATTCTCTCGATTTCGTCTCTTTTTATTTAATAATTCCTCTATTTTTCATGAATTCTCAAGATGAATCGTCGTATAATTACCATTTTTAAACGTTCGATTCATTCTTATTCAGTTGTTCTCGGAGAATGATTCAAGTTATATAATTTATTTTATTTTCCATTTGATGTTTGAGTTAATGATTTTGTAATTTTTGCGGAATATTTTACTTTCACTCAGTCTTTAAATGATGAGAAATAAAGAATCTCATGAATTTCATAACACACAGAGTCATTTCGTGATGGAGAATGTGCTACTGCAGGAATTATCTGATAATGATCGATCAAATTTCAAGTAGTAGTTTGTTAAACAACTGGAGAAGATGATTCTGACAGAATTGAAACTGAAAACGTGATTTGAAGTGCGATTAGCTACTTTGTATAGATAACTCTGTCATTGAAATTTCACGTAACTCACCCGAAATCTCATGCCAACCACATTTTAACAATCCCTGATGCTAGAATCTGCATCAGTACCAAAGTTTGCAGTAGAAATGTTTGATTATTCAAGATTGTGGTCATTCGATAGCACGAACTAGTCTCACATGCGCAGAGGGCCTAATGAACAATTAATGAAGCCGATCGATGCCATCTGAGCTGCCTTTCACAAAATCCTCGTGAATAATCATGAATCAGAGAACAAACTTACGGTTTTGAATGAGAATTGTTCAATTAGAGCAGAAAATGTGAGGAATGTGAAGTGAATTGCAGATTTTAATTAATTTCATAAGTTTTTTCTTAATTCAGTTGAGCGGCTGCTTCTTCTACCTGAAAAAATATATTTTCCTCGAGCGTTACATCATTGCAACATTTCAACGCTAAACAAGTTCATTGATACAATTCTTTATCTCCACGAGTTGCCTCGTGAATCATGAGCAGAAAAATGGCTGTCATAAAGGCGAAAAAGAAGAGAGATAAGAGCACAAAGAGCATCGAATAAGAGAACCCACCTACTCTCCACCATCTAGGATCTTTCTCTCGTCGAGTCCAATTACACGAGGAAAAAGAAAGAAGAGTAATGAGAATCCGCTCGAGAGGCTCAATCCAGAGGAAAAAAGAACCTGCCATTGTCAGGCTATTCAAGTCCTTATTATATTTGATCGACATTGCTGAATTCAAGATTGACTCATCGATGAGAACAAGAGAATGGAGAAAATTTTCCATTGTTACGAATAAACGAATCTTGTTCATAAAACTCTTCATTAATTACTGTCTAATTAAAGATTTTTCTTCATTCCAACGAGTGGTACTTCATTAATAATATAATTTCTTTGAAGTTTTCTCTCTGAGATGAGGAAAAAAAAAGGAAGAAGAGAGTCGGATGATTGTGAAGAAACAGAATTCACTGTTATTTAATGAATAAAAGAGATTGGTAGACGTGCAATTACAACGTTATTTTTCTACCTCTCAGGCATAGGATAATAAGATTTCATAGTTATACAGTAGTTATGGTAACCTCCGGTTATACTTGTAAATTATTGAGTTGCGAGAGTTTAACATGAAACTCGTGGTTAGACCCATGACTTCCAACAGCCCTTCTGCTTGCTATTTGATCATTGGGTATTCATGTGCACATGAATCTGAATATAAAGTGTATTTGCAATGAGCCAATACTTCAGATCAACAGAAATCAGGTTTATTCAAATTTACAAAGTAGTGATGGACTTGTTGTGATTATTCAAATTTTGAGAATCATTATATGAATAATTTTTCAATGGAAAAATTGAGAAAAATAAATTATTTTTAATTATTATTGTTTGACAAAGTGACTTCAAACACAATGAAAAACTATCACGACTATAGAACTTATAATTACCGGAGTATTGTAACAAAGATGTCATTTAGATGAGAGAAAACGTTTTCGGAAATATAATCCTAATGGCACTGTAAGCAAAGAAACATAAATTACGAGGTAGGAGGAATTGAAAGGATTCTCCAGTATACTGAGGTAACCAGCCAAAGGAAAAGACAGGCAGCGAAAAGGATGGAGAGAAGTAGGAGGTAAACTAATGCATTTTAAATGAAAAACAAGCTAAGATGCTGCAGCCCCGGAAAAGCCGGATGAGATACCCACAGTTGCGGAGAAGAAGGCAGAAAGAGGGAGAGAGAGGATCGGTGAGTGAAACTAAACGTGGTTTTCTTGAATAACGTAAGTTCGGGGTTATCCTTATCGATTCATCGTACTCGAGGTCTCCTCCAGCGACACTGATCCAGAGCTTCTGACGATGTCAAAAAGCTCTTCCTTCATCAGTTTACGATGGAGGGAATAATAAAGGAAAATGAGATAAAATAGGCCCTTCAACGAAACTTACTTAAGATAGAATTTCTATCAACGATTTTATTGAAATAATCGAAAAATTTGCGCGAGAATTTTTTATGGATATCGATTGTTATTCTCGGGGTTGGCTTTGGGAATTAAACCAGAGTCCGGTGCCCAATGAATTCATTGAGGTTTAATTGATTTTCGAATGAAATTTCGCATGGCAGAGGCAATATTATGAAAATCCCTTTTTGGTCTCTCTCAATTTTGGTTGAAGATTTATGTAATCCGAACGCTATCGATGCGAAATTATCTCAGGTTTCATTACAACCTCAATCCGTTGGTTTAATTAGAGCCGAAGGTATTTTCATTATTATTATTTCGTTATAAGAGAAGTCAGGCTTTTTCTTCGAGGTTAAATCCAGTCTCTTTGTTATCGCAGTAGTGCGAGTCGACTCGGGTCAGACGCGTTGATATTCGGTGCCGGAGAATGGACCCGATGTTCATGGATCGAACTAATGAGTTGACTCCGCTAATTTATCATCATTACATTTAATTGCCCCTTTTTTCCATGAACGTAAATTTGATAGGGAAGACATTACTCACAGCTGGTAACATAGTTTCGTTGGATTGGCTCTCGCATTTATCGCAAAAACATAGAGAAGCCTGTTCTCTCACGATCCCTCAGCCCTTACAATCTCCCTTACCCTCTTAACACACACACATAATCTCTCACACATTGGGAAAAACCCAATGATACTTACAGCATGAACGAGCGCTCGCCCAGAGACAACAAAGAGAACAAAGGGGGAGCAAAGCAGCCCAAGCGACGACACAATGCGTTGTCGCGAGTTAAATATTTATTCGTGTGCCATTATTGCAAGTGCTCCTACGACTTTTACATTGCATCGTAAAGCACAGAGAGAAGGAATGATAGAAAAAAAAAGGACCGACGCACTCGTACCTTGTATTTCCATGTTCAATCCGAGTTAATTAAACTCTTTCAACAATTTTCGTAATGAGAAATTCAGATTAAATACGTGAAATTATTCTCTTTTTCACAGACAAAAAGGAATAACAATGCATTTGTTTTCATGGAAAACATTACATGTAAGTGCATGCATTGAATTGTCATTTTTTTTTTTTTTTTTTTTTTTGTTGATAAAACCGCTGAAAAATCTCTCTCATTAATGTAAATAATTTTTTTTCATTCATTACGAACAAAATAAATGGAAATATAATGCCCTCGAGTACTCTGTACCTCCCTCAATACACTATCAGAAATAAAAACGTAATTGAATAACTTTCCTCAACAAAGATTGGAACTTTGTTCACTCGAGGAAAAAAAGAGGGTTGCCAGAGAATAAAAAAATTGACAATCCAATTACGTATGAAATTTTCGACCATTCCCTGTTGCTTTTTCTCTCTCCATAAAAATAAAATTCTCCCCTCACAACCCGGAAATCCTTGCTCGATCAATGACCCACGTTTTTTTTTTCTCTCCTCTCCTCTTCTTTGTTTGAGAATCGTAAAAGTGCGAAAAGTTTAACGAACTCGAACAAAGACGAAAAATTTCTGTCACAGTGGGAGTATAACGGAGAAAGAAATAAAGCAGAAATAAAAGATAAAGAAAGCCAGAGGGATGACGAATACGTTCGCATTTATGGTGGGGAGTAAGCATTACGCGCCATTGCCGTGAACATAACCCACCATGTATCGCTGAGGCCGCACAGCCTCCCCCATAACACGACCCCTTGGGTGCTGTATCGATCCGTACACCAACCACTCTCTCTTGCCACAGCATCCGTTGCTCTCTCTCTCTCTCTCAACTCACTTCCCCTTTTATCATCACCCCTCTCTCCCCCCACTGAGTCGCGACGAGGGGTAAACTTGGATGTAGCCCGTTGGTACAGCAGTCCTGCATCATGGACAAAGAAAAACGTGCGACCGACAAAGAGTCTGGACTTTAGTCATGCCCCTTGTATTTTTCTCTCCATCCTGTGTATCGTTTCCCGTTTTTTTCATCATTCGCCCTCTTCACCCTCTCATTTCATTGTGCGTGCTGTCGAGATGGAGAGGGGGCAAGTGCTCTTATCCTCATGACAGGGACTCAACTGATTCTGTTGACCTCAGATTCACGCTCGACCAGAGCATTGTCCAGGTCGTGTTTTTATTAGAGCAATTCTCCTTTTATCTTCTCCATTATTTGAATTTATTCTTATGGACGTTTTTTTTTTAATACTCTAATCTCCCGAAATCCTTCGATGTACTGCTTCATCCGTTGAAAGGTTATTCAATAGGATTATGGACGAATGCTGTTCTTTTTTTGCCTCTCTTCTCCCTGATATTCCAATTCTAGAGAAAAAAAATATATAGCTACTACTCATCATTGTAAAAACTTTATTTCTCTACAGTATACTCGAATTTTCTCAATTTCCTTTCTATTTGAAAACCGATAGTTCAATTTATTGGGTCTGCTTTCAAGATAAGGTATTTTCTCTTGAACTTTTGTTCAATAAGTAATCGAGCAGGTTAATCGTCCTTTGATTCAACGAGTTGATACAAAAGAGCTTCTTGTGTTATTGTCAAAGCCCTTTCCACCAAGCATTCTACAGTTGCAACCTCACCCCTTTCAATTTTATCCTTCCATCGAGAAACGAGACTCCAATAAAGCTTCAGATTTCTGAGATTGATGCTGGGTAATGTTTATCCAAATTGAAAAAAAAAAAAAAATTGATCGAAGAAAAAGTTCTACTGGTCTCCTCATTCAGACGTTTCGCTCCCTCAATTTCGCTCATGAATGATAAAAGTTCGATAGCTTATTTCTCTCCCTCTTTTCTCTCGAAATTACAGAGTCGATTCTTGATAATGGTAATTTGGACTGTTGAAGAGACTCCACTAAATTACAAGTCTGCGCTACTAAGTCGACGTCATCGTAAAACTTTCGTCCCTCGTTAAACCACCTTCTTTTTTTTCTTCATTCTATTATATCTCTCATGTTATATATATTTGCCCGCAGTATTGTAGACAGAAGGGGCAAGTTTCATTCCACACATTTACTAGCATTTTGCTTGCACACTTGTATCCGTTATATTGTGTGCAGTACTGCAGGTCTCTACCCAATATATATGCCATGATGACTGTTTCACAGGACTATAGATTCCGTTTATGCAGCTAGCATGCATTTACCCCACAGTCTCAATTGTCCCTGTGCTTGTGCATGCGTGATAAACAGCCTTAGTACTAGTCCTCTTCCTCCCCCTCTCATTTCCAACCCCTGTTTCTGCCGCACAGTCAGGTGAGGCTATGATTGTGATCGCCTGAATATGCAGAGGCTAGATTCACTGGTTAGACTTGCAGCTATCCTCAGCGTCAAGCACCATATCAACGTCATGTCACATTTGTAAATTACTGAGTTATACGGTAACGTCAAGTCTTTCACCACATTAATCAAAAAAATTTCAGCTACAAATAAACAAAAACTGGGACAATGCATTTTACGTTCTTTATGATTCAATTTTTTTTTCATCACTTCAATTTTTCACAGATTTACGAGAATAAGCGGTTGCCGAGAGAATTTAATCTTCCGCCAATCACTCTATTTTTTTTTTATGATTTCGAAATTTCCCACAATTTCCATTGACGTGTACCTCGTCAAAAGTAAATCACGAATAAACCCGGAAATTCAACGGTTTTTAATTAAAAAGTTAATGAAAGAATTCATTTATTCAGTGTGTTCCTTTATTTTTTTCATGAAAATTAAACAGCATTTCTTTCTCTCTCTTGATTCAATTTTAAAGGAGAATTATTAATTAATTTAGATTGAATTGTCGAATGGGTAAAATTCATTAAGACTCTTGGATTCAAGCGACAGTAAACGAAGCAGAGAGTATATTTTTTCATTAACTTGTCAGTGGAGAAAGAGAAGGGATTAACAAGAATGAAGAAAAAAAGAAAAAATAAAGCATGTTATTTTCCTCGTACGCTATGGAAATGAAGGATGCTGAGTAGAGAAGAGAAGAAAAAAAATATGGAAAAATACAGAAATAAAAAGATGAAAAATAAAAAATAATACTTCGTAAACAGAGAATCGTGAAAATTAAATAAAAAACAGTTACGTGAGTTATTAGAGAGCATTTGTGTTGTTATTTGCAGTAAATTCACTCATCTATACCGAGGACTAGTTGAAAGGACACGTACAACAGTATAGAAACGTTTATGCATCGCTCTTAGGACACAGGCACAAAATATATGTGAGAATACACGTCTCTTAGTTCTGTTGTATGACTGCATTTGCACGTACAAAACCCAGCATGCTGGACAAATATCTCAAAACACACTTGTGCCTCATACACTCAATTGAATTCTCTGCTCACTGTAAAATACCGAAGTGAGAGTGACTACGAGAGAGAGGGAAGATGAGGCCCATGTGAACGTGACAACGTGCCACACGAATCTTCCAAGTGTACGTGAGCTAAACGAACACATTCATATGAATAAGTTGTATAATTTGTGGAATACACCTAGTGCACGACTCGGCCATTTGCTTGAGAACTGTAGAAATTTAGTGAAGCGTTAATTAACCGTCAATTACAGTTGTAAATTTGAAACTTTTGCTACCATTTTAGTTTATCATGTTTGAAGTACTTTGAATTAAATTTGTGATAAAATGTTGAATGTTTTTTTTTCTTCATTTTTGTTACATTTCGTTACATTATTTAAATTATCCATTTAATTTTAATACAAATGAGAATGCAAACACAATGCAAAATATCACTGTCCATTGTAAAATAAACTGGACGTCTATGCATAGAGTTTCGAAATCACTGGTATGATACGTGGAAATTATACCCCTGTGAACTCCCGTGGGGTATTTTAGATTCACTAATGGAAGAGTACAAGTGTCTAGACCGAAAACTCCCCCCCAACGACTCTTCCACCATCCCCCAAAACAAAATGGTAAATGTGTAACATAACACACAGAGTAGACTCCATGTACATGTCACCAAAAAGCCCCCAACTGTGTACTACCTTTAACTATGCAGTTTCATTCTAGAAATTGCATTTCTGTTTGCACGATAAATCTACAGTTGGTATGGCCTCACGTACGTGAGCCAGGGCCTAAAATTTGTAAGGCTGTTTCACCCAGTATAGTTATGGAATTTCCACTGGTTTCCCAGGCACTTTTTGGTCTTATTACGCTCGCACGTACTGACAATTCTGTCAGTGCCTGGAGCCACTAAATTCGCCGAGATAGACTCGGGAGTTATTGAAGGTGAGGGAGAAAATGGAAAAGTCAGGGCAAATATTGAATATTGTATTTTTTTTTGCCCACGAAGAAATACAGGGATTTAATTAGATTTCCCTCTACCTTCGGGGCTTTCTCGTGAATATGTGACACGTTTGTTGTTCTTTTTACGGGGGAATTTGATGGAAATATGGAACACGAGCAGAATAAATTCGGAATTCTCAAGGTGTTTGGGGGAAAATGGGGGCTCAATTTCTTTATTCATTATCACGAAGGCAGAATTTATGGGTCTTTAGCCATAGCTATTCTTCTCTTTTCCATCTGCCGAAAAAATTGGAGGGAATATTTTTCAATCCAATGGAGCATAACCAAAGTATCTTCAGAGCTGAGAATTGTGCAGTTGAATGTACTGAATGTTTCTGAGGAAACAGTTTGTGAAAACAGATGTAGCAAGGTTAGTGAGGTAGAAATTATTACGTGAAATGGCGTTGAGTTTTCAAGGATAAACTGAGAACATGAAGTATGAGTATATTGGTGTGGTTAAGAGAGCCGGTCGGCCATCAAGTAACGATATAGTTTTCCCCCGGCACTTGAAAAGGGTATATAACCGGATGGATCGTGCTCCACGCTCTACCAACTACTCGCTAATTTCCCGGTGGCCAAGTGGACGGCATTGGTCTGATGTCACGGGTCAGAAACTGCTACGTGGAAGGCTTCCTTCTCTGTGTATCGGTCGTTTTCTTGATAATCAGAGAGATGCTCACACGAGATTCTTCATTGATGTATTAAAAAAAAAAAAAGAATATGTATTTTCCCCTCTTTCTCAAGTGGTAGAGAACAAACTGTGATTATGATTGATAATAATCCAGTGGTATCCGATAATATCAAGGATATTATGGGCGAATTATTGTACTTCAGGGAGTCTTTTATTTTTCTTTCCTCTCGAATTTGAGGAATGATGGATAGAGAAAAATGATTCGCTCTCGATAGATGTCGTCTTGATAAATTATCCTGATAGATTGCTTGTAATCATGGGGAAATAGAGTACTGGGTTATTCGTTGATGGAATGAGTTTATTTTTCTTATTAATAAATCACTCGATTGCTTCAATTCCAGCTCTGTCAAATGTCCCGGACGTGCGAAAGTCATTAAGAGGGTTTTATTAATTAAAAAAGAATCTCTTTGATAATACAAGAGGAAAAATTCTCATAATCCCAGTGCAGAAGATAAAAGAGATCCAGATGAGGGATTAGATGATATTAAAGAATATTCGGGGAGAAAGAGAATAGTAATCAGTGGGTAAATTGCTGATGAAAAATTGTGAAGTCATGGGGAGAGATGTTTGAGCTTCAGTTATTCAGAGAGACTTTTCCCGATGAGATAGCCATATTAAAGTATGTTGAGAGAGGTCAGGGATAATGGACATTAGGGGTAGAATGGAGATATTGGATTTTAGGTGAAATTTGAGTACTCTGTGTAATGGAAATCGCTTGGAACGAGTGAGGGTATTGGAGATAGGATCTTTCCGGTGATTTCATTGAAAAGCTGAGGTGATTTTAGCTAGAAATCATGTGCCTTTTCATAAAAATCATGTGATTTTCATAATATATAATTCCTAATTATAAACTTTTGCCGCATGAATTTACTTCAACTGAAAAATAAATGCTGAAACGCTTTCCTGAATCCAAAAACTTATTTCTATTTGGAGATTAAATTGAAGAAGTACGATGAATGGATTTTCTCGAGACTCTATTGCCAACTAGTTTCATGCTCCATGCGTTTGTCTAGAACTTTTATGGAAACTTTCATGAAAATCATAAATTAGCTGTTAAATGTTCTTTCTCCGGTGTTTAACTTAAGAAATTAATGATCTTGGCTTTTGCTAAAGATGAGAGAAGCAGAGAGAGAGGATAAAAAAAAAGAAGGAAAAATAAGTTTTCTAGAAGCGCCCACCACACCCACTACCCGCAAACTATTAGCTGAATACCTCGGTAAACCAGACAAAGAACAAATTTACGTGAACACTCTCGAGCATTATAAAACGAGTGAAATACGAATGAACAAGTAACATTAACCCAAGTGAATTAAGTATTCAACTGTGTTTTTATCCCCTTTTCAATTAATTAAATTTAACGAGGAATTATTAGGACTTGATATTATTTGTTGCAAGAGGCGAGAACGAGAGAGGGACAGGAACTGAACTCTGAACTCACGAGTTTCATTAGATATCAAGGAATATCCTGGCAGAGACAGCTCGTTACAGTGAATTGTTGCGATGATTCCACTGTGCCAAGAGATACGTGAGCAAACCTCTCTCTTTTTCCTCTTTTTTTTTTCTCCTCCCTCCTGTTGACGACTCTCTTCTTCTGAGCCTGATCCGACACAAAGAAAAAGTCGAGGGGTGAATTTTATTGCGTGTGATGGACTATTTGTTGGCAGTATTAAAGTGAAACCTCTCAGGAAATCACGAAACTCAATATTGTATGAGTCATAAATGAGAGAAATGAAAATGAGAAAAAGTTATTTGTTTTCCCTTTTTTTTTTTTGATAATTAATTTTTCCTTATTTCGTTGAGATATCATGATAAATTAATTAAACTGAAATTTAGTCGTGGTAAATATATATTAAATAATTGGAGAAATTTAATTTGATATTGTGGAGTGGTACACGTAATATGTAAATACCACTTAGTATGTGACTTTAGTAGGTATGCAGACCTGGATTCAACTCTAGTGGTCCTCCATGAGTAAAACAATTGAGGCAAAACCCCTTGTGGAATTTTACCTCGAGGCAGAAACTCACCAAGCAGTACAACGAGCTTTTCCAATAAGCTCCACATTCCGCTAGTGTGCTTTGTCTCGTTACTTACACCAAGAAATTGTAATAAACTGGATGATACTACGGAATTCATTGTTCACGAAAATTGATGATTAATAACAGTCTCGAAAATTTTGTAATATCACAGAATTGTATTAAATTAATTATCTTGTATTAAAATTATTTTGATGATTAATTGCATGACGTTTTTTTTTTTTCTAATGAGAATTTAATTTAATTAATCATTGAATTCTCGTGAATGTAGAATTTTTAATTTGTGTAAAGTAAACTCAGGGGAGAATTATTCATTACATAAATTTGTTTCACCAAGAGAAATGAAATTTTGTGCATGAATGAAATGAAATCTTTCCTCTCAGTTTACTCTTTTGTAGAAGAATTTTCTGCTGCATAAAAATGACAGGAGAAACTTCACATTCATCCAAAGGAAAAATAAGAGGAGAAAAAAAAAAGAAGAAATGTGAAGAATTAAATTGCATCCTCCATCAGTATACATTGAGGGAGAATAATTCAGCACGAAAATATTCCATCTCTGCTGGAACTACTCATATTTTGAGTTTATTTTCAAAGCTAAATCAGAAGCTGAATGAAAAATTAGGAAAAATACGTAGTGAAAGAGGAAAAAAGAAGGAATAGCAAATTTGTTATTCAAAGTAACGTGAAGTGCACGAAAATTCGTGAAGAGAATTCAACTATCTCCATGTGAATTTAATAAAAAAACAACAGATTCACTATAAACTTAAACGATTTTTCTAAAGCCTCAGTGAAAATATGAAGAACTGCAGATTCAAGGTGTATACATAAGTCGAGATTACGTAGAGTCTCGAGACCCCATGAAAAACTCTTACCATGGTCTCACCATTCATTTCATGCTCATACAACCTCAAGCTACGTCACTTGATCTTTTTCACCCTCCAAAGTAATGTCACCTCGGGCTTTATCTTGCGCAGTGAATTTTTTTTCCCACTTTTCAGCAGAATTTCAAGCAGGGACTCATCCAAACCCCAACATGAACAATTTTACCACGAAAATTTTGTTTTATCATTCAGCCTGCATACTCCAATTAATTCAGAGAGATAAGTCAAGTTGATTATGTGGATTTGACATTAAAATACGTCCTAACATAAATCTCTCCCTCAATTATCCCTCTTAATCCATCAGAATTAATTGAACTCAAATGAAAATACACGGAATCAGTCCCTACTGCAATTTACCATGTATTGAGGGCATTCAATGAAAATTTATCAAATTTCCTCTACTCCCACTGCTCTCTAAATAAAGAATCGTGTAGGTGGAGAATTGTATGATCCAATTGTCAAGTGTGAGAGCCTTTCACTGGGCAGCTTGATGGTGTGATTGTATTCCTGGGGCTCAAGTTCATCCAGGTTAGCCTTCACAAACTCCAGTTCGATCAAGTCCACCAAGCTGCCCATGTACTACCACTCATACAGGCTAACGTCAATAGTCTATGTAAGCAGTATCCTGGCCAGTGGAGCTGTGTCTGTTTCATGTAGCCGCTGTGATACACACAGAATTTATGCGCATGCGTGCACCCAATGTCCGCAATATTTAACCCCTCAGGATAAATGAGAGAACAAAGGAAATGCATTTGTAACAGTGACAAAATGTCAACTGAAATTTCACGTTCAATTCATTCCAATTATTACTGATTTTTTTTTTCTCCATTTTCCATCGAACAGGAGAAACTCATTAATCTCGAAAGCTTTGATCCCATTATTCAGTGATAATGATAGCATTGAATTCATTATTTAGAGGTAATGAAAAAATGCATTACCAATGCATGAGATATTAAATAATGAATAATCCCTTTTTTTTAATTTAAAAAAAAGGCATGACTCCTTTAATTACCTGTCGCAATATCATTCGATACGGGAATTAGAGAGAATAAGAGAATGCCTACAAAACAGAGATACTCTCAGGAAAAAAAAGGAGAATTCTCCTCTTCTTCTTTTTTAATTTCAACAAGAAACCTTTCACTGCCCCAGGCGAGTACAATTTTACGGATTTCCTTTGAAAACGAGAACCATGAGGGATCTTGAAGGATTTCCTTTTCGGGAGACAGTGGCAAAGGCGAGTCACACAGAATCAACTTTGAATAATAATTGTCACCAGAAAAGAAAGAATGACATATTCTTTTGTATTATTCAGAATTTCTCTTTTTTCTTCATCATCTTCTATGTATAGTTTCTCATTTTTTCTTTCCAACCAACATTTATCATTCATTTTTGAACTAATCATGAGGAAAAAAATTGAATAGCAGATTATACGACTCTGGGTGAATGATCAAATTATCAGGGAATCGATGAGATTTCAGTGGAAATGGAACGAAACAATCGGTTTTTACTGGGAAGCGTTGAATTGACTGAAAAGAGTGATACCCCTGAAGCGTTTTACGACTGCGTCTACACTCTGTTGGTTATTTTTAATTACAGGACGAACCAACCGCTGTTACTCGGCCCCAACGTATCAATAAAAAGTGAATTTTTCCAGAAAACATTTCAAAGGTCTTTTTTTCATCAATTTCACTACAATTCTCTCTTTCGTTTCCTTCGGAAAAAAATGGAACAAAGGGCCAATTATGATGTCTTGATTAAAAAAACATTATTCCTGAGAATTCAGTGGTAAAATGAGAATTTACGATGACTGAGTGAGATGGTATGCGGTTAAATAATAGCCCCAGTCATTGTCAAATAGTCAATTTTAATTACACAACTGCCGTTCCCCCGGTGATAGTCACCACGATATCTAGACAATAACGTGATAGCCCCCCAGGATACTTTGCTTTTTACATAACCATCCATCTGTCCCCGGAATTGTTTGCAAAACTCAAAATTTCACCTCATCCCTCTATTCTGCATAACATTACACATGATAAATAAACGAAAATACAACAGGACAATTTCATAATTGTTTTATCTTTGACGCGGAAATTTGGTATCAACTATAATTGATAATTTATTTGGTAATTATTGTAATGGAAATCGAGGTGAAATTTTAATAGACAGTCTATTAATATTAATTTCGTCATTCTCTATTATTCATAATTGCGAATAAATAATTTTGACGCTACGAGTTATTGAATTATTGGTCTGTTAATAATTCGAGAGAAGAAGGGGTGAAATGGGTCAATATTTTGGAATCGAGTGAGATGCAGAAAGATACGAGAGAATGAGATTGAGGAAGATAGAGAAGCTACGGTTAATTATTTTTTGTTCTTTATTGTCGTTAATTCACGGGTAGGGACATCGGGGTAAAATGGATATTCTGATTGAACGGTTGGAGATAGCGATTTTCTGATGATTCCATTGGAAAGCTGAGATGATTTTACATAGGAATCAAGTGTCAAAATGGATTTTTTAGAATTTTCAAAAAAATTGATTTTTTTACCCAGATTTGAAGGGGTTTACCTTGGAAAAATTTGAAAAAATCACAAGTGACTTACAGTGCAAAAACTGATTTTCAAAAAACACCCCAAAAGTACTTGAAAAAATCGTATTTTTAATTTTAAAACCTCATAACCTCATCGTAAATGAGCCCACCTTTCACCTCGAATCGGAATTTTTGAGCTACGACCAATAGAACCGGAGATATTGCCAAAAATGTGATTTTTACAAATTTTTCCAAGGTAGACCCCTTCAAATCTGGGTGAAAAAATCGAGTTTTCAAAAAACAAGAAAAAATTAATTTTGACAAATATTTTCCCCCTAAAATTTCCTCAGCTTTCCGATGGAATCATAAAAAAAAATCTATCTCCAATATTTCTCTCGATTTCGCGTAATATACAATTTCAAAGTGAGCATGTGTCCATCTTACCCCTTGGGGCCTTTTTATCCCACCTTCCCCTATACAAAGTGCAGTAATTTACTTCATGTCTACGTGCCAAGCGTTGGACTACGACGCTCCCGCACCTAATGTCACTCAGAATGATGTCGCACGCAAAGCGATTAACGCTTCTCCATGTTCTCAATTGATAAAATATCACGATGCATCTGACATAATTCGAGGTGAAAATTATGCGGATATTTGAAATTAAAAAGTTTTACACGTTCGCAATAAAACGCAAATGGTTATAGTATTTTTTTTTTCAAACTTAATTGACAAAGCAATTAAAAATAGTTGATAGGCTATGAAATTTCGTTTTATCGAAACATCTGCAATTAATTCTCCTTCAAATGCAATAGATTTCTATTTATTGACTATTATTGAAAGCGAAAATAGCATCAATTATTTCCAATTATTGAGGCATCAACGAATTTTTCAATGCTCCATTAATAATTGAATAAAGTAGTATTTCAATGAGACAAAAGAGTTCTCTCAATGAATTTAAATGTAAAATTAAATTCATTAGCAATGAAAAAGTTTTTCTGAAAGTGCAAACGCTTTGTTTTTTCACTGAGTGAACAATTATCGTTTTATTAGTATCTACAATTGATTTCACGAAAAAATAACATTGAATATATGAATCGATAAGTAATCAATGAAAATAATATTGAAGACAATGAAAAAAAAAAAAAACTTTTGATAATGTCATTTCAATTTAATATTCAAAATGAATGAAAATTTATTCAAATGTTAAAAAGATAGTGGAATGAATGAATGGAGAAAGAGAGAGATGAAAAACTTGGTTGAACAATCTTTCAATGCATTGAAGCGAGATTTTCAGTAAAAATACAGGTATTTGGGATAAAATGTAGGAGACGAAATGATAAAAGTTTCATAGAAGAGCAAGAGAGAAGAAAAGATTGACGGAGAAGAAAAGGGTGAGTTTGCTGAAAGGATAATCCTTGGTAATAACGCTCCAGAGCTTCACTAAAGAGAAATATATCCACATGAAGTACCCTAAGAGTCTGGGAAATTTTGTTGTTGGAAATAATTGAAAAAGCAGTCTTCAGAGACTTGTATAAATATTAACTGAGGAACTTGAGGAAAAATCAACTCTAAATTTAGATTCTGATGACGATGAAGCTAATGGATTAGGAGGATTTCTATTTCCAAAGACTTTGCCTCAAGAATACCAATAATCACTGGTTCGAATTTTTTCGAAGCTATTCCCAACCAGAGATGCTCATGAATTTCGACAGAATACAGTTTTTGCCTCCCTACATAACAGTACCTGCAACAGGGTCGGTAAGACTCGTCACGTGGGTAAACAGAGTGCAACATCGACAAAAGTGGCGCATGACTGGTACAAGGTGAGCAAGTTCAAGGACGTCCCCTTCAAATTCCTTGTCCCCACATCTCCATCATATTAATTCGAGTCAAACTACCTTATTGCATTAATTTATCGCTTCGATTTTAACAGTTCTGGATGAATATATTAATTATCAAAATGACACTGGCTCGTGCCGAGAATACTGATAGGTACTTATCCTATATTTACATAAAACATACGAAACTCACCAATTTTCATAACTCCAGCAGTCTCTGATGTTGTTATCCATGCTCATCCATCACAAATCCTTGTGTCATCCTGTAAATTAAAGTATCAATGAATAATAATGGATAAATCATTTGAAAAAAAAAATATTGTGAGGATATTTTTCTTCACGTTCTTTACCTGTTCATGATTAATGATTATTCATTGGAGTTACGTGGCATTTTTCGAGTTCACTAGATTCTCGAACTTCACCCTGACACATCACTATTTTCATTTTATTTTATCCCCTTTGAGAGATAGGAGGGAGATAAAACAACACTGACAATTCATTTGTACACTCTATAATACTCTATTCAGCGGTCAATTTCACTTGCACTCACTCGAACAATGATTTTCACACTCGGTATAATACATTCGATGCTAATACTTGCGTCACTAGAATAATCAAGTGTTTTCCCATTTATATGTATTATGTTTTTTTTTTTATTTTATGAAATCATGACACTTGCAGAACACATCTCACACAAATTTATTAAATAATTTTTTTTAATTTTTATTATTCTATTAAATAATTGAATTTAATAAATACGATGTGATAGAATAAATTTTATGAGAGGAGTCGATTTTTTTTATAGTTTAATAAAATTGTTACGAAATAATAAAAAAATAAAAATTAAATTACGTTAATTACTCGATTGAGAGATATTTGTTATTGCATAAATTCGAAATTAATTTTTGATTAACTGAATTCCGTATTCTGAAACACATGAGTTATGGAGAATTGAATTATTATGGAAAAGATTTGTGAAATGTCGTAGAGACAATTTTGTTAGCCGCCATATTGCCTTCTAGTGTACCGGTGATTTGGCGCCGAGCGACTATTATGCATAGACTGAGTTATACTCGGAAAAATTGATAAATTATCGCGTTTAAATAGTTTCTGATATTATTTAATTGTTAAAAAGGTAGAGAATTAATTTTTTATACCCTCTGTGGCCGATTTTCTAATTAATAAAGCGTCGGAACGTAATTTTTTAATCGGAGAGAACAACGTGACGCAGCATCGCAGCTACACGGTCCGCCATCTTGAGTTCTACAGAATCCAACATGGCGGCGCTTGTGAGCAGGGGCCCGAATTGGCGGTAGTCAATACATGAGTCAATAGAGAATTAAAAATTTCCATCTATTTTGGCTCGTAAAAAATTAATATTATATTCCAAATTCCCTCTAAATTATTCTTGTTGTTGTTGTTATTAAAATAAATAAATGTGAACTAAATTCCTGATACCGTGAATACTGAAGTCAAGTGAAGAGTAAAAAAAAAAAAATTGTTCCCTCCGAACTGAGACTGCAGGGCACCGGTACCAGTGTGAAATAAAATAAAATAAAAAATACTCAATAAAATTACGGGCAGAGACAATTGTGATATTACTTAATTATTTAAAAAATAGAGAATTAATCTTTAATACCCTCAGTGTCCCATTTTCTAATTAATATAGCGTTGGAAAGTAATTTTCTAACCGGCGAGAGGCTCATGACGCGACAGGACAGGTACACGGACCGCCATCTTGAATTCTACGCAGTCCAATATGGCGACGCTTGTGAACGGGGGACGGAGGAGTGGCGGGCGCCAGTACATCAGTCGACAGAAAATGAGAAATTTCAACCGATTTTGGTTCGTACAAAATCAACATAATATTCCAAATTCACTTCAAATACTCGTGCCGTCTTATTGTTATTAAAAATAAATGAATGTGGAATTAATTTACTGATATCGTGAATACTGAAGTGAAGTGAGAAATAAAAAAAAAAATCGAGACTGCCGCCCGGTTTTGCCGCGTGAATCCGCCGCCATCTTGATTTGTCTACCAAAACCCAACATGGCGCGGCTAATCGTCAGTGAACCAGTGCCGGTGTGAAATAAAATCGAAAAGAATAAAAAATACTCAATAAAATAACGCGCAAAAACACTCTCGCCAAGAGCTGAGCTCTCGTCTGCTATTTTTCATCGTCATAAACATAAATATGACCAATAAACAACTTCCAACATGTCAACACAGCTCGCAAAGAGACAGTAAACAAGAATAAACCAAAAAGCCAAGGTAATTCGGAATTCCTGGAAATTTGGGATAATTTAAGTGCCTGTTTTTGAGTGTATAAATACGAGCATCATAACCCTTCTAAATGTATTAGCCTCAGCAAGTGCTGTAACAATTTGAATGATAATCTCTCGTGGCAATAAACCTAGAGGCCTATACTTCAAGGGAAAGCCAATGTGTCTGGAGACATTGTTATAATTTTCCACACGTCAAAGCTTCCGCAAGAGGTACTCAGCTGAGTGATGATTCACCCCGAAATATTCGAGGGGTAGATGTTCAACGGTAAAGCCATGAGAATAGTGTGTCTGGCGAGGAAAATCATCCTGGGCTTGTAAACACAACACCAGAGTACCACAGACTATCTCTCTCTTATATTAATAGACCATACTGTACATTACATCTGGAGTTTGTCAGTGTTTTCAACCCAACTTTGAAATAACCAGCAGCAACATTTCTCACTCATTCTCTCACTCACTATCTTATGCACATTTAATGTGTGTATGTGTGTGTGCAAGTGCCTCGTTGAATTGTACGAAAACTGCTAGTTGGCCGATGTTTCTTGTTTTTCTGTAATACTGCCAAGTACGCCGGAATAGAAGCCAGAAATTAACGAGGGAACAAAAGAGAAGCACTTCATCAGGTTGTCGCCACTTTGACCAAGACCATTTTGCAGAGTGAATTATCTCGTCGATTGATGCAGTGATATTTAACCTCAAGCCTTCAACCATTCCTCGTCTCTATTTCACCGAAGTTTGAGGGATTAAGAGGAAAGGATTTTAATATTTTCATTTCGCTTGAAATAACAGGCAAAGCTATGACACTGAAAAATAGAAGATGAGCAAATAAAAAAAATGTCATTCCCAAGGTTGACTTCTGATCGAGGAATATATTCTCGCTCCATTGGCCTCACCCGCATCGTCGAGCCGCTGGCTGGGTGTCATTCAAACAACGATGAAGCTAAAAAATGTATGGGCAAGAGAAGAAAGGAAAGGATAGAAAGAGAGAGAGAAAGAGAGTGACTCTTTTAACGCTGCTGTCCAGGCATGCGTGATGAAAATGTTTTCATTTTTACTCTATTCTGCGGTAGGTCAGGCACGCGTGACTGCATGAGCTTGTCACGTTCGACTGGGTGTCACCGACCTAGGAAACATTAAACCACTAAACTCCATTTAAATTTAAACATCATAACCCACTAAATCCAGGATGAATTACACATTATTACCGAGTCCAGCCATAAAATAATTAATATAATTTGAGATCATTTTTTTATTATGGACACATTTAAATGTACGCAAAATGACCAGCTGCGATGAGTAACGATGCAGTGTTGCTGGTAGAATGGAGATATACAATCGGCTCATAGCGTTATGTATCCATGGTAATTGGTGTGCACGTGGAACAGAGAGAGAGGTATGGATCACGCAATAACCGGTGTGCATGGAGAAAGTACAGTGGCCTTAAAGCGGGATAAAGCGCATTTAGATACTGCGCGCGTAACTGAGAAGCACATCTCTCAATGGAAGTAACTTCTGGGCATGATATTACGCAAACACGAGAGGATTTCCACTTTGAGATGATCGTCACTGGTCATAACTGTTGAGTAAGATACATATCCTACTTTTGTATCTTCTCTCGGTGCATCTTTATTCTCAGTGTGGTTAAATTGCTACAGTCATTTAGGTAAATGTAATTGAGATGACGAAGCGTTCTTTTTATGCATAGATTAATTAATTTGTGGGGATAATTTTTGTACTTTTCTTCTCTGTTAAAATAGAGCTCTTTACATTTTTCGTGTATATTGAAATTAGTAGCTGCATGAAATTTAAGAGGATTGAGGGGAATTAAAAACATCTTATATCTTCTTAATCGTGAAATTTTCATTATAATCTTCTATCATAATAGCATGAAATTTGTAACAGTAGTTTAATTGCCATTAATATTAAAGATAATTTTTTCTCCTCTTTCAGACTTCAAGCGGGGCTGTGATAAACTCTTGATACATTGAACTTTCTCTAGAGTTCATTTAAATTGTAGATTCATCCACGAATTTAACGGACCCTCCAGCTTCAAATATCCAAGGAATTACAGAGTCTATGAAAATTGTGGATATGTAAGTAATTCTCTCAGATTCAAAGTCATTTGATTTTCAAATGATAGAACACGCGTGGGAACCATCGTAACTGTTGATCCATAGATAATGCAAATGGTGACACAAAATAGAGAGAAAGAGAATGATGGAAAATATTGAACTGAGTGATGAGGAACGATTTTATTCAAAGTACAGCTGTGCTCGTGATCAAACGAGGACGATGAACTTTAATCAATGATTGTGGAGGATTTCATTATGACTCAGACATTCTGAATCGTTTTCCATTGATTTACTAAAAATACTTCAACGTTGTCATTACGTGCCAATTGAATTTGCTAATTTTTTTTAAATAACAGGGAATCATTCTTCGAAGTAGACAAATTCTTTCTCTCCAAGAGAATCATCTTTTAATTCTCTCCGCGTTAGGTTTAAAATTAATGGAGCAATGCGGACGAAATTGTTGAAATTTTTTAAATTCATGAACTCTATCATCATTTAAGTGAAAATATTTTCTCACTATAAATTTAATCTCTCTGCTTCTTCGCAGGTAATAAATTTAAATTGGAGAATTTCCAATGAACAAAGGAATGACCAGATGAAGAATTTTTGGGTCACTACTTTTATCGAATTTTCGTGGACAAGTGCACACATGCACACTGTAGTGAAGTTTAGCCGATGAAGGAGGTGGAGGTGGCAGAAAAGGAGGACAGCAGCAGCAAAAGCAGTATAATGCTTGGAATGCTCGTTACTCCGTAGAGAACGTCAGTGAAGGTATGACGTAATCGGGGGCGAAAGATACGTATATATATTCTACCATAGCACAGATAGCCTCAGCAATGATGAGATTCCACGTTGTCGTTTTCACTCCTCACTGTTCTCGTTTTTCTCCCTTCAAGTGTGGGTTTCTACGTGATGCGCTCTGTCGGTTTGCTGACACGGATATACCAAACCTGGACGAGCTCAACTTGTCTTGAATGTTTCGTATGATGTTCTATTTTCATTCGTTTCAACTCCGTAACTCGTTGAATTTTTTTTTGACACTCAACATCTCTGCTATGTATCACATTGTTACACAGGGAATTAACTGTTTGGAATTTTCTCTTTCCTCTATTTTTTTTTTTTCTTTTAGTTTCTTTTCATGGTAATTAAACACATTTTTCTAGCATCTGCATATTGAGTAATTCTTCGTAATGAACTTTCAATTAATTTTCCGGGTTCTTTGAATACTTCATAATTATTACCAAAGAATTCACTTTTCATTTTCTATCACTTCACGATTTCCCTCAGAATTATTCCGTAATTTTTTATGATTACAAAAATTCATTTACACACAATGACTCTGAAGAATAATTTTATTATTCTTTTCATTTGAAAAGATAGAAAAGAGTATTTGTACATTGTTATTCCATATTTTCATTCGGTTAATTCAATTATCAATGCACACACGTACAACTGTTGTTGGCAGTGATTAAATGAACAAGTGCCATGAATTCATAAAAAAGAATCTATCGTGTGAAGTAATAATAAATAAAAAAAACGAATTGATAGTTGTATGAAATAGCACGATCTCGTGATAATTGGTAAACGGTATGGGAATCACGGAAGAATACCAGTCAAGGTACATTGAACCATAAAATACATATCCTCAGTCTGTTTTTTTTTTTTTCATCAGGGTTCAATGAACCTTTGTATTTTGACGCTGATGCTGCAGATAGTATTCACCCCGCTCAACTTGACACTAAATGTCGAAGCTGAGTACACAGGAAGTCCGGCTCTGTACTGCAGCAAAATCATGTTCTCTCTTTCTCATTCGTGCCGAGTATGTACAGACTGAGGGGAGAAGAGAGGTTTAAATTCATAACCCTTCTGGATGGACCCAAGTGCTTATGACGGGGCGTCACCCTGTGCTTCGTTATTTATAGTTGTCGGCCAGTCACGATCTACCATAGCTATTCCATGAGTTTCTCCTCTCTATGTTATACTGCCTATTCCTCCACACTCTACTTCCGCGTTCTTCCAATTTTTACTATGAATCTACAGTGGTATATAACGGGTCACGTTGGTCGCTACGAAAAATTTTATAACCATCTGTATAATACATTGCTGAGGGTAGTTTCCACCAGTGCTGGAGAGTGGTAAATGTGAACGTGACAGGAGTTTTTGGTGTGTCAGGGTTTTATAAATGTGATAAAATTGAAATAAAATATCTCGTAGTTCTCAAAAGCCGTGGAGGGAAATTCCATTACAACTTTGGGGATGTGAAAATTTTTGGAATAGTGTAAAATATCGTTTCTCTGATTCAAGAATGGCAATGAAATTTTTCTTCGAGTTTCTTTGAGAGGTTTTATCTTCTCGCTTCTCTTTTTTTTATCGGTTATTCGACCAATTTAGGTTGCATGAGACGGTGGAGATTGGATATGCTTTATGAACACATAACACGTATGAGAAATTTATTAACCAATGGAGGAAGGCAAAAGGGAAGATGATAAGTGAGGGTATTGGTGAGGCTAGAGTAGTTGAAGCGCTTTAGTAGGAAGAGTTGCAGCTGTGAGTTTGAGAAGCAGCCAGAGAGGAAGGAGATGCCAGTGCTATGGTTCATAAGGCATGTGGCCTCTTTGTAGAGGTGGGCACCCTTCACGGACTAATGCACTTAGCGGTAGAATCAATAACGCGAGGTTAACAGGCAGAGCTAGTTGCATCCAAGTAGCTATCCTAGTTGGTACTTGAACAATCCCACTCACTAAACTCTCGAGGATCCACTGTTACTAGCTATTGATGTACGTTGCAGATGCGGTAACGTCTTTCGATCAATTTTCGAATATCGAAGTTTTGAGGAATTCCCTCAAGTACTTGAAAAGTAATTGGCATTGACAAGTATTTATTGAATTGAGGAGAATATTTTTCTGTCATTTTATTAAATTGAAGGAATATTCATTTTACTGTACAATGGAAAATCGTTTATTTTATTCTGAAATTGAATGAACGAATATCTCATCAAAATGTCATTCATTTTTCTCATTTATTTGACAAAGCAGAGCTTTGACATTAATTTCAGTGTCTCTCGCAAATTCATGATAACGGATAAAAGGAAGAAAATACCCCAGACTGACAGGTTACGATGTCCTTAACTGACGCATTATAACCCACTCACTCGCACTCACTGAAACTCAGCGAATGGCTGTGTCAGGTGTAAGTGTAATTCTGACATGAGAAAATGTGGGCATAGGAGTAGAAAAGATGTGAGTGAAATTGTTGAATAATGCTCTTTTCTCTAGTTCTCCAAAATTTGCATTTTTCCAGCATAAAATTTCCTCTCTCATTCTCTTCACTCGCAAAAGTTTTTCTTGTTTACCATTCTGGTAATGAAATTAGGGGATAATTCATCTAATGACGTGATTTCTCGGTTGAGGTAGTTAAATTTTCCAGCTTCTCTCTTTTCCCCCTTTTTTTTTTCTTCCGCTCTCATTATTTTCACCACTTCATTCTGAATTATGTTCGTTTGTTATTCTTCATTCTGGAAAGCAAAACAATACGGATAATTTTTCGAGCTAGAGAGAGTTTCTCGTATATTTAAATAACCTGTCAGTTCTGTGACGTCTGTGAAAATTCAGAATTAAAGAGTCTACTTTGTTTCTCATCTCAGAAACTCCATCAACGTTTAAAGTACACTGTGCCTTTATTTTTCTACGTGTCATCACAATTATCATCATCACCATCAAAATGTCAGGGTAAATATATCACCCACAATATTCCCCATTTTCTCATCTCATTTAGCCAGATTAAATCTGCACAATCGCTTGTAACACACTATTTCAGGCAGTCCTTGATGCCCACATTTTCCATCTTGAGAAACTATAATTCACCTCTCATTTTTCCTTCTCTATGTTCAATCGATCAGTCTTTTCATCAATCTGCGCGACTTTTACGCGTGACCATATTAAGTATCCTGATGAGGTATTCATTCTCCATATACAGCTCGATAACCTAATATCGATGTATAACAGTGCTGTGTATCATCCAATCACCTTGTCCCTGTTCTCATCGTTGTGTGCGTCAGCTTTATGAACTCATTTTCACGCGATCTAATCAGTGTCTTTTAGTCTGCACATTGAAAATTGCATTTTCACACTAATCATAAATTGAAAACCCCTTGAAATTGAATTTCCATTTAATTTTTCCCTTCATTAAGAAATATCACATTCAAGCGAAAGCCAATATCGAAACACGAGTAAATTATTAAAAACGAAATCATCAATCATCATCTCGACTTTAAAATTACCTAATTATTTAAAATGTTTCAGGAAAATGAAATGATTACTCTGGACGATCCAAGCTCATTGCGAAACACAAAGTGCAGCAATTATTCCACTGGTATGCCCCTCGAGAAATTGCATGGGAGAGGATTTTTACCATCAAATTGAATAGAGGAATATTCCATTTGGAATTATGCCTCATGCGACACTATTGGAATTTGGCGTAATGAAGCACCATAAACAGTAGTGCTCTTCTGCATGGAGAAGGGGCCTCACATGGTAACAATCGCAGAAAAGAGGGAACAGTGGGGGCGGAGAGGGAGAAAAGTATGCGTCAGCAACTGGGGGCTCGATGCCAGACTGTGGGCCAGGGTCAACCACTTGTAGGATCCCCGAGACTGCAGCAGCAAGCCGCAAAATGCCAAGCTCTGTGTATGTGTGTTGAGGGGCCATCGTCAATGCACCTACTGTATGCACGAAAACCCATAGGTAACGTATGTTATTCACATAAACCAAACTTAACCAGCTGTACTCCTTACTGAATCCCTCTGGGTGTACAATCTCGTACAACGATGCTTTCATGGCTCAAACCGTTTGTATACACAACTAATTAACTTTGGCAGGGGAAACTAGAGTGCGAAAACAATTTGGGTAAATCTTAGTTAATATGTACTACTAGTTAATGAATTGTTCGTGAAGTCCATAGTTGAGTTTCCGGGCTTATTTTCCATTGAGAAAATAAAATAGATTGAAACTCTGGTATTATGAGAAACTCGAAGGATTCCTATGTCTCTGAATTAAACGTAATTAACGTAACACAGAAATTTCTCTAATTTCAAACACTCGGCTTAACTCTCAAACTCTGTTTATTGGATATTTGTATTTTTTTTTACTCTGAGCCTTCTTTTCTGCAGTGAAAACTCATTAAGAGGGTTAAAAATGAGGGCTGCATTTATTTACGTTCAGTCGTTTGAGGTAATTGGGTTTTCGAGTGGATTTGTCAACGGTAAACGTTAATTAAAAAGCTCGAATCCATTGAATTTTTTTTTTAATTCCCTCAAAGAAGCTAGAAATAATGGGAAAAAGAACAAAATGGATCAATTTTCTGCTCCTTTTTTTTTGTTAAAAATTTATTACTAAATTGTTAGTTTGAAAAGAGGCATCAAACAATGAGCGTCTTACAATCTGCAATTGTTTATCGATTACATTGGTAAACTCCACTCGACCCAAATTACGAGACAAAAGCCCATTGTCAGTAGTAAACCAATAATTATTTGTGAATTCATCTGAATTGCGTTCAGTCAAGTGCTAAAAATAATAATGAACGTCATTACTTCTGCACAAATTGTTCTATCTCCAGGAATTACAGTTTATAATCAATTTTAATTTATATAACAAATAAATATTCACCTGTCGTTTTCCAAATGAATAAATTCAAAATGTTTTTTCCATATAAATTAAAGTATATGATGCTCTTCGTGCAATTGACGTCACTTGGCGCTTGAATTCCACAAATTGCAGTGGTTTTCATGAAGAATGCGCATGGGAATAGATAAAGAAAAATGATACTGAAATGAGTAAACTCTCTTTTGATTTTAAAATAAATGAGTTGTGAAATAATGAAATGAAATATCAAGAAACTTTTCACGGTACTCGACAAATCATTATCCCTTGAGAAATCGTAGATGGAAGTGCTCTGCAACTCTATTTGATATCTCTACAGGGATATATGCATCACAGCACAAATTTTAAGTTTGAATTTGATGGAGAAAAAGTATAGATCAAATAAACTAGTCTCTCGATTTCTTCTCTATTCTTTTGCCATAAAATTCAATGGTAAACAAGGAAAATTATCGGTAATGATGCCTGAGTGATGGATTTTCTTTAAAAATCGATTCTAACGTTTAAATGGTAATAATTTTGTACAAAAATATTTACGATCAACTTGTAGTTGAATCGAGGCGCCAGTAATGGTAATTACCAGGTTGTAAAATTGGATTACTGGTCTTAAGTCGTAACGCAATGCTTTGGTGCACTGGCGCCACTTTAAAATGACGCGGGGGGGACTTACACATACATGAGCACACACATGTATTCTATACTCTGGTAATGCTGCAGAGAGAACGAGACTTTTATCTCGTTTAAAAATGCGGGCTAGTTGAGTTCATTCGTTGACATTTATTTTTATTGCTACTTCAATGATAAACAGGATAATGATAATGTTTCATTTGATTTCAGAAAAAAAAAACCCTGTACTTCACAGAGATAGGGATCTTCTCGGTTTCCCATGGATCCGGAAAATTGGGAAAACATTTGTATCTTTCTGATGTACCACATTAGTCAGAACAAGAAGATTTGGATCTTCCGAAATTTATGATACTTGTTGAACGATGAATTGGCACCTTTTGAGGATGATGAAATTAATAGAAGGAAAATTGGGAGGAGCCAAGATGTACCTGGAGCTATAGACAAGGTAAATTCCAATCCCTAAATACTCGTAAAATAACTTGACCCAGGGCTTTTTCACGTTCGTGAAAGAGAATCGTGTCGTTCCAAGGGTCTAACATATTTACCTCCATTTACCTACGGCTCCCTCATTCATGTATTCTTGTTTCCTCAATCCCTTTTTTCTCTTACCTACTACACAGACACAATCTTTTCACTTCATTAATCTTCCTCAGAATATCCTCAGCCTCTTAATTTTTCTTCCCCATGTGGAAATCAAGGAAAATCCGAAGCCCTCTAATGCATTGAATTTTATTCAGTTCTAACAAAGAATTTCTCCACAAATTATTCAACGTAAATGTGATCCCTTGAGTGCTTCGATTCGCAGTGAATTTTTATCATTGAATTTTAAAAGAACTGCTTTTTTTCCAGTTCGATCAATGAATGAAAATTCCACAAAACTTTCTAGTTAATCCAGAGTAGTTTGTCTTTCACAATGAAAACAAAGAAAACTTAATTATCTGGATCTTCTACAGTGGTTCACGGTCCGATGACTCTCGACCGAGTTCCAACGTCTCTAAAGAAAAGTACCATTAGCAAGGGGCAAAAAAATGCAGAATTCGGCTCTTTTTCTTCTTCACTGAAAAGCGTTTACGTAAAATCTTTCCACGTTGTCACTCCTACTCATACTGTCATTTTTCCTTCCTAATCAAACTTCCACAGTGTTAATCCTAGCTTTCTTCCTCACACCAGCAAATGACTCATCCTTTTTTTTTCTTTTTCATCTTCACACAGAGAGACACACCTTCTTATTCTCCAACGTTTTTCCCTTCGGTTTTCCCTCCTTTTTCCTATCATTTATCTCCATACTGTAACCCAACCGTATTTCTTCATTGACCCGAACAATTTACTGGGTCCAAATACTGAGAAAATCTCTTCCCTCTTCATGGTTTTGTGTAAGACAAACGGACTTAGCCATATACTCGGAGCAATTGACTCCAGGCTCATCCAACAATTCAGAAACTTCTTTACTACTTACTTTTGATATTATATGGCAGGAGCTTTGTTTAACTACTCCAGAAGGTACAGCTGAGTTACGCACAATTTCTCATTTCTTTTCTTCTCTTTCCCTCTCTCTCAGTCAATAAAACTACGAGCAACATAAACATTTAAATCAGAGTTATTGTTGCAGACACTAAACATTGTTTCATGAGATTGTTTCTGTCATTACAAGTTTTATGATTAAACTTGAATAATTTTTTTTTTTATTTCCACTATTATTTTCTTCTTTTCGAAATTGTGGAGCTTCTCTGTGGGAAAAAAGTTTTCTTCATTTAAAGGCTGAAGTTTGAAACCGAGAATGAAGAAATCATTAACTTTAAAGAATTCAAGATGGTTTATTTAATAATATTATGTCTTCATGGAATAGTTTCTCGAAGTAATTTCTCGTACTCTTTGAAGTGGTTAGAATTTGTTATTTATTCAAGTAATTTCGTTCATTACACGGGAAGATAAAGTTTTATAGAGAGAATATTGAGGTTCAGGAAGATACATTTTATTGATGAGTTTCCATCAAATTAAACGTAAATATTTGTCTAGATCTTATGAATAAAAAGAAATCACGTGGAAATAAAGACTTCAATCTAAATTGATAAGAGAAAATCATTTCGTTTCAGGATGCTGCAGAGATTTATCTGGAAGTTTCTTGATATTCACCAAGTGGAATAGCAAACTGAAACTAGATGGTGGGAGATGAATCAAGAAGACCAGGTGAAGAGGGGAATTGGAAGGAGAAAATGCGAGTCGAGGCAAGTTGCATTCTTTTTCGTTTCTTCCACGGTTTCTTAACAGAGAAGCAGAAAACCAGTTTCACCCATATAACTCTGTCTTCCTTCTTTTATTCCTCGGGTTCACGATACCTTTTAACCACCGAAGGATAGTCCCAGGTAATACAAAGTTGGAGAACAGCAGGATTCGTGCGATCACTCCTAAGGGACTCAGCCGATGAGCCCTCGCAAAAGCGAAAATATTATATCCTCTAGCGCCTATGTATCCTAACCCGCATCTAACGGTCTCTATTGTCTGGACTCATGTATTCCATTCCCCCGGATTTTTTTTTCTCTCCTCGTCTTTTCATCGAGATCTCTAACCATCGGGGGATCCCATGTGTTCCCGCTGCGTGTCCTCACTCTGACACGTTCTCTCACGTACTGTCTGCCCTCTGAGGATACGACAATCACGTAAAGGTGATCTTGAATCAGAGTGTCGTGGCACGAAGTAACGTCTTTTTTTTCTTTTTTTTCTCTTAAATTACGATATTTGTCCCTTTCAAGGGAAAAAATCGGTTTTTTAGGGGACGGTAAAGTTTTGACATTGAATTTTTTTCAATGTCAGTAGGGTGAGGATATTTTCGATGTCAAATATGTGGGAAAATTCAATTTTTCCCAACGATCTTCTTCTCTGGGAAATATTATCACAGGAAATGATCTAGGATACAATCAAGAAATAAGCGAAATAAATACTCATTATTATCAAGTACAAAGTCTCGCTCACTCGTAATTCTTCATGTTGGATTTTTGGTAAAAGAGCAGTTGGTCCACGAGAGAGAAATGACTCGTGTTGAAAAAAAATAAATAAAGAAGAAATGCAATCTCACGATCATGATATATGATCCCTTGCAAGACTCAGGCCACGTTTTTCCAATGCTCACTAGGAACACCTGGATTATGTATCCACATGTGCTCTTTCCCCGACATACTGGCTACTTTTCGCCCTCAGCAACGATGGCAACACTATCCTCATAAAATTCGTCAGAGGGAAGTGCTCAAATATCAGCTGGTTGTTTTCGCCCCATTGAGAGGACAATGTTGATGGAATCACACGAAACGAAGGATGAAAAAAAAAAGAGTCAGCAATTTAAATTGAGAGGATGAGAAGAAAAATGGAAAATAGCAAGAGAAAATGACATTGCCTTTATTCTCTTGAACAATGATAGCTGCAGATAGAAGAGTGAAATAAGAGTAAAGATGGGAATGAGAAATAAGAAGGAAGAGAACTAAGTTTCAGACATTATAAAAAAAAATGAAAAATTCTCGAGCCGACAGACCGGCTCAGAGGAGCTTTGTTCATGACCAGAGGGATGTGAGGATATACCTGATGCCAATATATGTGTGTGTACGTGTATATGCAAGCTGGACCGCTTCTGGCTGAATGGAATGTAGATGCTTTGGTGCAATGGTGCGCGGCAGACTGTGGCAGGTCGAAGAGTCAGCGCACAGTGTGTGCGAGATACATCGCCCTGAGGGAAAAACAAAAGGAGGAGGAGGAGGAAAAAAAAAGAAGGGAACAAAGCGAAATGAGAAGAAGAAAATAGAGGCCAGAGATACGTGGGAGATGCATTGCGGAAAAGCAAATCGCTGTTTTATGAAAATAAAATGAATTTTTCAAGAAAATATAGATGCCAGAGTAATTGAGAAATAAGGAGAAAGAGAGAGAAAGAAGGACGGCTGGGCAGAAATGGGGAGAATATATATGTATTTATGTATGGATGGATATAAAGGACGAAGGGGCAGACACTGGGCCGTTGAGAGTGGGTGCTGAGCCAGAAAACGAAGAAGAAGGAAGTCGTGGCCACAGCCCCGGACGTGTGAGACTTCCACGAAGTGGATATACCTGGCCTCCAAGTTCATTCTCTCATTCTTTTCACTCTTGTGATCTCTCTCATTTTGTTTTTCACCTTGTTCTTTTGGTTTATGGCTGGCAGGACCTCCTGACGATATTGTGGACTCAACTCTCAGTTATTGCACTGATTTTTATGGTATTCCCTTTTTTTTTCATCTCATTTGTGGTATTGTTGGGGGAGAATCGTAAATAATGGGGGAAAATGGAATTTTATTCTATTTTTTTTAAGGATTTATTCTGCCTTAATTGAGCTATAGCTTTTGGAAGAATGATTGCGATCTAATATCCGCAAATAGTGTCGACATTTTTCAACTTGGTTTACGCTAGCTATTGACTTTTTCCCTTGATCCTGTTTACCCGGTGTTATTTCATATTCGACGTTTACTGTTATCCATTTTGGAATTTATGGGAAGTAAATGAGAATTATTGCGGGGGAGAGGTTAATGGTTTCATTTAAATTGTCATGATGTGTGTGGGCTTTTTAAAAATTCATGGGTGTGTTTTAAACTGGTTGTCGGATAATTTGAGTTTTTTCCTTAATTTATTAGTTTTATTTTCTTTGAACATCAATTTTCTCTTTTTGGTTAATCGAAATGTTTCGTTCAATGCAATTTATATAATCAGAAGTACATAATTACGTTTTGGCATTAATGTATGTGGGTACTTGACAAGAAAAATTGAGTATACTGTATCAGTGACATTTTGAGAGAACTGATATAATTAATGTCATGGAATTACTGTGTCAATTTTTTATCAATGTCCATATTTTTTTTCTCACAAACTGAATATCTGTGCATTAAAGCTGTGAACCAGTTTGCATTTCTCTTGAGTTTAAAGAACTGAGAGATCATCTTATATAGAGCTCTTCGATAAATCCGTATTTGCAACGGATTGATCGAGTTTTGAAGAGGATCAGGGGTTTATTCATCCTGGATTTCTCTTTTATAAGAGATGTAATAAAAATTTTAGATTTCGTGATATTTTCTTCTGGACGTGTATATACGACCATTTCATTGGAAAATAATCGTATTTTTTTTTATTTTCCCCATAGTAGCCTCTTTCCAATGCAGAACGAGATAGAAATTTTATATCTCCATTAATTTCTGAGATAAAGCAACTTTTATAAAACAGATGTAGATAGGATATTTCCAAAGAATTTTCCCACTTTCTCTTACTTCAAAAACCTCAACAATCCATAAAAATCAACTGCCGCCTCTCCCCCGAATTATTCAAAAATATTTCATTGAAGCAGATGTGGATCCAATCGTAATGACACATTTTTAATATTCCCCATGATGAATTACATTTAAAATGAACTAGATTTATGTGCCATGTGTTATCCCAAGCGCAGACCGAAAAATCCAAGAAATTAAAGAAAAAAAAAAAAAAAAAGAATAAAGGGAAAGTGGCTATGAAATTTAAGGAAGTGGGCGTGCTATTTGCCTCGTGCCCTTCGGTACCTCTTGGCTGTGCTCTCCCATACACATGTGTCCTAGTCCCCAAAGCACCACGTACAAACGTTCTCAAACAAGTGACCTCGAGCAACCACTGGTTGCTTCAAATACAACGAGTACACTACCATTTGCCTCGTGTCTTCTCCAACCTTCCCAACTTAAAAATTTTAATTTCTGCCTCGAGAAGTCAACCTCAAAAGCAATTTAGGTATACACATTAACCGAGCACAGTTGACCCGAACCAGTCGGCATTAATCGTTCTGCGTTTAATATATTTGCGGTTTTTACAACAACTGAGACAGAGAGACGTAAATTAATGCTGGCATCTCCATTCAACGGTGGAGAGTAATGCCTCTTGCCAACTTCCCAACTTTCCTCGGTACTCCATACTGCATTAAGAAAATTCTGCCTCAATTTATCTTCAATCTGAAGTGAAAAATAGTCTTCTCATGATAAATTAAATTAAATTATTATCTTTATATTCACAATTAAATTAATTTATTCACAAAATTTTACCATAGATTCTCGAACAAATTTTACTGAATTAAATAATTTCACTCAAGTCTCACCACTTCCGGCAGCTTGCATAAGTAAATAACTTGATTCAACCATTGACTCTTGCATTTCATTCCGGAATTTAATTCAATACTTAATCTGGAAGGAGTGAGAAAGTTACGGAAGTTGCAGCTAATTTTAAATTGCCAGGATTCTATATATACTTTTGGATACTATTGTAATTTCACTTGAGCCAGTAGTTTCGTGATAAAAGTATTGAGGTGGATTGTAATTTACGATTTGATTACACGTTGAGAGAAGAGAGTAATCAAAGTACGTAACATCGTGATTTCACTTTTTTTTTTTGCATTCATTCAACATTGTCAAGGACATGGTACTGATAGAAGTTTTCGTTTTTTTTTTTTTCGCAGATTCTGCAGAGAATACAGGAATTTATGAGCCGTAAATTATTGCGAGTAATGCATAATTAATGGTTGATGAGGGGTATAATTTTCATGCAAACGTCGAGCTCTCAAAGTCCAATAAAACATATTGATTAATTTATATCACACGAATGCACAGTGTAAATCACTGGGGAATAGTCAATCGACATATTTTTTCAGTTTAAAAAAAGAGAATGATTGTTTTATTTTCCAAAACTCCACCGAGAGTTTGTATCGTGCATTCACTATATGCATCGATGCATTTTACAGTGTTTTTATTATTATTTCGTGTATTGGAATGGTATAGTGGCGTTAATTAATGATCGAGAGAATCACATTGGAAATCGTTGTATTATGCCACTGGATGTTTGCATGATCAATTAGTTTCTTTATTATAAATTGGCGTGAGTTAAAAAATATTCAGATGAATCTGTGTATGTCAGTGTTAATTGATTGATCTGTCATCGACTGTGGGTTAATCATTTGATTAATTTGCATGAAATATTATTTTTGGAAAAATCTGAGAAATCAGTGGAGATAGGGATTTTTTTGTAGAGACACTTTTTGTAGAGAATTTTGTGCTCTACAAAAAAGGTTTCTATGAAAATTTCTGTATCTCTCTTTAATTCTGAGATATTCTCAAAAAAGTGAATTTATCTAATGTCAACATGATGAAGGATAAATTGAATGATGAATCATGTGATTATCGTGCTATTCATCAAGTTTTCATGGAAATAATTAAAGTTTTTGCGTCAAATTCAAGGATAATTCTTCGGGTAAAAAGCTTCATATCTTTGAGCATACAGTCTTTGTTATATTGTTTAGATGGTGCATCAATCAAAAGTTTCATTGCGATTTGCACAGCCAGATGCAGACTTTCATTATCCTACAGGATTGATCGATGATGGTGTCTTCATTGTAATATTTTCAATAGTGGATTAGGTTGGAAAAGTTTTTATTCCGGCAAAATTAAGGGGAGTAGGATTGCAGTTGATGTTGTATGATTTAAAGCTTCAAAATTCACCCTCTTTAAACTTGAATAACCGGATCAAAGTGTCACCGCTGGATTCAGTTGGTTTTGGTAATATTTGAATACGAATTCATCGCACGTTTCCAATGCATTATTTATTCGGGATTTATCCAATTGATGAAGATATCAGCATCGGAGTTTAAAAAGTTGAATGGCAAATAGTTAAATACTAGAGACAGATTTTTTTTGATGATTTCATTGGAAAGCTGAGGAAATTTCCGATGAAAATTATGTGCCAAAATATTTTTTTTTTCAATTTTCTGAAAGTTCGATTTTTTTCACTAAGATTTGAAGGGGTTTAATTATCAATTTTTATCAAAAATTAAAAAAGTTATAGGCCAAAAACTGATTTTCAGAAAATGGCTTGTAACTTTCTCAATTTTCGATAATTTTTGGTGAAAATGTAGGGGATGACGAGACCTTCAATTTGAGCACGACCCCAGTGTGCTGAGACAAATAGAACCGGAGATATTTACAAAAATGTGATTTTTCAAATTTTGGCAAGGTAAACCCCTTCAAATCTGGGTGAAAAAATCGAATTTCGTGAAAATTCAAAAAAATTAATTTTGACACTTGGTTCCTATGTAAAATCGTCTCAGCTTTTCAATGGAATTATCAGAAAATCGCTATCTCCAACCGTTCAATCAGAATGTCCATTTTACCCCGATTTGCCCTATGTGTGAATTCTTCTGGTCATCGAGAAACAGGAAATCATGACTGACGCAATCGTTTACAATCTCACTTTCTACTTCATAATGCCTCTCACTCTTTTTGTTCTTCTTTTATCTACATTTGGCGCTGTTTGATGTCTATCAATTTATTCCGCCATAATCGGAGTCTCCTCGTCGTGTCGCCATTATTATAATAGACATGACCAACTTGCTTTTGCACATTGGCAACAAGCGTTATATTATGTCTTGACGAAAATTTTCTCTTCACTTCTATTTTCCCCTTTTTTATGCTATTATAAATTTCTCTATTGCGCATTGAAGTTGAAGTTCGTAATAAAAGGAATTCAATGATCCATTCATGTGAATAGGAGAACCATCAAATCATAAGCAGTTTCACTATTTGCTACTGCCTCTGAATTGTGTAAAATATATATAACATCACGGTGGGCCTTTCGCCGAGCAAGCTGGATTATTTCAGGTCACGGCGCCTGGGTAATATTTATGACATCACCGGAGTGAACGAGAATTCGAACGAAAGTACCAAGATTACTCTCACTCTCGGTAGAGGCGAGAGGACGGCATTGAAGATAAAAAAAAAAATATGATAAAAAAGAAACAAGTTTTTCAGCATAAATATTCCATTATTCTGTATTAGTAAATTAGAGAATGGGAAAAAAATTGAATGAAAAATAATAGGATGAGGGATTAAATATTGCGGAAAATATTTCCTCCAAAGTGCAACGAAAATATTGGATTTTTTTTAGTTTTCTTCTTGTGCTTCAATGCTTCATCTTAGTTTTACACTTGCGAGATTAAAATTTACACTCTTGTCAGTTGCGAGAGTAATTTTATACTTCTTTTCCCATAGAATTCCTTGAATTATGGGATACTTGAATGGAAATTCAAGCGTCTTGTTTAAATTCAGTTGAAGCATTTTATTTCAAGTGGAGAGGAAAGAAATATAAAAGACACTGCAATGTACTCGTGTTATCTTAAATTGTAGAAGGCGTTTAATGTCCCTTTTCCACCCATTTCTATGAAGGCATTAACAATTCTCATGTAAACTTTGATGAAATCATTTCTCAACAATTCACTGCTTCGTATACATTGAGAATTGATGGAATTTCTGGGTTTAGTTATAGGAAATGGGAGAATTGTATTCCAATCAGGCGTTAAATCGAATAAATAGTCCAATTGAAATTGCCAGTGAAGTATCATCCACTTGTGAATGGAGAAACTTCAGACTGGATAAGATAGAGACAATTGGAGAGTATTACAGCTTGGTTACGATGCCAAGAAACATCTGTTTTATGTGAAGTGCAAATTGAACTGAGATTGTCAATTTTCATGAAGGAATTCAACACCTTATAAATATTTAATACCATTCGAAAATTGGATTACGCTGTTCCAAATTTAATTTCACGATAAAAATTGAAGTCTCAAGACACACATTTTATTAAAAAAATAAGACTTTTTGACTTGGAGCCAAGTGATAAAGACCAATTGTACAGAATGTGCTTGATTTTGATTAGAAAAAGAGAATCATTCAGAGATGCATGAAAATTCCCTTCAACACCATCAACTCTACTGCTATTACGATCAGAGATCTCAAGCAGAAGATGATTTTCAGTGGAATCTGCCATTTTCATATTCATCTAGCCAAAGGGAATACTTTCAAATAAAAGAAGCCATGCAGATATTTTTATCTTGTTGTTTCATAAACGTATTGAATATCTTCTTTTTCTCCTCTGCCTCTTGCTACCAAAGTTTTATCATTACATATAAAATTTAACGTACCTTCTCTCTCTTTTCTCGTGACCTATTTTTTATTATCCACGTTAACCAAAGCGTTCCATGATTCTCTCAACAGTTCAAGCAGTAGTCCAGTAATATCATATCTACTTCTGATGCGGTAGGAAACGAGATGTCGTTAGAGAAACCATTAGACGCCTTTTCGACGCTCGAATAAATACCGCTGATCGCTGTACTGCATTTCTCTGAAAATCGTAGTGGCCCTATTTTCAACGAGAAAAGTATCAGAGGGGATTTCTCGTTTTTTCTTTTTTTTTTCCTTCTTTTATTCTCTTCATCGCTCAAAGAGAGGAGAAGAGATAACGCAGGGGGATCTACCAGTCAAGCAATTACAGAAGTTTTCCACTTGGAAAAGTTGCAACTGTTTTAGTGTGTTGATGGTTGCCCATGAATGACACTGACTTATCCAAACTGCTCTTTTAATATGTAATAAATGTATGGAACGAAGAAGCAGTTGAGAACTTTACTACAACTGACGCTGAAATATTCTGCAATTAAAGGAGTTATTTTAATTAGGAAAATTTCTTGTATTTATTCAATAAGGCATGCATAAATAATCTCTCTTATTATAGTGAAAAAAGAAAATATGTAAAAATAGTTTTATCATTGGCTTCATGGATGAACGTTTTGTAACACAATTTTATCCGGTTCTCCATCAATGAAGTATAAAATATGGGAAACGATATTTCATTTTTATGCATATGTAGTAAAATTATTTATGACTAAAATCATAAAAGTTTGAATTAAAAATACGGATACATGTGTTTTCAACTTGATTTTATTATTACGTTTTTTCTCCATTTCATTAAAAAAGAAAATGCTCTATTATTAACATTTATTTTTCATTTTACTCGGTGAATAAATTATTAATATATATTGTCTGAATTTTCCAGGTACAGGAGTGACACACACTGGCATCACAACCGTGACATTTGGTGGAAATAAAAATTACGAGCGTTTCAAGAATAAATTTTCCACGGATCTCTGGCTTCTCTCTGTGTGTACGAGTGAGTCTATTACGTTGCATTTACGGACCATATGTGGAGTTTGTGGCGTCAGTCTCCACAGCTTCTTATGCATCCCTTTTTTTTTTCTATTTATTTTTTTCCTTCAGCTTCACTTGAATTACTCTTTTTTTTTCACCCTGTTTCCCATCGTCCCACGACGATGATGACGATGGCGTCGCGCCACTCGAGTATCCGAAAAAAAATTAATTTCTTCAGCATGCAGAGCTACAGAGATGTGTGACGTATTGGGATTTTTTTTCTCCTCATGTGCAAGACTTTATTTACACAGAGGGGAGAAAGGTCTTGCTCCTCGGAAAAAAATCCCATTTCACGAATAAATAAGAATCTCTGATATTATCAAAATGATGAAATGAAAATTTTCATCAGAATCATCAACGATTAACTCCAACAAAACGTGTGCGCAATGATCCTTGAGCGATTCAGTCCAAGTAAAATCGCGTAACATCACACAAACACAATAAATTCTCTCTCTCTTTCTCCCATCGATAAACAATCGACCTTGCATTCCGTTTCACTGTATTGTATGCTCTCTCACGTCACCAAAAATACACGTGCACAACAAAGAGCACGGTAAATAAACTTGTTTCCTTCACCTCGACCAGCAAAATAATTTTCCATTTTTTAATGCTCTTTATTTACTCGGTGCACCACGAAATGGAACGCTTCTACGATTTCACCTTATCATAGTTTCATTCTTTCCACACTCTTCATTTTCGAAGTACATCGTGCTTCACGTTTCCAACTTAAATTTATAGATTGCTTCACTCACGTTGGCTATGAGATCGAAACTGTTGAACATAAGTCAGGCGAATAACTCTCTTCTTTTTAATCTTCCAGCAGTTACTCTCTTGTTTGGCAAGAGAAAATGGATTTTCCTATACTTCAACGATGTCCGGATGTTGGAAATAGCCTTTCGAGTGGGTAGATGAAAAAGGAGAAAGGGAGAAATGCTTGGATCTAGTGGAGGGAACAAGGGCAATAGAGTACACATAGCTACTTTAATGCTCGCTTTGGGTGTATCACGTTCTTTCCAAGAATAAAGCAACTTGTTTGTTGGCTAATGGGATTTTTCAATGCAAACAAAAAGAAAAAGAGAGACTTTGAATGAGGATAAATTGATGAATATCAGGATTAATGAGTGACAAATTATCGGAAACTCTGGGTAATAATGAATCACTATCAATTCTCATACTTTTACCTCAATTGAATTAATATCGATGACGTCATCCATTCTCTAGTGATGTGTCTACAGAGTATTATTAATAACAGCATTTCACCTGGATTGTTAAAGGGGGATCACTGAATCCTCAAGCACTTTGGGAGTCTATTGGATGGGATTATATATCTCGATTAATCGATACCACAAAACCCAATGGGCTCAAGTACTCAGGAGTTTAGCACAAATGTACAGAGAATGAGATATCCTGGTAGCTTGAATACAAAAGGTCAGAAGCCAATGAAACTCAATTGTTGAATGGTGAAAAGTTTTATTGTATTACGCGAATGAAGGAAAACGACTCCAATTAATTATCAAAGCGTAATGCAATTTTTAATGGTAATAAGTGGAGATTGTTTGGTTTTTTAAGGTCAAATAGATGCATTGACACGAAAATTATAATTCGGTCAATTGTGTACTGTGCAATTGCCCACGCCCATAATTTTGAGAAAGAGAAAAGTACACTTAGTGAAAATTTATTATCCTCAATTGGATGCAAATGAAAGAGGGAAAAAGTTGGGGGGAAAAAAAAAATTAACTTGGTTCTTTTTTTTTTTTCTCTTTTTTTTTGGGTGAAATAAATACGTTCTTCGCAGCGTGTGGCATTTATATACACACACACAATATGTTCTCTTTGGTTTTCTTCGTGCGTAATTTCTACAAACTTTTTCTGACTCAGGGCCAATCGGGGTCAAGCCTTGTCCTCGTATATATACACCATTCCACCCAAGATTAAAGTATATAAATACCATCGAAAAAGAGAAGTTTTATTTATTGAACTCCATTTGGAATTTATGGTGATACTCGATTTTTTTTTCTCCTTATTTTTTTATTTGGTTAATCGAATGAACAAGAGTGGAGATATGCAGAGTGTTGAATTTCATTGGCCAATTGGTGTTACTCATTTTATTTTATTCATGGCGATTGTATCGGTGGAGGGTAGGCTCTCTCGGTGCATTTGAATGCAGGGGCGAGCAAGAGAAATTTCTCAAGATGAAAAATTGGGAGGTGAGAGAAAATGAGGTCGAGTAGGCACTCCTGGGATACAGGGACTTCTGCATTTTTTTAAAACCCACGTGACTCACATAAATGCTCGTATTATAGATATAGCATGAATTCAATTTTTACCTTATTTCTCATTGAATTTATTTTTATCTGAAATAAATCGATTATCTTGAAATATGAAGGAGAAGAGAAAAAGGCAATGCCATTAATTTTTTTATCCCCTTTTATTTCATGTGTTTACACATACTTGAACTTTGAAACGTTCTTTTCACATTTTCATCAGGAAAATTACATAATTTTGACGAAGAAATATGTCGAAAAATTTGAATTTTCTCCCTCTTCACAGTTTACGTGTCACGATGAAAAACTTATGGGTACCCGGAGGCATAAATTATTAACACCGAGCGATAAGCAATTGCAAAGAAGTGAAATAAAGAGAGGAAAAAGCGTTTCTCCCCTTAAAAATCTAAAGACCTTGGTTATAAATATTTTACACTGGCATAAGTGTTGTCAATTTGTCATCCCTTGTTTTGTGGGTGAAAAAAAAAAAGAATTACAATCCATAGTTCACCCCCAATGTCTATCCTTAATAGTTGTACCCAGAGTTTGGGCTATTACCCAATGAAATTGGAATAAGGGTCCCTGAGAGTGTGTTATTGCAGTAGTACTTTATATAGATACAAATTGTAGTGGAGAATGATAATTTATTGATACTATCTGCAGTTACGTGCCTAGAGAGGCATAAATACTGATTTTCTCCCCACAGCCAATACTCAATTCCTTTCGCACATATTCACTCAAAAATTATTTTCAATTTCTCGAGAATAGAAGAGAGAGAATATAATGAAGCGGAGAAAAAATAAATAAAAGAAGTGTATTACGAAAATTACGTTGAACCGAAGGAGAGAAAAAAAAAATTGAATAATGTAGATAATTCCCAAGGATCGTTACGCCAGCGGAAGTAGACGCACAGTGGTTGATTTTCCCACGTAAAAGTAAATGTAACAGTTGCCTCACCTCAGCTCCCCAGCAGGGGTAAATAGAAATAATAAATTTCAAGATTTTTACAGGGGAGATTCGGGTAGAACAGGCAAATTTCAATGAAACCGTTGAAAATTCTAGAAAAATGAATTTTCACATGACTTTTACCCTTCTGCCCTTTTTTTTAAACAAATATTTATCAGTTACAGTTCTCACTTACAATAGAAACCCTTTCCATCATTGATTTATTCTCCTTTCCACCAGCAGATGAAGATTTTTTCCTCAACTCTAATACAACTTGTTCTTTTACTCTTTCAGGATATTATGGATCGTTACTGCCTAACCAATCGTGTTAGCCACGGAACGAGCCAGACGAGCACCAGTGGATTTTCGTGGTACACCAGGCCCCTTCAGGTATGTGTGTGCACTTCTTGGCTCAGCTCCTCTCCATCCATTTCGTCCATACCACATTTTTCGATGGCTGAAAGAGAAAAAGGAAGGACGAGAGGAAAGAACACCGGCCCCAGGGCCAGCTGCCTCGATCCAACACGAAAGAGCATTGAGTCAGCTGTTTTACTATGGCACACGCCTGGCTCTCTGGTGATTGCTCTCTCCCTTTTTTTTTCTCCTCGTGCCCATCAGTGAAACGACGAATAACTTCTCTGGGCGGTGGTCGTCTCGAATGAGGAAAAAATTGTCGACACACACTCAAATGGTCATGTGAACTCCATGGAATTTTCCATTACGTAAACTTCGTTTTCAAGAGTTTTCGGGTTTAATTGGAATCAATTATATCAGGGCAATTTGAATAGTTTGGGTTTGTTGAGGAACGTTGGTTTCCCAAGTTTGTGGATTCATTAATTAGTTAATTTCCGTATTTTTATCAGTTCATGCTGCTTCTCTGGTTTAGCATGATATTCATGGATATGTTGGAGAATGTACATGAATCAACGGATCTCCTCCATTCTCAGTTTATTCTACTGCGAGAGATGAGTAAGAATTGTGAATATTTGAGGAACATTGTAAGTGAGCATGAATTTTTTAAAATACAGTTGAGAGTCCCTGACATTGTATTCATTTGCGTGGAACGGAACGAGCCGGGAAATGCAAGTCGGTTGGAATATATAAACGCCCCTCGGTTTTGCCCTCAGGCAGGTGCCTCAGTCCCTCCACCAAACTGCTTTATTTTAACATTATTTTTATTATTTTAGAGGTGAATGTTTATTTTCAAATCCTGCGGTTATGAAAATAATGAAACTCGTATGATTTAACGGAGGATTTATTTTTCTTATTTGTGGAGGAAAAAAAATCGTTTTCCAGGGAATTGAATTTTTTTCTTCGTGCTTTCTTTGTGATCTTTAATGGGTATACGTCCATTGCATGAAATTCTAGAGTGTACATAGGCAAAATCGTATGGAAAAGTGAGTGAAGGTTGTGTAAGCGATGTGATGTGAATGGAGTTTTTAGAATACTTGCATTATGTGTGTCGAAGGAAAATTGATAAATCTTTTTTGGTAAAAAAAATCGGACACGAATGGAATTTCTATTTCATTTCATTCGAACCCTCATGATGATTTCATTATGAATTTTCCCATTGAAAACATGAGTCAGAAAGTCAAAGACAGCTGAACAAAATGTCTCGAAAATTCTCATACATGAATTACTGAGAAAAATCCCAGCCGGATGTAACCGATGAGACGATTTTTTTTTCTCCACTGTTTCTTTCCAATTATTTACTCTGTCCTCAAGAGAATCGTCTGTGTTTCTCCACAGCTTTTGTTTATCTCTTTTTTTTCTGGTGAGACAAACCAGAGGAAGAAAAAAAGAGGCTACTGTGTAGAGTAATGCAATTGGACGATAATGCCCTCTAAGCACTTTTTTGGGAAAAAACTCGAGAGCCATGTCGGTCCCATTGAACCTGTCTGCTTTCATTCTTGTTTCCTTTTTATCTCTATTCCTTTATTTTCGTCTTCACCAGCCAAACTCTTTACCTTCTATCTATTTTACTTGAACATCAGGATTCGAATGCTAGGCCAAGCACACGTTGCTACTTGGTTAAAGTGCTACACGCTGTTTCCAGTGAAATCGTTGGTGGAAAAAACTCTCCGGAAATTTTCAACTCCTGATGGTAATTATTGGCGATCGAATGGTACATTTTCCATTCACTCGTTGTTATCCAATGAAAAAGGAGAAACGGAAGCAAAAAAAGGATTATCTTCCCCATTCTCTGAATTGGGACATTGAATTCATCTACTTAAAATGGAAGAAAATGTCCTACTTCAGCAGAATGCACGAAAACAATTTTTTTACTCTGAAATGAATTAATACAACGATGAATTTGAATACCCGCATAATATTAAAAAAAAAGACCCCAGGAATCCAAGTACTCCAGACTCTCAGACGGTCCATTCGAGTGGCTGCGGGTCCCCATTCAAAAAGGTCTGTTTCTTTATTATCCCAAACTCCCAACGGCAGTGGTAGAAGTGGAAAGGGTATATATATTTTGTTCACTGCACTCACCCAAGAGACAAAGTACAGGGTTGTATATTTTTTTTTCATTCAAGTAACAACTGGCACAATGTTAGTTTCTCGTTGGTCGGCAAGAGTATAAGACTTTTCGTGTTCTTTTCCCGTTTACCCTTTTCCCCGGAATAGTTTACTATTTTTTTACCCGATTTTCTCAACGACAAAGTGAGAGGAAAGAATTTCCTGAAGGAAGCTTGTTTACATTGTTTTTTGCCTCTATTTAATTAAACAAATATTTCCCGTTTCCTTTTTAAACCCCGGAATATCATCCACACATTTCTCTAAACTCAGTGTCATCACTTTTTTTTCTTCCACATTTTATGCAAAGAAACTTTGCATATACTTATGCAGTGCTCGTTAAATTGGTGAAATGCTTCCTTGGCACTTGAAAGTTGGAATGAAAAGGGCAAGAGATGCGAAAATAGGCAAAAGCACGGAGAACTATCTTCCAAGGAGTTATATACCCGGTTAATAAAAAAAAAATATATTCCAGGGGCAAAAGATAGAGGGCACCCTCAAAAAGAGACATAAAAAAATTGTTTCTCTCACTTTCTCCTCATCTCCACGTTTTTTTTACCTGTCCTGGAGTTTACAACGCGAGTCAGGCCGTCTTGATATTTTTTTTTTTCAACGTTTTTATTCACTCCCTTTTTTTCTCCTCACCTCCTTACTCTTGTAAAGACCGTTGGAAGGTCTACTCCATACCTTCCGTTTCTCTCTTTTTTTTTATTCAACTCTGAATTCTTTTTCTCCTTTTCTCGGTGCCTCTTTTTTTTCTCTCGTTTCCAACCCCTTTCCCTCGAGTTTACCTCGGTCGTTACCCTTCGAGCCTCCGTCGACGGAATTAAGATCTGTACAAGGGCTCAGTAAAGTTCCTCCAGTTCTCTCTATCCCTTTTCTCACCCCATGAGAGAGAGTTGTTAGTGACTTATTAGTTCGTTACCAAGGCAACACATTCATGACCGAGCTTAATCGGATTTCCTTGTTGATTTTGGCTTTTATATGACTCTTATTCTCGTTAAATCACTTTTATCATCGGTTCTAATTAATTCCATAAAAATAATTGCACATTGATCCATTCAATCTGTTCGCCTGTCGAGAGAAGAAATCTTCCTCACTCCATTATCCTTTTTTTTTCTCTCCTCCCCCGAAGAATGAGAAAAGTATCTGGGAAACTATCTGTGCGGTTTAACGTATCCCGTCAATTCATTTCGAATCGACTGTTCGGGGTGATTCCGCCTTCGTACACCGTGTGCAATATCCGGAAATGTGTGACAGTGAACAATGACTCGATCGGATTTATTTCTTTTCCCACCCTTTTTTATTTTCTTTCACTTCTCCATCTCTTTTATTTAAAAAGAGAGAAACACAAGGTAAAGTGAGACAACAAACGCGACTTCCTGAAGACTCTCTACCACTTCTTCGTGTCCCAAACACTCCCTCAGGCTGAAAAGCTAACGCAGTGTATATAACCATGCCTGATACCATGACGACCGACGAGAACCCACTAATATGTGTTTGTGTGTGTGTGTATTACTTCTTCTTCTCGAAATTTATACCATCCCTCGAGCAATGACCCATAAGGAATTGACTCTGTGTACTGTGTACAGACCATTTTTTTCCCTCCCAATCGATTTCTTCTCTCGTTTTATTCATTTACCTTTTTTTGTCCTACCTTACAAGGGATTTTGGGGCATTTGGAAGTACGGAAAAAGAGCCTGATTGAATTTTTTTTATTCAGCAAATTCCGATACACCAAGTGTTGGAAAAAAAGAGGAAAAAAATTGATTCACTCCTTTTTTTTTTTTCACGACCCACAAATTGTAATAAAAATTTCACACTCTTTCTTTATCCTCAGAAATTTTGAAATGAGAAAATAAGAATAACTCAGGAACAATTCTCTCCTTTTTGGGATGAAGAAAAAATCTACTCTCGTATTCTTCCTCCAAGAGGTGAGAAAGCCAGTTGCACACATATATAAAACGTAATGTGGATTCTTTCGTCCTTTGTATCTCACGCCCGTATCATTTTTAATTCAAAACACAATTCTACCCAGTACTGCAGACACACCCGGGGTTGCGAATTCTGAATGCTTCAAAGGCACTGCGGTACAAGTTACTATATACATGTTACGTTTATATGTGTGGAAGATAGTGAGCCAAGTTAGAGCCAGCAATGTACACCCCACAGGGACCAGTTGATTCGGTTTATTTTTTCCAACGAATGACACCCATGTGTACGTGTACATTTTGGGCACTTGAGCTTATTCTCTGTGACTTGCTGGTTAATTTTTTGTTTAAACCCAAAATTTCCCACGTGAATTACATCCAAACCTGACATTTCATCGATTTTATTCATTCATTTTTCTTTTTCCTTAATAATAGTTTCATTAGCATTATCACATTGTTATATCGACACACATTTACCACCCAAACATAATTGAGCAACTCTGTGAACTTTAAATGTTTCATTTATTCGCCTTTTATTCACAATGATTTTTTTCTTCTTTACAGAATGAACGAGAGAAGAAAAAAAAGAATGACAGTCACGTTTTATTTAAACGTGTAGGAGAAACGTGCAGTACTCGAAACTAGTTACGTATGTCTAAAAATGATCCCTCTCTGACCCAGGTAATGCAACTCAATATTTCATATCGTAATTCAGTGAATATTAAACTAAATACACTTGGAATAAAGTAAAGTAGCTCTATTCTCTTTTGCACGGTTTTTTTTCCTTTTTTGTTACAAATATTAGTTTAATTTAGTAATGAAGCTACAATGAGAGTGTCTTAGAGTTTAATGCTAAAATTCATTCAACTATTTTCAGAAAGTTGGAATTAAACCCGAGGGAATTTGAGTGGAAATTACGTTTGAAGGATCGTCTGGGGAAATTCAGCCATTATCTGATAAAAATCTTCTACAATCTTGATAGCTCGGTGTGTATTACCATCATTGGATACTTCAATACATAATAAGTAGCCGAGTTATTGGTATTTAAATGAGGTCTATTGAATCAACTCCTTTATTGTCTCGATACTGTTGAGATAAATTGGGTAATTCAATGTTTAAAAAAGGGCTCTGTATTACTCCAGGTAAGTTCACTTGGATACTTCAATTTTATTCGAGTTTACCTACTTGAAAATGTCTCGATAAAAAGGGGTCAAACTTCTACAAACCCAATATTCTCACCAAGAATTGAGAAAAGTAATAAATGTCTACTACTCAATTTGATTTAAAGAGAAATTGAGAAATTTTATCTTCAATATGAAGGTGCTCCAGTGAATACTTATAATTTCAACAGATACAGTACTTTTTATTGCTTCATCACACAATTTTGCTGGGCAATGAAAACGTACGAGGGTTGAATTTAAGTTTTTTAATCAAATTTTATTAGTCTCTAATTTGTTGGAGATTCTCAGTGGAAAATTCGTATTTTTCCTGGGATTTATTCGGGCTTCTGTGGGAAAAATTGGCTGAATCCAAATTGAATTATTGCATTCGATAAAAATGAGAAATGAATTATTTGGTGGAAAATTGTCGAGTCAATTTAATTTTCACACATCGATATTCACGTGAGTTTATGGATTTTGAAAGTTCAGGAAGTCTGAGAGGAAAGGAGAGAAATAATGTATGAAGGATGCGGGCACCCTTCAACGTGAGTTTCCTTTATCCTCGTTCTCCTCCCTCCTCTCAAACCTCTTGGATCCTCTTTTTTTTGAATATTCTGGGCATTCGCCTCTGTCACGGACAATCCATTGCTTCTTTGCGCCTGTCCGCTCCTTCCAAATTCTCCTCTGACCAGGTTTTTCGGTTTATCCCATCTATATCTCTCTTCTCATTCTCTACCATTCAAGCGAAATTTCAGTTCTCGATTGTGGAAAAGAGGATTCAGTTATTTGTGGACAATGAAAGTGTATAGTTACTTCTACCGACCGATATTATTACTGTGACAAATTTACTGCGAGGGATTTCTACCTTTTATTTACCTGAAAATGTGTTCCAGGATTTCACGTTAATATTGTGAAAATAAATTGTCGAGTTTTTTAAAACACCGTAAATTGGGGAAAGAAGAAAAAAAAAATTACTCTCTCCAAATAATTATTTATATTCCCAATAAATATGAAAAATTAACTGTAAACCAATGAAAAATATTCTGTAAAAATCTCTTTCTTGCCTCTTACATCAACATGAAAGAAGCAACTAAAAAAGAAAAACAAATTTAAAGTTTCACCGGTTTATTTTACTATGCAAATTCCTCAATATCTTGTTTACTCACGAAACAAACTGCATTTAGGAGTAACAAAAGAGAATGGAAAAATCATTTCCCATGTAATCACGTAAACGGAAGTTAAAATAGATAGAAGATAAAACCTGACCTGACTCAACTTAAATATGAAGCACTTTATTTACATGTTTCTTTACACCTGGTGTTATTTGAATAGAGCGAAGTAAATTGAAGAAGACCATGAGAATATGATACTCTAATGCATGTAGATGGGAGACCTATTCTCTCGATACCGGAAAATGTCCAGGTTTATTCAGATACGAATTTCAGTTTCAGGATGCGATTTCGACGCCACTGAACGAGCTCCAAAGCCTCGTCCAGGGTTGCTGGTCAAAAGGGGGCGGTTAGGCACCTCTTCTCTCTCTATCACACTTATTTCCGCATGTCTCTCTCTCCTCATTCTCTTTCGCCAGAATTGCGGCGGGGAGGCAATCGGCAACGCACAGGCAAAAGAGACAGAGACACTATGATTTCCCCCACCAAGTGACCCCGACACTCCCACGAGGGGACGGTGAACTTCTACTCCCGACACTTTCGTGTATATGCATGAAATAGAGTTTAGATTGGTTATTACATGTTCAATATAGCTTTTCCCTCTGTACAATCGAGCAAATTCATTTCTTTATATCATACGTAATGCTAAAAGTTAAATTGAATTACGGTAATGTTAATATTTCAAATTTAATTCTCGGGATATCAAAGTTTTTTAATAAAATCAGAGGTATAAAGCAGAATGAAACCTTCAGTTTTTACCATTTAATGTAATTCAATTGATTTTTTTTTTTTCGTGGAGAATGAAAAATAAAAAAATTCCTGTAATCTCTAATTTAACATGAGGAAAAATCAGGTGTCTGAACTTCTGTGAATGTAATTTCAGGCTAATTGAAATCCTCTTAGCTTTGATAAAAAAGCATGGGGAAAAAATCATGATTAATTCAGCTCTTTATGATTTCGCTAGGGTAGAATTATCCCTCGAATCGGTGAAAAATTCGGGGGAAAAAAAATGAGAATTGTAGAGGAAGAGCTTGAAAAAACGAAATAAATGAGAGAAAACCCGCAGAGACTGAGCCTACAACAGGAAGAGAGAGAAAAAGATGAATGGTTTTAGGTCCAGGTTGAATTTCGCTCTCCCTCTTGTTCCTATTTTATCCGTTAGAACGGGTTGAAATAAACTGGAAAGAGAGAGACACCGATAAGGGGTGGATTTCCGTGGATAGTTTGACTCACCTAACGACAGCTGGCGCACCAGTCGCTCTCCCTTCTCTCTCTTTGTCCACCCGGGCGGCTGTTATATCAAATCCAGAGGCGCAACCGAATGAGAAAGGGGGACCGAGATAGAAGCGAGAGAGGTGGAAATACACAAGCGACGCTGAACGTCGGGACGCTGGAATCGCGCGCACACTTCAGTTACCAACAGACCGCGCGAGCGTTCGCATTGAGCGTTACGTTTTTTTTTGGAGAAGAGAGAGAGAGAGAGATAAAAACGAGGGAGCATTGTGTCTCCTCCAACGGAAAAATTGAGAAAATAATAATTAAAGTTTTTTCCCTCCAAGAAATTTTCAGACCAAAAACACAGTTAAATTATTAAATATTGACAGTTACTTTTTTGTCTTCATGAGGATTTATTCACGTTTTTTCATGTGCACTGATGAAGGATCAATTAATTTATTAATAATTCGGCAATAAGAGGATATAAATTTTTGAAGGAAAAAAAGAACGTTAAACATCACTGATACCGTAAATTTCACTCGCGTGGGTAGTTTGAGATCGACGAACCGTCTTTTCAACTCCCGCGTCCATTCGCCCTGTTGTTCTCGCACTCGTGTATACTCGTGTGCGTCCGCAAAACTCGAAGCCGGTGAGCTTAGCCCGAGGGAAGCGGTCAGTCACGTACCAGCGCTCGAGCCGCTAGGAACAAAGAAGCAGAGTAGAAGACAATACTGATAAATACGTTATTTTTTTGTTTAATTGTTGGAAGAGAAGGGAATTTATAGAAAACAACACTGAGAATATTTAAATTCCTTCAGCAATCAAATAACTGGTCGTTTTTGAATAATTTAAAAAAATACGTTATCTAGAATTCGTTGAAAACGATTCTCGTTGGTTTTTGCAGAACAATATTTTCTTAATTTATTTTAGAGAGAAGCGTTTGGAGTTGCAAAAAAAAAAAAAAGGCCATGAAGTTTATTTCTTCGTGTTTTTTCGATAAATACGTGTGACAGTGTGTTTAAACAGCCAATAGACCGAATAAACCCAGAAATTCTGAAGAATAATTGAGATTAAATAAACCAATACTATTTAGTTTCGTTGTTTCCACACAAAAGAGAGGACACAAAGGAAATAGTGTTTAAACCTCTGTGAAATTAATATCTTGTGACCTGTGTGTTGGTGTTGAATCTGTTGATTTTCATGAAATTTTCATAAATTATAAATTATTCTAATAATATTTGAAATAATCCAGGAACAAGTGACATTATAAAACGAACAGTGGAGTGTGTTTCATTGTGTTTGAAAGACGCCGGTGCGTACCTAACCTAAACAGGACAATTGAGGGGACGCCGAGGAGCTACACAGATATACACACACACACACAGAGAGGGATAATTGAACGGACAAGATTTTTCAACGTGAATTCTTGAGGATTGAAGTGCTCGAGTACATTTCCAAGGAAGTTGGATTTTTTTTTTGTGAATTTTCACGGGGCAAAGGAGAGTGAAAGGAATTGGATTGTTTTCTTTTTCTTTTTTTTTTTTGTTGAAAACGCAGAGAATCCTTCCCGCGTTCTTCCTTTGTGTGATATGTGCCACGGTAGAAACGGAGTTTGAAGGAGGATTTTTCCGACCAACTGCGGATTATTCTCGTCTATACGGTGAGTCTTTATTTTTTTTTTTCTATACACTGGGCTCTTTCCTTTCTCTTTATGCCGGCTATCGTAAAACCACGTGTTTATTTTTTACATATCGATTGCCGCTTTACCCGAAGATTTTGCAATAATAAATTCACATTCAACGATTTTATTTGGTTTAGAAAATAGCCATTGAGTCGTTACTCATTGGATTTTGAAAAATTTTATCGTTTCGGCATATTACGCAGAGTTTATTGCGTCTCGTAACGAAATCGATACGAGAGACACACACACATACACATACACACACCGGTTTGTCTACGGGAAAACTGGTGAGATAGGAGTGTTGAGTCGTAACGCATGTCCCCGAACGTAGAAAGTGAGGTGGAATTTTTTTTCACATTTTTTTTTTTTTTTCTTACAAGTTATTGGATATTTTTTTTGCGGAGGAATGATTTTATTGAAATCTATCATTAGTTTTATAATGGCAATAAATTAGTCTTTATGCTTGAAAGTTTGCCAATGTATTTTCCAATGAAATATTACGAGTCAACAATGTGAGTTCAATGGTTGAATCGTTAAACTTGTCTCTTGTATTTCTCTTTATTTTTTGTAATAAGGGGGATCGGGGTAAAATGGACATTCTGAGTGAACGGTTGGAGATAGCGATTTTCTGATGATTCCATGGGAAAGCTGAGGAAATTTTAGACGGAAAACATGTGTGGAAATTAATTTTTTCGAGTTTTTTGAAAATTCGATTTTTTTTACCCAGATTTGAAGAAGGGGTTTACCTTGGAAAAATTTGAAAAAATCATTCTTGGCAATATCTCCGGTTCTATTGGTCGTAGCGTAAAAATTCCGATTCAAGGTGGAAGGTAAGCTCATTTGCGATGAATTTATGTGGTTTTAAAATTAAAATACGATTTTTTGAGTGACTTATAGTGGAAAAACTGATTTTCAAAAGACACCCCAAAAGTACTTGAAAAAATCGTATTTTTAATTTTAAAACTACTTAAATTCATGGCAAATGAGCTCACCTTTCACCTCGAATCGGAATTTTTGAGCTACGACCAAGAGAACCCGAAATATTGTCAAAAAAGTGATTTTTTCAAATTTTTCCAAGGTAAACCCCTTCAAATGTGGGTAAAAAAAATCGAATTTTCAAAAAACTCGAAAAAATTAATTTCGACACATGTTTTTCGCCTAAAATTTCCTCAGCTTTCCGATGGAATCATCAAAAAAATTCCATCTCCAATATTTCTCTTGATTCAATAAGGAAGAAAAATTAATGTCATTCAATGAATTAAATTACTGCACTAAAAGTCTTAAAAAAAAAAAAAACAACTTGAGATTAACAAAAGAAGTAGAGAAAATATATATAAAATTCAATGGTGAAAAAGTTTTCATAATTTTCTCTCTAAACTTCAAGCCAGTGTAAAAACTTTACTCTTCTTATTTTATTCTTTTTCACTTGATGTCTGCTGGAATTTCATTTATTCCACGGTCTTTCAAAGTTAATGGAATAATTTTTCAAGGGATGATAGAATATTTATTTAACCGTTAGCTCAAGGGCAAACACAGGCGGCATGAGAGGTGAAAATTAATTGCCGCAATAATCTTGTATCGAATTCCCTTAATTTCACTTTGACGTTGGAGGTTTTTTTTAAATAAAAAAACGTGTTTTAATCTAAAAGCTGCAAAAGAAATAACGAGACAAGGTGCAGAATAAAAAAGAGGACATGAAACCGTCAGTGCGAAGTTCCGGCGAGGGGTTGGCTTCAAAGGACTAGGGTGTTAAAACTGTTACAAATTCAGTCTTTTTTCTCCACTCAGGGTCAAATGAAGAGAAAGAACAATGAAATTATCCTTGAAAAAAATCCTGATGAGCTAAATTAACAAATGGAAATTTCCAATAGTCTCATTAAATCAAATAGACACATTTCAACTCGAGTGCAAGTAAAATACCCGAGAACTTCAAACTCTAGTTGTTTAAAGTAAAACCTTCTCGAATTAAATTGAACGTCGTTTAAACGCCAGACGTGTTTGTGTACCTCTGTTGCTTGTCGGTGACGGGTTTAATTACCAAAACTGGTATTAAACCACTGAGTTTTCAAAATTAATTGAAATTTAATGAAAAAAGAATCCCCGTGATTTAATATTTAATTACTCCGTTAAAATTCCACGATAATTCTCATCGCAAATGAATTAATTCATGTGTGACATGAATTTTTACACGATGCGTGACCTTCATCCATCGCCCTTGAGTCCGATTCAAATGATAATCATTTTTTTCTCCTTTTTTTTTTTCGTTGAAGAGAAAGTTTTATTATGTAAGTCATACCGGCACTTGTGTAATTTATTAACACAAATATTTATAATTCTCAAATTTTCCTCACGCCTCATTGGCAGAATGATTGAATAGGCATTCTCGATAGTTTTAATCAATAATTAATGGATATTCAGTGATGCTTGGAGAGTGAAATTCAAAATGACGGTTTGAATCTCAGCCACAAGCCCTCATGGACTCTAACGAATACATAAATTTCCCCTCTCTATTTCTCTCCTCATTCTGCTTCCCCATGTCCCTGTAGACGAGAGATTTACGAGACCAACTGGAGTAGAATGAGCCTGTACACGTGTATTTATGTGTGTGTGTGGGTAAGGGAGAACGAGTAGAATAGCCCCTCTTGAACTAACCAACCAATCGTTAGAGAACGCGCCGAAACTAAAACGCAGACGCTTCCGTTCGTGTCTCTTTCTTCTCTCGTCAAGGCCAACACACAACCAAAGAGTCTTTGCTCTTCTCAGTACATCTTTACAAAGACCATAACCCGACTTGAGTCAACTCAAGGTCATTAATACAAAAACCCGTGAATATATTTTTAAAATTATATATAAATTTCTCAGTTGATGGAGCGATAGGAATTTAGGACAGAAATAATTTCGCATTTTCAGATAAATTCAAGGGATTTTTGTAAATACTGAAGATATTTTAATGGCGATAATTTGCCATTGAGTATTGGCAACACAATGAAATGCTTCTCATTTCGTTTGAGTGTTAAATGGAATGTAATTGTTGGTAGAATTAACTCGAATTTCTGAACAAATGCGTAATCATTTGAAAATCCGATATTCTCTAACCCCATTGGCTTTTCCCCTCTTATCGTAAATGGGCAACAACAGCAGCTCTAGAATTTCCCTTATCATTGCGCTTTCATTAGATTTTTCTCTCTCTTCAATGTGAAAAATAAAGATAATTTTTTTCTCCTCATGAATTCTGAGAAATCTGTATCAACATAAATTACGGTGAACACTTGGAATTATCTATTCTGGTATCATTCTTCTCATTTGTGTTTAGTGTCAACAATTTCTTTGTAATAATCTTGATTTTCGTTCTTGGAATCCCATTAATGAAATTAATTTATCAAAATTTAAAATAAAACGAAGCAGGATTTTTAATGAATTACTGCGAAGATTGAATTCCAGTGGCATGACGCACGTGAAATTTTTGGTATTCAAAATAAAAATACGGGGAAAAATAAATGAGACTGAGAAAAAATTTGAGGGAAAAAAAACAACGAGACTTTACTGCACGCATTTAGCAATTAATTTTTTTTACAGTACACATTCATGGCGTCGGATAGAATTCTCGAGAGTTTCGGGATAATCAAAAGGGGGAAAGAGGGACAATTGAGAATTAAAATTGGGAGAATTCAAATATGTGGATAATAAAAGTGGGTAAAAGAAGGAGAATAAAGCCCTCTTTTTTTATCCTCATAGTTTTGTGCACGGTGTTTTATCCTGCACACGATTAACTCGAGACCAGAATTAAATTCACAACGGTTTACGAAGGTTCGTAAACTCGGTGGGGGGGAAAAAAAAAAAAAAACGGTTACTTTAAATGCCCTGCATTTAATTTAATCCAAACTCTCTATCATCATCTCTCCTCTCGATCTTCTCCCTCAGGTAATGAAAATACCGAAGTGTGAAAGTGTCGAAGTGATGGTATCTCTCCTGAATCATTTGCCCAATCCTCCACATTAATTCACCATTAATTGATTCATAATCATCATTTCCTGTTGACATTTCTCCGTCTCATTATAAATTCAATCACGAGGCGGAGCAAAAAATCCCCAAAGACACAAACGAGAATTTAAATTTCCTCTGTTGTACAACTTTCTTTGAAGAGAAAAAAAGGACAATGTATTAATCACTCGATACACTGCGCGTGGACGATCTTTAAAAAAAAAAAACCATCGAGCGAAAGTGATGGAATTATGTAAGACATAACCTGGATGAGAGAATGGAGGATAGAACGCGATTTAACTCATTCACGAGTTTAAAATATAAAAAAAAAGAAGAGGATGAAAAAAAAAATTAAATAAAATTCCTTTCATTTGCACATCTCTGGGAGAAACAAAGGAATTCACCAGCTCAAAGAGCTTCTAATTCACTTCGGTGAAAGGTATAAAGTGAGGATATAACGCTCCTTTTTTTTTTCTCTCTCTCTCTCTTCATTCCTTGAAATTCAGAGCTGAGAAGTAAAAAAAAAAAAAAAGGGAAAACGATTTAGAAAGGAAACATAAAAGCTGTGCGAGGTGATCCTTCCGCAATTTAGGTCTGTAACACGGTCAACGTGAAGCAGACTGTATCGTTGCGTTATAATACCACCTTGTGATATTGCTGACTGTGATGTAATCGTAAAAATGCGTGGGAACAAAAAATCAGAGTCTCTTTTTTTTTCATCAAACATGAATGGCTCTTATTCTCATAGCGAAAGACCAATGATTCTTTTTTTTCCGTGTTTACTCTGATTTTTCACGTGCGTCACAACAAACATTGGTTTATCCACGTGAAAAATAATGATATCGATACTCCAACGAATTATATACACGGAAGTAGACTTAATGCCTCTTCTCTCTCTCCGTCCTCGTTACTTCAAATACATTTATCGAGTAGATAAAATATATTTTTACACATGAATTCATTCGGTACCTTTCTACCAAACAATTCCCTCTTTTGCAATATCTCCAAGTTTCCTTCGTTGTTACTCCCCACCACGTGTCTCCATGAGATACGTGCGTGATTCCGAAGAGAACGAGTCCATGGAGGAGAATTGAGACACTTGGAGGGAGAAAAGAGAGGGGGGATACGACGTGTGTCAACTGCAGTGACTTTCCCGATAGATCTGGAAACTGCATGATCACTGGATCGATAAAGAACGAATTAAAAAAAGAGACAAATCTCATTCAAATTAAATCCAACAATTAAGAAAATTACCATTTTTATTCTCAATCGTGACATAATGAACTGTCGCATCAAATCAACTTGACTGATAATGGATAATTAAAGAAAATGGAATAAAATTGTATTGAAAAAAGAAGGGATTTTCAAATGAGTCTAGGTTTTAATGTCGAGTGAGAGGAAGCGTGCAAGAGGGTGATTGATTAAACCGCGCTTGTCGATATTTCAATCGTGCCTTCTGCATGAGATAGAAAGGGAAAGCAAGTGCAGTTGAAATGAGAGAGAGAGAAAGTGCAGGAGAGAGAAGAAGGATGGATTGGCAGACAGGTGGGCGGGTCTGATCGACCCTGTCTCGACACTCGTGGCTCGCGAGGCATCTCGCAGAAGAGAGTGAAATGCGTGTTGTTTTTATTCTTCGTTGGTTTATCCTCCGGAGTTACTCAACTCTCGACGCAATCGTTCCCCGGGTATTTCTTCAATGAACAATTGCAGATAGATTTAATTTATTTTTAATTAATGGATTTTCACATGCCGATTGAATTAACATTGAGGGAATTTCAAAGCGTGCATTGATCACTTGATCGTGGGAAGAGGGGTAAAATGGGATGAGGATTATGCGGATGATTAGATGAATAGGTTTGTCTGTTTTATTAGAGGAGCTGTGGCATTAGGAATCTGGAGGCGACGAAAAAGTAATTTGAGAAGGGAAACAAGGGGAAGGAAAAGTCATGTGTGGAATAAGTTGAGGGGTAATGTTGACTTTGTTGCTCTAGATTATTGGGTACACAGTTTATGACGTGTACAGAGCTCATTCGGTCTTCTTCATTGGTAGATCGATATCTCGGGAAATAGCGCCACTTGAGTTTATGAGGCGGTGTCTTTAACCTTCTTGGATTCTTTTTAATTTCCTCGATTTACATCTGCGGTTTTTTTTAGTATTTTTATCAAATAAAAAATCTGGGTTATTGATAACTATTAATCCACGAAAATCGCTGACTCTGTAGTCTATTGCCTCTTTTTTTTTTACTATGAAATGAATTATAAATATGCCAGGTGCACGAAAAAAAAAAACGACCGGATCCAGCTGCACGTTATCATTTCTTTCGTCGCAAGTAAGCGATTAAATTGTGTTCACTGTCTCTTCTCTCTCTCTTCATTTATTTGCCACTTTTCAAATGATGATTTATGATTTAATTCATAATTATCACAATTCTCGATAGAATAGGAATAATTCTAATTAATGATAATTTGAAACATAAAATTTCTGTGTTAGAGAAATTTTAGAGCACACAGGGAATTTTACATGACTTGAATAATTAATATAAATTTATTGATCATTTATTTTGACATTTTCCTGTTTTCTAAAAAATGGAATAATGTAATTGGATCTCACGTTTAATGAAGGATGTTTGGCATCATGTAACACACAGGTGATACATTGTTCAACATTCTCCAATAAATCAAATATTTGTACATAAAATTAAACAAGAGTTCATAATTTCACACTTCTCGTTAAATATTTTCCACCTAGAAATTTATTTACACTACTCGAGATACAATTCCTTCATTTACTTTATTTTTTTCTGTAAAAACGAGTGAAATCTTTCTCCTCGTAATTACACGATTATGCAACTAAATTTATCCGAACCTGACTTTCATTTATTTTACCAATCCTGTTACGCCAGTCGATTGAGGAATTCTCGTATTAATCCATGATTAATCAAGGTCATGGTTTCACATGAGATATGTAAATTTCTCAATTTTAAGAAAGTCCAAAAAAATAATGAAATCCCCCGACAAAACCTCGAATTTCCCCTTCTTATTAAAATAAAATATATTTTAAACATTTGGAAATTGCTCTCAAAGTAATACGATTGTATTCACGTCACTATCGCAGGAAGTGGCTTCCCGGTTTCCTCACTGAGTCCTTGAGAACCAGTCTTTCTGGGTCATTTCATCATTTCCCTTTGGATCCTCCCGTTAACTGATAATTTCACAATAATCCAGTGCTCAAAAATACAATTAATTCATTAACTCTAAAAAAAACCATTGAATTTTCATTGAAAAATAATTGAAAAAAAAAGAGGCAATTTAATCTGATAATCGAAGAAGTGACGTGAATCACTTGGGTGAAAATTTCATTGAAGCTACAAACGTTTCTCGTTTTTTCAAAGCACGCTGACAAAGAGTTTACCTTCTTTGCCATTCAGTTGGCGTACGTGAGTAACTTCCGGTTGACTAAATTCCATGAGCACTGCGATTCTTACTACTTCTCTCGTTCTCCACGTTACAATGTGAATTTTTATGAAGTCTTTTTTTCTACAAAATCTTTCTAATTGCATCAATAATGAAAAAGTTCTTTGAATTAATTTCATTGAAACCCAAGGATTCTTGAGAAATATCAAGTAACTCAGATTCAAACAAATGTTCTTCAATTAAAGTGAAAAATAATTCAAATTTATTTAACAGACAAATTGAAATGAGAGCCTGGAAGAAAATTACTCTCGATATATCACTGAATTTTAGTGCAAACACAGGGTATTTTAATTAGGACTTTAATTACCCACTGGCATAATTAAACCCAACGTTTTCTCCATTAATACAATTGCTTCAAAGTGCCTGATGAAGTATTTAAACAATTTATTACAGTCCTTTGAACTTACCAATGACTTTTGACACAAAATATTCTGGCACAAAGGCCCCATCAATGAATTTATAACTCTGTTTGATTATTATCATAAAATCTCATTTATCCTTGAATAACACGGACAAACAATCATCCACCTTAAGTTTATTATAAACCACTGAAATTCATGAAACTTTGGCCAACGATAAACTTTGACAATCAATATTACGCCGTGTGCACTATAACCTCCTCTGTGTTAAGTTCTTGTATACACGTGGTCTACCAATGGTGCCATGCACACACTTTCGTGGATCAAAAGCCGAGATGCTTGAGATGCTGTGGAAGAAACTTCATCCGGTTGAAATGCAGTATCTCATCGTCTTTTGGTCTACCATATGGCGCCAGATACACTCTTCTTTTCTGACCTTGGAATTCATTTCATTTTTATTCTCTATTCATGATTCACTGATATTATTATCTTATGTTAATCCAGGGAATGGATGAAATTTTTCGGTGTTTACTATTTTCAATGTGTGTTCATTCTGTGTCAAGTTTGTTGCATAATCCAAGTGCTATTTGTAGGTGGGATATTTATTCTGTCGATACACAGATTGAAATTGACATTTTTTTTTAATAAATAGAAAGTTTTTTTTGTTGAAATTCTGTATTATGATTGCTATTCTTTTTTCTTTTTTTTCGTTGAGATTAATCGATATGTTTTTGAATAATTATTTGAATTAATCATTTCCGACGAGACGTATAATTTGAGTGGGTTGACATGAGTGGGCGTTGACTTTCGTAAAGACTATCAATTCATTTTAATTGCATGAGGTCTACATGTACGTTTTAAAAATGTGCATTACAGTGGATTTACTCAGAAAAGTGTTTTGATGGAGTGAGAAAAACGGGGGTGTACGAACTCCACCTGCTTTACCCCCTCTACCAACAAATTTTCCACATCGTGTTTATATCAACGAGTTGAGTTAATTTTGTACGTTATACTTCCGCTTTTACGTGCCAGCTGCTGTTAATTTTTTTTCTTTTTTTTCGTTCATGGTACTACATTCATGTTTGCATAGCTCGTGCGATAAAAAACAAACGGTTTTGTGTTTTCAAATTAATTGCATGATTTCTTTGTTGATTATGAAGAACTTTTGGAATAATTCTTTCTTCCAATTTATCTCCTTTATTTCCGGGAATTCAATTTTTTTTGTCCCCAGTCACGTTCTCACTGACGAGAAGTCATTTCATGGGACGAGCAGGGTTGGAAATTCGTCCATCGAAATGAAGACACCATGAGAGAGAAAAAGGGGGAGAAAACACTGGGAATTATAAATCCACAGTCGACCCAACATCGTGTATTCAGTGCAGAGTCCAACCCTCCGGCTTATGTCTTCCGTTTTCTTCTCTTTTTCGTCACTTCCTAGTATTCCCATTTTTTTCCACCTTTCAATTCTCCCTTCTTTAATCTGAGAAAGCCCTGAATATACAGAATCCCTCTTCTTTTTACTCATCATCAGAAACATTGAGAATCTCTCTTGATCTTGAGCATGAAAAAAATGTGAATTTTCATTGGGAATTTCACTCTGTATTTATCTCATGAATTTTTCCAAAAACTTCAGTACACTACTCTCATGTACTCCAACATCTAAACTCTAGGGTCGATTCTGTGGTACGAGGATTTGGGATAGTAAGTTGAGCGGAAAGTCAGAATCACTCTGTGGGTATCACGACACAGGAAGTTGGAGACTCAGTTTGAGTGTGTTGCTCCAAGGCGTTTCTCTGGAATATCATGTGTAGGAGTTTTGTATATAGTGGCTTATGCCTGAAATAGGGATAGATAAACATTACGAGTGTATTCAGATTATTATTATTGTGGGGTAATGGGAGATTCTGTGATTGTTGATTTTTTCCGAAATACGAGTCACTAAAAATTGAATTGAAAAGCAGAATAATATGAGACTTGTGATATTTGGCTTGTGCCTCCTGGGGCGATGTCTCCGTTGAGCGGAAATTCATCCTGGAGGATGATAGAGCCCATCCAAAACGACAAACTGCAGCTCAGAGTTTGTGTATGTCTACTCACATAATGTTGGAATACTTGAGAGGCTAGATGCTCGTTAAGGGTACCTATATCCGGCGGGCATATCAGGACGCAAAGGGAAGCGCAGTTTCTGATGTCCCAAATACACTCTAGACTTGAACAAACAGCTTAAACTATTGTCCTCAGTGTAATCCTGATAGCCACTGTGTTTCTCCATCATTTCCATTCTCTGTATTAACCGAAACGTACTTTATCCTATAATTTCATCAAGAGCTCCAACAAAATTACCACATTTCACCAATTCTCCTATCCCAAAATATCTCCCAACAGACCCAATTATTCCTTCAATTCCATCAACAATAACACCGACTATTAACAGAATTCTTGACTATTGTGTATTCGTATCTAACACTACTCTAAATCCAACGTTAATCTCAAACTTTAATGATGTTTATCTTCAAGTGAAAACTAAACTTGAAGTTCTTGATAATTCCAAAGGTATTTACTGTAGAGCTTTCGAGTGCTATTTGGGAAAATTAAGATGACTCTTCATTAGTATTTACCTCAACAAATCTTGGGATAAATTAGAGAATTTAGTAATTTTTAATTGACATTTAAAGAATTGAAAATTTTATTTTTCCAGTTTTTTTAGTGGAAAATTGTGCATTTTAACCGGTATCCCGCATCGGTTACCGTTGCCCATTAACCGCAATGACCAAACATCATTCACACACGTGTTTTTCGAGTAATTTTAAACTCAGGAAACTTTAGGGTAATTACGTAATTACTTTGGCTTTGATACTTTTACCCGGTCTTTTGTTTTCACATTTTACCAACGGTTATTTTGCGGTTTTTCAAATGGAAAAAAAGATCAACGAGTTTAATCATTATTCTCTCTTTTTCTCAAGGGAATAAAAGTAACTGAGTAATACATAGTGTCTTATTATTTTTTTCCGGATATTCAATTATATACGGAGTTTTGCGGTGCTCCGTATCACACAGGGATAATGAAACAAAACAGTCGTATGGATTCATGACGACCGGGAAAAACGCCACCGGTGTCTATTACGCCGGAAGTCTCACCCGACTGGTCGCTTCCGTTAATCGAGATATCGTGTTTTCATTTTGTGCCTGTGTGAATCGATCGACCCAGAAACAATGATTTTACTGAATACATGAAGCGTTTGAAGCGCTTGACTTTGCGCAATTTAATATTTTTTTAAATAAGAGGAGAAGTAGTGAATTATCAATGATATATCTGACACTTGGCAAGAGGGATGTGGCTAGTGAAGGCGAGATTAAATGAGGCTCAGTTCATGGGTTTAAAGATGGGTGAAGAGGCATTTTGCGCATTGAAATCGAGTGCCATCAATCCTGACGCCATTTGCTAGATGGCTTGAACTACTTTTCTAACCGTTTTCCATAGCCTCCTTCACTCTCACTTGGGAATTCTCCACATTCGGCTTCATCAATTATCGTGAGAATGTCGAGTGCATAGAGTGATCATTCAGGTGGATTTAATCCATCGAAAATTGTCTCTTCTTGATGGAAAAAGAGGGGGAAAAAGTACAGGCTCGTTTGAATTTATGACTCTATCTCTGCAGCACTTAATTGCCTTCAGATGTACACAATTTAATTACACTGTAATTGATATTTATTATTGCAATAAATAATCAAATGTAATTTCACACATGATTTCACATTCAACACTGTATTAATTTTTTTGTGTTTTTTTTTATTCTGTTTCAGGTGAGTTTCTTCTTGGATTATATACATGAGACATTTTTTTTTCTAATGGATAATTGAAAATAAACGATTATTCGGAGGAAGTTGGTGAAGTAGAAGCGAATAGAGGGAATAAATTGAGGTAAGATAATCCAGCGTATGGTTAAATGAGAAAAATCATTAATTAATCATGGAATTAATTACGATAGTCTGTGTGTGTGTGTGTGTGTTATCGGTTATGCCTGTGGGCGACAGGCATTGTAAAAGCCTTGCGTGTGTTGGCTCATTTGGCGGAAGTTGGGGATTTTCACAGTGAAAATTTATTAAACGCGGTGCTTATGACCCCGAACAAGGGGGTGACCCCGAGCAAAATAGAACTGGAAGAAATTTAAAAACTTTAACGATAAATTTCGGTTTCTTTTTGACCTCAGAATAATCCTTATTTTCTCTGTTTCAAAATAGAAATTATGAAATTATTTAAAATTCAGTAAAATTATTATTTCAAGGGATTTTAATTGTTGAAGTGAATTATCCAAGAAGTACTTTGATCGCTGGTGTGGTTGACGTGCTGCCAATTAATTCTGCAATTAACTCGGGCGAACTTGTAGACGTGCTTATCGCCCAGGGGACACAGAGTTAGAGAGAGAGAGAGAGAAGAGGTCTACAATGCATAGGGTTTCGTCCCATGAAATTAATCGTTGTCTCGTGTGCACGCTGGCGTACTTTGTGGTATCGCCCCAAGGTACTGCTCCGCCTCGTATCATCAGCTACCACAAAACTTGCTCCTCTCATCTGAAGTTTCTGCGACAATGCTGAATCTTCAATTTAAAATTTTTCCTACCTTCTACAAATTTTAATAACCAAGTTATTTTTAATTAAATTATATTTTTTGAATTTTTTTTCGTTAATTATTGTCAGTTAAATTCTCGATGTATTAAGGAGAAAATGAGAATTTAAAGGGATTCCACAGTGGATAAGGAAATTTCGAAAAAGGATAAATGGGATAAATGGTAGGGTGGTAATGCGGGAAAAAGGGGGGCGGATGTTAAAGGGGCTTTCGGGATTTTCATAGCTGAAAGAATTAACGTTTCAAGTAAGGGGTAAAACATTGTTGAAATGAAAACGAGTATTCACTGAGACATTTGTCTCCGGTGGGTTCGTAATTACGTGCCCAATTTACTGGGAGTGTCTCAACTCCGGAGGGTTGATGACTTTCACAATTGTGTGCACGAAAAGTACACTTGTGTTTGTGCTGAGCTTTGAGCTTTTGTCATTGTGTTGCAAACACTTCGACAGTCTGATAGGCAGAAGGGAGGAATTTGTCGTGTCATGGCGGAACAAAGACCAGTTACAATAATTAAACAATTTATGTCCAATCTTGATGGAAAAAAAAGAAGAGGCACTCAAATTATTTTAATTACCGAGAGATATACAAAGAGTAATGAAAAATCCATTCTCTCTTTATCTTTTTTAATAACAAATAAATACCACTGGAGAATGCATTATGAAAATTTACCTCAAACAATTCAAACACGAAAGCCCCAGAAAATGCGGAAATGAGGAATTATATTAAAAACATTTTTTTCTCCTTTTTTTTTAAGTAATATTACAAAGAGATAGAGAGAGAAAGAGTTATACATACAATGAAACATTGTATGTAAAAAATTCCAGCATGATATTCATACTAGCTTCACGCTGACCGGTCTCTTTATTCTCTCCCTCTTCTCTTCTCCATACGTTTCATATATATACCTTCCAATATAACCGCTTGGCAATTTCTTTTTGCATTCTCCACTGTTTTCTAATAAAACATAAAATACACAGCATCACCTACATGCCATTTTTCGTTTCACCCGAGGCACTTTAAATCCTTGGAATATACCCTTCTTCATATTTTCATTTTTCTATCTTTTTTCTTTTTTTCATCTATTACCCGTGCACTGGAATCATAAAATTCCCCAAGATTCTTCTATATCGCCCAAGAGCCCCGAGAAAATTGTTTTCGTAGGAAATTGCACGAAAATTTGTTTTCTATAACCGTGTTATATAACTCCTCTATCCCTCTTCTTTTTTTTATCTCCTTTTATTTTCTTCATTTCTGTGATAACCATCAGCGGAGAGGAGAGTGAAGCACTTCTCTGGCTGTTGAATCATTTCCACGTGTTACCAAGACTGACGTTAAACTTTCCCACACGTTCTACCATCAAATTCCTCGGGGGTATTCTACCGCTATTATTATTATCGTGCAGTGTGCTTTTATTTATTTTTTTAAACTTCTTTTCCTCTTATTTTTTATGTGGCTTTTTTTTCAAAAAAAAAAACGAGAGGAGAACGCGTGAGGCGTCGCTGATCCCCCCCTGTGTGTGCGAGACAGACGGCTGATTGCAATACACACATTTTAGTCTCCACAATGAAAGCGTCATGGATACGAGTACAACAAGGAGAGAATTATAACAATGGGGGATGTTTCAGAGAAGGACAGAGGGGGAGAATATATATCTTTGCGCCATCGCGTGCACAAATCCATCGGGGGGAAAAAAAATAAGAGGAGGGAGGACTCTATCGTTTGCACGAAGAGACAACCGATGGCTCACAATCATCTGGTTGTGAAGGGAATTCTTTTGTTTAATTTATTTGTGGAATCTTCCTCAGGTATTGCGACACAGTTCCACGTGATTAGGAATAATGCACGTGATTAGGGATTTAATTATTTTCATCTTTAAGGAGTCGTTTTTTGGTGCATTGTCGTATTGATAGTCACACGTGTCTATCTATTCCTGTGGATTATTACTGCAAAACTGTTTTACATATATACACTGGGGTAATACATTTTGTATGCACGAGTGCGGATTCGCCTGCATAAATTAATGGCCCGACACTCGACGCCATAATACACAGGTATATGTCAACTGGTGTATTGTCGGTATCTGTTTGTGTCAGTATATACAAAATGGAGATTATACATGTGGCTTTTAATATTGTTCAGTTGAAATAGAACGAATACTAGTTTTTTCACCCCCCCCGTGGCGATGTTTTTTTTTTTATTGATCTATTTCATTTTTATGATTACTTTGCACAAAACTGTGGATATTTTTTTACGAACGGTGCAATTCACAGGTATTGCTGGAGAATAAAGTGATATTCGTGTTGAGTTGGTTTATTTATTTTTTTCGGTTGAACACGGAATCTTGGGAAAATTCGGGCTGACGTTGGAGGCGTCACACGCAAAGTCTCTGACGTGGCAAAAAACTTTGGATCGTTTAGTTTCTTTTTTTGTTTGTCGATCTATTGGATGTACGGGAGTTTATTATTATTTTTTTTTTTTTCACAACAGTCGTTTACATCGATCTTTACTTGTAATACGGAGTTAGGCACAAGTAAGTTGTACGGGTTTAGTGAAATTTTTATGAAGTAAAATGCATTTAAATAAATTATATTAATGTTCAATTTTTTTATGGAATAAAATGAGAATTAAGAATGGAGATTCCGTATTATTTTTTTACGGGGTTTGAATAATTCAGGGATAAAAACATAGGGCCATGGAGTTTCTCGGAATAAAATGGATGGAATGAAGGGAAAAAATAAATTATCCCTTTCCTTCGTGATAAGATATGCGAGAACTTTGAAGCTCGCTTGCATAAAACAAAATGTATCAGCACGCAAAGACACAAACTGGATGAAGACGGGGCTCTTTCTACCCCTCTGCGACATTTCTCCGTCAACGAGTTGCAGAAGGGAGAAAAGGGGGGGCAGTGCTGATGTTAGTTGGTGGCTTTGTCCCATCATGCCTGAAATATAAGCGAGGCATGGGTCTTGTGTACAGGTCACAATGAAAATTTATGAGCGATATCAAGTATTCCCAGCTGCATCTATGCCTCTGAGCTTGTGCACAAGTTCCTCTAGGTGGACAGGCCGCAAAAAACTATGAATATTCCGATGGTGATGAAAACATTTTCGTACTGTATATATTTGCACTTGATTGCTGGCATATGACAGTGTAGACATCAATGAATTGTCATGCATGATTAAAATTAATTGTCGAGGAATTGTTATTTTTTTTTTTTTTAAGTGAAAAGCCTATCGATTTCATTCATTATTTCATGATGAATGAATTTTCCCTTTTTTTGGTGATAAAATGATGATTTTTTTTAAATTACTTTGTTTTCGTGTTTTTCTCTTATTCTTGTTCTTTTTTTGGGTCATGAATTTGTGGGAATATTTGACATATCCGCGTGTGTTTGTGAGGTTTACTCAGTAGAAATCGATTGTTGGGTCAGGCCGACAGGGATTTTATCCATCGCGTAGACGAATAATTATTTACAAGCATTTCTCCTCCACTCGATCATGAGAAAGTGGAGAAAGAGAGGAGCAATACTGGTAGCAACAGAGTACACTGGGGAATTTCATTTTCAATTATTGCCAATCAGCCCGGCGGTATTTCGATATTGGCTTCCGGTTTGTCACTTGATAGTGAATAGTAGTTGCTATCTACATCGTTTCAGGCTCTCAACAAAATCCAAAATGAATTTCAGCAAATTGAATTAGTGTCACTTTGTCCAAAAATTTCCGGGGAATAATTGAATTTTCAATGGGGAAAACTCGATTGAGGATAATTCAACTATTTAAAAAGCAATTCAATTATAAAAATATATGAAAATTACGAATAAATCCTCGTTTTTCTGTAGACTATAACTTTTTTTACTATTCATAAAAATGAGAAGATAAAAACTGGAGCAAGAAATACAATTTAGTAGCAGAATGACGTAATGGGAGGGAGAAGCAAATGAAATATGAAAGATTGTAGAAAAATTATTGAGAATGGGAGTGAGAGGAAGTATGCGTGGTAATTTGCCAATTTGTATGCCGTTTGGCTCGAGCCCATCGGAGTAATACATAGACGTATCGTATAAAGTATGATATAAGTGCCAAAGCTTCAATCTATGTATGCAAGTGTCCAAGAATCACCGATGATGTACAACACTCTACAAAAGCCCCTTCAACATTTTTCACTGTACATACTCGGCACTTTTAATTAAAACAAATTGCTTGCGTCAGCAGCGTCAACGTTATAATTTAAAGGGGAAAGGCAAAAAAAAAAAAAAATGGAGTGAAGCTCAGTGTAAAATTCACGTTTCCTTGAAGTTTATAGTGAAGTTGTTTTTTTTTTTCGCTCTTCACTGATTTATGGAAGCCGAAAAAAAAGAAGGAATTATGCTAATCGCAGTAAACGTTCTGGAAAATTGAAAAATATTATGGATTAAATAATCTGAAAATGGGTGAATTTTTGAGGTAATTTTTTCACGTTCCATTTTATCATCAATATTAAAGACTGGGGTGAATGGAACTTGAATTATCGATCCATGAATTACTTACGAATTAGTGTGATAACCTTGACGCGTGCCAACTATCTCGGTTACCAATTAAGCTCCACCCCCGCTGGCTATCGATCTCCTTTCTCTATCTCTCTCTCTCTCTCTCTCTCCTGATATCCATTCTGTTTTCATTGCTGAAGGTGAACTTGAAATTGACTCTGGAACAATGGCCCGACACATCTTTCATTCTCCTTCAGCACGTGACTTCGAGTATCTCCTCTTCCCCCCCTTTTTTCCCCCGATTTTTATCATTAAAAGTATCATTATAATTACACAATTCCGAGATAATTATAATTAGCAAAATTATTTGATTAGTTTTTAAAATAATTTTCTCTGTATTATCCAAGAAAAAAAATGAAGTTTAATTCAAAAACTTTGAGAGCAAAGTTTTTTCCCTCTTAACTCAAGAATTAATGAGTGAAGGAGAGAAAAAAGAGGGGCTTTTTTTTCCCAGTTTTATCGAGTTTTCCCTCGATTTTCATTTAACTCGGAAGTTTTCTAGAAAAATAAATTCATTACCGGATAGTGAAGCTTGTTAGTTAATAAATTGTAACTATTACTAGAATTCTCACAATTTTTTCACGTGTAAATTGGAGAGACTCGTTAATTGCTGGGTCAGAGAACTTTACTCGAGTCTTAATTCAACTTCCGGTTGTTTGCCCCGTAATATTACAATCACGGGTGACTAAAGTGGAGGATTAATTCGTTGTCATTAAAAGCCATGACGTCATGTAGAAATCTGTAGTAATAAATGTTGGATTTCTTTTTATTTAACGTTATTTTCTTTTTTACTCTCCCTTTGATGTTTTCGGAAATTATTGCCATTGGAGGTGTTAAACATCGAAATGCTCTCTAGCCTCGGGGAAAATCCAAACTCGGTTAACCTACGTATCACCTCATCGATTTTCATGCCAGTAATACCCTGCGGAAGTATTTTCATGCCAGCGTATAAGCGAAGTGGAAAAAAACGTAAATTCCACATTTTCGTATTTCGGGAGAGAGAGAATTCAGAGTCTACACGATTGACATAGTCATGGGGGCCTCTTACGGTTATTGCCACTGAAAATTGGAGGAAAAAAAAATTCGTGAATTTCTCGCCTCTTCCCTCGACCACGTATTGATATGGCCGATAAAATTTATCGTCTCGAGTTACTCACACGCGAAGGTTAGAAATAAAAAAAACTGCGCTAAATTTTAGGGGATTAGTTGGGTTTTCCCCATGAATTTCCGATTTTTTAAAATACAAAATTATAATTGAGTTTTTACTTAAAATCTTATCTCTCCGTAAAGTTTAACTCAACTTTTTGGAGAATGCATTAAAGTCGTTGAAAATTAACAGTGAATGCTGGTGTAAAATTCAGGGGAGAGATTACTCTGAGACTCACGAGTAGAATAATCAGATTATAGAGAAATAAAACCAAAAAAAAAGAAGAAGAATATTAAAAATTCCCAGAGGGGAGAAAAATAAAATGTGATTTTCTCGAGAATGAAATCAGATTTCTGGTGCTGCAGAGATAGCGAAAAATTTTCCATGACACTCCACCCGTTCTATCGATTTTACTGTGACGACATAGTGTTGAGAGGAGAGATAAAGAGGTGTGGGTAATACTCCTGCTGTGTGACACTCTTCGAGTGCTTATTCCCCAGCTCCAATCTCAAATTACCTCTCTCCTTCCTCTCCTCGTATCTCTCCATTTGCTTTTTTTTTTTTCCACTGCACTCGTTTCTAAGCCCCCCAATAACTTTAAAACAAGAGATGAGAATAGGGGGAAATAAAGAAAACTGTCAGACTAAATATAAGGTGTGAAATTGTGTACACGTCTCGGGGAATCGAGTTACAATGAGCATCATTGTCTACCATGTGGGATGAAATTAAACATACTCTCCGCAGAATCTGATACGATAAAGAGGAGAAAGGCCCATCCACTTTGATTATTCATAAAATTATGAAAATAATTGTAATAATATAAAAAATTCATTTAATTTCACGAATTACTAATTATCACTGGAATATCCAGCATATTCAAATAAACGTATATCCAAAAGTTTCCGTACTTTCCACACCAATGATTTCACCCGAAAATTTCAATTGTCGTTATGCACTGCTGAGTTACATTGAAATTCTCATGTAATACGTGATGCCATTTGGATGATAATTTTGTCCGGTTATCACTGAAAATTCCCGTGATTCTCGAGGGCAATATCAGACTAGTTTCCGGGGTCCAGTTTAGAGTCTTTTGTTCCTTTTATTATCGATGCAATGCCATTTGCCCATCTTTGCCTCCTTGTTTCACGATAATCGTTAAGACGCCACAGGTGTGCGCCACCGAGTGTGTATTACAACTAGGTGTTTCTCCACGACCCATTTGCAAGCGCACATACATACTATGCATGTGTTGGTTTAATCCCAGGGTGAACTTTACTTGCTCAATACCAATGAAAATGCCCAAGAGAAATCCATCCAATGTAAATTGACAATTTAATTATTGACATTTACATTAATTCTTTATGGTCAATAATCACTGGGAATTACACACCATCGAATTCACAAAATTAATTAAAATCATTGGCAAGAGATTAAAAAATGGGTGAACTTGAGATTTTCAAAATATACAAAAATTCCAGTTTAAATTAAATTAAATTCATTTCGAACTCTTTCACTAACCGAGACAAAGGCATTCCGGGAAGTCCGGGTTAACGCCATCGCGTGAGAATCTCAACTCTTCCGTCACACTCAAGGCGCATTAATTTCTGCCAAGTGAGGCAGAGAGAGCGAGAGAGAGAGGCGGGGGGAAATTCTCTTGATTTTAAAAAATTTAATAGCTAAATTCTCCGTGCTAAATAACGGCACAGTTGAGTCACTGAGTTTCAGCTTTGACCGTGCGGTCAAACGGTGTTTGAACTTTAATGGGCTGAGTGATTCGTAGGCCTTTCAGCCAAATGACTCGACGATGATTACTTCCGTTACGATGAGAGTAATCACTGATAAATTGCGAGAAGGGTGGAAAAAAGAAGTGCCCGGTAAAAAGATGAAGAGATATTGAAATATTGAGGGTCAATTAATTGAGAATAATTGGCTTTGAAGGAGAAGAGTGGTCTAATCAATTTGAGTGTAGTCTCGAATTTCTCCATATTGAAACAAATATCCGGCGTCTTGGCAATTGGGAGGAGGAGGAGGAGGAGGTGGTTTTTGTCAACGAAAAGAGGGGCGTGGGAAGCGGAAGCTACGGGGAATCGATACCCGCCTGACTTCGATTAGCAGCGCTCGTCCGGATGGTGACCTTCCGTCGGCGTGGTTCAACGGGTACAGTGACCTCTCTCGGCGCGCCAGCAAGAGCCAGCACACTCTGCCCCTCTCTTTTTCGCCCATTCCTCCTCCTCCCCCTCCTCTTGCCTATTATAAATTTTTTCCAACTCTATTCTATTCCGCACTATCCCTCTCGCACAATCTGTTCGTATTTTGTATCCACGTAACCTCTCGCTCTTAGGAGCTTCTCGAACTCGTAAAATATATATTCGAGAGAAACTAGCGTGCAGCATCCGAAGAAACGTGCGCAGAGTGTGAGTACTGGGGAGAAGTACCGGGCTCAGTGCCATACGGTTTTTGCAAAAAAAAAAGAGAGTAAAGAGGGAATGAGGAGAATGAGGGAGGGATAAAAAGTCTCTCAGTTATACTCTCGTGTTGCCTATGTATTTTGCCTTCGCACGGTCACGCTCTTGTGCGCACACAACGTTGGAAAATTCAGGGACGCCCAGTGCTCCTCAACACACGTTGGGTTCTCATTTTTTTTTTCAGTTTAATTGTGTTATTCTATGGTATTTAATTGTTACAATTGTGAATTTACGTCATTATAATGAGCTGAGTAAACTTGACCTTGAACTGGATTAATGAGGTTTTTCTCATTTATTCAGCAGATGTAATTGAATTTCTCAATTAAATTACAATGAAAGTTAGTTTTAATCAATTGTCCTTTTGATGGAAATTTGTGGATTTTTTTTTTCTTTTTTGAGTGCCAGTTGTATCGATCCAACGGCAGCTGGCTCAGTCTCGTTATAACCGCCACCCTTTCGCTTTCCACTCGATCGCTCTCTTCACCCTCTCCTTTTTGCACTATTTTATTACACCCAACTCCCACTCTATCTTCAGGAGGGTTAGTCTCTCGTGCTGTGTTATCCCGTGAGCTTTAGTAGTTACTAGACTCTCCTCGCCCCATTGGCCTCTGTATCGTCCATGAGAATGACCGAGCAACCGCATTCATCGATTTAATCATACGAATTATCTTCTCGATATCGGAGATCATTAAATTTATGTCTTCAAGTAGTCATTTTTCCCCTCAATTCTCACAATTCACACAAATGATAATTAAATCCTCAATTAATATCTAATAATTCAGTTAAAGAATCCGAATTAACAAGCATCGAGATTAAATAATTCAATTAAACCCACGAAATTGAGAAATATCGATTCTGGTGTTACACACAATTCATTGGCCATGCATTGTGGGCTTTTGCAAAATCCCCCAGAGATATTCAAATGGTTAAAGCTTCCAATCACCGTCAGCCACACTAATGACTTTGATGATTGTGTCATGATGACTCTGTATTGATTTTCCAACCACCCAAGTGCCCCTGCATTTCATCAACTCGATTCCAAAATTATCGAGAAATTAATTTTTCTAATGAAGAGAAAAATGGCAAATTTCACACAAAAAATAGGAAAAATAAAGGGAAATGAATTGTTGGTCGAAGGGCGATGCACCGTTGAAGTTTCACGTCCATAAATACTAGTGTCGGGTGGGAGGAGGATTGTATAACCAAGAGGTGAAGCGCACAGTTGTACAGAGAAATCCACCCCCTTTTTATCCACCGTCGCGCCACCACACCGTCGCCGGTCTCCCCGTCCAAGCCTGATTCACCCTCTGCGCCTCATAAAATACACACACACACAGATAGATACATATAAAGAGAAATGTACAGTGCTTTCCCCTTCGGCTGTTGCGCCAGGAGGCTCGAGGGGGTACGGTCGATGCGGCGTTGCCACGGCAACGAGACGCGTCGTTGGGTAACCAAGGGGGGTTCGTTGCATTTCAACTGAAATACTGGGGCTAAACCATTGGCGAGATGTACCAACTCTACCCCTCTGCAGCACACCTTGTCTGTCTCACATCTGTCTCACTTTTTTCTTTATTCCCCCGACCCCCCGCAACTCACTTTTATTCAATCCCCTTCTCCTCTCTTCCACCACTCTTTGTGTCTGCACTTCACCGAAAATCGAATTCTAGCCGTGGCTAGCAATTGCGCAAAGTCGAGGTTATGGTCCACAGACGCAGCCAAGGTTCCCACTTTTCAAGGTTTCAAGGTCGATGGGAAAAAAATTACTTGGTTTATGAATTTATGGGGTTTTTTTAGGGGATTTATTCGTGTTGAATGATGTCATCTTTTGGAATGTTTTAGAAATGTTTTAATACAAGGAGAAAGTGGAAATTTTGGTATTCGAAGGGGTTTAGGTCTTTATTAATCAGACGAAATCATCAATTTTTAATAGGATTGAAAAAAAAGAATTCTTAAAGACGGTTTTAAATGAAAATTTCATCAGCTTTTCAATGGCATCATCTAAATTATCTCATCTCAAATATTTCAATCAATTTCAAGCGAATTTCATTCAGTTGAATCTCAAATTTCAACGAAAATCCAATCTCTCTACTCCTCCCAATATACAGATGGATTATGGAGAAATGTGGAGGTACAAGAAGCATTTCCTCGAGCTTAATTTTAGCTTGAAGAATAATGAGTAAAGTTTCACTGCTTCAATTGAAGAGGAAATTCAATTGAAAAATTATTCAAATCCCTCTCTCAATATCTCACAAATTATTTTCTAAAAATTCCTCGTTTCCCCTGGTTATTCATGAAAAATTGAAAGGATAAAAAGAGCCCCATCTTCCTTTGATCATCGAACTTGATTACTGAGATTACGATAATTAGTCCTCAATTACGTGGAATAATGCGAGAGAATTTTCCAGAAACTTCTCAAAAGGTCAGTGAATAAAGTGTAAAATTTCCCAAGAAAAAAAAAAAGGGAAAAAATGATTAAATTCAAGGGAATTAGAGGCACCAATATCACCAACTCGTAAATAAGGCTAAGAGGAATCTATTACGTCAATTTGGGTCAACTACGTTGATTATCTCCTAGATGAAGCTTCCAATCCTCCTCATCCAACCCCGAAGATAAAGAGAAAAAAAAAAAAGAAGTACCGGAAGAGAATGAAAAATTCCTTCCAAACGATAATTCAATTGAGCCACTCTCAGAATTCTCCCTTCAACTATAATCATACACTTTGAAAACGATCGATCATCAAACTCACTGTTGAAACTGCGACAAAACGGCTTGACCTTTGTGTTACTCCGTAAACTTTGAATTGAAAGGAGCACAAAGTTCGATTAAAAAGAAAATAAATCGACAAGAATGTATGAAAAAAGTGAGCGGTTAAAACTTGCTTTTTAGATTTTTCATGAAAATGAAAAATAAAAGGTTTCCCTGAAGTTTCATAAACTTTTTTATAAAAAAGTGTCCTCGAACACTGTTACTCCATAGAGACCGTAACTTTATTTTTCCCTTAAAAAAAAACGAATCTATTGACGTTGATGGAACGCATTTTCCATCTCAATCAATTATTCCACAAATTAAATTAAATTGAAGTAAAAAAAAAAAAAGGATACAAAATTATTGAAAATACGTATAATCATGCCCAAGGTCACACAATGATGTCGGGGAAAATATGGGGTCCATTTGCCTTCGTAAATACACCCGTACATTGTGTCCACACAGTTTGAGTACATAAAACAGAGTCTGCAGAGTTATCTAGACCTCCCTGTGCTTCTGGCAGTTCTGTCCGTTGTGTATCGAAGTTATAGAGTGCGGATATAGAATGTTGGTGGGGCTGGTGAGTGAGAGAGGACATGAGACACTGGAAATGAGAGAAAATGAGACAGTAGTATATACTCAGCGGTGTTTGCCCCCTCCCTACAGCCGTAATGCATACGGTGCGGTAGTTTGTGAGTGATCGATCGAATTGCGAGAGAATAGAGGGCTTTACGCCCTCCCCTGCAGTGCAACCAAGTAGAAAACACTGTCATTCGTAACGACGTGTGATATATTATTTGCTGCGAATCATTACTGGCAATAAACTCGCTATTTTTCCCATTTTTTTTTATTAAATTAAATTGAATAGAAATGAGAATGCTTATTTTTTTTTAACGTTATTCTTTGTCCATTGAGGAGCAAGGTCATGGGGGCCTCATGAATAGGAGTCCATGGGGCTGGAAAAAAAGGGCGAGTGGCCCTTTGAAGTAGATACCAAGTTACATCTTCAATGGATACTCTTAGCAAACTGCAATAAAGGGAGATAGCGATTGAATTTGATAAAAAATAGAAATGGAATAGTGGCCCCAGGGACTCCAGACGATTTCGAGTTATTTTTATATTAATGATTCTTCATGTTAGCTTCTCTCTCTCTCTCTCGCCTTTTTCGTTCATCCGCTTTCATAACATGCGTCACTAACAACAGTGTTAAACTCAATTTTCTGCATTCTGTTTTTCACCCCCTTCTGTCATCCGCAACATTCATGTTTTCAAATGGAAAAAAAAGGGGCTCGGCGAACTAGACTATAGACAGAGGTTTAAAATGGAAAAAATCATCTCTCGGATATTTTTAATATCGAGATGAAAAAGATGAATTAACAGATCCTCTCTCTGATGGTGAAAAAAAAAAGGAGTCGTTATGATTTTTTTCCATTTTCATGGCTGCTTTTGAAATTCAGAGGCAAATAAAATCACAATTTACGTCAGCATGGGTTAATTGAGTGCCCCATTTACTTCAGCAATTTATTTATTTTTTCCACCTTGTTTTCTGGAGAGAGAGAGAGAGAGGAAACTAATCCCCCGGGAAAAGCAACTGCAATGTGTTTAACCGTATGTAATTCTTTCGGATAAAATCTCGGAAAACTTCATGAGAGGCTGGAGGAAAAAAAAAGCTTACAGGAAGTGTCCGCACAGTTTAATCCTATTTCATGAAATACAGGAGAATTCTTCATGAATTTTACGGAAAAAATATTAAACTAAAGATAATAATTCTGACACAGTTCATGTAAAGCTCATTTCACTTCCTCTGCATGCGGTTGAATATTCCACACCTTCAGTTTACGATCCAGTAGCACTTTCCTCCGCAGTTCAAAGCATCAAGTGCCATGAATGTTTGGAGAATCGTAAAATTTCACGCAGCAACGTATAAAAAGGAATTTTAAATGAGAATAATAATATTATATGAAATAAATTGAGAGCTTACAAATAAAGTTTATTATTTTATCGAAAATATTCGATTTTAAATTAAAAAAAAAATTGCAGCAATTTTGAGGGAGAATGGAGTACCTCGTCTCACCAAATACACCTTCTACTACTTCAGAGTTTTATAGAAAAAAGAGAGTAGTGTAACGATGATAATGAGTGGATGAGAAATTGTGGTAATTCGGTAACTGGGGTGGAATGAATCTCGATGCTCAAGGAATATATTTCACTCTGTACAGTTGTGTGTTTGTGGGTGTTTCGAGTAGTTGTGGAAAGCCAGGTAACTAAAAGATCTCGAGTAGGTTCACTCACTTTTAACTTTGAGGAAAAAGAGTGAAAAGGCACTTATAGAAAGAGGGATGTCACGTCAATTCACTACTCCTTTCTTCTCTTCTTTTTCTTGACATCTGTTTTATCGCTGAAGATAATGGAAAAATAGAGAAGACACGAAATATAAAAACACTCAAGTTTATGAGTATTTCAGTGTACTTGAGAGCGAAGCAAAGTAGTAAAAGTTTCTCTGGGGATGAGAGCGAAGAGAGGAGAAATTTTCGTCGTAAGAATAATTCGAAGGTAGATTCTTCAAAAAGAAGTAAGTCATAACAATTGTGCTGTATGTTGAATAGGGAGAGAATAATTTAAACTTTCTTATTTGTTTCCTTAATTCTTTTTTTTCTTGAAGTTCTTCACAACCGCCCCTGAAGCATCCAATTCACAAGAGTGTGCATAAACACACAGTACAACACAGTAGATAGAAAGAGAAGAAAACTTCTCTATCTCATTGCTGCATCGCAGAATTCCTTCACGAAGGCCAAAAGCCCCCGAATGTTCCACCGGTGTAACTTGAATAAACATGTAGAGCCTAGTGGTTTTACTCTTCCTGGAGGATGATGGCGGTTCTACTGCCTTTGTCTACTCTCTCCCCTCCTCCTCTTGAAGGGGGCAAGAAAAAAAGGTTGAAAGACAGTGAAAAAGAAGTAAAGAAAAAAAATTAACGATCCACACAGTCGTGTCACTGCCACCGTAAATTCACTCGGTAACAGAAGACACAAATGCGGGTGTAACAGAGACGCAGAGAGTTGAAGCAGAGAAACTTGAAGAGGGAATAAAAAAAATTTATCAGTTGAAGAGAGCAAGAGGAAGAGAGAGAGAGAGAAATGAACAGAGCGATGGGAATAAGAGAGCGATAACCTTCGGTGCTTGGTGACCTTGGTTGTCTTTCTCTTTTCTGGCATGCCTCTGCGTGTGTTTCGCTTGTCTTTTAGCTCAGCAGGATGTGCCTCTCTCTGCTGCTGCTGTGGGGCGCTCGCTCGAGTGAAACATAACCAGCGGGACCAAGAGGAGCTATTTAATTAAAGGGTCGAGTGTGTGTATGCGGGAGGATACAAACGTCTCGTTGTTCTCCCCACGTTCAGGGACTTGTCCTTCAGCAAGGATAAAATATCAAACGTATAGTTAATTTAACGTCTCATGGTCTCCATAGTATCTTATTCCTTGAAGACAAGAGCCAGGAGCCTCAACTCCTGGAAAATTCAAATAAAATTAAGTACACCAAAAGGAATTTATAATAATGTAGCTTTTTTTTTTCTCTTTGTTACAGGGATGCCGGTTGACTGAAGATGGCCTCACCGACACCCTCGTTGGAATCACGCGCAAATTCCCTCGGCTCCCTTGTATCACTATCCCCGCTAACAGTTAGCGGGAGCTCACCACCAGCTAGTGATTCTGCTATTTGTGACGTTGACAGCTGCGATATCTGCTTGGACTCGGGTAAACCGGGTGACGGTAATTGTCACTGTAGAATTGGACGTGGTGTAAGGTGTACTGGTTGCAAATCAACTGAATCAGACGCAGTAGCACGTTGCTTTGATTGTGCTAACTTTCTTTGTCCAAATTGCGTTATGGCACATCAATTTATGCACTGTTTCGAGGGCCACAGAGTATTGAATCTTGGTGATTCAAAGATGGACTCGAACAATGATACAAGAACAAATCTAGTTATCAGCGGTAGCAATGGTACTAATGGTGAAAAAGCACTCTATTGTCCAAGACACAAGACAGAATTGTTGAAATATTTTTGCCGTGCTTGTACAGTACCAGTATGCAAAGAGTGTACATTAACTGATCATCCTGGTTCGTTGCACGACTGTGTTCATATATCTGAAGTTGGACCACAACAGCTGGAATCAGTTGCACGTGCTGTTGCTGATTGTCGTGCTAAAGCAGCTGATGTCAGGTCTGCTGTTAAAGCTGCTGATCATGGTGCTGCAAGACTACAAGTGCAGTATCATAAAGCACAGAATGAGATAAATGATACATTTCAATTTTATCGCTCGATGCTTGAAGAACGTAAGCAGGAGCTATTGAAGGAGCTTGAATCAGTATTTTCAGCAAAACAGATATCACTCGGTGTGGTTACGCAGAAAGCCAATGAAATGGCTGATAAAATTCAACAAACTTGTGACTTTGTTGAAAAATTAACGAAATACACAACAATAACTGAGGTTCTCATGGTTAAAAAATTACTCGATTCAAAGTTACAGATATTACTGAATTATACACCAGATATATCATCGCAATCAGCTGATTTGGAGTTTGTTAGTAATTATCAGGCGATTCAGGTTGGTGTTAGAAACACATTCGGTTATGTACGTAGCAGTACTGACAGCAACAGCGTTGGTCCAAGCAAACAACCACCAATAGCAAGACCAACTGCATTATCAAGCGGTGGCAACAGCAGCAATGCAAGCAGCGGTCCTGGTAGTGCTGGTTCACTTGGTGGTCTACTACTTGACAGACCCTACAGCAATGGTCTAGTATCAAATTCCACATGCACATCAACATCACCACCTTCATTCGAGAGCAATGTTATATCAAAGCGTTTCAGTTCAGTGAATAGTCTTGGTCCATTCTCAACCACAATAACCGATTTGAACATCAATGGAATGAACAATCCGTATGAGAAATGGAGCAACGGAGGCAGTGATACTTATTCAGTAACAGCCAACGATCATTACTCAATGACAACAACAAATGGACCAACTGATTCCGTCCTAGATCTAACATCAAAATTAATGTCAGCAGCAGCAATATTTCCACCAAAATCCCAAATAAAACGACAAAAAATGATTTATCACTGTAAATTTGGTGAATTTGGTGTAATGGAGGGACAATTTACTGAGCCATCTGGTGTTGCTGTTAATGCACAAAATATCATTGTTGCTGATACAAATAATCATAGAATTCAAATATTTGATAAAGAGGGAAGATTTAAATTTCAATTTGGTGAATGTGGTAAACGTGATGGACAATTATTGTATCCAAATCGTGTTGCAGCAGTACGTCCGTCTGGTGATATTATTGTTACTGAACGTTCACCAACCCATCAAATACAAATTTACAATCAGTATGGACAATTTGTACGTAAATTTGGTGCAAATATATTGCAACATCCACGTGGAGTTACAGTTGATTCAAAGGGACGTATTGTTGTAGTTGAATGTAAAGTTATGAGAGTTATTATATTCGATCAGGCTGGTAATGTATTGCAAAAATTCGGCTGCTCAAAGCATCTTGAATTTCCAAATGGTGTTGTGGTTAATGATAAACAGGAAATATTCATCAGTGATAATCGTGCACACTGCGTTAAAGTATTCAATTATGAGGGTGCTTATTTACGTCAGATTGGAGGTGAGGGTATCACTAATTATCCAATTGGCGTTGGCATTAATGCAGCTGGTGAAATTCTTATTGCTGATAATCACAATAATTTCAATCTAACGATATTCACGCAAGAGGGACAATTAGTATCAGCACTTGAGAGCAAAGTTAAGCATGCACAGTGCTTTGATGTTGCACTAATGGATGATGGCTCCGTCGTACTTGCCAGCAAGGATTATCGTCTTTACATATATCGTTATGTTCAAGTACCACCAATTGGCATGTAGAGCCGTGGATGATGGGCAATAAGTGCTCATCGTGATACATCAATGTTAAAAAATAAATTACATTATTATTACAATAAAACAATGTTTTATGATAACATTGATGATAATCATACGACAATTATGAGACAAAAGGGTGAGAAATTTAAATCACAATTGCAACAACGCAAATTACCAACGATCTCATCAGTATCATCATTATCATCATCATCAGTTTGTGAAAAATCAAGGAAATTGGATTACAACGACATCGTTAATCTGCAATGTGATACTGATAACATAATGGCACGCGCCGCCGGGGAATCTCGTCAAGACGCCTCATCCACGCTGTGAATTTTTTTGCCAGTGAACTTGTATCTGTTTATTTTTTTTTATGTTGAATTATTATAATTTTTTCTTTGATTTTTTTAAATTAGTTTTTTCTCTTCTGAGGGGACTGCGAGAATGAGTATCTCCCTGACACACGCACAACTAAAAAAAAAAAAAAAAAAAAGATAAATGTGAAGGAAGTTTAAATTAAATGAAAAATGACGAAGTAAAAAATGATAGAAGAGGCGGACTCGGAGACACAGAGAAAAAAAAATGAAAAACCCGAGATATTAAATGAATAACACGTACACACGCGCGAAAAAAAAACTTACTTGTTAATGTTGTTATAACTGAAAATACTGTTGTTGTTGTTTAGTTGTAGAGCTCGCCGCCGCTAGTCACTTTCCCCCCTGATTCTTACCGTGTTATTCCTCTCTTTATCCCCCTATCCCCTTCGTGATCATAATTGCAGCATTGTGTCCATGATTTCATGAAATGGGAAAAAGAGCGTCTGGTAGCGGATTTTTTTCCCCCTGAAAAATCAATGGACAATGCTCGATCCAATTATTATTATTCTTTTTCCAAACTATCATTAAAAAAAGAAGAAAAAAAACTGTCGCAGCGTGTTTCTCATACCCGTTCTCCTTGTAATATTTTCCGCACCTCGAGAGCCCTCGTCAAAGAAAAGAAAAACAAATAAGAGCCACATTGTAATCTGTCTCTCGATGTGAAGCTCCTATACCTTTCTCGTGTGCGCAAAGAGTGGCCGAGAGAGAACTCGTTAGAAAAACCTTCCACCCGCAACTTCTTTCTCTCTTCATTTCATTAATCCTTTTATTTTCACACAATTCACCATCGTTCATACTTGTGAAAAGAGGTGGATACACACGAGACAAAAGGTCAAGACTCCTGACCTATCGCAAGTTCCACGTACTTTCATTTACAATAATAATTTGAAAAAAAATGAATAATAATGCTCATCGTCATTGTCACGAGTTCCTCAGAGACGCGCGTTGATCGTTGGGTAGTCATCGATTTTTTAAAAACATAAATTAATTCGTCCAGCGAGCGACGAAAATTGTCGTTGATTTCATTTAGGTTTCCTTATTTTTTTTTTTTCTATCCAAGTACAATTAATTAATTGTTTATTGATAATATTATTCAATCATTTTTTTTAATTTTTTTTTTTAATGTTATATACCTCGGACGAGAGAGCCCTCGATGCAGAAGTTATGATGCTGCAGAGATGTGTAATTTTTATTTCATTGCATTTAGTAATTTGTAAACGACGATGATATGGGACAGTGTCCAATCGTGAACGTTTAGTAGTTTTTTTAAATTTTTTTATTCTGATTATTTCTTTTGTAAGTTTCACTTTGGTCTTCATTGCACCCAATAACCACGTGGCTAATAATTATTTTTTTTTGCTTTTTTTTTTACTTCAGTCATGTGGTGGACAAGGGGGAAGACAATTTGGCTGATTTGGTTGAGTGCAAATTTTAATTCTCCTCTAATTTGACCAAAAATTGTTTCTCATATATTGACTCTTCCTATTTTGTCTCATTGACATTTCCCCCTTTTTTTTTTTTCTGAAATGTGTGCTTAATTATTTTTTTACGAAAGAAAAACGCGACCATCGCCGTTTGTTTGTTTGATTGTTTTTTTTTCCACAATTGTAGTTATTGTAGTGAGTAGACGTAGTGAATTGAAAGAAAATGGAAAAATCGAGATAATGTACCAATTAAGAATTTTCCAAACCTTCTTTTAGTTATTATTATTAATATTATTATTTTTCTGTTATTGTATTACACCTTGCCCGACAATTATTAATTACCGTGACTGCTGCCACTTTCTTTTTTTTTGTATTTAAATGAAATATTCCTCATTTTGAAAGAGTAAAAAATGAAAATTGTTTTGTTCCATCGAGCATCTTCCTTTATTTTTATTTTATATACAATTATGATTTACTCGTCTTAAGACACCGATTCAGGAATGACCAGTATGTGTTTTGAAGTTTAAAATTAGTAGGAATTTAATGAGAAAAAAAAAAACGAGAACGAGTTAGACACTTTCTGTTTTTTCTTTCACAAATATTCAAAAGATTAAAAAGAAAAAAAATGAAAATAGTATTAATATATTTTGTTGGATGAGTCGAATGAAATGAGAGCGACATGATGAAAAATAATAAAATATGAACGTTTTGGTTTTGTCACGACTTCATGCATGTTTTAAACAATTTACAATCATTTATTAATTATTGTGTATTTTTTTAATTATATTAGTATTATTAATTATTGTATTATTTTATCAATTTAACTGATTCATTGTGTGTGTCACTGGCCCAAATTAATTGGGCGTCAATTTCACTGAATGAGTTGACGATAAATCGTTGAAGCAAAAGGATAAAAGAAAAAAAATTGCAGGAAAATTGAAATTTCAAGATAATAAAATAAAAAAAAGGAATTTAGGTTTAACCGATAAGACTGCGAGGCTAGCTGGCAAAAAATTGTTTTTCTCTCTTTTTCTTTCTCTCTATCTCTGTAGATAAATACATATTTCTCTCTACGATTTTTTTTTATTATTTTCAACTTTGTGAAGAATGAAGAGAGGAAAGGGAAATTCAAATTCACCAGATATCAAAGAAGTCGAGAGAACTGCTCTCTTTATTTTTGTTCGTCGACTAAAGTATGGTAGTTTTTTATTTTTTATTCTCTAGATTATTTCCCTTTTTTTTTGTTATATTCATCCCTCTCGCCCCCGAGAGTCCCGAGTCGACGTGCGACCTCGATTCAGGACGCTCGGGTGAGTCAGTCAGGCGAGCCGGAAAATTTTGCAAATCTCTTTTCTCTCACAGTCCCTTCGGGGCCCATAGAGTCTACTAGGCTTTTTTCCAATATTTTATTCACTAGCGAAACTCCCCTTTTTCTTCTTCTTTTTTCTCCTGACCAATTAGAGGAAAAAGAAGAAAAAAAAAACACGTGCATTCACATTGTACTTATTGGAACAAAAATGAAATCTGGTGCTTGAAGTTCCCTTTCTTCATTCAGTTCAGTGACACTGTATTTGTACATAAATTATATAGATGAGTTAAAGGAAAAATACTCTTGATTTTATAATAATTAGTTTTTTTTTTTTTTCATATTCAATATTATGATTTCTCTATCACGCGTGCGTGTGTGTGGTGTGCGATTATTATTTGTTTTTTTTCCCTTATTTTTTTCTTTGAACTATTCCATGACCCGATTGAGTGCAAATTTATATGAAAAAAAGGAATTACGGTGAAATTATCTCTTTCTAGTTAAATATTAATTGTATTGATGATTTGCACACCAAAGTTGCATAAAAGAAACATTCAGAATTCGGTTAATTTATTTATTCAATGTTTAATTATTTTTTATTTAAAATTATTCATGAATTTTGTGTGTCTATTTTTCTTCGAGAATTCAATGAAATATTTCAGTGATAATGACTAATATCAGTTGATAATTGATTGGTGATTATTAAATTTTATGATAATATGAGAAATTTCACTTGATAATTTTGAACAGTACGTTCTTATTCCAATTAAAATTCCTGTTAATAAATTAATGAATAAATTTTATTTCTATACTTTAGTTTTTATAATTAACGAACGACTAAATCATTAATTTCGAGTGATTATTTCTCGTTAAACAAATATTTTCATGAGGCAAACAAAAAGAAAAATTCACCGACAATTATACCTGATATTTCAATTAATCCAATTCGTAAGACACTAATTCATAAACAATAGTTAACATTTTCGCAGCCAGCTAGCCATTGAGACAATCAGCCCTTAATTAAAAAATTTTAAAAAACAAAGTAAACAATTCTGGGTTGGCAAAAGTAAAGAATTTCAAAGAATTCCAAAATTAGAAAAAATTGTTTCATAATTACGTAGACACAAAACAATTTAATATTAAAAAAAAATCAACACAACGAAAAAAAAAAAAAAAAAAAAATACTATTCTCTTTCAATTACTTTTTTTTGTACGGTTTGTTATGTTATTATTTTTTAATGGATACAACCGAATTGTTCTTAATTTAAAAATGTAAATCGTATTTTTGTTTGTTTCTTTTTTTAGTTATTTTTTTGTTGTAAAATGCTTTTTAATAATATTTTCAGTTCCATATTATTCTTGCCTTGTGTATTATTATTTTTCTCTTTTAATGCCATCTCTCTCTCTCTCACTCACTTTTTCCTTTATATTCTTCGTGTGTAAAGCCCGATCCTGATTGCTATGTTTCTCATTTCTCTTTGATCAGCCAATTTCTCCTGTACTTTTTTTCTCCCCACTTCCCACATACTTTTTTCCCCTCTTTCATTCTCCAGCATTTCCAAGCACAGTGCTGAGAGGAAAAAAGGTCGTTGAAAAATAATGCGTTTCAATGCATTCCCTTGGTCGTTACAATTTCTGCTGATGAAAAAAAAAAAGGGAAAAACCTCAATAACTGGTGCACTTCTTTTTATTCATTTAACCATTTTTTTTTTGTTTCAATTTCAAATCATCGATCGTGTGTACACCGATTCCTTTTCATGTTTTATTCCACACGTGACTCATGTTTTATACTGCAACTTGTGATTTTTTTACATTCCATTTATCTTTGATTTTCATCAAATTTTTAGTATTACTCTATCTAGTCAATTGCATTTTTTTTATTCGGCAATTCCAACGTATGCTGTGTTTATTACATTCCAAGGTGTTTTTATTTTTCGACAAGTAGTAAGTAGAATTTTTTTTTATCCTCTTAATTTACACCCTTTTTTTCAATTCACTGTTCACCACGAAAAATTGGCATTTAATTATCACCAAAGACACATTTTTCTCTCTAAAAAACATCAGAAAAAAAACATTAAAATGCAGGGGATGCACTCAACCGAGGTATAAAAGCAGCGAAAATAGATACACGTTATGACAATATTAAAAAAAATATGAAAACCCAACGATATTGGAATATTTTCCTCTTTTCCCCTTTTTTTTCCCCACAAAGAGAAGTGGTGGTGGGTTTTTTACCTGTTTGCGTAGAATTTTTACCCCTGAAAAACACAGGAGGATAACAATGAAACAAAAACGTAAAAAAAACGTCTACAGATGAGAAAAAAAAAGTGACTGAACGGCAAACTCTGGTGTGTGTTACCCTGGGCAACATTGGTAAAATGAAAAAATAATAATACTTGGAGTGCAAACGCAGCAAAGGGGTACGTACACACTCCGGGCAATCATAAAATTTTGACGATCTTCTCTCGCAGTGGTTTTCTCATGAAACTACGTATTAACAGAAGTAAAAGAAAGAGAAAAAAAACGCCAAATAACAACGAACTACGCACATTGAAAGAGAAACGAAGAAAGTTTAATGAAATAATCGAATAATCAGATGACTCAATTTTAAATTGAACAAAGGGCTTTCGAGAATTATTCAATAAAATTCCATAAATTAATTTTTCTTTAAGAATAATAATTAAAATTGTAAAAAAAAAAACAATCGGCGGCGATTTGTGGGTTTTCACTCACTACTATAATTAAAATGATAAAAAAAAAGTAAAAACTATTAAATTCTGGCGCTCGGCAAAAAAAAAATAATGAATTACTGGTTATAACGACGTTTTTTAGGTATTTAGCGTTTCGAATAGATGACATATATATTTTTGTACGTTCGCATGTGTATGTACCGAGGACGCCGTGTATCGCAATAAAACGTATGATAATTGATGGAATTATTGGTGACAGAGGTGAGACATAGTTTTGAGGACGATTGAAGAAATTTAAAGAATTAAAAATAATTGATAGATGAGGCGTGTTAATCAGTGTTTGATGAGCTTGTGAAAGCGGCGCGCGGCGACTCTTTGATAATTGAAATACACTCTTCCCGGGCCCAAGTACTATTACATTAAAAAAAACAAAAAAAATGAGAGAATGTCAAAAAAGAAGAGAACAAATGAAATCAATAAAAGAGAAAAAAAAAAAAAACGTTTTGATAATGAGAGTAAAGAATGGGAGATTATAAATTGGGACAAAGATGAATAATCAGTTGGATTAATATTTTTAAATCATAAAACTCCATATTGTTGCATGCCTAGTTATCGTATAGTATTTAAAAATGAAAAAAAAAAAACTAATAATTAAAAAAAATATCTTTGAAAGAATTAAAAAAAACAAATAAATACTGGTATTTAATATTATTAATTGGAGTAATTAATAATGAAAATAATTGTTTCGCTTGTAGTTGCGAGTGATCGTTTACTAGTACCTAAGTGAAATACATATTGATGTAATGTAGTATATATAGGGGAAGGTGGAGTGAAGAGGCCACAAGGGGTAAGATGGACACATGCTCACTTTGAAATTGTATATTACGAGAAATCAAGGGAAATATTGGAGATAGATTTTTTTTGATGATTCCATAGGAAAGCTGAGGAAATTTGAGGTGGAAAACATGTGTGGAAATTAATTTTTTCGAGTTTTTTGAAAGTTCGATTTTTTCATCCACATTTGAAGGGGTTTACCTTGGATTTTTTTTTCAAATTTTTCCCCTTCAAATCTGGGTGAAAAAAATCAAATTTTCAGAAAAACTCAAAAAAATTAATTTCGACAATGGAATCATAAAAAAAATTCTATCTCCAACCGTTCAATCACAATGTCCATTTTCCCCCAATCTCCCCTACTATATACTAAAGTATGGTATATATATTATTCTGATTAAAAGCATAAACTTGTATTCGATTTGTGGAAAATAATAATAACGAGAATGTCGTTGAATTTAAATGAGTAATGAGAGAAAACAAAAATCATTGAATTATCTTTTGAATTTAACAAAAAAATGCTTGGGATTGTGTCGAGATGAATTTTCCAGCTCTTTCATCCAATTAATGTAATAAGATTAAATGAAAGCCAAATTTTAATATTAAACAAATGCACAAACATTTGAATAGATTGAAAGAGCGAAAAATTGGATTTTTAAAATGCAGAATTGAAGAATTAATCATTTTACCAAAACTCGATGCAATCCAAAAAAATAAAATGGCCAACTTTGATTCAATTATTCTTGTATCTAAATCCCCAGAGAAAATTTACACTTCCCAAAGAAAAAAAAAAAATGAAATTGTAGTAAAGTAGAAACGTCCAGATTGTTGAATAACGTTTAATCACAATCGATGATATAACCACGTGTCAAAAAATCACGAGAATTAAAAAAAAAAAACACAAGACACAAACACAAAAAGCATCTGCCCAATCCTGCCCCTCGCTCCTAATCCCCGGGCACAAGTAAAAATTAAAAAAATCCAAAAAATCTCCAAAGAGTCATAAATCAAATAACTGAATTTATGGATAATAATAATAATTGTCGCAATTGTTTCTGTCTCACGAGACAATACACGTTGATAAAGGGTGAAATCCACCCTGAATTAAAAAATCCCTAGAATAAACCAAAAAGAAAAAAAATGAATTTTAAAAAAAACCTATTAAGTGTATATTTAAGAAACGCATGCTTTAATCTTCGGTAAGACTGAAAAATCAAAGAAAAATTAAATAGAAAAAAAATTGAGGGATGAGGGACTAGACCAGTCCCCCTTGAATTTCCATCACAACGCATATTCTGTATTGAGAAGATGAAGAATCGAATGAAGTCATTTGGAACAATCAATCAAAGAGAATTAAAAATAAAGGAAAATTAAAACATATTATAATGTACGTTTCTGGCTGATACTGCCGCACATTGAAGAGGATCATAGAAGTGGAAGGGTGGGGAGAGGGGATAGGCAGATTTGGAGTTTTAATGGTTTATGCAGGATTTAAATGATGAATTGAGTGGAACTTGTTAAACAAGGATAAACTGTTACTGCAGTTCATGATTAAAGTTTCATGGGAAAGAAGAGGATATCTCGGTTTTACGCATTTTACAGTTGCAATGCTGTGGAATGAGCTTTTTCCTAGTGTGTGGAGGTAATTGGGGTGAGATTAATCGGTTTTATGGTTATTACCACCGGGTGTACAGCCTCATAATCAATAAGTGTTTAGCCTACGATAATTTTCTAGATTATTTGGGTTTGTTTTTGGATGAATGCATTAATGCAAACCCAAAAAAAAACAACACACGTAACCGACTATTTACTGAATTAAGTCAAGATGAAGCCTCCAGTATTCCAATTGTGTCTGTATAATCGTGTTAGGTGAAGAGAATTTGTTTTTTTTTTTTTTTAATGGCTTTCTGTTTTTTTCTCTTAATTTTATTCTTCCAATTGTGAATGAAAATGAAATAATGAGGATGATGAAAAAAAAAAGGAATCATTAAGTAATTTTTAGGAGTTAAAGATATTTAAGTTAATGTTTAAGTAAAGTTAAATAATTAAAAATAATAAACAAAAGTGGAAAAAGTAAAAAAATTCATAAAAATTGAGAAAATGATAAAAAATTGGAAAAAATAATTAAAATAATATTGAAAGTAAGGTTGTAGTAATTTTACGTAAGTTCGAGTGTTTTTTCTGCGTCGGCCATTTTGTGATGATGCCAACACCCCCCCGACATCTTGTTATTAAATTGTAAGCTGCATTTGAATTGTAAACGATTGAATGTCTAGTCATGGCCTCTTGAAGTAAAGAAAAAATAATTTAACAAAACATATTAATTAATGATTTAATAATTGAGAGAAGAGAGAGTAATGAGATAAGAATTTTAATGAGTAGAAACAAAAAAATTAATAACTTTGCTACTTTGTATTTGCGTTTAATAACGACAAATTGTGGAACAATTCACATTTATTGCATGACAGAGTTAAAAGAGAGAAAAAAGGGTATAAATTAATGAATTCAGGTATCGGCTTGACGTCATCCTAATTATTATTAGTTATTAATCAATTATTATTGAAATAGTGCAGAAGAAGAAGAAGAAAAGAAGAATGAAATTTTTAGAATTATATATTTATTACTATTTATTGCCTTTCTTAAAATGCCATGATTATAACTGAAATATCAATATTATATTATTATAATTATTATTATTATTGTATTTTTCTTTTCATTTAAATTGTGAGAGCAAAAAAAAATGAGAGATCCCGCCAAATAATCATTATATTTATTAATTTACTTTTTTTCCCCATCAATTTATTATTGAATTATATTGTGAATTATTATTATGAATTTTATCGAAGGCAAGGAAACGAAAAAGAATGAATAAAAATCGATATTATTATTAAAGAAAAAAATTTAATTAATAAAAATGTGAAAATATCACTATTTATTATTCTTATTACTCAGCACTTCATTACCAGTCATGCAATTATTTATTAAGTTAATTATCATTGCTTCTAATGGCATCATTATACTCTAAAAATGAATGAAAATGAAAAAAAATATTTAAAAAATGAGAAAAAAAAATACAAAAAAAAAAAAAAATAAAGAAAACTTACTCATATCCAATTATTAATAACTAATATATACACAAGTATATATTAATTTAATATTGTGTATAAATATTAAGAGTGTTAAATTGAAGAAAAAAAAAATCGTGTGAAATCGAAAGAAAATGAATCAATTAAATTTGAAAAAAAGAAGAGAGATGGTAAAAAAAAAAGAGGAATTAATAATAATGAGAGAATAGCAAGATGCTGCGTTGTTTGACCATTTTTGAATAGTTAGGTTGTCTTGGGTCTTCAATTAAAAAAAAAAACAGCATTTTGACACATGTCAGAAGGCCCCAGATGTTTGGATTGAGATATATGTATTTTTTTAAATTTTGAAAAGATGAAAAAAAAAGCAAAAAAATAATAATTAATAATTAATGATAAAACGTAAGAATAATGAAAAAAAAAAAATTGAATTAAATGAACCTGGGAACAGAACTATTTGTAGGTCTAATATATTTACCGTGTACCGAACAACGTCACTGTTTCAAGCGCATTACGTCGTTGTGCTCGAGGATATATACAAAAAAAAAAAAAAACGTAAACATGTGAAATGTAATAAGGAAATATGTTTGGGAGAAAAGGGGAAAAATTGTGCGATGTACGAGAGAAGTGAAAAATAACGAGGGAGGAGTATGAAGTGATAAGAAATGAAATAAGACCAGACTGAAAAAAGGAAAAAGGAAAATACGACCCTGGGAGACTCGAGTTAAATCGTAACCGGGGACAGGGATGAAAAGAGAGATGAAAAATAATATGGGAGAGGTGGGATAGAATGGGACTCTAGGGTTGATATGGACACATTGAATTTTAGTTGGAATTTGATGTTCTAGATTGTGGGAATTCCTTTGAATCATGGGAATCAAAGGGAATGGGATTTTTTTTCGATGATTTTAGTGAAAATGTGAGAAAATTTCCTTTGAAAATCATATGTCAAAGTATATTATTTTTTTTAAAACTAAAATCTCCATTTTATTCCACTTTTACCTAATTAAAAAAAAATATTTATGAATAATATGTGACTTCGATCATTGATTTTTCCATTCAATTAATCTAATTCCTTAATTTCTTTCCCTTCTTTTATTTTTCTTCCTTTCTGCTTCATCGAGAGGGAAAGAGTTGGACAAATAAAAGGGGAATAAAATAAGTATGGAAAAATAATAATAATATGAATCCTTGTGATTGGAGATATTAGATTGTGGTGATGGTAAACTGTACCTATATTTCGTGATACAATAAATATTTGCAAAATCCAATAGATACTAATGAAGAATACAAGTTGTACAATTTCTGAACGAGATAAAAAAAAAAGAAATGAAAATGAAGAACCGTTGTTGTTGATGAATTGAAATGAAGAAGTCTGCTGAAATCGTTCCAATAGATTTTTCCATGTTATATTGTATAGTGTTATTGTAACTCGTTATATATTAACATTGTGAGAGATTCATTTTTTACGTCTAATCAAAAGGGAATGAAGAAAAAAAAAACAAATAATAATTAAAAATAATAATGGGAACAAATTAGAAGAAGGGAATGAAAGGAATTTGATTTAATTAATGAAACATTTGAATGGAAATAATCATAATTTAATTGTTTATATTTATTTTTTTTCAATTGTGAAAAGAACTGAGAAAATGAAAAATTCTCAATTTCTTTTTCTCTCTCAAATTTCCTCATTTCTTTTCACAAATCACAATTAATTCATAATTTACATTTAAAAAAAAATATCTTCTAGAGCACGACGCGTAATTAAAAATAATAAAAAATTATTAAGTATCTTCATGTCAATTACTCCAGGGAACATCCACAGTTATCAAAGAACCATTGAATTGCCGAGGGTAGTTTCTGCCATTAAATTAGCGATTCTTTTGTTAACGCTTTTCAAATAAAACAAGAAAAACAAAAAATGATAAATAAAAAAAATAATTGAACAAAAAAAAAATACGAAAATTAAGTAAAATGAGAGAAAATGAATTAAAATAACGCTCCTCTTGTATCAATTTCCTTCCAGCACCATTTTCACATTAACCTTAAGAACTGAGGACAAAAGAAGAGATAAAAAAATTGAAGAAAGGATTTAAACAAAAACACTGCACTTTCACCTAGTGAAAAATACCTTCGTCATATTTTTTTTTCCATTTACTTTATCTTCCTCATAACACTGGGAATTTTACTGTCACGACGCTTTCGTGTGCATGTGTGCGTGTGACTCAGTCGTGCTGATCAACGAGGCAAGTGGAAAAGTACGAGTTGCGCCAGACACTGTCGTGATTTGTTCTGAACTGCGAAAAAAAGAGTGAGAAAAAACAGTGACGAAGGTTTATACTCGAAGAATGGGGATTTCCATTGTACTGAAATGAGTAAAAAATAAAAATAAACGTGATGAGAATTCAAGAATTAAACGGATTTATCGTAAAATTATCAACGTAATTCTACAGTGTTTGTATGTATTTTTTCATTGACTGCGTTTTTGCTCATTGGTGAAATTTTCACGGAGATTAACGCGTTGTTGAATTGATTATTGAAGCGTGTGACTTTATTGCTTCTACAATTGCCTTTTTTTCATTTATTTATTATTAATTATGATTTTTGCGAATTTTGAGATTGTGATTACACACATTTAACACATACACAGGAATAAAAAATAAAATTGAATGAAAAAAAAAGGCGCACGCACTCATTGTTACGCAACGGACTGTGATCTTCGCAATTGCTCTCTTACAACCCTCAGAAACCTGAGAGAAAACGAATTATGAAAAGGGGAAAATTAATCCTCTCGAATTCCCCAGAAACTCGAGTATCTTGTGATCGGTCTTTGTATTGTCGAGGGAAAATCAATGAAAAAAAGCGATAATCAATGCTTGAAATAAAGAGATACGAATGAAATTGTGGGAGATTATTTGGTGATCGAAGGGGAATAGTTTGAGGGAAGTGAGAAGTGTTGGGAAAGAAAAATTAATTGGAAAAAAAACATGTTTTTCTTCAGGGGCAAATGGGGTAAATACATAATTTACTCTATTTTCTTCTGTAAATAAAGTTTTCATTAATTAAAATAAATTCACGAGTCATAATTAATGTTTCATGAATTCTTTAATCCGGATTTTATGAAGAATCAAAAAAAAATAATAATAACATAATCTGTGGGAGGATTAAATAACGAGAGGAAAAAATTATGAAATATTTGAGATATTTATTGAGACTCAAACGTTGTTAAAACTCTAGTCTTCTGACGTGATTCAATTTATTTTTAATTAATAAAATAAAATGAAGAGTAATAAAAAAAAAAATGGAAAGTATCTGTCATTCTGCATAATCCGTTGATTTAATATGAAAAATATGATCGTTAATAACAGCCAGTATTTTTTTATTTTCTTTTTTTTTTTCTTAATAGAAGGAAATAATGATTTGAGAGATAATTTCTTGAAAAATAATTACACCGACTTATTAATTATAATATTAATTAAAAAAATCAGTATAATCCAATCGTTTTAACTATATAATCCAATGTGCTACATTATTTTCAATAAAAACAAACGTGACAAGTAAAAAAAATTAATGAAATTACCAAATTTATTAAAATAATATTACGTAATTCATAATGGGAGAGTAAAAGAGCCATAATTTTTCAAAAATTTGCTAATTCCACTGAATTACTTTTTATTGCTTGCTGATAAAATAAATGAAAGAATATTTAAAACAATGAAGTGTTAAGTAAAAAAAAAGAGAGAGAAAGAAACAAAATTAAAAAAAATTATATACAAGGAAAAAAATAATGTGAACTGTAATTGAACACCAAAAATCGTAATATTGTACTCCTACCCAGTAATTTTCAAAATTAATTGAATTAACCACTCATTGTCAATGATTAATTAATCAAAGATCAATGAGAATAAAATTGCATAAATAAATGCATTATTTTAGTTATAATCCTTAATGCATATTTAAATAATTCATTTAATTGAAAATTAATGAATGGAAATTTTTGTTTAATTATTTTGAGACAATAAAGGTTCAACACGAGAGTGATTTTTCTTTTCATTTTTTCTTAATAAAAACAATTTAAATCTGACAACTCAAGTATCAAGAAAATTTCCTATTAAAAAAAAGAAAAATAAACAGACCAATTTTAACGATTTTTTATATAAAATTAAATATTCAGCAAACTGAATCAAAATAATTCCTTTAAAATTAATTTATCAATTTTAAAAAAAAGTGAATAATCAAAAGTATTTTAGTCGAGAAAATTTAAAAATTGAATAAACTCTTTGCTGATCCTCCGCACAGTGCTTTTTAATTTAAAAAAAAAGTCACGTAATCACTCATTATCATTTTTAAGGTTCAGAATATTTAATAAAATATTGATTACACTAATTTACACGCACACACAATTACACAAAACATGTAAATAAAATAATTACATTTAATTGTAAATTAAATTCGTAAAATTGTCCAATTGTAATCGCTCAGTGCTAGTTGATTGTTGTCATATAGAGTTAGATTCTCGTTGATGTTTTTCCTTTGGAAAATATGAATTAATCCCTCGTATTATCACGATCGATTGTCGATGAAGAATATTAAACATTGAGACAGGATTTCCTCGTTTTATTTACAATTTTACACTTTTTATTTCACTTGAATTTTCATTCGACCTGACACGTGTTGGTTTATCTACTTAACGTCAACAGATCGATATTCACTATCATGCCGGAAGTACACTAGTTCGACAGCTGTGTTAACGTTTACGTTAGACAACGATAATCATTTTTTTCTCAATTTTTTACGGTTTTATTTTGAAATAAATCAGTTTTGGGAAAAATTAGAGAAAAAACGATTTTTTGAATTTTCTTTCTCTTTGAATATCTCGGGAAATATGAGAGATACGAAAAAAATCATACATACCTTTTTTGAAGAACAAAATGAGACCTACAAAAAAGGTATCTATTATTTTTTTCGTATCTCTCATATTTTCCGAGATATTTCCAAAAGAAACTCAAATTAAATTATTTTCTCTTCTTCACAAATTCAAAAATAATAAAAAAAAAACAATTACTCCTGTTTCGCAACGAAATGATAATAATTCAGACATTGAATATCCTTCGTGATCAATGGATCAGAATAATCCTGATAAATTAAAAAAAATGATGAATAATGAATTTTTGAGAATAAAGTTATGAAAAAAATTGTGAGAATAAACGAGAGACAACAGTGAAATATTTTTTGCTGATCTGTTATCGATGGAGTTTGAATTTGACCCTGTCAATTCGCTCATCGTATAATAATTTTATTTTTTCTATCGTATCACCAGCAAATGGAGTACGTAGCACTCTAATTTGTGGGATATCTCTCGTATTGATTAATCGATTGAATGAATTAAAAGAACTAAAAATTATCAGTAGATAATTCCACGTGCAAATGATTCTACAATTGTGCACTGAGGAATGTAAAATTGTTTCACTAATTGTAATTGTAATTAATGAATTAATTAATTTGTTTAATAACGTATCGATTGTATCCATTTAGTGCTATTTATTTAATTTTATTAACCCCCAATTTTTGCCTCATTTTTCCAATTCAAATCATAAAATTAATTGAGTGGAAATTATCCAAAAAATTATCACTGCATTAAAATAAAGTTAAATATTATTTTTTTGTAATTACTCACTTAATAATACATTTAAAAAAATTGTTTAACATTCGCAAACAATGAAATTAATTTAAAAAAACTCGTAAATTTCACCAGCAATTAAAACATTTGAGTTTTAATAAAATTACGCACACAAAAAAAAACACATTAACACGCACATAATAATATTTTTACATTAATTAACATTTTTTTTAAATTTTGATAGTGTTCTTTGCCTTAAAAAAATGGGCAATCATTGCACGAGGAAATTTTTTGAAAATTCAGATAAAATGTTCATGATATTAACACATGTCTAATAATTAATTGGAATCTAGTCATAGATAATTAAGTGATTAATGTTATTGTTTATAAATGTCTGATAATCATTAAAGAAAAAGGGAAAAATTCGTAGAATTAAATTCGTTAAAATGATTATCATTAAAGAGAGAAAATTCAATTTTTTTTGGGACACTTAAAATTAAACTGGAATAAAATTAATAAAATACTCGTGAGAGTAATTGAAAAAAAAAAAGGGAAATGTTTTTTCCAAGTTCATGCAAGTGCGTGAAAGTGGAGTGCACTTTTTAAAATCACCCCACTCCTTCTCTCCACCCTCTAAGGCTGACTAGTTCTCTTGTATACTTTCGAAAAAGACGAGAAAAAGAAGAAACTTCCATTAAGAAAAAGTTTTAAAAAATCGTCGTTTTTAATTACACAATTTTCTTTAAAAAAAAAAGGGGGAATTACACTGAAAATAAAGAAACTGTTAATTCTGGGGGCACATGGAGAAATTTTCGTACATAAATTTAATGAAAATAGATCATTGTGGGATTATTAGAAATCAGCCAAAGTGTTATTACCAAAAAGATTCTTCACAGATTGAAAAAAAAATAATAATTATTACACTGACACTATTAAATGTAAGTGCTTTTTTGTATCAAATTAAAAATGAAAAAAAAAATAATAATTAAAATAATAATAATGAGAGTTCAAAGAGAATCTGGAAAAATTAAATGACGAAAAATTCAATTTAATCATAATAGATTTAATTTTTTTAACATGAAAGAAAGAGTGAACTGATGTGCACCAAATGAATTAATTAGTAGTGTCGTGTTAGGTATGTGAGGGGGTGAGAAAGGGGGAGGATTTAGATTATATCGATGATTAAACGAGCTCGGCAACACGATTCAACTGGATTAATAATGACGAATAAAACATGCACGTCATTTTGAGAGATAATGTCCAATAAAAAAAAAAACAAAACATAAAATTCAAAGAATTTAAAATTACTAAAGATTTCCCTGATTCACCAAAAACTTATCTAAAAATAAATTTTTAGTAATTTTCATTATCTCAATAAAAATTTCGAGCTTAATCATGAGCAGAAAAAAAAAATCATTTTTTGATCAAAAAAAAAATAATAAAAATGGGTCTAATTGTGTGTAGCAACTTGTACATTTCTATGAGACTTAGTGCATTCCATTAATTAAATCGAGTAATTGTCATTGAGTGTGAGTTAAATAATAATAATAATAATAATAATAATTAATAACTAATGCTAACTATCTATTCTATCTCTATTCTTCTACCGATTATATTTTTCTATTCTATTTGTACGTTGAATTGTACTCTAATTGACCAAGCATAAAGTTCGTGCTTGTTTCATGAGCGTGCGAACATTAAAAATGAAAACAACAACAACAAAAAAAAAGGCAAAAAAAAAACACATAAAATAAATATATATTAATATTTAATATTAACTTATGGATAGAATAATTTAAAATTAGAGAGAGAACGAATTGTGGAAGAAAAAATGAAAATTATATCGATGGTAAAACCAAAATAATAATAATTAATAAATAATAATAATAATAATAGTAATGTAAAAATGTTTTGCAGGCTTGTTTATGCATTTTAAGATTTACGTTTTTGTTGTCCATTTTATTTTTTTATTTTTTTTTTCCCCTCGTTTTATGAATACGAATATGATTAATATAATAATAATAATAATAATAATAATAATAATAATAATAATAGTAATAATAATAATCTATGACCACAGTCGTTAACTTTAGATATGAAAAATTCATTTTTCTTGGTAATAATGAATGTAAAAGTCTTTTATCTACTGATGGGTGCGAGCGCGTTATTAATTGAAAAAGAAAAAGGTAAAATACACAATTGTTAAATGCACAAAAAAATGAAAGAAAAAAGAAGAAGATAAGTAACAGTAAGAAATTATGAAAAATCAATTTGAATTATTTTTCTTGTGTTTTTGTAATGAATTAATATGATTTTGTTCATCGAAATAATATTTTTTTAACGAAAAAATGAAAATGAAAAAATGAAAAAATGAAAATGATTAAAAAAAAAAATAAAGAAGAAGATTTGTGAAATGTGTGTGTTGATAAATTGATGAAAGAAAATTCATTATTTTTTAAAGCAGTTAAATGTTAATATGAAATGAAGAAAAAATAATAATTGAGATTAAAATTGAAATAGTTTATAAAAAAAAAGTAAAAAAAGCGCTCATTGTGTCCATTGTGATTAATTTTGAAGAATTCCGAGTAATTATCACTCTCCCGGATTTACGTGAATGATAGTAAAAAAAAAAAAGAAAAGGAGTTGAATTGTGGAAAAAGAGCCTTGAAAGATTTTCTGGGGAGAATTTTTACATTTTTTTTTTTTTCGGAAAATCCTCACGCGGGTGGTTCTATCGCCCATCCAACACGAATCCATCAACCTCCTAATGGACGTACACTGAATATTGCACGCCAAGCACGTCCCCTTCTACATACCATGCCAGTCACGTTCGACAAAAAAAGAATAAAAATAAAACAAATAAAAGAGTAAAAAAATCGATGACGTCATTTACACATACACAATAATACGATTGATACAAGACTTGTACGAAGTGAAAAAAAGAAATTGATAAAAAAATTTAAAAAGACACATAATAAATGTTTATAAAGGCCCTACGTGAATATACCCATTATTAACATATTATCGATTATCAATTATTAACGCTATTAATTAATTATTATTGATTACTGTGAATGGCGTAAGTCTTAGATGACATAAGTTCCCAAATCACTAGAGACGGAGAATCAAATTTGCATCAGAAAGAGAAAGCAAAACAGTCCAAATAATGAGTGAATATTGAGAAAATAAAGTTGACTTAAAAATTGTGAAAAAAATCATGAAAATTTTTAAAAAAATATGAGGAAGTGGAGAATGGAAGTAAATAATAATGATAACCGTTAAGCAAGCATTCGAGGGCTGCCAGTTGTGTCTGTGTGTATGTGTGGGTTTTTTATTAATTTTTTGTTTTCAAAATAAATTTTCAATTTTTCCAAATCATGTTTTAAATTTTTCCCTTTTTTACAGAATTTTTATTCTCATTTTCAATGTTTTTACTTTGAGTGAAGAAAAAATGAATTCTCTTTCACTTGCAAATAATAATAATAATCACGTGGAAATCTCCGGGCAGCCCCCGATAATGCGATTCATGTTTGTTTGGTTTTTATTGTCAGAAAGTTTCTATTTTTCCATAATTATGAATAGGAATGCGAATAACATTTTAATATTTAAATAAATAAATGATAAAAATGAAAAAAAAAAAAATCGAGAGAAAGAGAGAGAAAGGAAGAGACGGAGAGATGAAAAAATGAGTTGAAAAATTGCTGATTAAAAAAAAAAATGTACGGACGTAATATTAAGGATAATTTATTATTAATGAATTGATTATTACGGTGTAATTGTATGCTATGCATTAAAACTATACCTATCGAATGTACGATAAAAAACAAAAAAAAAAGCAAAAAAAAAAAAAAATAATACAAATTGGGAAACGTGACAGTTACACGAAAGTACACATCATAAAACTAAAAAAAACTACAAAACAAAAAAAAATGGAAAATTGAGTAAAAAAAAAAAAAGTGCGGAAACGTATTTTTTTTTGCGTGAGATTTAAAAAATAAAAATGAGGGAGCCAATTTTTTTCTTGTTATGAACTAAGTGTGCCTAGTCAATAGAATATATCTGGTCAATTTTAATATTATATATTATTACGATTATATTATTTAAACATTAACGTAATTATTATTGGAACATAATAATAATAAAAAAACTAAAAAAATGAAAAAAAAAAAAAATCAAGAAAATACCAGCAACATCATTCACATTAATACTTACTAACAATTAATGATTAAACTTAAACAATAAAAAAAAAAAATAATAATAATAATGATACGACAATGATTGTGCTGTGTTGTACTACGAAATGTTGGCCTGTGACTATATTTGTAGCATATATACATAACGTAACGTGAAAAATGGAAATGAATGATGAAAAAAAAAAAAAAAATGAAAATAATGATGGAAACACGTATTGTGCATATGCGTGTGACATGTTATTATGTAAGTTCATTTTATTTTGATTAATCGGTTTCAACAACGCCAACATTGTCTCCAAAATTTTTGGAATCATCAGCTGTGGGCTGTTGTTATTAGTAGTGATTGCGGAGGGTAATATTTTACATTCGGTTGACGAGAAAAAAAATCAAATCAAAAGAAGCTTCCATTGAAATTGCACTTTTTTTAAAATCTTCAAAGTTAAAAAAAAATGGAAAAATTGAATAATCTTTAATCTATCTATCAAAATCTGCGAACCAAAAAAAAATCTGCTGTTTCAATGGTCACACAGAGATACAACCACCCTCCCAACCCTTCCAAAAAAAAAAAAAAAAAAAAAAAATAGAATTTAAATTGACAAAGTCCCGGACGTTGGAGAGAAGTGAAAAAAAGTATTATTGAAACGTTAAATGTTTCAATGAAAAACCCAAAAAAGAAAGGCAAAAAATTGCAAATATTTTTTCTATCAAAAAACCGACCATCCAGAGGTCCCCAAAAATCCTCTCATTAAAAAAAAAAAGCCCCCAAGTCCCCTGTTATACGTGAAAATCGCACGACGTTACGATTTGGCTGGTTGAAAAATGTTAGAGGAGAAGATTAATAAAAAAAGGTTGAAATAAAGATAAATAAAAATGAGTGATCGATAATTTTTTGCGATTGTCATATCAAGGTTGGTTAATATTGGAAGTAAGAGCGCTATTTATTTAGGATATACTAAATGGTCTGTTTTAATGTGTCACGGGCTACACGTACTGTACTATAATATCTAACAATAAAGTATTTTGTTTGCTTCAATTGTTTTTCTCATTATTTCCATCACCTGAATCCAAAAAAAAGGCGCAATCTTCATTTTAATTACATAAACCATTGTTAAACGAATTAATCGGCTTATCTAAGCTCCCGATGAAATTATCGACATCAATCTCTCCCATGTTTCAATTTCTCACCCTCACATCTCCCTCCAATCCGTTAAACCACCCACCACAAGCCTCCGACTGTGATATAACTATGACGTGCGATTGATTGCACCAACGTAACTGTAGTTAGACTAGTCTGCCTTAATAGCACCCCCTGGGTTTTCACGTTTCCAACACACGACCAAATTACGATAGTCCGACGGTTTCATGCCTTCAAACTCCGGAAATCCGGGCTCGCCAATTTCACCACACACCATTTTTCTTCACCAAAAACTCACGTACCTTTCATCCAATACTCTCTCTCTCATACCTCCAGTAATTCTCAGATTTTTTTTTTAAACTTATTTTTCACCTCTGACCATTACTTTCACCTCGTAATAGCCACGTGAAACTTCAAATCCCAGTTGATTTACTGCTGTACGACTTTAACCCGAACTTTTTGTGGCCCCGTCATCGTCTGACCGCAGTTTTAGTGTAACTACTTGCAGAACGGTGGAAATACTGCAGGCAACTCGGAATTAATTATTTAAATTCGAGGAAACAGGTTTTTTATTTATTTATTTATTTTTTTAAAGAAAAATTGAAAAAAAAAACACGGGGAAATATTGGAGATAGAATTTTTTGGATGATTCCATTGAAAAGCTGAGGAAATTTTAGGCGGAAAATATGTGTTGAAATTAATTTTTTCGAGTTTTTTGAAAATTCGATTTTTTTCACTCAGAATTAAAAATACGATTTTTTCAAGTACTTTTGGGGTGTTTTTTGAAAATCAGTTTTAGCACTATAAGTCACTCAAAAAATCGTATTTTTAATTTTAAAACTACATAAATTCATCGCAAATGAGCTCAGCTTTCACCTCGAATCTGAATTTTTACGCTACGACCAATAGAACCGGAGAAATTGCCAAAAATGTGATTTTTCAATTTTTTCCAAGGTAAACCCCTTCAAATCTGAGTGAAAAAAATCGATTTTTTTGAAAATTCTAAAAAATCCATTTTGACACTTGATTCTTATGTAAAATCGTCTCAGCTTTCCAATGGAATCATCAAAAAATCGCTATCTCCAACCGTTCAATCAGAATGTCCATTTTACCCCGATCTCCCCTATAAAATATAGAAAAAAATCCGGACTAATGAAATTGGGGATTAAGGATTTTTGATATTAATAGCTTTTTCATTCATAATAATTGAAATTCAAGTCCAATTAATTCTTCATATCGAATATCGGATTTCCTCCACACAAACACTTTTGTATAATTATTAAAATAAAAACGAGAGGCCAATTGATATTGAAATTTCCAATTTTATTGAAGTTTGTGTTTTTATTTGGGGATTTATTCTGAGTGCAATTGAAAAGCACTCTTTCAATTAAAGAATTTTCCCTTTTTTTCTCAATGAAAAATAATATAAACCAAAAATATCTGAACAATTGTTCACTTTTTTTTTTATATTTCTTTTATTTGTAAAGAATTATTGAGGGTATACATTCTCTGCTCGTGGTATCATTGGAGAAACAACGAAATGGGTATACGTATGAGTACAATTGTCCTCGTTTAATCCGATTAAGTGGGCTTAGTTTTGAAACACTGGAAACTCGTATTTGTTCATTGGAGTTTAACGATACACTGAGATAATCTCGATGCGTTACTTTTGTCACATTTGATTTTCCAGATAAAAGCCGAATCTCTTCCAACAATATTATTCAATTAATTTAATTAATAAAAATCAATATTCATTGATTTTCTGGCTTTTTCTTTCGATTCGAGAGATGAAAATGAATTCGAGGCTGACCTCACATAGACACTGACTACTCGACTCCATGAAAATAACACTGGCTCCTCTAATTTCACCACACAGTGGTACCAGGTGTCCTGTATCAGTCTATTGGAGGCTGTGAATCATCAAAACCTCCCTCCACACCCACTTCTCCTATCAATTCTCACGTAAAATGACGAGGCTACCCATCCGCCGAGAATTTCAACGTATTTCCATCGTCTCCAACTGCGCAACAGGCGATTTCATATCGGAGAGCTTTTACAAAGTGAGAATTATGATAGAAAATAATTTTTTTGTAATAAAAATGAGGATTTTCAATTTTTTTATGAGAATTTGAAGGGTTTCATCTTTCCAAAATCGAAAAAATTCAGTTTTTTTTTAATTTCTCAAAAATTATTGGTCGTAACGACCTGGAGTTGATCTTAAATGAAAGGTGAGGTGATTTTCTATGATTTCCGTTAAACTCCCATTGATTTTCATCAAAATTTTCATGAGTTAGAGGGTAATTTGTGAAAATCAGTTTTTACCCTGTAATTAATAGAAATTTGATGAAAATTAATGAGAGTTTAACGGAAATCATGGGAAATGAGGTCAGCTTTCATTTGAAACCAACTCCAGGTCGCTCCGACCGATAATTCCCAAGAAATTTCGAAAAAACTGAATTTTTTGGATTTTGAAAAGGTAAACCCCTTCAAATTCTGCCAAAAACCCATTTTCAATGGGAATTTTCTCAGCTTTTCAATGGAATCATTAGAAAATCGTTTTTACCCCATCTTTTCCCTATTAATGATAAAATTCATGAAATTCTGATTTGAAGAGGGAATTTTCTTCTCCAAGGTTATCCATCGATTTCCCGCAATTCCACAGGTGGAATTCTAAAAATGGAGAGCATTAGGATATACGCACGAATGCATCAGAATTTCATAGAAAGTCACTCGTCTCTTCATATTATTAATGAGACCAGACAATTTTTTTTTAAACTTCAACTTCTTCTCTTGCCATTGGAAAATACATTAAGTGAAGGGGAATAGAATGGGCAGCCGGACGACGCGACTCGTCGATCGATGGAGCGTCGCCCGACGGCGGTGACTAACCCGTCGACGGAGTAATACGAAGAGCCAACCTCTCTAACACTTGGCAATATTCAAACTAAATTCGTTTACTTTAAATTTACCTTCGCTTGTTTGTTTGGTTCATGATATTAACATTTGACATTACGAAGGTTTATGGACGATTGTAACACGTCAGCGTTGTGCTGACATGAGTCAGAGCATTAACCTCGTGCTACAAGTCATAACTCTCCTATATTTATTGAAAATACTCGTGATTTATTAAAAAATTAAAAAATGACATCATCAATTTTAAATACAAAGTTGAATCATTCTTTTATGCATATCTCAGTGAATAATGGAGATACGACATTTTTACACTGAACCTTTTTTGTAGAGAATTTTCCGAGCTACAAAAAAGGTTATTATGAAAATTACTCTATCTCGCTTAGTTTCCGAGATATTCCACTCTGAAAATCATGAAAACAGGATTTTTATGACTCAACAAAATAGAATAGCCAATGAGAAAAATAACGTAATAAATGTGAAAAAAACATAAATTTTTAGATTGATGGAAGTGCACTTTATTTTTCCCGAATTCAAAGCCCATTGAAAGCGATAGATTCTGTATTTTGAAATAAAATAAAAAAATGAAATTCTGATTCACAGTTTCTATCGCAGTAACCCCCGTGTTGATCTCCCGTGTGACTATCGTCTGGCACATGAGTCACGGGATTTTACGCGCTCTGTTACCTCACTTCGTGTGTGCAATCGATCCATCATACGAATGAATGTGCGGCGCTACGACGTATCGTTCGTATTTTTCTTTTGTCAGCAATATTGCAAGAGCAATTTATTTATTTTTGTTATCAATAAAAAAGTGATGAATAAAGGCAAGTTCTTTTGAGAATTCAGAAATAATTGAAAAAAAGGGAATTTTCTTTGAATCGTTGGAAATCGATTTTTTTTATGATTCCAGTATTGATCGATTTTATTAATTATTTTTAAAAAAATTAAAAAAAGGAGTGAAATTGAAAATCCCCATTTTACCCCATATTTTTTGTGATACAGTGCACTTTATTTAACTCACGTGCGACTGAATCTCCTCAATTATTCCTGAAATATCTTGAGAGTAGATAAACTCCCTCTCACGTCAGACGCAACTCGTAAGAAAAAAGTGCTTTCCATCCCCGGAAACACCGAATGTGTTGTAAAACACTTGAGGGAGTGAAAAATGCTGATGAAGTGAAAAAAAAATGGAAACAGAGATAGGAACAAAGGGACGAGAGCATTGGCCCTTAAACCGTGTCTGAATGTGCACGAAAGGCTGACGTACCCAGGGGAAATCAGAGATGCGTTGAGGCTTGGTGGAAACTCTGTGAAAATAGACGGTTTTCGTCAACACAATTCTCGTTTTATACCGTATTCCCCAAGTGGTTTAAACGCCGGAAATCACTTGACCCAAGCAGTATCCAATTAGTTGTACTTTATTAAATTTTAATAGCAGCAATCACCCAAACTTTTGTAATTCATTTGCAAGGTGATTGTAATACAGTTATTACTGTTGAATAATTAATTACAGAGTGTATGCAGCCGATAAAGAAGAAAATCACGTGTTTTTTCCGATAAAGTGAAATTTCTGGGGAACAGCACCCCTGGCGGAGCACACACGAATTAATAAGAATTTCCAAGATGGCGCCGTCCATTGGAGACTAACATTACTCAATTATCTAACCTCTCCACTCCTTCAAAGGTAAGAGAAATTGAATTAACCAACTTTTTTTGTATTTTAATTGTCATTCTTAATTTACAGAAGTCCGGAAGATGTTTAGTGTCAATTTTCTAAAGACGTGAAACCCACATAATTCATTCAGAATGCTGACATTCGACGTGCCGAAAATGGCACAGCCACCCATACCAAAAGAACGAGACAACAGAGTCTTCATGACGGATCCAGTCTGGGACGAAATGGCTGTTTATCTGATAGCTAATCAGCAGAGATTCAGAGAGCACATAATTATCCCTCGGGGTGTTGCTCCAGTTCACATAAAGACTAATGAAGAAAAGGCACTTGAAGCAGGAATGGAGAGTTGTGTTTTTAAGAGTATCATGAGTTGTGTTCTAGGTAATTTCATAATTCACTTATTTATTCATTCGACTTCCTTGAAAAATAATTATTAACATAATTATTTACAGGGTTTGGTCTTGGTGCTGCCATTGGTCTCTTCAGCTCCAGTGTCAACCCAAACGTAGCAGCTGTCGAGAAGCAACAAACAGCTCGTGAAATCTTCAGAGAAATGAAGACAACGACAATTGGATATGCCAAGAATTTTGCGGCTGTTGGATGTGTCTTTTCTGCTATCGAATGCTGCATTGAATCAGTAAGATTAATTACTTGAAAAAGAAGACTGGAATTATAGTCTTTTTTTGTAAAGATTTATTTCATCAGTTCGTTGTACATTTATTTTGGAATAATTTTTTAATCATTGAATTAGTACCGTGGGAAAACAGACTGGAAGAATGGTACATATGCTGGTGGGCTTACTGGAGGTCTCATTGGTCTCAGAGGTAAAGTTTTTGATTTATTTGAAAGTTGAGATCAATTTTTATTGATTAAATGGAAATGGATTGCAGCTGGTGTCAAAGCAGGGATGATTGGTGCAGCTGGTTTTGCAGCATTCTCAACTGCCATTGATTATTACATGCACAAATGAGAGTAAATTATTGTAAATAAATGTAAAAATCATGTAATTAAATCCTGCACTTCTTTTTTTCAAACGTGCATAATACAAATAAATGCTTACATAAGTACTGAGATAATAAAAAACCTCAAATTTTAAATGAGACATAACTTATTAATTAAATCCTCTGGTATTTTGGTTAATTACCACAGATTATAATTCACGTTTAATTTTACTTTACGAAAAGTACAAAAATGTAAAAAAAAAATTAAAACTTTTAGATTATCCTAAATTATTGAGTAAAAGAGATATGGAAAGATATAAGTGAATTATTTCATGAATTTTCATTACAAAATCACTTATCACAGCAGAACAGGAAGAATTCTCTTCTTTTTTTTCGTCTCTTGTGTTCGAAAGGTGAGGGGGCAATTTTACGAAAATAAAATAATTGGAATCACTGCTTTTTTCGTTGGAATTTTGATACAAAAATAGAATTATTAAAAAATGTGCCTCTCAAGTATTTTTAAATAATTGCACAAAATTACGACACGTTTTTTTTTTTCACTCATTCAGGCATTTTATGAATTATTTACCTTCAATTTATCTTAAAAACTAATCAGCAATTAATGAAACTAATAGAGAGGAACCATGACGCGAGATTCATCCATAAATTATGGAAGTACACAATTGTGATTATCTTATTATATACAAAATCTAGTAAAAATCATAAAAAGTGGCTATTGTCAATGAGATTAAAAAAATTTAGAATATTATTGAGATTATAAAAATGAGGACTGCAAGGCACTTTTCAGGTTTATGTAATGTCCAATGATTCCATAGTAGCTTTCTATCGCTTAATAAAATTACAAAAGGTAATGCATTGAGTTCTCTTCGAATTGTTTGATACGTATGAACATCAGGGTAACGGTGTACTGAATTTTTTCATTAATTATGCACGACGAGGGATGAGTAACCGTTACTTCTCTCTCTTGAATCTTAATGTTTAATTCTGCAGCGGAGTGAAAATTAGAAACATCAATTGAATACTTATCTCCCTCTTCACTCTCCCACAAAATCCTATTATTTTTCATAAATTTTTGGCACCTGACAAGAAGAAACACGTCATCAGTCCTCAATTATGAATGAACTTTGAATTTATGGCTGTTGCTGTTGAATTTGTGCCTGCATCACTGCTAATATTTCCTGCATGCGACGTAATTCCGCCTCTTTTTCTTGCAGCATAAGATCTTTCTCAGTTGGTGCTGCTTTCTCAGTCGGCTCAATAACTGTCTGTCTTCTTGGTGGTGCTGGTGTGCCCTTTGCCAATCTCTCACTACGATAATTCTCGTAATGAACCTCCTGCGTAACCTCCTGAAGATCCTGCATGTGAGCAATCAGCATCGTACGTAATTTAATAAAATCACAATGATCCGGATTCTCAACTTCAACTACACCCCATGGATACAATCTCCCACGCACTTTCCTCCCCTTAACTTCCAAAAGTGTATTAGCTCCGCAAACAGCAAATGGCATTGCCTCTTTCAATTGTCGCACTTGCTCTTTGTAATCCTCGTCCTCGTCGCTGTCACAATCTGGCAGTGAGTATATTTTGATTCCGTGCTCTTCAATTTCCTCCATCACGCGTTTCTTCAAACGCAAAACTTCTTTTTTCGTTAGAACATCGGCTTTAGCAATTACTGGCACAATATTGACTTTATTATGGAGTTGCTTCATGAATTCGATGTCAAGTGGCTTCAATCTAGAAGAATTAAGAATTATTTAGACACAATTTGTGGAATTTCAAGAATATTAAGGGATTTTTTTTAATTATTCAATTTACCCATGGCCAAAGGGCGAAATAAAATAGAAGCAACAATGTATCCTATTGTCCACAATATTTCGCCTATTCAATCCACTCTCATCCCTCAAGAATCTCTCGAATTGATCATCAATGTACTGGAATATCGCTTTGAAACAATCGGTATTATCAATAGCATCACCATAACCAGGTGTGTCAACAACAGTCAATCGTAGCTTGACACCTCTCTCCTCAATTTCAACAGTCGAGGCATCGAGTTTGACCGTCTGCTTCGTTTTTTCTGTTCATGAAAGAGGAAAGTTCCACATTATTCCAAAGAATTTATAAATAACTCTGTTATGAGAATAATCAGTAATTTTGGAGACTCACCAACAGCATCTGGTATCATTCTCTCTGGATACAAGTCAGTGAGAAAAAGACTGTTGACCAATGTTGATTTACCGAGTCCTGACTCACCCACAACCATCAGTGTAAATTCAAAACCTTTTTTAACTGATTTTCTGTGTACCTGATTTGGTAAATTGGCAAAACCAACGTAGCCTGCGGTTTCGAGACTAGAAAACTGGAATACAATCAGTGTAATTATTAAAAGTATCAAATTACTGTAGAATAAATACTCATTTATATCTGAATATCAAAAAATCGTGAATTTTCAGACAAATTGCATTTCTTCAGTTTTCATTGAATATCTCGGAAACTAAGAGAGATAGAGAAATTTTCGTAGAGACCTTTTTTGTAGGTCTCAAAATTCTCTACAAAAAATGTATCTACGAAAATTTCTCTATCTCCAACAGATTCTGAGATATTCCATACAATCCGTTGACTTTGCGAATGCAGTGAAAATGCTATGACTAACAGCGTCAATGAATTCCAAAGCACAAAGGGTGTGATTTAACCTTAAAAGCATTACTCAGAATTCCCTGATGATTCTTACCGTTCTCACACTCTCACTCGACATTTTTCTGTTCTGAGAAAACGAAATTACACGAATTAATGAGAACCCAAAGATTTATCCAATAAAATCGGAGTAAAAAACCCTAAAAGTGCACTAGAAGAGACAGGAGTTCAACTACCGGACGCCGTTCTGTCAGAGTAACAGGTAACATGAATCGCTCCGTTCCAACGCCAATTCTGACTGAAGACAGTTTTATTTTCCGATAAAAAAGAAGTTAGTTCTTTTGACACAGTTGAGAACACTTTCCCCTGGATTTCAAAGCGGCATTGGTGCGTTTCCCCACTCCCAGCCAATCAGAGCGCCCCAGCGGAAAGAGGAGAGGGGGAGGTACGGTAAACGGTGTACAGGAAGTGGTCAATGGCGGCAGGGGAAAACCCCGGGAATGGGGGGAATTGAAGGCGTGGCAATAATAAGAAAAATCACGAGAATTTCACTTGTATTGAAATTACTCCAAATTAAACTGAAGATTCCTTCGTTAATTACGTAAACTCATGAAAAATTACGGAATGAAGCTACAAATTAATCACAATTATTTGCCTGATTTATAAAGATTCTATTTTTTTTTTTTTTTTCAATTTCAAATAAAGAAAAATTAATTTTAATTAAATATTGGTATATTAGAGGCCGACTTACAAAATACATTAACGCCGGTACAATTAACATTTACAATGAAAATTACATGAGACAAATTGTTTCCTAGTGTCATTTTTTAATCATCATAATCATTTTTCTTATTTTTTTTCGGTTTTGCATTTTTTTTTCCTTTTAGTTTAGAGTACATTACAATTGCGATATATACGAGGCAAACATCTACTTTATTTCATGAAATATTGATTCATATACAAGCATTGTTTTACATAGATTTTTGTTTTTATTCATTAATTCTGTAAATTCCTATATTCTCATAATCATTCAGTGTTTTGGGTGATTCTGGGGGAAAAATTGGAGATAGTGGCATTGTTTTTATGATCAATTATTATTATTATTTAATGAAAATTGATTTGTGACCATAAAAACCATGCAATTACAATTATCATATAATTAAACTGAATTAAACAAAATAAAGGAAATGAAATAGAAGAAATTCGTTTATTCTTCAGTATTTAAATTGTTATTATTTATGCATAATAGTATGGGCGCTCGTTTTTTTTTTATTATTTAATCACGCATGCTTCATTCATCAATTAAAAATTATTTTTATCGCTTTTTTTTTTTTATTCATTTTAATAATTATATCTGTGTAAATGTACTTTTTAGTACTATCTCGATATTAATTAGAAAATAAGAATATTATTTTTATGAAAAAAAAAGAAGGAAAGAAATTCTATTTATGAATTATAATATTATTCTTTACACGAAAATCATTCAAAAAAAAAATCCTCACACTCTGATTATAATCGTAAAGATTCATGAAAAAAATTGATTATTGGAATTAACAAAATAAATGAGAAAACATTGGATATCATTAAAATAAAATTTTCTCTCTAAATTATTTTAGAAAGTTAATATGTTTTTCTACTAAAATTCATTTTTGAGTGTGAGAAGTATCTCAGTACATTTCTTTTTTGTTCTATGTAAAGAAAAATATTACTGGCATTTATTATTTTGAATGAGGAAATTGTTTGTACTGTTGGAAATGAGCGTCGTGCAATGGGAAAAGGAAAAGAAAAGAATAATTGTTAATTCACGTTCTACAATATTTTAATGTCATTTAAACCATTTCTTGTTCATTCTCTCTTTTCTCTCGTCGTATTTTTCGTGTTGGCAATTTGTACATTTTTTTTTTTAAGATTCTTTTTTCTTTTTCTCGTGAGCTCAATTTCATTGATGGGATGAGGAAGGGGAGAGGAGGATAAGTATCAACAATGTGAAACGACGCTTTATACAACACTAGGCGTTTTTTTTCTTCTTCTCTGTTATTTTTTTTTTTCATCATATAAATATTAATTTATATTCAAACATCCATTTTACATTCACTTCATTTTAATCATTTTTTTTCTTCTTTAGATTCACGGGATTAATTTTTCATTATTTAATATTTCCTCATTTTTCTATGGAATTTTCAGAATAACTAGATGAACTCTGACGAAAAAATAGCAAATAAAAAATTAGAATTTTCCTCGGTTTCATATATTGATCGTGATTGTTATTTCATTGTTTCTCTTTATCAGTTTTTACTTTCCATAAGGGAGAACAAATGCCCCATGGGTGATTCCCTCGAGTGATTACTATCATGTTTTTTCTTCAATTCAAGAGAGAAAAAAAGCTGCGGAGCACCTCACGTTTATGTATTCTTCAATAACATATTTTTTTCCATTTTTCTTTTACTTTTGTATTTTTTTTTTTAGATTTTCTCAATCAGTTTTATAATTAACGATGTTTTGGTGAAAAAATTGTCCCCATGTTTATTTATCTTCTTTTTTTCCTGAATTATTCTTTCTTATTTGAGAGGGGAGAGTTTTGAACTATCGTAACATCTTGAAATTAGAAAAAAAGGGAAAAAAAGAGGTAAAATTGAAAAAAGAATTTACTTGGGCTCTTCGGTCTTCACTTTCTCCTCTCGTGGCTTAGCCCCACCATAAATTGAACTACTTTTGCTTGATTCAGCAAGAGCATTAACTGGATCTTTAACAGTTCTCTTCGAGAGCTGCAGAGGTTTCCTCCCTGACGTGTCTGATGAACAAGAAAAATCAAAATTAATCATTAAACAATTCCTCCAATTCTTATTATCAAATAAATTATCACAAACCTGGTGGTGGTTCTTTAAGGAATGGTTCATCCTGGAAGGACTTGCTACGATCACCAGGACCAGTTCTACGAGGTCCAGCTCCTCCACCGTATGATCTTGAGCCTCCGCCGCCGCTGCCACCGCCGCCGCTGCCACCGCCACGTGGCCAATCACGGTTACCCATATCCTCATTAAAGTGTCCATAATTCCCTTGATTCCTTCCTCTCATCTCACCACCACCACCACCACCACCTCCACCATAACCACCACCACCCTGTCTTCCCCCTGGTCCACCCTGTGGTCTTCTATCATTATATCCTGCGAAATAACATCATTAAAATAACTCGCCCAATTTACCAATAAATTACGGAATAAAAAAGGGTAAAATTGTGACAATCTACTAAAAAAAAAATCTATTGCTCAACTACTCTGCATTTTCTAGAAGCTAAATCAAACCCAAAATTTGCAAGATTAAATGCAGTGAATTATTAAAGAACTCCAAAACCGAATGAAGCAATTTAACAAAATCATTAAATTTCACTACTAAATCAATGAATCTACTCAAACATTAAACGTTATGCCATGCATAACGCTTACTCGGGTACATAGAAGAGCTACCAAAACCTCCAGCAGATCCAGGACCGCCGCTGCGACCTCTTCTATCGAATCCGCTTCTATTATCCTTCTTTCCCTCCGCAATATCAACTTTGATTTCATGACCCTCCACTGATATCCGTCTATTCAACAGCAGTGCCTCTTCCAAATCAGAGACAGATTGAAACTCGACATAGCAGAAGCCCTTAAACCTGAAATGAAAAATAAATTAAATTCTACTCATAATCTTCAATAATAAAAATTGAAAATTGAAGCATAATTACCTGTCAGTTTCACGATCCTTCACTAGTCTCACATTTTTCACATTTTGATTTGAGAAAATCTTATCAATGTCTCTCTGAACAACTCCGTCTGGTAGATTTCCAACGTAAGCAGTGAATGGTGGCTCAGTTGGCATAGGTTTACGACCTCCAGAAAAGTCCCTGTAAAAAAATCCGAAAAAATTCATTAAATAAATCATAACAAGAGAATTTTAATTAATATCTAAAATCTGAAATCATCGAGTTGAACAATGGACTTCGTCACGCATGTGAAAATGAATGAGTGACTTTAAACAAGTAAGGCGATACTCCTGACGAAGGTCGGCTTCCTGGAGGACGCTGAGGCACAGCCGACACTCGCATTTACTCATACAGAGCTCTGGAAATTCTTCCAGATTGATGCATCAGACTCCAAAGTATCCTAAAGACTCATTAATTCAGTGAGAATTAATGGAATAATTGATTGCATTTTTTTACAAGATTTACTCCAAAATAAAGCCGCGTGCTCGGTACCATGTTTCGCATAGTGCCCTTGCGCCGAACGCAAAATGATCCCCCCATTGGCACAAAAACTTAACCTTAAAATAACTCAATGATTCAAGTGTTGTTATACAAGCTGGATAATATCGCACAATTAATTTTTCATTGTTTACAGTCACTTGTAATTAAACACAATTATTATTTATTTTTCTTACACATTATTTGTGTTTACAATTGCGATACTTGCCTTGAATCTTCATAACCACCTCGGCCAGCCATGTTGAATGCACGAAAACTGAAAAACCGGGGGAGAGAGCGCGCGCCGATAGAAAACGGAGGCACACATGTACAGGGAGGATGTGGATGTGTTTGTGTGTGTGCGAGAGAGAAAGAGAGGGGATTTCTCAAAGGCCGGATTATACCAAAATGGCTAGCATTTCTTTTTTTATTAATTTGACGATGATTTTTTGGTCTTTGGAGATTTGAGTTATTGAACATTCGAGAAATCAATCATTGGAAATTGTTAAAAAATTGGATTTTAGAGTTTTTTTTATAGTTTGAGGGGAGAATTGAAGAGATTTCAATTGGACAAACGGTAATTTAATTAATGAGGATTTTTTCAAATCTTTTAATCATCAAGTTTGAAGTATTCATTCGATTTATTCGATTTTCCCCATTTTTTTGAGTTTATTTAATGCGCAAAAAATTGGGATTAATTAATTCTTTTAATTAATTGAGGGAATTTAGAATTTTTTTAATTCTGCATGTACACTAAAAATATTTTCCTCAATTTTAATTAATCAGGATTATTATTTTGAAGAGAGAAACGGAATTATTAAAATAATAATATTTGATTTAAATTTTTTATTCTACTCGTGTAGTTAAAACGTTTAGTTTAACAACAATCAGACAGATGACAGGATTTTTTGAAGTTGGTAATGAAGATTTCTTCGTTCCACATGGGAAATTGAAATAAAATAAAATACGTTTGATGCACATGGTCGAGATGGAGTCGGCCGCTAGTGTTTCTAACGATGAAAATTCGAGGAAAATTCATAAAATGGGCTCATCAGCGCTGGATAGTTTTTCAAAATTGACTTCTGAAGACGAAAGAGTGAGATTAAATGCTGGAACAACATTGTTGAGGCATTTGAGTCAACAAAAAGTCGTGAGTACATTTTTAACCTCCAACAATTTCACCTGAAGTCTTCAGACGAATTGTTCTCGTTTTTTTTAAATATCTCGGAAAGTAAGTGAGATAGAGCAATTTTGCAAGAATCATTTTTTGTAGCTCTTGAAATTCTCTACAAAAAAGGATTAGGGTAAAATTCCTCTATCTCGCTTAGTTCCTGAGATATTGTAATGAGAATGTTAACAAAGACACTGAATTTATTAAATTAATTATTTCCCAGGATGATCCAGAGAGCAAAGAATTCGATTATTCCCTGAGGAGGCTCGTCAGAGGTCTGGGCTCTTCACGCCCAGCATCAAGAAAAGGCTTCTTCACCACCCTCACAGCCTACCTCAAACTTCACCCAGAATCAGATCTGAATAATCACCTCGAGATAATGGAAAATGAGCTCAAGCCTTCTGGCAATAATCCAAAGAGCGAGAATGCGGATATTTACATGGGAAGAATTCTCCTCTGTGGCTCATTTATCAGATCCAAAACCCTTCAGAATTCATCTCCAGAAATCCAGCAGAAAGTCACAGAAATTCTTTTACTATCCGGAAGCAAGAGGAGTTATCTGTCGTTCATCTCCACGTCATTTCTCATTGACTTTCTCAGTCAGGTGAATGTGAAATCATTGAAATCGAGCATTTGGCCGATTCTGGAAAAGGAATTAGGAAAACCCTGGACTGAGCAGTCACTGGACACGTTTTATACTCTTTTGATAATGGCTGTAAAGTTCCCGAGTCTAGTAAACAAAAAATTCCTCAAGGAACACTTGGGAACTGAGAAAATCATCGACGAGGAATCCATCGACAATCTGCTGAAGCTGCTGACGGATATTCCGAGGATAGTCTGCTGTCGTCATCCTCTTTACCCAATTTTCTGCGAGCATTTGGTGTCCTCTGATTACTTGATACAATTCTGGACTGGGATCGATCAGAGATTCGTCAAGCCTTCGAGGAGCATGGAGCACCTTTCCCTTGAGCTTCTGCATTTAATTGTCGCCAACATCAAGGACAAGTCCCTATTACCATCACTTTTGTCCCCGAATTTTCTGCAGCACATGCTCAAGAGATTCACCAACTGCAAGAGAAACAAGAACGACGAGATTGCGAATTCGTTCAGAAATTGTTTGAATGAAATAGTGGCTTCTCTCAATGATAAAGAATTGAAGTCAAAGGTTGCTGTATCAGTTATTAAGAAACTAGTTCAGTACCCTGGGGATTTAATGATCGAGAAGACGACTGGCACGAAAATCCTCCAGATGATAGCAGCTAATTTGGATACCAGTGGTGTCAAGAGACTCTCCAAGTTTTACAATGAAATTGCAGCCAATTCGGTCAGCAAGAAGATTAAGGAGAGAGAGGAGCCTTGGACAAATGCAGAGAGAACTTATGCAGGACAATTACTGAGTAAATTACTTGGACATCAGGCTGTGGCTGATGAGCAGGCTTGGCGACTGGAGCAGTTGAAGTTTTTATTCACTCTAGGATTATGTGAAACATCAAACGTTGGTGTTGAATTAGCACCAGTGTTCAAGGAAAGCTTCTATCGTGGATTGGATCACAAACTCCCGAAACTCGACGATTTAAAAACAGTTCTCACTGAATTAATTAAACAGCTTGATAAAGAAATATTCGAGGATGAAGAGAAAAAATTGAGAAATCCGTTGACTGATGCTGCTGTTGAATCCTGGAAGTCAATGATCACCTTCATCAATAAACCAGAGAAAGAATTCAAGAATAAACACGCTGTTCTCATATTTTACACAATGGACTTGAACATGGGTCTCCAATTATTCTCCGACGCAGAAATGGCTATTTCATCGATCAACGAGATTCACAGTTGTGCAGAGAGATTGAAGTCCTCAAAGTCCCTGAAAAAATCACGTAAAAGTATAGACAAGCAAGACGAGGATGAACCGGAGTGGGTTGAAGTGATTGTCGACCTCTTATTATCGTTATTGTCGAAGAATAGTCACTTATTGAGGTCCCTAGTGCGTTGCGTGTTTCCCCACATGTGTCCACTGCTGACGTCTACCTCAATCCATCAAATTCTAGCAGTGCTCGATCCCAAGGACGACAAGGGTCCTCTAGTTCCGAAGAATTCCGAGGAAAATTCAGATGAGTCGTCATCAGAAGATGAAAACGATTCCGAAGAAGATGAAAATGAAGAAGAAACGGAGAATTCTTCGGGAGAATCAGACGCCTCAGCTGACGATGATGATGATGACGATAATGATGAGGATCAAGATGAAACGATTACAGACAAATTGAGATTAGCAGTTAGACAAGCGCTGGGAGATGCGTCAGTTCAGACAGACGATGAGGACGTCGACATTGATGAGATCGATGAGGAGGAAGGGAAGAGGTTGGACGAATCGTTGGCAGCTGCTTTCAAGATTCTCCGGCAGAGTCGACAGAGCAGTAATAAGAAGCAGGGGAAATCGGCAGAGGCTCTCACGCATTTCAGGGTACGTGTTATGGACCTATTAGACATTTACTTGGACTCTGGACCGTCAATGGCACTTGCTCTGGACATGCTGGTGCCATTATTCGCACTCTTGGAATTCAGCATCAAGGACACTCATCAGAAACCCCTGGAAAACAGAGTGAGAACGTGTTTGAAGAAACTCTCGAGTGTTAAGAAATTTAAGGATCATGAGGGAGTTGATGAGGCGTTGATAACCGACTTGGCGAAGGTACTGGTGGAGAAGGGGGAGAGGTCAACCGCGATATGTCAAGAAATGGGTGATAAACTTGCGGAATGCTGCACGTTTTTGATTAGGTGCGTTCAGCAGGCTGATTTAGCGTCAGACACTCTTGTTAATATTTATGGGGAGAATCTGACGGCTTTCTTCAAGAAAAGAGACTGCATTTTACCATCTACACTGTTCACGAAGGCTCTGCAGTTGAATTGGGAGGGGAACTGGGTGCTGGTTCCTCTGATTGTTAATTTTGCCTTTGACAGCACAATCAGGTCGTTCAGGAGAGGTCAGGCACTTGAATTCTTGACGACGTTCTACAGAAATCACAGGCTGATAACGTGCGAGGATAAAATGAGTGTTAGGAAAACAATTGAGAGGCAATTAGCTAATAATTCAGTCCAAGTTTTCAAGGAACTTGGAAGCAGTCAGAATGGAGACAGTAATGGACATCTTGGGAAGGAGATTAGGCAGAAGTTTGCGGCTTTGCTTTGGAAATTGCTGCAGACTGTTCATCCACATCAGACGGAGGGTGTTTGGGATTGGAAAAAAATTGGGGATGGAATGGCTGAGTATAGGAGACAAGTATCTCTCGGACCAGTTGCGAAAAATGCGTACAACAAACTTGCCTATAAGATTGGAGCACCAATCAATGTTACTAGTAATGGGAATTCGAAGAAAAATGCACAGACTATTGGAGTAAATGAGGAATCGGGAGAATCCAGTGGAGATGATGAGGATGGAGGAGAGGCGAAAAATTCCAAGAATGTGGAGAAGAAAAAATTAAAGAATCTGAGCAAAAAGAAGGATAAACAGAAGCTCAAGAAAGAGGCACGTGATTTGAGGGCCAAAGCTATGGCTGAGGGCTTAGATAATGTGGACTTTAGCACCGTTACTCTTAATGGTGAACACGAGAGCATGGAGAATGGGCACGTACCTGAGTATGAGACAGATTCAACGACGAAACAGGCGAAGAAGAGGAACGTTGAGACTTTTGAAACCCCTGGAAAATCGAAAAAGAAGAAAAAACAAATAAATACATAATCCCTAGAAATTTTTATAATTGAAGAATTATTTAGATAAATGAGATAATGAAATAATAAAAAAACTTAATTGTTGAATATTATGATTATATGTAACAGATTGAGTTGAGAATAATTGGAAATAATGATTTTTCTAAGTGGATAAAAATCTTTTATATTTTTCCACTATACACAATTAATCACAATTGTTTTTTTTTTTTTTTCAATGTTTACTAAATACCGAAAGTTACATAAATTACGAGATAATCAATTCTGTACTATTTTTTTAATTCTTTTTTTTCTAGAGAAAAAAAAACACAATGATTGAATAAAAATAATTATTTCTGAAATAAAACAAATAGATGCTGGCAAATTGTTATTTATTTAAACTTCTTATTTTTCAATTTTTTTCCTTTCTTGAGAACATCTTAAAGAACTAAGCGAACATGTTTTTTTTCACACCGAGCGTGATAGGCTAATAGCAGAGGGGAAAAATTTGAATTGAATTTCTTTTTTTGTCTTGGAAGATACATAGGTAATTTATAAAAGGACTTGAACTTAAGGGGTGAGAATCTGAGGGGGAGGGGAGTGATTAAACACAAATGTACAAACGAAATACAATACGGTACATATTTAACATATTTCTTTTTTGTCATTCTTTTTAGTCTCCGCTACATTTACGGCGATGAGCACGATTTTCCTTGCACTTTTCAATATTTTCATTTATTACAAGTTCAGAGCATTCCAACATTTAGTTTTTTTTTTTCCGTAATAAATTTTACATTTTACTCGACTTACATGCTAAAACGCCGTGGTTATCTCAATGTTTGCGTCATGTTTTCCTCCGTTATTTTTTTTTTTTTTCAATAATTAAGTGTCTTCTGTCGAAGACAAAAAGAACTCTCAGGTAATGTACAAGTACTCCTACGTAAAAAAAAAAAAAAACGTTTGGAACCTGGGAATATTTGTTTCACCGGGTGAAAAATAATTTTTCGATCATTTTTTTCCTCAAAAACATTTAATAATGTTTCTTCAACATCAATTAACTGCAGAAAAAAAATCACATTACTTACTATTACCTAATTACTCTTATTATCAATTTAAGGATAATTTTACAACTGAAAATAAATATTCCCAGGTTTTTTTAATAATAACGCGTAGTGTGATACGTTTGGAATTTTGCGCACGTGTGTCTACTTCCCCTAACCACGTTAATCGATGTACCTTATTATATTTTCATGTTTTTTTTTTTATCTGCGCGCACGTGTGTGTTACTATGTGTCCTCTTTTTTTTATAATTTTTTTTTATATTTTCTTTTTTTTTACATTTTTTTTCCTTTTTTTTTTTTGAAATGCGTGTTTCTCTTAATCTTTCGTATTTTCACTTTTTTTTAGATTTTTTTTATTTTAATAAAGTTATTAATTTTCTTTTTTTTCTAATTTTTTTTTTTGTTGATTAGCTGTTGTTGCCCTGTGAAAACTGCCTTCTGTCACAACACAATAATACTTGCGTGGTGTTTTTTTTTAATTAATCTTCTTAAACAACTTCTTTTCCCTTTTTCTTTCCATTTTTTTCTCTTTCATTGGGTTTAACATCGCTGAATTCTGCCAATTCTCATCAGTTTCATTACACCGTATTTTTTAAAATAATTATTCATTTCAAAAAATCACTATCGTGTCATCACTTTGTCACCCATCAAACATTCCAATCAATGCGCCTTTAATAACAATTGTTCAATATACCGAATTTACCAGTTGAGTTCGCTCCAATACAATATTAGCAATCACTAAATGCGCACGGGAAATTCAGTAATTCGTTTAAAAAAGAGAAATTGAAAATCCTTAAAAAAATGTCTAATAATCAAAAATTCGTTACTCCTTTTTTATTCTTGCCCGCAATTTTTTTAAACAGAGTATGTAAATGAGAAAGAAAATTAATGAACTTGCTCTCATTCTTTTTCAAACGAATTAACCAAATGAGCCTGACGGTGTTACAATGAAGATTCTCCGTTGTGTATTTTTAAAAAATTCTTCCTGTGTTTAAACATTTTAATGTTAATCGTTGCCTCATTTTGTCTTATTGTTGCGCCTGTGGTTTGTTGCTACGTGGAGCATAGCTACCACGATTCCCACCTCCTCTTTGACCACGAAATTGTCCACCACGACCGCCTCTATCCATACCAGTTCGATCGCCAGTTCTCAGTCCACCACGTGCACCACCAGTGCCTCCACCGCCTGTATTCCGTTTGTATCCGCCGTTGTATCCTCCATTGCCATCGTTGTGGTAATTTCGGGCTTGATAACCGTTCTGATAATTGTTCTCATTGCGATAATACGAGCCTAAAAAATAATTAAAAAATCATCAATATTTCTCTCGATTTCTTCTGATTTTCATAATATATTCTAATATTTTCCTGGAATGTATTCACAAAGGAAAGTCGTGCGAGTCAATCTTAACTCACACGAGGCAAAAGTGAACCTTGATCTCCGAATCCTCGTTCCGTTCAATCTCTTTACAAGAAACAACGGCTTTTCCTGATTCGATCATAAAAAATTCATTATCCCAAAAAATTGTTGAATCTCATTACCTTGACCACTTCCACGTCCGTTCTGTTGATATCCACCAGTACCACCCCTTCCTCTACCATTGTACCCATTGGAATTTCCCCTTCTACCGCCGCGTCCCCTGTAACCACTCCTCTGCTCTCCCCATGCCTGCTGTCCGCTCTGTTGTGAATCCTGTTGTCCGCTCTGCTGTTGCTCAACATCAGACGAGTTCCATTCGTTCATTTGATTATTATCAGTCATCTGGCACCAGTCTACTGACTTTGTTGCTACGTGCGCCTCTTCCTGACGTTCCTCGGTCTTCTCCTTGAATTAAAAATCAATTTTATTATTTCCGAAAGGAATCCACAATAACAATAATCTACACCTCAAAGAATCCTTACCTCAGCAGGTTGTGATTGTGGATCAGCCTCGTGCGTATTTGCATCATAACCAGGTTGTCCCTGTATCGGCTGTTCTTGCTGCTGATAACCAGCTGGATGCTGTGGGCTGTACTGGAGATTCTGCTGCTGATGGGACGGTGGCATGGGTATTGGTGGAGGTGGATTTGGATTGGCAAATCCAGGAATGTGTGAGATATCCTGAGGTGGATGAGGATAAATCACTGGCTGTGGTACCTGTACCGGTGCCCCAGTGAAGCTCTGATTCGTAAATGTCTGAGTTGGTATTGGTGCATTTACGGCTGGTGGAATGTGTGGTACTATGGGCTGGGCACTGACTTCCGGTGAATCAAGCTCTGATTCTTGGAGAAAGAAGAAATTCGGTGTACCGATTACGTCATTAATGCGAGGTGGCTGGGTTTGTGTTGGTGGCTGTGACTGAGTTTGTGGTGGGACGAAGGCCGGTGCATTGGCGTAGTAAGTCGTGTCGACTGGTGCTGCTGGATGAGGGGGAATTGCTTGGGTTGGTACTACGGTTATTGGACCAGTCGGAGCTGCACCAGCAACAACTGGAACTGGAGTTACTTGAACTGGGAAATTCGGCATTGGTATCATTGATTCAGGTGGTGGAATGTGTACGTCCGTTGATGCATAGTCTTCGGCTAATTCAGGTGCATCGTTGACATGAAGCTCTGTTACTTCAGCAACAAGGTCAATTACTTCGGTCTCATGCACTTGGATCTGATCGAAGTATCCACATTGATTGACTGATGCTATTATTTCCTTCAGTTTGAGATAAGTTGTACCAACTATCTCTCTCTGTTTTCCCTCGATAATAGCGACGTAGTGTTCAGCAGCTTTTTGCAACTGTTGGAGGAATGTTGGTTCGCCTGATTGTGGCTGACGCTTCGCCGTTATCTCGTTGTAGAGATCATCGAGGAATTTTAAGTCTTCTTCAGTCAGTTTCGCTGCACCATTTGAGCCGGATAGAAAGTCTTCACGTACTGTCTCACCGCCGATGTTCATCAGGACGTCTTGAATGAGCAGAACCTCGCGTACCTGAATCAATTAAATTCCATGAAAAATCTTCAAACAAGAGGGAAAAAAAATCAGGATCAATGTATTCACATAGGAAAGTCGTGTGGATCAATTAAAAACTCACACGAGGCAAAAGTGAACGCCCATTTATCTACGAATCAGTGTTCCATTAATTCAATTCATTGAAAATCAACGGCTTTGATAGATTCGATGGATAGAATGATGAATTCTAGAGCCCAGAGGATTTTTGAAGAGAAAAAAAGTAATTGGAGTAATAAATTCGTACTTCAAATTAAATAAAAAGAGTAAAACCAATTTTAACAACTTTTCTCTAGAATTACTCTTCACTTCAACTCCCCTAATTACTTCCAACTTCTCTTCATTTTCACTCCTTCAAATTCATTTTATTCTTCTTTTTCTCATGACTTACCTTGGCAATATCCTGCTGCATTCTCTCCAGTGCCTCTTTCCTCGCCAATTTCTTCTGTTGTTTAGCCGAGTCGACTGCAATACCAGAAATCTGCTTGTACAAGTCCCTCGTAATGTCCAGTGTCTGCAGTACTTCATCATATTTATCAACAGCTATTTTCTGATCACGATCAAGTTCTTTCCCGCTTTTCTGTAGATCCCTGTACGTCTCTAGCCTACCCTGAATAATAAATAAATTACATCATCCAACGAGTCCACTACATTCTCCCACCCATCCCACACAATTCCCTCAATAAATATTAATAAAAAATAGAGGGAAATAGGAGCAAAACCCTGGGGCTAACAGCACATTCTCCGACCTCGGGGAAGAAAGGAAAACTGCATAAAATTGCATTCATTGATCTCTCAAATGTGAAAAAAAAACGTTAATCCCATTTAATCAAGTGAAAACTCCAGTGAACCATTGATCATCACAATAAGCTCGAGAAAAAAAAATAATTAATATTGTAACAATGAAACAATAGAGGACTTTATCATGAATAGCTGACTATCGTAAAAGCAACGTTGCTTATCGACGTGTTTTCCGAAAAGCGGAAGAGACTGAATTTTAAACAAACTAAATTCCAATAGAATCAATCGATTAAAACCTCCAGAATAGACAAAATAAATTTATTAAATATGAATAATAATAATGCATCATTACTTTTCAGTGAAATCCGTAATTCAGGAACCGCCATGACACGAACATATACGTGGTTTTGCCGTTAGGACGCTTGTTACAAAACGACAAAGAATAAAACAATAATTAATCAAACAAATAAAAATCAGTGAGTGTCATCATGAGCTCTGATTATTGATCCCATTCAATTATGCATAATTGAATGAAATTATTTAGTAAGATCAGTGGATAATCGGTTAATTTTCGTGATCGAGCACATGGTGCACCGATGGAAAGAAACATGGCGGCCGATTGATACGGTTAGAAGCGGCCTGAATTGACAGATGAATCATTCACAATTTACGTTGTAAAAAAGCCGGAATAAATACAGGCATGTTTGTACATTTATTTGATAATTAATTATTTACCTTACGCTTCTCCAAATTCCTTATCTTGTGCTCGATAACGGTTAAGGCTTGGCGTATTGGTTCGGTGGCCTCCGTAGAGGCCTGTTTTTCTAGTTTAGGGTTGGCAGAAGGCATCCTTCACGGGCAACAAACGCGAACTGGAATGGCAGCGGCTATGGAATAGTGGGGAGAGTGTATGCTCCTTCTATTATATGCGCATGCGCACAACATTGTTTCTGTGTGGTTCTTCGGCAGTTTCTTTCTATTCATTTGGTAGGCACTGGGTAGTTCGGGAAGTTTCGGAGTGTCACGTGGTCGTGGAGGGAGAATACAAAAGTCGGTTTTACATTGATTCTTGTGATTCTTTCTTTTTTATTTAAAAATTATTGATAAAAACATAAATTATGCCAGTTTTTAAGATTCTACAGTTATTCATGTATTTATATTTCAGACGATATCATTCGAACAGAAATAATCAATTGTAAATTAACAATATTGAACAATGGTTGTTTTTTTTTCAATTTTACAGTTTCATAGGGGAAAATGCTCACTTTGAAATTGTATATTACGAGAAATTGAGAGAAATATTGAAGATAGGTTTTTTCTGATGATTCCATTGGAAAGCTGAGGAAATTTCCGATGAAAATCATGTGTCAAAATATTTTTTTCTTAATTTTTTGAAAATTCGATTAATTTCACCCACATTTGAAGCCATTTTATAAAAATCAGTTTTTGGCCCATAACTTTTTCAATTTTCGATAAAAATCGATGGGAGTTTAACGATAATGTGGGGAATGGCGAGACCTTTAATTTAAGCACGACCCCAGGACGCTACGACCAATAGAACCAGAAATATTGCGAAAAACTGATTTTTCCAAATTTTTCCAAGGTAAACCCCTTCCAAATCTGGGTGAAAAAATCGATTTTTTTGAAAATTAAAAAAAAAAACATTTTGACACTTGATTCCTATGTAAAATCGTCTCAGCTTTCCAATGGAATCATCAGAAAATCGCTATCTCCAACCGTTCAATCCGAATGTCCATTTTATCCCAATCTCCCCTATACTATTTTTTTAAAATTGTGTTGGTTGATTGTTATGAGAGTTTCTGTGGTTTTTCATAAATTTAAGATTGAAAATGTCTATTTTTAAAGGTATTCTTTAGTTATTTTCTGTCTGCTTAGATCGATTTCATGAGAGAATTAATTAGATTAATCTAATATATTTAATAGTTTAATTTCAATGATTTCTTAGTTATTAAAATTCGTAATAAATTCACTCACGCAATCGATCGCACCTGATATTATCTATTGCATGGCACATATCTTAAGAACAAAATAAAATGAAAAAACAGAGTTAATTCGTGAAGAAATTGGAATAATATCGTTTTTAATAATTTGATTGAATTATTGTGATTTTTCTGTCATTTCTATTTGCTTTCTTTCCAATTAATATCAGTGTGTCATCCAAATGCCCGCATTTATTCACTCTCAAGCCTTTATGAATTGTTACAAATCAAAAGAATTAAAAAATTCATTCTTTTTCTTCACTTTTTTAAAGTTTTTTTGTTTTTTCATCATTCATACGATTCACCAGAATTTTCAAAAGAAAATCCCTCAATATATTTTACAATTTACAAATATAATCTCATACATCGTCGAAAAATACAATTTCCCGTTCACTTCTTTCTTCTGCTAGACATAAAATTTATCCAATGATTTATTCTCATTGTTCTCTTATTTTTTCTCAATTAATAATGAGAAATTAATATCATGAAGAAATAATAAAAAATAGATTTTCACGATAAAAGAGAGAGAGAGAGAGAGAGAAATGAAAACTCAAGGATATTTAATATACATTCTTTTCTTATCAATTTCGCACGTAAATTCCATATCTGAGGAACGTATGGAAGTGTGCACTTGAAATATCCATTAAAAAATAATCAAAAAAATACAGATAACTTTATTTTCTACACGAAAATAAAGTGAAACCTGTGCAAAAATTCCATTGATAAATTAAACTAAAATAATAGAATTAATTGGAAGATTACAAAGTTTTCATTTTTTTTACAGATTATTGATTTCATGAAAAATATTTTAAAAAAAATCCCTAATTTTCCCATAAAGATAAAATACTTTGGCTATTGCATTTTTAACAATCTCAAATTTTATGAAAAATGAAAATGATAAGCTTTTATTGCACCAGAGAACGAAGATAAATTGATTAATTATTATTCAATTGGCATTTACAAAAACTAGGAATGCCTTTAGCTGTGGGAAAATCAGATATTAATTTATTTCTCTTCGTTTCTAATGAATTCATTAGCAATTAGGTAAAACTTGTCGTGTTTCACCTGTGAATTCATCTGAAATGACGAAATTGTTCGTATATTACAATAATCATTCACTCCTATCACTTGTCTTTCCCTCAGGAATTAAAAATTATTAATTCACTCATGTTTTCTCTTTAATTACTATAATTATATAAATCTTTAATCTATTCACACTGATCCTGTTTTTCCTGTTAATTACAGTTAAAAACAAATGGCAAAGGGACGCATTCTCACTTCTACTTAATTAATCCTAAGTATGGTACATAATTCAATAATTCCTCTCCGAAATTCCTAAATAATTTTAAAAATACTATTGTCTAATGTTTACAATTCCCCTCTAAATATGCATGAAAAAAAATTTCATTCAGATTCAATCATCACTATCAATTAAAGTGATTAAAAAATTTAATTATGTTTCATTTGTGTCTGCGTCAATTATCACCGATTAAAAATTCACTACGAAACACTCACAATTGAGTCAGTCATCAATGAATCCTTAGTTAGTCCTTCAATTAGGGCTTTAGCATCAGTACCCGATGGTACATCATTGCAATTTAATTCACAGTGTGTCTCTACATTTTCTTTCTTTGCACTCTCTTTTATCCTGACTTGATGCTCAATATTGTCAATCTCTGCCCAAATGCTTCGCACCTCTTTAAACAACTGGAATATTAAAATATCAAAAAATCAAATCCCATGAGATCAAAGAATAGGGGAAATTCTGGGGGATAATTACCTGATTTAACCATGCCTCATCAGCCAATAATTCATTGAGAATAATCGTAGTGTCTTTATTTGGATCTGCTAATCTCTTGTCAGCTACTCTTCTCGCACATTCCAGGAACATGAGATATTTTTGATGGGCAACTTTATTGAAGAGTCCTACTTTAGTTTGACAAACTCTGCACAGCAGAAAGTCCTGTAGAAAATTGTTTAATTGAGAATAGGGGAAAAAATTCCTGATTTTTTAGAATGAAGAGTACTAAATTTATTGATGAATTAATTTACCTTTTCCTGAGGCACTTTTAAATCTGGTGGGGAGCCCTCCAGGGTCGTTGCATTGTACGGCTGTCCATATAATAAAACACGAGCAAAGACCTTACTCAATTGGCATCCATTGCATTGTTTTCCCTTGTATTCAGAACTACTCAGGTCTTTCAGAACATTCAGGCACGGCCAGGTGGATACTGCCGTAACAACAGTCTCCTCCCACTTAGTTGTTGATAATAATAAACGTTTTCTCTCGTCTGTTATGTCATCGACTGTTTTAACATTGGACAAGAAATAATCGTCCTGCTCTTGAAATATTTCAGTCAGAAAATTCGAATCGAGTGCTTGAGATATCAGGGTTTGTATGTACACTTCAAAATTATCCTGATATTTCTCGTATTCTTTAATGCGTCTGTCCATGTACTCGCAGTCGTCGAGAATCATTTCGTCACGAAGAAATTCAACGATTGTCTCCATTTTACTGTGCTGCCAGAATTTCACAGGCACCTGTTGATAAATGTGACGATTCTGCGGCGCCCAACCAGAGTACTGAATAAAAATAATTAAATTATGAGAAAGACGCCTTTGCGGTTTTAATTATTTAATGGAAGAGCTATTTACCGTAGATATATTTCTGTACAATGTTTTCCCATTTGAGGCGAAAGGTTCGTACTTTTGCAACAATGTTTTACCGTCGATTCTCCATAACGCCGGGAACTCCTCATTCAGCTCTGCCTTCATCACCACGAATTCACCAGACTGAAATAAAAATAAAAATGATGATTATTATATTGTCATTGAAAATAAAAAAAAATCGAGTTAATTTTCATTAGATATTCATTATTTTTACCCCGTTATCAACTTCCTCAGTGCATCGCTGCTTGCAATAGAATTAAAAATCGACAATTAAACACTAACAGAGTGACAAAAAATATAAATCTAAAGCAGATTGTTAATAAATAATGGAAGAAAATAATTCTATACGTACCTTAAAAGGTGAAATATCAATATCCTCATCTGTAACCGATGCGAGTAATTTTTCATCAATTTTACAAGAGACTTTGGTCATTGAATTCTTCCCATCATTCTTTTTTCTCCCTCTCTTACTGCCAGTTATTTCTGGTGATGAATAATCCTCCTCGTCCAACAGTTTTTTAGCTCTTTTACTTATAACTGGTCTTCCTCTTTTCTTCTTTTTCTCCTCATCACCAGGACCTAATTTAGCAGCTGGTGTCCACGCAGGATCCGAGTCAGAGTCGCCTTGTTCATCGTCATCCGAGTGCTCCAAAAGTTGTTTACTGGATACCTGCTCTTTCGCTTTTCTCTTCGATGTTTCTCGTCTCGGTGGCAATGGCTCTTTCTTCGGCTCCTTCGGTGGCTTTCCAGCAGCAGCATCAGCAGCTGCCTGTGCTGCTGCCAAAGCTGCAGCTTTCCTCTTTCTATCAGTTGGACCCCCAGGTTTAATCGGCCTGCCCTTCTTCGGTCTTGGCACTTCAATCTTCGATAATTGATTATTCTCAGTAATTTGCGTATTATTATTCACTCTCTTATCATTCTTCTTCAAGGTAAACGGAAAATCATCCTCACTCTCAATACCATCGTCACTCGAATCAATGTAAGGCTTCTTTCTTTCTTTAGGCAGTGGAAAGTATCTCGGATCATTTGCATAATCAATTGTTGGTGTTTCTTTTATTGAATTCTGGATTTTTTGATTATGAAGCTGTCCATTCGTTTGTATATCACATCTTGATAAATCCGGTGGCATGTAGGCTCTTGCTCTGTTCCACGTTGCTTTCCTGCCACCACGAATTGGTGGTGGTGATGGTTCACGTTCACCCTGAAGGAATTTCAAGTAACTCGTCATGAATCCAGAGTTTGGATCTCTGTGATTCGCCTTTATCTCACGATGCAATTGATTAACCTGTTGTTGAGCTAGTTCGCTCTGCTGAAGAAAGCCCAGCTCCTCTTCAATATTCGGAACGATGACTTTAGGCTGATCACCACGATAGTCTGGGTAACTGGAGTTGTGAGGATTCCCTGAGTTTTCGTAGGCAATACCCGGCATTTCCATAGATGATGGGTATTCATGGGGATGATGACTCGCGTGATGGCTCGAGGATAAGTGAAAAGGTGGAAAGTATGGAAGAGGCGGTGGAGCGTGTGGACCCATCATCAGACTCTGCTGATGTGCAGGATTTCCAAAATTAGCTGAATGGAGCGCAGGCTGACTGCCGAAGGCTCCTGAACTGCTGGCAAACATTTTCGGTGCAGTTGGCGCTAAATTCCATCTGTCAAGCTCGTAATAACCATTTTGAGTCTGCTGGTTCGAGTTGTGATGAGCCGGTGGTGGTATTCGGCTCATATAATCAGTCATTGGTCCAGTGGGCAGTTCAGGCATACTCGATTGGGTTTTATCAAAGCTCCTTCTCTTCTTTGATGGATCTAACTTCCTCTGGCGTTCCTCCACTTTCTGCACTTCTACACTTGATTGTTGGACCTGACAGGAGCTCTGGGGCAGTGCTTTCACACCCATCGGCTCTCGACAACTGCTCAAGTCCTGGAGCGGTACTTGATTAGCGTCGAAAAACGCTCCAGGCGGTCGTGGCTGCCCGAGGGCTTGATTTATATCCCCGGGATAATTCCCAGAGAATTTTCTATTCCTACTTTCATTATTATCCCAACAGATTTGTTTCTGAGGAAAGTCCTGTCTCTCGAATCTACCATCAGCGGGGAAAGTCTTGTTCTCACCCGCTCCAAGGGCTCTTGTGATTACTGAAGAATAAGCTACTTGTCCTTGAGACGCAGGTCTTGGTACAGTAACGTCCAGCGGTGCTGATGGTGTTACCTGTTGCTGGGCTTTGTAATTAGCACTGGTGCACTGATTGCCGTTGTCGTGTTGGAGCGGCGATGGAGAGGACATTGAAGCCATTGGGCTATTGTACATTGGATACGCAGGACTTGGTACATGACCCAGTGGACTCGCCTGTGAGTGCGCTTGAAGAGGACTGGGTCTTCTCGGTACGACAACACCACAATCTGGTCCATTTTGAGATGTGTTTGAGGAATAGGCAGAGTCTGTTGATGCAGCTGATTTTGATCGTGGATGCAGATAGTCTGGGTCATTTTGGGAGTTAGGGTAGTGACGATACGGTTGTCCTGGCGTCTGATTTAGAACATGGAATTGTTGGTGTTGGGGCTGGAGAGCAGGATTTGGTGGTGTTCTCTGAGTTGCTGGTAGTTTCGGAGGATTGGATGTGCAATTGCTTGCTGTGTTCGGAGGATAATTCATATTCCTTGCGTCCATCATGGAGAAACTGATAGGCGATGATTGACTACTCTCCATGATTGGATCCCTCCGCAACTCTGGAGTTGCCATGTCGGGGTAGATCTTCGCTTGAGCCTTTGTCTGCACCGGTAGGCCATTGCCGGTTTTCCCCGGACTCGATCCAAAATTCCTGCTCTTATCCTGACTACTTGCGCCTTGGAATATCGGGGTCGATGGGTTCCTCGATGTCCCTGGGACTCTGTAGTCCTTTCCTGTTGTGTTATTCTGAGCGGAGACGATGCAGGATTGTTGGGGATGCTGGAGAGACGATCCAACTTTGGTGCTCGTCGTTGGAGTCACTGGATAACTCACAGCTTGATTAACTAGTGCTGGACTCTCGAAAGTCGTGGGTATTTGTTGCTGATAGAAAGGCGCCTCAGTCACTGTCGATGGAGCTGTTGAAACCACTGATTTACCAGGAGGTGATGGTACCCGAGGCTTCTTCGTTTCCGCGAAATTTGAGCCCTTGAAGTCAGGCGGTTGTGATGGATTCAGTGGGTTTATAGGTGCTGCTGGATTGAATGGGGGATTAAAGTTATTCTCGTAGACAGTACTCGCCGGTTTCGTCGGTGGTCCGGGGGATGATGGTACTACACTCTCGTGTGGTAAAATACCGAAGGGACTCGGTAATTGCTGATTATTCTGCTGACTCCAGGCTAAATTTGGAGCTGCAGCTGGTTGATTATGCTCGAAGAAATTCGCCTGTTGTCCACTGTAATTCTCACGAATTGACGCAGTCTCTGGTTCACATGTTGTTGGTACTTTATCACCAGCTTCTTGCTGGGGTAGTTGACGATGTGGTGCATAATGAGTTTGTTTTGGATTGTGATGGAAAATCGGTGGAAATAAATCGTAACCAACTGATGGTGGTGTTAGAAATCCTCCTGGATTGAAGGGCGCCGGTTGACCAGCCAGTGTTGATGATGCTGGTGGATGTGGACTTTGTAATATCAATGATGATGTTGTTGTTTGGGGCGGCTGATGGGTTATAAAGTCCGGTGTTGAGCCGCCGGCTTGGAAAGTACCGGTGGTTGGGGCCAAACGATTGTACGAGGCATACCATGGACCAACTGGATCCATCACCTGACTATTTATGGGCCACTCACTGTGCCCTGCCTGCTTTTTGCAGGCACTTTGATACGGTCAATTGTTGAGCTTTAGTTATGGTGAGTGTAACATTTTCTTTGTCTATTCTTTTCACTCTCTGATGCATCAAAGGCAATTGAGAATTTTTCCTTTCTTATTTCTTCTCGAGGAGAAGATACAGTTGTGATCGATGAGTGATCGAGTTTTTTTTCAGTTTTTCTTTCTCCCAGAGATGCTATTGGAACATTTGAAAGGATTCCGACGATCTGTGAATGACGATACGCGTCTTGCGATGATTCGAAGAGAGAAAGAAAGGGGAATTCACCGGAAATTGTGAATTGTTGAATTCAACGTTTGATTGGGGGGAATTATTAGATGTTGAGAGCTTCTTAGAGACTTCGGCAGATTCACTGAGGTCTCGATCACTCCTGGGGGAGATGATTAACACTGTAAATATGGCTACAACCCCTTCGGGATAACACACACGTTCTCTACTATACAAAAATCAAGTAGCGAAAAAACCATCGTTACACATGACACTGATAAGCACGTTTCACATTCATTATACTACAATTCTCATTGTAATTTATTCACTTCTCTTTGTTATTGTTTACAAAATGATAATTACGGTGTTAATGAGCGTTATGCGGATTTATCAGATAGGTTTACTTTGAGTAAGAGCAACGTTGCCCCCCGAGTGCCCATTACAGGCTGCCATTTTGATCAGTCAAACAATTCGCAATGTAGCGCCATCTATCGATTTATCGTGATACGCAGGCGGGATTTTTCAAACACAATAGAGGTAGACCGAATTAGGGGAGGGGGGAGAGTCGGTTTGATATGCCGTAGACCACTTGGGGTTACACGCATCTCGTAGAGATGCTCTTATCCCCACTTCTATGAGATGAGGTTTTTTATGGGGTCACTCCGTTCTCCAATGTTTACGATTTCATTTCGGAGTTTTTTTGAGATAACTCGGAAAATAAGCGAGATAGCGAAATTTGGGAAGAGACCTTTTTTGTAGAGAATTTCAAGGGCTACAAAAATGGTCTCTATGAAAATTTCTCTATCGAGCTTAGTTTCCGAGATATCTTGATAATTCAGTTTTTTCCGGTGAAATTTAGAATTTGCGGGATTTCATGCATGTGTGAAAAATAATCTGGGAACTTTTCTCCCTCATTCTTCTGGAGGATCAAAGGGTCAGAGAAAAAGGAATAAGATGATGTAGATACCTGAACCGCCTGAAGGCTCCAACAAAAGAGTTGCCGACTGGCAAAAGCTATTATTTTCGTTGTACACATGCCCCACGTGCCCACCCAAACGTATTAAGACCCCACAATTCGTTCCAATTATGACCTTGAAAATTTTTCTGAGGATCTCCGGTTTTTTTTAAACTTAAAAAAAAATCTTATTCAATTATTCTCAAATAATTACGAAGTAATGAATGAATAAATAAATTTAATTAACATTGATTTTTGATGTTTAATAATGTAAGAATATATTTTGTAATAATTCATAAATTATAATTAATTAAAATCATCGTAATCATAAAATTTACAATTTCATGATTTTTTTTTGTTCCTTTCTGTTGATCAATTAAATTAAACAGAATCAAACAAAAAATATTATCTTTAAGATAATAATTTCCGTTTAATTCTCCATTAATTTTTCTAAATATTGAGAAAAAAAAATTACCACTATAATCACAAGAAACAATTAAACGTTAATTTGATACATTTTCCATTTGATTCAAGACGTCAATGTCTCCATTTATTAACTAACAATAAGAAATAATTAATAATCAATGTTTAAGACACTTAGTTGATTTTTTTTTCCTCGCAATGATCAGAGACATTACAATATTTCTTTCATTTTTTTTATAGAACAAAAATACAAGAATTAATAATTTTTTCAGACTTTTGTTTCCCCGAATACTTGGGAGATGAGCAGTAAATCAAAAATTTTTATCAATGAATTAAGTATTTTGTTATGATGAGAAAAGAAATAATTGATATTATCTAATGTAAATAAATAATCGATATGCCATTGAAAGGGTGCGATTTTGACTCCACTTTGGCTTTTTTTTGGGGGGCAGGAGAGAGAGGGAACACAACACCCATCAGTATCTACGGTAACATTACAAAAAGTGCAATATTCTATAATTTTACCATTAATTTTGTTTCTTTTTATCTCGTTTATTGAGGGATTATTGACCTAATAGTCATTACACCACGGCTACCTCATTTGCATCTTCCTCTGTTGCCAAACAGCGAATTTCCGATAAGCTGTGTTCAATAATTGATTCAAGTGAGTCGTCAAGTGTTGGCTGACTGCTGAGTAATCACGCTGTACATGATCCTGAGGAAATGAAAATAAATGATTATTAAAGTTAAATTAAATTTAACCCGCAATATTTTCCTCACCTCGAATTTTTTGAGCCTTGCCGCATGAAACCTGTGCAATGCCTCATGCATTCTCACAGCTTTTTCTTCTAATTGTGGTGTTGTTGGTGGAAAGCTCTTCCAAAAGTGTCTCAACAATTCACAAGTGCAGACATAAACGCTCCTCAGTTCCTTCTCCAACTCCACTGGTATTAATTCTGTTAGAATTTAACATTTCATTAATTCACTAATAAAAAGAGTTTAATTTAATCGATAAAAATTACTTACGTCCAACATTATCCTCCCTGAACCCTTTCATAAGTGCACCACCGGGCGTGAGTTCGCCCAGTGCTGAAACAGCAGCAGCTGGACTGACAAGTGTCAATATTGACTGTCTCGGTAAACTATTACCATTGACCCAATAACTAGCCTCACGTTTTAATTGATTCATTGTTAATTGTAATTCTTCATTAGTTGCTTCATTACTACCACAGCCTGGTACTGGTCCATGCAAATATCTATCTACGTGTGCTAAATTTAATGGGACAGATGATGAAACATTATCACAACTACCTTCAAGATCATCGTAAATTAATTTTTCTTGTATTCTAAGTTTCTTAATCTTTGGTTCATCATCATTTTTATTATCAGTTGTAGTTTTAACAGCCGTTGATGCAGAGCCATTAACTTGTGGCGTTGTATTACTAGTTTCTTCAGTTGTTGGTTTGGCAGTGCTTGCTTTCATCACCATTATACTGTGCTGATTGAAGCGTTTTATCATACTCTGATGGACAATATTACCAGATGATTTATCAACTCTACCAGAACCACTGCCATAACATTCATCAATTGTTTTGTCCTCGAATGATGTTATATCGAGCAATGGATCATTTATACCAGTTTGTATATCTTTTTTTAACTCTTGATCATCAATTTTGGCACACTCGGTAAACAAATCTTTGGTCCCTGCATTCATGCGATCACGATGAAAGTAATGGGATTGAAAAAATTTCGTCCAAAAATCAGACTCTGACATTTTATTCGGCACATTTTCCTGATGCTTTTTTTTAACTGCTGGATAAGTTTTGAATATACACTCGATTATATCAACTGTTAAGTTGTATTTCAAACCGTTGCAACCGTCAGTTTGCGGTTTTATATCAGCCTGAAAGAAATAAGAGGAAAGTCAACGATTTTTCATAGATACTTTTATTAAAATAAAATATTCAAACTTACGAGAAAGGCACTATTAACACCAATCTCCTGGCGTTCCCTTTTTTTAGCCTGTGTGTAATCCGGTGCATGTAAATTCCAGAATTCCTCAGCAGTTACCACATGAGTCGGTACTAAATCCCGATAAAGTTGCAGTAAAGTGGGATTATCCGTCAACAATCTGAAAGAACCAGATTAATTAAAAAATTCTTCAATAACTCAAAACACAGACTGAAAAATAAATTACTTCTTCTTCTCCTCAATTTCTTTGTTAACTTTTCTCTTGAATTTCGGGAGCAACTGCTGCAGCAATTCTTTCACATCATCTCTGTCCTTTATCTGCGCCTCCTGTCCATTTTTATTGACAAAATGAAACGTAGATGATGCACCATCGTGCAGAACAACTTGCAATTGAATCTTTGATTTGCCATCGGGAGAAATTTTTTGCACTGAAAGAATAATCCATGAAATTATTCAAACGTTATGTAATAATTAAATTTAACATAATTCTCTTGTTTTCACGTAAGAATGAATTAACTCACGTTTAATATCCCCATATTTATGACTCACTGATACAGTGTCTCTGTTATCCAGCATCCATGCAATTCTCTCGTTCATAACGTAAAGTGTACCATCGCCCTTTTTGTAACGTACTTGTCCAACTTGCATCAGAACATCCTCAGACGACGTAGTCATGGTGGATGTATTTTTTTATAGAATTTCCCTAAATATTCCATGAAAAATTGAATTAAACAATCCAAAGCCTCAAAAATAATGTGTAAAAGAACTTGAAGAAAAAATCAAGTCTTGTCCTTAACAATTTCGTAAACATAATTATAAATTTTACATTTTTCTTGACATTATAGTTATGACTGACTCGTCATTGTGTCCTTGGGGCACAGAGTCCGCGCCACATTAACTGGCCTCGTCGTTAAAAAGAGACAGAGAGTCTCGAAATAAAGTGTAATAATTTTTTTTTGATAATAAGATTATCCATTGATTGATCCCATTAACCCCATAATTTCCTCGGTTTCCCTTGAATTCTTTAAAACATAAAAAAATTCAGTCTTCTACATAACAAAAAAAATTACAAAAAAAATAAACAATTGTTAAAAATTGAGAAACAGTCATAAACGATACAAAAAAAAACACCACACCGATAACATCAATTTGCAATATTCGTAAAAAGGATTCATAAATCCGTTATAATTGATAAAATAATGAAATTAATAATTCACATGATAATACGATTTTTTAAAAATTAATTTAAAGATAATTGAGTGATTTTTACCGGTTAAATTAGCTGAATGATTGTGGAGCGATGTGATGGCCTGTCTTTCGTCACGGCCATGTGCAGTAACACACATCGTAGGCATCGTGAGGCGAAGACGGCTACAGACGAACCCTCGGTATGAACAACATCGACCTGCGAAGAAGACTGCTCTACTGCTGTATTCAATCACGTGTTTCCATCGGTTTCCGTTAATTTCCCCTTTGTTTAAAATTGCACAACTCGATTTTTCATAATCCCAAAAATTTATTTGTCCTCAAAAATCCTTTGAATACTCCGCAGTTTCTCTGGAATCATCAGAATAATTAATTATCCTTAATAATTATTTATTTCAATTGAATATAAAGTGACTTTTGACTTCGATATTGAAAGATTCAGCCGCAAGATGGCGCGAGGGGCTTGGGTTGCAACGACACGGGATCACAAGATGGCGGAGGGCGAGAGGGGGAAGACTAGGTGAGCTGGTTCCATCTGAAGTTGGCAGCGGCAGTCGCTGAGCAGCAGTCATCGGAACAACATGTCTTGTCGACGCTCAGTAAGTTACTCAACAATTTTATCGTTATGAGGGAGATAAAATAATGATTTAAACTCAGAAACAATGAATATTGATAATTTCGGTATTTATTGACGACAATTGTCCGTTCTGAGTTCAGTATTTTTCGAGAATTGTCGAGAGATGAAAGTTCTCTCCACGGAATTCTCTCTCTAATTCATGACAAAGAAAAGAAAGACAGCATCACGATGAACGCTCAAAATTATTTATTTCAATTAAATATAGAGTTCATTCGGTTTTCAATACGGAAGCATTAAACTGCAAGATGGCGTGAGGGGCTTGGGTTGCAACGACACGGGATCACAAGATGGCGGCGGGCGCGAGGGGGAAGACTAGGGGAGCTGGTTCCATCTGAAGTTGGCAGCGGCAGTCGCTGAGCTTCAGTCATTGGGAAAATATGTCTTGTCGACGTACAGTAAGTTATTCATCGTTTTTATCGTTATGAGAGAGATGAAATAATGGTTTAAACGGAAAAACAGTGAATATTGATAATTTCAGTATTTATTAACGACTATTGTCACTTCTGAGTTCATTATTTTTGGAGAATTATCTAGAGGTTAGAAAGGACTTCTTTTGACGCATTCCAAAGATTATGAAATGAATAGAGAATAGAGATAGTGTCAAGAATGCATTGATAATAATTAATCCCTCATTCTTCGACTTAAATGAAGAATACAACATCTTGATAACGTAGAATATTTTAGGATGATTGAAAATAACACAAATGTCAATTTAAAATGCACAAGAAACATGACGAAACTTTCGTGTCTCAAACTATTTTCCATTACCACCGAAAAGAGTTTTTACGAGGTTCATATGGCACAGTAGGATTTTTATGTAAGTACAGAGCTATATCGTAGCTAAATTGCCCGTAAAAATGCGAACGTGGGACTATCAAATTCTCATTGACGTTACACGTATTCTTGGTAAAGGAAAAAAAAATTGTGGAATTACTGTTTCATTTATTTCTCGTATTGTTTCGTTGTTAATATTTTTTGTACTATGTTTTCATGTCTTTGTTTAAATATTTTCGATTTTTCTTAATGGATGTGAATATTTGATTGATTTCAGGTGTTGCGGAGAGATGAGTGGGAGGGATTTAGTGGCCTGCAATTATTTTTCAAATACCACTGGCATTTACCGTTGATTGAACATTCATGTGTTACGTGATGTTAATTGAATGACGGGATTGAGGCTAATCAAAAGTGTTTTAATGTTTTAATGGTGGAGAATTATAGATTAAATGGAGGAAATTGTGTTTCTAAGATTAGTGATAGAGTTTAGTGTGTAAAGTGTGTGTTAGTGATTTGTGTGACATTTGGATGAGAATTTTGTGGTATCTCCAGTTGGATTCTACTCGGGGTCAGTACTGAACGTGCCCTACAACGCTCCAGTATGAAGGTGAGAGTAATTATTTATTATTTCAATGGTATTTATCAGATATCATGGGCTTTGAACATTTGGCGTGCTGTTGCTATCGCTTTGGACTCATTTAATGCTTGTTACTGAAACATTTGCATTTGCAATTCAAAATGCTATTGATTATTTTCACGGAATCAAAGAATTTAGGATTCTCGCATGCATTGTGTAATTATAAAATTTGAATAATAATTCTTGCGTTCATGAATCATCGAGGAATTCGCAAATACTAAAAACAACTAATTATTCTACAATTTTTCTGTATCTCTCTTTTCTTTCTCGTAATTCAATTTACGATGAATCAATGGTCCAGAGATGAGTAAAAATATTATTTCATACATTACGCTTTGATCGTAGGCTCATCATCGTAAATACGAGGTTAATAGTACGTAATAATCCACTATCGTTCTGTCACTCTCAAGAATTTACATTAATGCTCCCTTTTAACCCTCTGATATCGTAGAATTTAACATTAGACTAAACTACGCGGTAAGATAAGGCAAGTCGTTGCCATTAAATCGACATTTTCCCCTCTCTATTATCAGAGATTAAAATGGAATGAAAAAAAAATGAGAAGAAATTACAAAATTCCACTCAAATCTTTATTATTAATACAGTTATGTAAACTTTACTATCTTTTTGACATATCAAGAGGCTTTCGTTGAGCCAAGTGAATTGCATGAGTCAACATAATTACTTAAATGAAGTCGATATTTGACGCGTCTTTGTACTACGGAAACTCAATGATATTTCTTGGATTGCATCATGGAATTGCGGCAATTTTGTATGCAATTGGCTCATTTTTCTTAATTAAGATGAATGGAAGAGAACGAACTGATTAGATTAGATGGAAGTTCTCTCTACAAGTTTTCTCTCTCTAATTCAGTTCAAAAGAAAGAAAAACATCACGATGAATTCAAAAGACTTCTTACATTTTTGAGAAGAAAAGGGCTCATTTCTCATATCTTCTGTACTCTACAAATTTTTTATGAACCTTCTCACCAACTGCTTTCTGCTCTCATTCTTGACCGTGAAAGTGCACACTCCTCTCAGTATCTAAAAAAGAAAGATTCTATAAATATACAAATAGAACAGTGTGTACAAAGGTCTTATTTCGCTGAATTTACGCGCAAGCGCGACTTTAGCGTGCTTCTTCAACACTGTATCCTCGAAAGTGTTAGAAAAAGAAAGAAATGAGAAAATAAATAGGAGGAAAAAAAAAGAGTCTCCAACACTGATTACTCGAGGCACATTGTGCTGTCGCCATCGATCGTTCTCGCTCGTCACGTTTTCCTCCTGTTGTGTCTCTTCCTTTTTGCACTATTATATACTACTTGGGGAAAAAAAGCGCGCGCGCGGTTCTCTCGATCCCGATCGATCGCCAATAGCCAGCATGACAGAAACTCTGGATAATTTGGTAAGAAGTGCTATTAAATAACACCTTCTCTTATTTCTCCTTTTCATTGAGCTTCTTCATGAATTCTAAAATTTCCTAGTGCCAATTATCATTGCTATTTTGAGGTTATGCATCCGCGTGGGTTCATTGAGTTGGGCATGCGCAGTTCTTTCCACCTTTCTCCCAATGAAACTGCTTGATTCCTCTTTTCCAATGAGAAAGTCTCCTTCAATTCAAATACCAAAATTCTTTCATCATCCTGAGCATCCTCCAATAACGCTGCATCAACGGTTCATATTCCATCAGAATAAGAGCTACTGCTCTCTACTTATTTCCTTCTATTCTTGAAGATCGATAAACCCGAGGAGATTCCCACACTCCGACAACACAGCATGTGGAGAGGAGGTCGCAGGCAGTGGAGACAGTGGCTGGCTTCCATCTCCGGTTAGTCTCTCCTAATCTCGAATCACTAGAAGCTCCCAATTAATCATCGATTTCTTTTAATTGACGAAGTCTTATTATTTCAGCGACTCTGTCGATGGTAGCTGTAGGGACTGTTTACGGTTGGATAACGACATTACTCGGACGCCTGGTGTCAGACAAAGAAGTGCCATTTCGTGTAACAGAAGACGAGGCTTCTTGGATTGTGTCAATAACCGTGATAACGTCGATGTTTGGATCATTCTTGGGCGCCTGTTTGGCTGATCGATTCGGCAGGAAATTGTCGCTGCTCAGTTCGAGTTTCTTCTTCATAGCTGGATGGCTCTTTGTTATTTATGCAGAATCAATTGCGTTTCTGTACGCTTCGAGGGTGATACTAGGAATTGGAGTTGGCATAGCGTATACGACGAATCCCATGTACGTTTCTGAGGTAGCAGACACTAATATACGTGGAGCACTGGGGACGCTCATTGCTGTCAATGTCTTCACTGGATCCCTGCTGACCTGCTGCATTAGACCCTTCGTTTCTTACAATACTCTGGCGGTTATTCTGCTGCTGATAGCTGTGCTCTTCGTCGGGACTTTTCTGCTATTTCCGGAGAGCCCGTATTATTTGGCTATGAAAGGCAGAACAGCGGATGCTATCAAGGCCATCAAGTTCTTCAAATGCTGTACAGATGTAGAGGCTCAAGAGGAACTGGAAATCATCATCAGGAATATCAATGAGAATCGGACTGGAGATGTTGGATGGAGGGAGAAGACAAGGGGAATGCTGTCGCACAATAATCGGAAGGCTTTCTTCATCGTTCTTGGGCTAATTGGGACACAGCAATTGAGTGGAAACTTCACGACTATACAGTATCTGTCGATATTCTTTGAAGCCGCTCATATTGGAATTGATGAGGATTATGCGACTATTATCGTTCTAGCTGTTGGCCTGATCTCCGGGACTGTAGCAACAATGACTGTAGAGTGTGCTGGCAGAAGGCCACTACTTATTATCTCGGCTCTATCCTGCTCCGTTACTCTGACGATTCTCTCGGTTTATCTACTTCTAGTCTCGATGGAAATTGATCTCACTGTTGTCAATCTTCTGCCAGTTGCTCTGGTTATTCAGTTTCAAATTTCTTATCAAATTGGCATTGGTACACTGCCCAATGCACTTATCGGGGAATTATTCCCAACTTCTGTTAAGAGTGTGGCTGGCGCTGCATTGACTATTTCAGATGGTATTCTTGGGTTTATTGTTACTAAGTTGTATTCTATTGTCAATTCTAATTTTGGCGAACATTATATTTATTTCTTCTTCGCTGGATCGTGTTTCTATGCGTTTGTCCTCATTCTTTTATTCATGCCGGAGACGAAGAATAAAAGTTTTCTGGAAATTCAAGATGAATTGGCGATAGGCGGTGTTAAGGTCAAGTGTAACGAGTGCTTCAGTAGAAAAAGTGTATTGAGGACTAGCAGAGAGAACGATCAAGTTGTGTGACAGTGGAAGTTTTATTCTGTATATTTAACTCAAAGGCTTATGCTCAATTTGAGAAAAAAAAACTATTTTTCTATTGTTTATAAATATTTTTATTGAATTTTAATGTAATACTTCCGAGTAATTTGACTTCCTGCGGTGCTAAAATTGTAGAATTAAGTAAGAATTTTAATACTTAATCATTACTTCGTTTTATTTTGTAAATAATTATTGAAAATAATTCTTTTTGAAGTAAATGAATTGTTGAAGTTAAAAATTTATCATTTAGTGGATTTTTAATAGAATAACGAATGAAAAGAGGCAGATAAAGTTAAAAAAATGATAAAAAATAGGAGATTTCAGGTTTAGGACACTGAGGGAAATGGGAACAGATAGAATGTATATAGCTGAATGGTTTTCCTCCTTTTTTTGCAAGAGACAGAGGATTAAAAAGTTTTAGGAGTGACAGTGTGTGGTGGAGAGCGTCAAAACGAAACGGCGATTGGGTGAATCTAATGGACGTGAAAGTTAAAAAACAGTAGAGGTAAATACTGCGAGAGGGAGAAAGAAAACGAGGAAAATAAAAGGGAAAATAAGTTTAAAAAACCTGAAAAGATGGTTATAGTGCTAAACTAGGATAATTCGATTCGATCAATTCCCTGAATTAACGTAATTTTCACGAGAAAAAGAAAGAAATCCACTTTTCCCTCACTCTAAAATAGAAATCGAATATTTCCACCGATAATTAACCATTGAAATCCCTCAATTCATAAGGAAACAATGAAAAATTTAAGTGATAAAACATGGATAAACGTTTGCAAATTTTATCCAATTCTCCTGCACTTTTACGATGTTATCATTCTGTTTTTTGTTCTTCTCACACGCGTCATTAATTCAGCCGCAAAAGCCCCCGGATGTTTTGAAGCTCACTCAACAGAATGAAAAAAAAAAAAAAAAAAATGTAAACAAAGGTTCTAGCTGACGGTACAATGAACAGCTCCTGTTGGAAACTGCGAAAAAAAAAGGAGAAAGCTATTATATCCACGAAACGTGAGCACCCGTTGGTTTTTTTGCGTGTGATATTGACTTTCGATTGTGCGAATGGTAGAGAGAGCTTTTTTTTCCCGGGGAAATTGGTGAAAAGTATTTGGGGGAAAGCACCAAATGGAGTCAGGTGGAATCAGGGACAGGATGAGTGAATGGGTAAAAAATTGAATTAAAAAAGAGAAAGATGAAGGAGAGTTAATCAAAGAATAAAATAAACCTGAGGAGCGAGGGAATGAGTTAATGGTCTAGTTGAACGAATAGAAAAACTGTTCGTTCGTTAACAGGATGAAGAAGGGAAGAAGAGGAAAAAGAAGGAGCTGATGAAAAAAAAAAGGAAAGATGAAACACTCGAGGTAAATCAGCCTCGTTCGTTACCAACGAAAGAGGTTGTACGTGGGTGGGGTTTAACTGGAGTTTTCATCTGTAGCCATGAGAATGTATATATACAGTTGAACTCGCACGATCGGGAACAAAAGCCTTCAGGGGTCTACGTCGCTTGCCTGTCGACGTCGAACAGGAAGTAAAAGAGAATTGAAAGTAAAAGAAAGAGGACGAGGGAAAAAGAACGGGTGAAAACGGTTTTTCCAATAAACAAAAGCACTCTCGTTTTCTAGAGCACTTGTGGAGGCCTCTTCAAAACGGGGTGCTTGATGCATGTGATACGCAGTTATTTCCGATTTGAAGATACTCAATTGACTCTTCAGTGATTACAATGAAATTGAATTTTATTGGAATTACAACGCTTCAAAATCGGACCCCGAGACTAAATAATTCAGATTCTGTTTTCTGAGGAGAGATCTGAAAAAAATCGAGAATATCCTTCAATATGTCTGCATTATTCTGAATTTTCTCCCAATTTTTTTGAAGAGATCTAGACTCTCAAAAAAAATTAGATCAATTTGTCTCTCAGGTCTATTTTTCCAATTTTCTATTATTTCACCCGGAAATTTAATTTCGAATTCTGTTTGTATCGAGGAAGCTTTTCATTGATGAAGATTCATTTTGAAGGGCTTTTGGAATTCTTCGAACTGAATATAATGATTCTATTTATTGCGTTGAGATTTATTGGAGCGAAATCGCAGGGACATAATTATTTGGAGTTTGCCTTTTTCACAATTCTCCTTTCCTCTAATTAATATTACAAGACACAATATGAATTCATAAACATGTTTATCAACTTCACACTCACTTGACACGTTCACTCCATGACAAAGTGAATGAAGTGATACCTATCGCTAGTTTACCCTGATATTATGCGGAAAACATAGTTACACTCATACGTTAAACTGCGACTGCACTGATACAAGTGCACGAGAGATACCTGAAAGGATTGACAATCCAGTGTGTGCTTGAGTACGCTTGCAATTCGTGTCATTGTGCAGTAGAAGGTAGCTTGGAAATTTTGAGATGCCTGGAGCGTTGTTCTAGACTATGCGTTTGGTGTTGTAGCTCAACCATTTCTCGAAATATCTTCACTGGTGCTTTGTTTATGACCGTGGTATCACGCAGAATTTGCAATTCACAGTAAATTCCGATTATTATTTTCAGCATTGTTGTATTCAGTTATTCAAGCTGAAGTTTATGTATTTCATAATTTCAAGAATCCTTGAGTTTCGTCATGGTGATGGACTATTTGATAATTAATTAATGAAAAAAGAATTTAGACACTATTTTTAAACTTCGAGTCAATTATCTTCTGCTAAATAAAGTACTGAAGTTTCTTAAGAGCTTTCACGTGTTTCCAATTCTCTCATCTCCAACTGTGTATCAGCAGCATCAAATTAATTGACATAATGAAAAGTAGAAACAGAGTTTCCGTAGAATAACAGAGTGAAATCGATCATCGTTGCATCAAAGGGCTGGCTCACTGGTGCCTCTCGTTATCGAGATAATGAATAATTCAAATTGCGTGATAGAATTCTCTGTACTACCGGGGCTTACGTCAACGCAGTAATTCAGATTGTTCAAACATGGCTCATTGCCCTGTCAATAATCCAGAATTAACAATTTCCTGTTGTTCCATTGTACAATCTCTGAATTTCAATGAAGAAAAAAAATTCTAAATTTCCCACCAGCTGAAAAGTCTCAATTAAAAACACCTCAAGAAAATAAAAAAAAACACATTTTTTCATTCATGCTGGTGCATTCAGGTGCATGAACACAGCCTTCGGCCAGATCTCGTTAAAACTATCGTTTCTTTAATAATCTCCTTCGGGCCATTTTCCACGTTATTCCTCTTTATACATGTATTTATATGTGAAACGTGTGAGATGCAATGGGGCCAGGCTGAAGAAAAATGAAATAAAGCTCCAGGAAATGAGCATCTAAACCCACTGAAAAATGTAGAACACAGAAACGTGAAAAAAATTATGCATAGTCCTCTTGTCCTTTTGAAAAATGAAGTGCTAAAAAGAATTCATTATTTTTTCATGCAGCTTTTCTTTTCTGGGGCTAAAGAAAATAGCTTTTGAATGTTTTTGGGGCTTATGATTGAGACTATTAACTAATGCTAATAGCATCTTTGGAGTGAAGCCTCCACGACATTCTGAATGGATTCCAAGTGGAATACAGAGTGATGCTCAACATGGTGAAACCTAATGTCGTAATCTATTGTATCAACATTGGAGAGTTCGTGTATTTGCTTGGTCTGTGATGTGCTTTAGGTCTGGACCATTCAAGCCTCCTTCATTGTGTATGTTATATAGTGATATATATATAGATTTAGGTGCAACACCAATGGTATTACGCAAATTGTAACGCACAAACGATTCACTCGGTGTAAATGCACAGCTGCATGCCAATTCTTGGTGGGATATGTACACGCTCATTCATTAAGGATTGTGGTTTAATGCTTCATTCCACTTGTTAAGTTCTGATTCATCCTTTTTGGAAATATCTCAGAAACCAATGGAGATACGACCTTTTCACATCAATCCTTTTTTCTAGCTCTTGAAATTCTGTGTAAAAAAGGATTCGTGTGAAATTTTTAATATTAGTGAATTTAATTTTTTTTTCAGTTCATTGAAAATTCATCGGTTATTCATTTTTTTTTTTTCATTCATTCTCGTTATTCATTTATTCAGTGACAATTCGAGTGTGGCCAATAGATGCAATAGATGAGAGAAGCGTTGATTTCCAAACGCATTCATTCGCAATACTCTTCCCCTCGAATATTCCCCAGATCGTCCAACAAACCATCATCCCCCTTTGCTCTGACGTATATTTCAAATATCGGACGTATATACACAGGAAATTTATTCCTCAATAGGCGCGTGTGGTGCCACTGGTATCGCATGCAAATGTGGGAATTTTGTCGTCACAGGCAAATCGGTGGAAAAAAGAATTATGGAGGGAAAAAAATGAGAGATTCATGAAAATGTAAAGTATGAAATTAATTTCAGTGTCTTTTCGTTGGATTTTAGGTGCTGCCAGTGAATCAATGGGGTGAGGGGGTGGTTATTTATTGTTTTCAATGTAAATAGAGAGGAATTGTGAAGTTTTCACGTTTGGCAAGAACGATTCTTGAATAACGTATAGGAATGCCTCTGGTGGCCTCTTCTTTCTGAGTTATGAAAGTAAATTTATCGTTCGACACTTTATTTCTTCATCTTGAGATGCAAGTTAGTGGGTGGGATATATATTTTTGTGATAAGAGTGAATTATCGTGTGTACGATATTGGGAAATTTCTTTTTTTATCAATTTTTTTTTAGTTTCTGATTATTTCAGAGGGAATTGGGAGAAATTGAGGGGAAAAGTTTGATGGTAAAAAAAAGCTCACATTCTCAAGTGCATCATTACAGAATCCATTTGTTGTGGAATAAAAATTCTTAAAGAGAAAAATAAGCGGAATTGTAAAAACAAGAAACAATATTGCTGACTAACTTTCCGAAGTTTGTTGAATTCTGTGTCTTTGTATTATTTTATTTCTTCCCTCGTTTCCGTTTCTTCTTTTTTTCTCTTACTCGAACATTCCTACGAGTTTGGAATGGAAACGAGCATTTCGCTCCTGTTGAGCAATACAAGGGAGAGAATGGCTGGAACTAGTGCGTTTTACGCGGAATATAAAGCGCCAAGAATATAAATATGAAATATTCATATGGCACTATTTCGATATACAGTAACTGTAAGTGCAACTTTTATTGCCAGGTCGTTCAAAACGTTCAACTATTTTTACGAAGAGATAATCGAGCACGGAATTTATTCCACTGTGGGGGAGACATTGACAGAGAAATGATTTTTTATATTTTCATTTTCAGTTTAAATTGGAGGTGAAAATTTTATGGTTTATTTGAGATTTTTTTGCTGGGCATTTTTCCTGAAATTGACGGTTTTGGTGGATTTATTTTAAAAAAAGGGATTTATTGGAGAATTTATTTTTGTTTCATGTTTTTGATGGACTCCAGTTGTAAATGCCTGAAGTGATATAATATTTCCAATTTTATCTCTCGAATGATGAAGAGTTTAATTTTATTGCCTCAATCTTTACGAGTTGAAATAAAATCTTATTTTGATGAATAACTCTGAAAATAAAGGAGATAGGAAAATTTTTGTTGACACCTTTTTTTTAGCTCTTGAAATTTTCTACAAAAAAGGTATCTACAAAAAATTCGCTATCTCGTTTAGTTTCCAAGATATTTAACTCACAATAGTCACAAATCCATTAATTCCAATGAAAAACAAAATAAATGAAGATTTCACGAGTATAATCAAGAAATTCACTAACGTTGGGTAAAATCTAATTAAATTTTCTCGACTTCATCTCTACCGGTGAATTCTCGTTAAGACGTCAACTGCGTTTTCACCCTTCGCCTCATTTTATAACGATCCCCAAGCCATCATGCACTACGTACTGATATTATGCAAAGTTTCTCCAGTGTAAAGAAAAAGTTGAAGGAAAAAGGGGGAAAATTCGAATGAAAGTAAAGCGAAACCGTGTCACTACACTCAGGATTTCATTTATCTGTGTGAACTCGAGTTCTTCGAGTTTTTATGAATTCATTTTTTTTATCTTTTTAATTATTCAGTGAATTAACTGCAGTAAGATTCGAAACGTGTCATCTCGTGTTATTTTCAACGTATTCTCACTGGAGTTGTAACACCAGTTGAGGGGTGAAAAAAAGGGGTCAAGTCACTCAGAGGTACTTGAGGGAATACAAACATTTTCACTGTTTTTCCCTTTAGTTTCTCTGTGAAATTGTCAGTGAGAAATCTTTGAGAATTAATCACAAACTCGTTTTTCGTGTAAATTTACTTGAGAAGAGTCCAATGGACACCTAGATGTCCATTTTAATTAATTTTTTTTTTTCTAACAATTTAAGTTAATCAATTAAAGTCTTGTGTTAACGTATAAATTACATAATTAAATATTCGGTTTCAATAGTAAACTTTGGCTCTGAAATTCGACATCAACCCACAAGAGTATTAATTCCACTGAGAATCAAATTCATGGTATACTGATAAATCCACATTATCACTGTCCAAAATTCACAGAGAAGTCACAAAGGAAGTCGCACGATTCTCCAGTGAAAATCGATTCGTGCTTGAAAAAAATAGGACATTGAATAAATAAAGTAGAATAACTCTTGTGAATAAATATCCAACTTTTCCTCTTCACTGTATCTAGCATTCCTCTGGGAAACTTGGTGACATTTTTGCTTTGCTACGTTCGTCGAAGCAACCTGTCACCTGCATTGAAACTGAAAAAATAGAGGTTTGAGAAAAACTTTGAGCAAACTAGCATTGGGAATATTCTCCTTTATATGCTTGTTTACTTGAACCTTTTTTTTTTCTCAGTTTTCTTACTCCTATTTACGTCAGTGTAAAAGTTTCTTCAGACTCCCCAAAGAATTTCTATGGGGAAGAATCTTTCTTATTGTGTAAAACTTATTAATCCATGAAGTTAAGAAAAAAAGAATTCTTCTGAGGATTTTTTTTAAATTATGATTGCATGAAATGAATTCACAATTTAAATACCCAAAAAGCCCATCATCTTCTGGATCACCATCTCATAAAAAGCTGTGGCATACAGAGCCATTACTTGAACCCATAAACTCAGTGAAAAGAATATGTACCATGTGCATTGCCCAAGGGGTTCACGCCATTTATTAAACTTTTGGATTACACGTTGTTTATGGACTCTCCAAAAACGTGGAGAGTTGAAATGTCATGGTGCATTAAACACTGGGGATAGAATTCTATTTGTATTGGTTAACGTACAGTTATGAGTTTTCGGATAGTCTGCTCATACCCTACCTCACGTTAACTGTCTGGGTGAATTGCACGTTAAAACAGCTATAGCCCATAGTAGCTTCCCCCATTCAGTAATGATCAACTTCCTGTCTAGACTGTGGATATTCACAAAATTTTTAATACAATTCTTTGAAATTCATTCCCAAAGTCCAGATGCTTAAATAATCCACATTAAAAAAAATAATCCAGAATTATTTCATAATGCTTGGATTACCATTAACGTTAACTCTATTTAATGAGTCGATATGCAGTGGCACTGTTGATCCCACGAAACACGCAAAGTGTTGGAAAATAGCCGGCAACAAAATAAAGCACAATGAAAAAAGAAAAAAAAAGGTGAACGTTAAATAACACGCCAGGGCATCGTATTATATCTCGGGCGACTCGGTCGATTTTTCATTTTGCCCCCATACACCTCTCCAAATCACCAAGTATACGTGGTATAACTCCTGTGTATATCGTTTTATCCTTTTACCCGATTGTTTCCCATTTTTTCTCCTCTTCTCTCTGCCCCAGTAGCCCCTTCACTTGCCCCTCTTTTCTTTTTTTTTTGTTTATCTTGCTGAAGTGTCCATTTAGCAGGGTCGATTTATCGTGCACGTAAATAAGAGCGAGTGCATTACGTGTTTCAGAGTTTATTTCAGAATCGTGGAGATTGAGCCTGGATGACTTTCCTGGTAAAAAAATACCACTTCAATTATCATTCCACTTCATTACGAAGCATAAACTATTTCTCCTATTACCCAATCTCCATTGGACAATACATGGTACAGTGGAGCTCTCGTTAATTAAGATTAACGGCTTGTCTGAGAAAACTTGTCCAACTTTTTGGTAATTAACAGGCTCTACTACCATGAACCGACACTTTTCGTACAGTTACAAACCATTGGGTGAGAGAGAGAGAAAGAGAAGGATTATAGTCTCGAGTGGCTCCTGGGGCTACTGGAGCTATTACTGAAACTTATTCATCCTGGTGTTGGAATAGTTGCTTGGTGAAGTACACCATGGCCCAAAGTTCAGGCCTCAATCTATTGAAAATTCTAATTATCTCGGGAGTTCAATTTAATTTGTTGCATCAGTCGTTGAAGGAAGAAAGAATTCCATGAAGAATCAGGAGATTAAAAATGTTTTTTTTTGTATAGAATTGCAGCAAGTAGTGTAGGGTTTCATGAGTCAGACGAAAAAGGAGAAATATTTGATACAAAAAATGGGAGAAAAAAATTCGTTGGAGTATCGATGAAATAAGATACAGGGTCTGATGTTATCTCCTCTGTCTCCTATTACTTTATTTCTCATTCAGCTCGATAAAGTCCTAGGGTTATTTCGTGTGAGAATATTGTTGCCATTTGGTTGTGCTAAGCCCGAAGAATTTCCTATGAGATTTGGAAAGGGAAAAAGGAAATTGGGGTGAAAAAAAGGTAGGATCTCTGTTTACGATTTAGGACGTTGAGGATTTTCGGTTGAATGTTTTTTTTCGGGTTTTTCGCTGCTTTTGTGATTTTCGGGGGGGGGGGGGGGGGATTAGTGTGAGAGTGTATTTTTATTTGTAGGAAAAGTCGTAAAATAACAGAAATCAGTTTTCAAGAAATCCCTGTGGAAGTGAATGAATTTTTAATTCGTTGAAAAAACATGAAAAATAAATAGAGGATGCTTGAGAATTTTTTTTTAATCAGTGAGGCAGTGATTTTTTTTGGGATAATTGTTGATCCAGAAGACACATTCCAACTGCTGACATTTATTCTGCACGAGTTAGCACGTGAATGCTTGGACAGTTAATTGAATTAGAAACAGTGTGAGCAAGGAGATGGAGAAATGAGAGATAGAGAGAAGATTAGACCAATGGTCAGACTCAACTCAGCTGTATTTGAACTTTTGTGTTGGAGAATGGGTGGACACTACCGTCTGCTTGGGATATGTATGTTCATGCGTGTTGAAGCATACAGTGACTAACTGCTACTGACTTGTATCTTAACACTCTGATGAATTCAATTCAATGACTGATTGAAATAATACAATAATATAAAAGAATTTGAATTAATTTAAAAATCATATTTAATGCATTGGACCCAAGAGGTCAAGGATCCATTATGACATGAGTATTTATCCTCCAAACTAAACCAAATTCCTCTTGAATCAGACGAAATTAATGGGGACCCTTGGGACATTACTCTCTAAGCAAAATCACTGTACCTTGTTTACCTCTCAAGCAGACAAATCAACAAGGACTCTTCATAATTCCCATAAATTGTCCATCAACTAATTATTTAATTATTCTCGAATGAAATCAATGAAAAATTATATCTCGAATTATTAAATGTCATTCAAGCATTTAATTACTCAGAATTTCAAATGTCGAAAAAACCTCTTCAACTTCAGTGTCACCAAGCACCGAGTGATTTATTGAAGTTAAACGATTTCAAAGTCTCTGGATGGAAAGAGAAAGGTATAGACACTTGCAACTAGAGAAAAGCTATTATCCTTCAAGGATCCAGGGAAAACCCGACGTTTTAACAAACGCCTGAAGCGGTTTCATGGAACACCTAGGGTAATCATGAAAATGGTCTTAGGACATCCAGCGTGATGAGCTTTTCGTCGTTTGCCCCTCTCCATCATCATCAGTCCTCTCCCTCTGAACAATTGTGTTGAATCGTGATACCATTTCGTCTCTCAATCCACTTTGTCAGGAATTTCTCGGCTCTTTAGCTTGACACCAGTATTAATTAATTGTCCTCAGCAATTGTTCATGGGAGAATGGGAAACAAATCTTTATTGTATAATTTAGGGGAAATTGGTTGGAGATAGCAATTTTCTGATGATTCCATTGCAAAGCTGAGACGATTTTACATAGGAATCAAGTGTCAAAATGGATTTTTTTGAATTTTCAAAAAAATCGATTTTTTTCACCTGGATTTTACAAGCCATTTTATGAAAATCAGTTTTTGGCCCATAACTTTTCCAATTTTTGATAAAAATCGATTGGAGTTTAATGAAAATATGAGGAATGTCGAGGCCTTTAATTTGAGCCCAACCCCACTGCTCTACGACGAATAGAATCCGAGATATTTACAAAAATATGATTTTTTCAAATTTTGGGAAGGTAAACCCCTTCAAATCTGGGTGAAAAAATCGAATTTTCAAAAAACTCGAAAAAATTAATTTCGACACATGTTTTCCGCCCAAAATTTCCTCAGCTTTCCAATGGAATCATCAAAAAAAATCTATCCTCAATATTTATCTTGATTTCTTGTAAAATACAATTTCAAAGTGAGCATCCCCCACCTTCCCCTACACAAATAAAAAAAAACACATTCTTCTGAAGAAATTCTCGCATTCAATGTTAGTAAACTGAATTACACATTGTTTAATTAATTAAACTGATTGTGCAGTTTAATTAAATTGATGATTGCACAACGTAATTAATCGCTTTTACTCTAGATTTTCCTCAATTGATTCTGTAATTACAATACCTGTAATTTAATATCACTTGGTATTTATCATATTTATATTCAATGGATAATTAATTATCGTATGAAATCAAACGTGTAAATTATTGAATAATTCTACAGCAAAGTTGAAGCATTAAAGGTACATATTTCAATGGCAATTGATTTATGTAATGAAGAAACGTGTGCTGAATTAAATATTTATTTTGTTTTAATTTTCAATGAATATTAATTATGAGAGGAAAATTTTCATTTCATTGTCCATTGATTTCACATTTCTTTCGTTAATTCACAATTGAAATTTCGCATTTTCAATTCATAAAAAAAAAAAAAGGAATGATCACACGTGGGTATTCATTTGTGGTATTCTTCAGCAGCAACAGAAGTACGAGGATGTTGTATGCAACTACCTTTTTCCAACTGAATTTGAAAGTCAAATGCCCAGAAAATCCCGTTAGAGCACGACTCTAACCTCTTCCCTGATATTCTATCTCCATTTTCATCCTTTTTTTTTCACCTCTTCCAGCTTTTACCCAAATCCCCCTAGTTTTCATCCGGTACGAATGTATACGAAGGCCTTTGTGCTCCCTTACAATTGGGAATAAAATTGCAATTATTTTTTTTAAAGATAGTATTGATAAAAGTGGAATAAATCCAGTGAAAATCTGGGAATTCTTTGAATCCATGAAAATCACGATTTATCGAGATGCTGAAATGATCCAGTCACGATTAATTAACAACCATTAGGATAATACCCTCAACACAAAGTGCATTCACGTGTTTTCGGAGGATATAACCGCGAAATTAGCATCAGAACAATTCTCACAATTCCTTCGAATTTAATGCAATAATGTGAGGAAATTTATTTTTAAAAATTCTTTAAAAAATTCAATCTTTTCTCCTAATTTTTTTAAAATTATTTTTATCTATTTTTGAATCAAGTACACCTGCATAATTATGAAAATTACATGTAGTAATGATGTTTGAGTCTCATCGTAGTGACGACAAACATTTCAAAGTGTCTACCACTCAGAACTGGTCTTAATTATGTTTGTCTCAGAATCGACATTTTATCCTCTGTTTCGCTTCAGGTTTTCCCTCATTCTGCCTCTTTTACTTGGCCTCACTGGTACCTCACGGCTACTGCTGGTGCAGGCGCTTTTCAAACTTGAACGAGAAACTTCAATCTTGCTTTAACTGCAACGTACCAAACCTCTCCCCTTTCTCTTCACTCGGATTTAACTATCTTTTATCGTACCACCCTTGTATTTCCCACCCCACTTCCAATCTTCACCGTGAGTTTTCTTCAAAAGAATCCCAAAGACTTTATCCCGCTTTTCATCTACTTTGAGTTTTCAATCCTGTTAATTGTTTTCATCATTATTTATTTCATCGAAAAAATCCATTTTCACCACTCGACATAAATCATTCCAAATTACCACATCTCTTTTATTCATTAAATAAATCCGTGGTGTCTGCGTATTGTCATCAATTCTCGGTTCACCTGTCCACGAAATTGTCCGAGTGCCAATAAAACGATTAATGCCAAACATCGAAATTTCTGCAACACATGCTTGTGTAATTTTCAGTATCAATTCCCTCTCAATTTAAAACTACACATTTTTAATGATCCCCCAGTCAATAAACCCCAATCTGCAAATTAATCTAAAAATCATTACGATTATCCTCACTATCCAATAAATTCTACTTATTTAATTTGAACTGTGTGAAATTAACCAAGTGTGACCATTCAGTGGACAATTGCCTTTCTATATTGCATCGATATCGAATGTTCCACTCTTCTGGTAAAACTGGAGTTGCCCATGGGCTATGGATTTAACAATTCCCTGGACTTTCTACAGGAGAATTGAATTGAAACTATTTGTCTTGGAGACGAACTTGTCTCCAAACTCAATTTATCCACAACTCTCCAACCGCAGGGGACTATTAAATTTCTCTGACGTTGTACCATTTTTTTTGCGTTAAAAAAGGATTATTTCAGGGGAAATTTAGATTTTTTTAATGAGGATTTCTCGGACAGTTATGGAGATTCTTTCTTTTTTGTGGTGAAGAAAAGGGCGTATCTCTTTTATTTAAAGGATTAATTAATTCTTCTTTTTACCTCAATTTTTTAATGATTAAATGGAGAATGAGCACTTTATATCCCATTGTTATAGAACTAGACTGAAATTTTCCGATAATACTATAAATACGTCATTTGCATGTACTTCAAAATCCTATTTCTACATCCAAACTATTATGCTACTCTCCCCCTGTATTATCTATTATTCTGTGCATTAGAAATTTAAAGGACCTCGGAAAATGAGAGACTGGGAAATACAGATTCTCAATGCATCAGGGAGAGACTGAATTAAATTTCATTTCCCTTTGATGCAAATTCTCTTTTTGCTCATTATAATTTCAATTTTTTTTAGTTTTAAATTTTTGTTTGTAAATTCTTGTCAACTTGCATAATTTTCCGATTTAAATTTTAGTAAAATTCTTCACCTGATGCTTCAAAATTCAGTGAGGATGAATTTTACTTTGATATAGAAAATGAAAATCTCGAATTTTTAGAGTATCAAGTGAAACCTAACGAGTATCACAATTTTTTATCTTCTTTCACTCTTTATTTATTAATTAAAAAGTTGAGAGGATGGAAATTAATATTTGTATTTCAAAGAGAAACTCATTTATTCACCTCCACAATTTTTAATTGAATATTGTGATTTATTGATTAAAAATATGGTAATACATGAATACTAAATTACTCCTGAATTTATTCGATAAAACTTGATAATAATCACTTTCATAATTCATGAAAAAAAAAAAGACGATTGGATGTAAAAGTTTTTGCATTAAGACACTCGCTTTCCCATGAGATGAAGGAGAAAAAAAAATTATCTCAATTTGCAAGTGATAAGCCCTCAGTGGATAGAATTAATTATTCACAGGCGATGAGTTTGCTCAGCATAAAGACGAAGAATCTTTGAAAAAAAAAAAAAACGTGAGAAACTCCACAAATTTGATTAGCCCAGTTAATTCAAAACGTCACCAGAATCTGCCCCTTCATTCAGCCACCAATAGCACTTCCCAAACTATTAATAATCATTCCAATTTCTTCCCTAAATTAGAAGTTTTCATATAACTACATAGGAAAATCCAATCGTTGTACAATGATCGGTAAAGCACTGCTCGTGAAAGTTGAGTCCAACTCCCCTCTAAATATTCCACGTAAAGCGCCAAAGTTTCCTACCGATAATAGAGACTTTCTCTCCAAACTCTCTGTTGCTTTGTGAAAACAAAAGCTCACGTGTTTATTCAGGTGAATGGATAAAACTATAATCACAGCATGAGTTTAAAGTGAGATATAATTGCTTAGTTATTAGACTCAAAGAATACTATATTACGCAACAAGTGCAGGAGGCATTTGCTCTTATCTCGAACTAGTTTTCTTTGTTGAGCGTTAGAACAGGAGTTGGGATAAGGAGAACCCAACTTTGTGGAAAAGTTTGTGATTTACTTAGAGCCAGAATGAATGAAAGAAGGGTGCTAATCCATAATCAGTCATCAAGGACCTCAAGCAAAAGTCAAAGTATTATCCACACTGCCAGAGCGTGTACGTGGCACTACAGAATCAGTGAACCTAACGCTTATCTCAGTCACTGCCATGTTAGCGGTTAGAAATTGTGGTAGGGTTTGAACTCCGGCACGTGGTCGGCGGTCGAACGGATAACCCATAGAACGAGCATCCGGATATTTGCGATCCCGCACACCACAGTAACTTCCAGCATCACTGCAGCCCGCTGGCTCGGCTTGTTCAACCTAAATTTAGAGATTTTCCCCATCAAAATTTGTAATTACAATTCAAATGCCTCTGGCGGCATCATTTCATGAATGAAATTTCAGTTTAATTGGATTTTTTAAAATGACAATTATGGTTTTCATGATTCGAGAATTTTTCAATTTACTCACTCTGTCACCAGCAAAGTTCGATATCATAACGAAGAGATCCATTGGATAGCCTTCACGTGATCCTTTTGGCACAAGCATGTGCTGCGGCCATCCACATCCACATAAGTTGAATTGTTCCAGTGAATCACCGGCAGATGGTCTACTATCATCTAGATTACGGAAAGTTCGTTCGAATGGAATTGTCACACTCGAGTCCGTTGATTTTCTCGTTATAGTATTCTGTCCCGGACGTACTTCAAAAACAGATTAAAATCATTAAATCTTGATTTTCAGTTGGATCTTTATCAACTACGATAAATTGGAAAATTGCTTCTTTTAATTACTTTGAACCGTGAATTTATCGAGTTCTATCATAAGATCCTTTTGTTCACTGAAACTCAGGGCTAGTCCACGTTCATCGGATTTGGGGCCGACGAAGATCCTACAGGTGCCTGTTATTAAAAAGAAAATTAATTTTCTGCTTCACTTGAAGATCATAGAGTCAATAATTACCCATTTGAGGACTGTTTGTTCGATTATTGACGACAATTCTGTAGCTGAATGCTGCATGATTGAGATGAGTGAGTCGTGCGAGTAGAGCTCCCCTCGGAGTAAAATCGAGTCCCCTGGAGAGATCAATGTCGCTCTGATTCCAGAATGTTGTGATGCTATTCGGTGGTTGATTCGGAGTGACAAGTTGTACCCCTCCGATTTCCATTCCATTGAATTGCAGCTAAAAAAAACGATAAAATCAAAGAAATCAATCATGAAGATTCAATATCTCCAGATCTTACATCATTGACACTGTATTCGGGAAGTGTATTCTTGTGCTCCATGAAGATTTCATTGATGAAAGCGTGCCACCTGTAGAAAATAGGATCTCTCATTGCAGTCGCTGAGTCTCCCATAATCCCAAACGTTTCCTATCCATCAAATCAACGAAATCAATCACAGTCCAATGGATTCTTCCAATAAAACGAATATTACCAAGTAACGATGATCAGGATCGTGACAGTAGGATATTGCCACGTGTCCCAGATTATGAAGATCCCCATAAAGATTCTGATTGGGTGTCAGTATACTAGCTTCAATCATATTACCAAGCACATCAATGCCACCCTTCTCTGTAAGTTGGATTCTCTCTCCCATCGGATTCATAACGGCGCCAGTATGAATGGCCTCATAGATACGATCCCTCCATCTCTCCAGATCCTGGAGGTCAAAGCGCAATTGATCAACTGGTCTGTTGACGTCCTTGAGAATAGCACCAGCTGGACGTGAGGGCCAGGTCCTGCTGGCTACTAGGGAATCGAGCTTTGGGAAATAGCCCTCAGGAATTGCCTCGTGCAGATTATTCAGTCTCTTCACTCGACTCAGCCGGTTGCACAGCCGCTCAGCATTGTATCTACGTCATTATCTCTTTTAGTAGGATAAAGGATTGAAGTGAATGGATTATGCTAATACCATAATTCATGAAATTCAGCAGAATTTTTGTGGAGAAATTAAGTGAATTATGGTAAAATTCAGCCTCATGAATTTTACCTCGCCATAATCTGCTGATGCATGTAGTAGAACAGCTCGCCACGTCTGTCTTTATTTACAATGCTTCTATCGCCCTCGAAGGGATAAACCAAATGCCAATGCCAGTGATGAAGATTAATACCAACATCCTCTCGCCAATATGCCACACGGTGTTCCTCATCCAGATCTGATGCTGTATAATCACGTGGAATTTCAATTGGTATCTGTGCAAACAGTTTTATCCTTGAATTAATTAAAGTTTTTAAAAATTCAAGTACTTGTGAATACATTGAATGAAGAGGATGATGAGGGATTTAATCCGGGGATGAACCCTCTTAATTTTTAATTGATTTGTTAGTCTGGTAGTTGATGAATGTTTAACTTTAATGAATAGTCAAGTGCAGAAAGATTGTAATAATTAAATTGAAGAACTCACACGTGATCCAGGTGGTACGACATTGGCCTCCTCTTTGGCTCGTGCAAAAATTCCACTGTCAATGTACTTGTCTGGGAAGGTTTCACTCAGTGATGGTATTGGCAGATGCTTGGTATCCGGTCGGTGGAGAATAGCAACGGATAGTGCGTAAATGAACATATTGGGATTGAGGCGATCGCGACAGTAAACGGCGATGGACAAGAAGTCTTGATAGGTCCGCATTCCCATGAATATGTCGATCAAACGTGCCGCCATTTTGCGATGAGCAGGAATGAACAGGGAGAATGCATCACGACGTCCAAGTTGCAGTGGGATATCAAGAGGTGGAATGCTTATTTCTTTCACTTGGATTTTTGATGCAGTGTCTTCGCTGAAGCGACTGAAGATTTGCGGTGCTACTGATCTGTATCGCTCGTCCTTTGGAGAATAAAGAAGTGAAGATGAAGGGAAAAGAGGAATTGATGGGTACTTACCAAATAATTTGCTGGTACGTCGAAGGCCACTTTTTCCTCGCCTTTCGGCACATAAATGGGCTCAGCTGGACGATCGAAGAGATAAAGAATTTCTCGATTACCTCCTGCCATTATTTTTATTTTTTTTGGTTTATAATGCAATTGGCACTTTCTCAGATTTTATTTTCACTTTGGATAGAAATTGTGGAAATAGTTAATCAAAGGAAAAGGCTCTGGTTTAATTCAGCTACTTTGAAGAGTTCAGGGAATAACAAAAATACTGAGTATCAGAGTTAAAGAGGTAAAAGAGGCAAAAGAAACGGGAATGAAGCTTACTCGAGAGTGGACGAGATCGCTTTGATGGTGACGGTTGAAATGCTCAACGATTTTATACTTGAATCTCTAGGATGCAGTGGTTTTCCGATAACGGAATAACAGAGACAAAAAGTAGCCGCAAATCCAGAAATAGATTTAAAGAAGAAAACAACATGGATTTATTATTATAGTTTGGTGAATAATAAAATATTTCTGATTATTATTTTTTCGACATTTTTGATATCTGTCGATGGATTTTCCACTTTTGTTTCAATCCTTTGATTTTTTTTCACAATTTTTTTCCTGTTGATTACTCCTGTATGTCACTCTGACAATAGCAGTGCCACTGGGAATTTGGAAATTGAATTTTGTGCTTTATTTCTCGTTTTATTTTTATCCAATATTGTTTCAAGAATTTTTCGTCAATTTGTGGATTTTTATTTATTGGAGATCAGTAATCTTCAAGGCAAATTTAAGAGAAAATTCGTGCTTCTCTCATTTGCATATTGATGAGGTGGAAAAAAGATGTTGGAGAGCTTTATGAAATGAAAAATTAATGTTGAAACGTCTTTCATCTCAAAAAAGAAAAAATCTTTCTGAATATACTTAATCTTCTTTGTTCTTTCGTCGAATCTTTTATTCATCATCAAGCTAATGGAAAGAATGAGAATTGCAGAAATAGAATTCGTTAGGAATTCACGGAATCCATTGAGTGGATTAAATTAAATTAATATTTTACATTGATAGAAAATTTAAATAAAAAGAAATCTTCGTCAGTTTTAACTGACAGAGAATTACACAATACAATAGTGTGTGCTGAAAAAAAGATTCGTCGTGATTCGTTACTCATGTGCATTTTGGTTATGCAAAAAAGTGGAGCAGTTAAAAGAGAATTCCACCAGAGAGTTATTTACCAAAGTTACTTTTTTCGACATATTTTCCCTCAAAAAGAGACGAAAAAAATAACAAACTCTTGTGCAGATACCATATGCAGGGATGAAACAAAGTGAAACTAGTTTTTCCCAAAAGAGAGAAAAAAAAGGGAAGTTTACACTGGGAAATAAAGTGCATTTGTGAATCATGTGTGTGAATAGTTGGTGGAGATGAGTGCCCAGAAATTCCTCTGGCACTTCCAGCAGTTTGAATGAAAACAAAAGAATGACGTGCATCAATGTACCCTGGGTCCATTTCATTTGTCGGGTTGGAACAATACGATACTTTCCATGTAACACTATTACATGTACATGGAAGTTATTGAATTGATGAGGCGACAGGATCTGTCAGATATTCGTGGAATTTTTGCGAATTTCAGTCATTTTTCAACTCGTCAACAAAAAAGTTGACAATGGAAATGATAAAAGTACTTCGTTCTCTATTGTTCCAATTTTAAAAAATTGTTAGTCCCTTTTTTCGTAAAAGTGATTTCTAGGGAATTAAATTGATTTTTTTAGTTTTTTGAAGATATCTCGGAAACTAAAGGAGATAGGAAAATTTTTGTGGAGACCTTTTTTTTAGAGCTTCAAATTCTCTACAAAAAAGGTCTCTACGAAAATTTCCCTATCTCCCTTAGTTTCCGAGATATTTACGATAATAGTAGGATATCAAATAATAAGTGAATTAAATTATTTGGAATACTCAATTTATTGTACTTTATTCTCAACATAAAGACATTACTGATTATATAGTTACATACAATTGTTGACAATTTCCAAAATCCTTATTGATATGTGTCAGCGACAATTTTTTGAAAATTCCATTATTTATTTACACTGCTGAATAATTTAATGAAATAGTCTCAATCTTGAATTATTTTATGACTTTTAAGAAAAATACTGGGGGAAAATTTCACTCGAATTTCCATCTAAATAACTAAAGTATCTATTGTATCAAATCCCTCGTGGATTTACTCGTTATTTATTTACACATTTAATTCACAATTTTTTTCTCCTCTCTCTCAGCGCAAAAAATATTAATTCATTTATTTCCAGGCATTCTCCTCCTCGTTTTCCTCATTCTCTCATTTTTTTCTTTTTCCCTCGATTCGAACGAGATTACATTATTCTCATACTATCCCAGGGGCCCCCGAACATATTTTCATTTCAGATGAATACCAGAGATAGTACGTTCTCACACACTGTAGTGTCGCAATAACTTCTGTGATTTTTACTCGCAATCCATTTTCCATGACATCGTGTAGATGTGGAGGTCATTATTTTCCACCTGCCAATTCCCCTGTGGCCAAGAGACTCTTCACTATTTGGACAGCTATGACTATTATCCTGACAGTGCACACACACTTGTGAACCTGGGAAGAAAAATAATGCATAAAGTATGAATATTAATTGCATTTTTTAAAAGTGATAAATCAGATGAGAAAAATTAAAAAAATTATTCACTTTGTTTTTTGATGATATCTCAGAAATTAAAAGAGATAGAGGAATTTTGCAAGAGATCTTTTTTGTAGCTCTTGAAATTCTCTACAAAAAAGGTCTCTTGCAAAATTTCTCTATCTCCCTTAGTTTCCGAGATAAAATTCCTGATTTCCGTAACACCAACATCTCGTCCATTCATTTGTAAATTACTCTGAAAATTCCATTTGAAAGAGAGAAAGAGCCCTTTCAGTGTTGTACCGGAAATTACAACGTGCAAATGAAGCAAATGCCATTAGCATTTTTTCTAAAAATGCAAATTTATTCCATTTAACCAATTTCTCGTTTCTTTTTTTCTCTCACATTTCTCTACTAATTGAGAAGGAAGGAAAATGAGTTTTCAGATATAATTGAGGAATATTGTGGTAAAATATTGGCTTTTTTTCCCTTACTTTAATACAAGTATCATTACATTTAATGGGAGAAAAAAGGGAATGGAAAAAAAAAATTGTGGGGAGAGTGTATAATTATCGAATGCAAGGGAAGGAGCTCGATAAGTCTCTGGAGGTGGTCATAACGTTCTCTAGAGAAGCTTACCCTCCAAGTTATGTGTAATTAGTGAGGAGGTGGGGGGTGGGAGGTATCGTGAGGTTGAGTAATGGAATTGTGTCTCGCAATATTGTGTAAAGGCACGTGGAAAAAAAATCCGATGAATTTCATGAAAATTATTCAAAATTGGAGAAAATGTTTTTCCATCGAAAAACGTTAAATTCGTTTTTTTTTAATTTTTGGAAAATCCATCGGAATCACTCTGTAATCCCTTACGAAACCTGCCACAATTGCACGCAAAATCCAGAGATCGATTGCAATGAGTGCTCTTCAGTTCTACAATACAAGAAAAAATACAATTTAACTGAGGAATATTGCAATATAGTTTCGATTCCCCAACACGAGTGTTCAGAGAGGCATAAAGCGTAATTGAACTACAAGACAGATAAGAGAAGGGAGGGTTTTACTGTCAAGCGCAATTATTTAATGCCCCAGACACGCGAGAGAATGCTCTGACACTAGTACCAGCATCGATAAGCTCAAAACCATCGTAAACCTGTCTCTTTCTTTATCACATTTATAAATTTAGTGGAAATGAAAGGAGAATTCATGGAATTTTTCAATAAACAATGAAGACTCATTGTGTATTGAAAAAAAAAAAAAATTGAGTATATAAAATATATTTTATGGATTTTATTCAATATTTTTTTTATGAAAAAAAATGCTGAATTTTCATAAATTATGCATTTGATAATTCATTGGAAATTTAACGTGAAATTGCAAGAGTCATAAACTCCTTTTACCAATTAAATTCGGTTTTTAAAATTGTAGCACCATCTGTTGTACACTATCTTTATTGTCTCTCTGGCTACTTTACTCTTTTCAATAGATCCTATAATTCTTTTAATGGCTCAGAGCGTACCACGTTTCCCATTATCTACAAAAAAAAACCTCCATTTTTCCAGCCAATTTCAAGAGCAGAAATAAAGAATCCTCTCTGCCACGATAAATTGTTCAATCTACTGCTTAAAAAAATCGATTCTTGGTTTATGGATAAACCTGGATGAAACTATCAATTTTTTTCGAAAAAAAGAAATTAACTCTTCATGTTTCGTAATTTTTTCATTATAAAGAAAAATGTGAAGAGAATTTTTTTTTAAGGAAATTTAATAAACTTCATGAATTATGGAAAAATTGATAGTTTCAGAGATATTCAATAAATCATAAAAAATGGAAAAAATAAAGTTTTTAATGTGATAAATAATGAATTATTATTCATGCATAATAATGGAATTTTTTTTCATGAAATTGAGTGCTTTATCAACCTCCTGTAGAATACTATATAAATAAAGTTGCCCACAGAATAGATAGTACAGAGTTTGTGGTGACAATGGGAGAGATAAGGGAAGCCAGAAAAGAATGAGAAAATTTTTGAGATGCCAAGGGGAAAAGAGGCTCGTTGACCTCAAGGCTTGTGTCAAGAGTCTCATCTTCTCTCTCCCCTTTATCTCTCGTTCACAATAACAATCTTGACAGAAGCGAAAAAATTGTGACCCCCACGAATTTATCTCATCTTTTTTCTTGCTTTTATTAAATAAGTGAACTCTGTAATTTTCGTTGGACTCTTGGAGTTTGGAAATGGGTTATTTACCTAGTGTTAATTGTGGAAAGTCCCTCGTGCAGATGCGGGATGCCCAGAGAACTGTGAAAATTTGGCAATTACTGAAACAAAGGACGAATTTAACAATTTTAATTACGAATAAATGAGAAAATTTGATAAAATATTTGAGATAGAGATTTTATGATAATTTCATTGAATTTCTGAGGAAATTTGACGTTGAAAACATGTGTCGACATTAATTTTTGTATTTTTTTTCAAAAAAACAGATTTTTGAAAAAAATTGAATTTTTGGAAAATTCGATAAAATGACTTATGACACATGATTTCCATGTGAAATTTCCTCAGCTTTTCAATGAAATCATCAAAAAACATCCATCTCCAATATTTTAATAAGAAATGAACGAATTCTATTTTTAAAAAAATAATAAGTAATTGATAAAAGAAAGAACTTTAAGAGGCTCATTTAAAACAGATATTTCTGTCTTTCATAACTCAATTTCTCATTCAACTCACACCGAGATATTTATGATACACACACGTTGTATATACACCATAAATATATTTATACACATATATGTAGAGTAAAGTGGAGTAGAAACTTGATATGAAACTTGCACGAAATTCTCAACGGTATGTTATATGAGGATCTTACGTGCTCGTCTCTAGCATCCACTTCATGAATCTTCTAGAATTATATAGTTCATGAAAATTACGTATCCTGCATGATCATTTCAACTGTGAAACTTTCAACGCTAACGAGAATAGAGGTATTATTTTATAGATTTGGAAAGTTCTGGGGTGAAAATTCATGGATAATCTGGTAATATGAAGAGTGAATTTGATGAGATGAGAGATTAGAGGATGCTTGAGGTGTAAAACTTTCCAAAAAGTTACCTTTGTACTGTTTCTGATGCATCTGTAGAATTTATCTCTTCTAGAGTTGTCAAAAGAAGTGCATCTGAGAAGTTAAAATGAATTTATTAAAATGGTGAACTTTATTTGAGTATATCTCAGAAACTAAGCGAGATAGGGTAATTTTACCCTAATCTTGGTTTTTAGAGAATTTCAAGAGCTACAAAAAAGGTCTCTACAAAAATTTCTCTATCTCCTTTAGTTTCCGAGATATTCACAGAATAACATTCACTTGTATTTGATTAAAATTAATTCTCATAAATAATTAAATTTCTATTATTTCAATTGAATTATAAACAAACTTTTGTGATGAAATGATTCAGAATCATCATGACAATCATCGTATCCTCTGCACGTTCTCGATTGCTCCAACTGTGGACAATGTTTTCCCCCATTCTGTTCAATTCTCGTGATGATTCTTGTTCTTGTTTGAATACCAACACCACAGTGGCTGTTGCACACTGACCAAGTGCTCCACTCACTCACTGAACAATCTGCAACTGTTAAATAAATTTACCTCGTTCAATTCAATTGTTTTACAAACTACGTACTCAAAACATTTTAATTTATATTATTCTATGTGACTATTATCTCGTGATATGACAGAAATCATTCTGTGGGGATTTACATCTGGCATTCGTGAGGTTATTTCTAAGTAAATGCCTTCACAATCCTCTTGTGAATTACGTCAGTCCCACAAATTCACAAAGTAATTGCATTCGATCTCAACATCCATCCAGCATACGTCATTCACCGTATTCCCCATTATTCGTAGTAAAAAAAATCAACGAGAATTAAAAAAAAAAAGACAGAAATTCATTTAATTCCAGTTTCTTTAGGATATCTCGGAAACTAAGCGAGATAGAGGAATTTTGCAAGAATCCTTTTTTGTAGATTTTCAAATTCTCTACAAAAAAGGTCTCTTGCAAAATTCCTCTATCTCGCTTGGATTCCGAGATATTCCAAAAAAAAGTGACAAAATGAGAGAAACTTTGAAAAAATGGAAAATCAATCTTTTTTCGTTATTTTTAATTTAAAAAAAAAATCAGAGCTTAATTTATTTTGTTCTTGTTGAGTCATTAAGAGACATCTCATGTACAGAGCATGAAAACTTATTCCATTTGTAAAACTAGTCCAGTGGCTTCTTCAAACAACTTTATCCCAACTAAAAAAACCAGAAATTTCGTGCTTAAACCACTTTCATCCTCTCCACCTCCTTTTTCCCACCAATCCCACCAACAAAATGCACTCGAAAGCCCATTGAATGCTTCAATTCAATTGAATCTCGAAATCATAACAATCTCATCGATTCCATTAAATTCATCTGAATTTCCATTTTTTCCATTATTTACATCATAAATTATAGTGATCGAGAGTGGCAATCTATCTCCAAAGTTAAATGGATTTGTTAAAAAAAAAAAAAGCCACGAGAATGTGCGAACAATGCTCAGAATCCCCTTTTTTCCCCCTATTCTCTCATTCTCCCTCTCCAAAACTTCCCCAAATTGATTCTCCAGTGAAGATTGAACCAGAACCAAAAAAAGACATCTCCAAGCGATATTAACACCTGAATTTAAACAAATGAAATGATAAACAGGCAATTTCAAAAGCCATTTCATTCAATGGCATTCTCTTCCAGAATTTTTATTCCTATACCTCTGAATTCATACAATGATTTATCGCCTGTATGCAGGACATTTCTGATAGTCCCTGGGATATACCGAAGAAAAGGTAGTTGATCCTGTGCTCTATTTCTTCACCGTAACACCATAACGTTTTCTCTCTCTCTCAAAAAAAAAAGGGGAAAAAAATCCTCCATCCCTCTTCTCGCGTGTTAAATCCCATCGTACACTCACACTCGTGCCATAAATAAAATCCCTGGGCTTCTCACTTATATTTCTTCCGTCGGATTTTTTTTCGTCTGTGAAAAAGACTCAGGGAACAATAACGTTTTTCGTTCGTTTTAAAAGCGAAAAGAATGATTAAATAAATTTTCATCTCCACGTTTTATTGCAGTAGGTAAATATGCAGTTTCTCATGTAATTAATTTAATGAAAATTTAATTAATACATTAATCTATCCGCAAATGCGATGATTAGTGATTAATACAAGGCTTACCACTACATGTGTCACGAAAATCATCACAGCAGTCGTTGAGTTTGAGGCATGCATGATCGCAATAGCATGGTTTATCCCTCGGGCTCTCGATAATTGCATTTGGCGATGCTTTTTGAATTACACAACCCGAGTCACGTCCTTGACAGCATAATTTTGCTGCCCTGCAACTGCCACCTGCGGTTTTATCCACGAGGCACAAAATTGCTAGGGTAAAGTACTCTAAGAGTGTTGGTTTCATGTTTATTTATTTTTTTTAAATTATTTTTTTTCGTGAAAATAATTAATTTAGTTCACTCGATTTTTACACTATTTTCTGCTAATCATTGCGCCAAGTATTTTATTTCTGCGGCAAAATTAATTCGTCACTTGATTGACTCTCCGTCGATTCGTCAAAGTCCATCACTCGGTTTACGTCACAATTAATTACGAAATACTCGGACCCCTGTGTCACGTCACTTTGGATTTAATTTGCGCTTCTTTTTTATTTTGGTTTTAAATGGTTTTTAGTTTTTTCATGGAAACGAATTATTCGAAAGAAAATTCACTTAAAGGAGAGAATTTCCATTCTTTTATTAATCTCATTTTACGGGGAATTTTTATGTTTTTTGGACAATGTTTTGACGCTGGAAAACGGAAATCTGGTGGAGTGACAATTCTGAGGGTTTCTGTGTACCCTTGCGCTGTCGTGCTCCAACTAACCACCGTGTTCGAGGGGTTGGCGCCTACTGCACTTCAATGCCGCTATTCTTCGGCGCATGCTCTGGTTTAATTCGAGAAATCGAAAAACTCATATTTTTCTTCCAATTCCATAAACAATAAAAAAGACACAAATAATGCTCCCCTTTCATCATAATTTTATTTGTTAAAAAAAAAAAACAATTACGGGAAATAAAAATGCGTAAAATCGAGAATACAGAAACTCAATTTCTTCTGTATTTTTTTTGAATTTAGAATCAATCAAAATAATTGAATAAAAAAAATTCAAATGGAATTGTTTGATAGAGAGAGAAAGAAGCAGAGTGCTGTCTCTCTCGCACTCTAGTTCAAGCTCTCGCCGTGAGGCAACGCATTGTCGCTTTTTTAGTTCGTTTGCGAAATGTTTGGGAAAGGTTTTATAATCGAGTTTGAGGGGTGCTCAAGCATACTTACCTGGCGCAGAGGTTACCGTGATCATGAAGGCGGTTCCTCCAGGGCGAGGCTCTTCCATTGCACTAAGGTCGAGCTGACCCTTGCGAATATCCCTAATGTGGATATCTCGGGCGTATAATTTTTGATAGTCGGGACTGCGTTCGCGCTATCCCGGAATAATTCATATTAAACAAAAATTACTCTTATCTCAATCTTCTCTATAAATAAACAATTGGAATTAATTCATTAATTGAAGAAAGAAAAATCGATTTTATTCCCTAATTCATTTCTTATTCTTCGAATTCACTAGAAATTTAATTAATAAAATTTAATAAGTAATTTGTCTTGAACCCCGAAATAATTCCGAGAGATCTGGGGAAATTAATAATCCAAAGTTTCACAATATTATATTGTACACACGTGATACCTGGATGGAATTAATCAATGTGTCACTAATTATTTTAGCGGTGGAAATATACACCTGAAATTATCCACTGATTTTATAAAGGCTCAGTGAAGTGTAACAGCTGCATATGAATATTTCAATGAATAGTTGATGGAATTTGATTTAAATGAGAATTTCATAATTGATTCAGGGGAAATGGGGGTAAAATGGGCATTCTGATTGAACTGTTGGAGCTGGCGTCTTTCTGATGATTCCATTGAAAAGCTGAGACGATTTTACGTAGGAATCAAGTGTCAAAGTATTTTTTTTTTTGACTTTCAAAAAATTCGATTTTTTTCGCCCAGATTTGAAGGGGTTTACCTTGGAAAAATTTGAAAAAATCACTTTTTTGGCGATATCTCGGGTTCTATTGGTCGTAGCTTGAAAATTCCGATTCGAGGTGAAAGGTGAGCTCATTTGCGATGAATTTATGTGGTTTCAAAATTAAAATTAGATTTTTTCAAATTTTTTCAAGGTAAACCCCTTCAAATCTGGGTGAAAAAATCAAATTTTCAAAAAACTCGAGAAAATTAATTTCGACACATGTTTTCCGCCTCAAATTTCCTCAGCTTTCCGATGAAACCATCAAAAAAAATCTATCTCCAATATTTCTCTTGATTTTTCGTAATTTACACGTTCCCCTATTACTGAAATTACTTCAATTTCACTCAACTCCATTTTCTTAAAAAAAATCATGAAAAAACAAAAGTACAATAACTTTCCAAAGAAAAGCGCAACACGTCGGGTAAATAACGACAAAGTCATTGTATGCAACGTGTACCCGACACTTGGAAATAGTCAGTGAGTGGTAGACCAATCCGTAGTCCAATTAGCACCGTCCTACAAACAAGCTGAGGACTTCAAAACTATTTCCAGGTAGTTGTGATGCTGGATGATGTAACTATAAGTACACTTTCATCCCCTGAGTTCTGCAACTATTAACGTGCTGTTTGCGTTATGCAACTCAGGGATCACATGTAATTAAACTCCATGCACAATGATTTATTTTTCTTTATATTTGATGGAAAATTAATGAGGGAAGTTTTGGTAACATTGACGAGTGAATTTCGATTTCTCTATGAATGAGAGAAAAACAGCAGTTGGAATAGTTCGAGTGAAATAATTTAATGAGCTTGAAATCTTAAGGATGAATAATTAACAGATTTTTGTGCAATTATAATGAATTCGGGCGTTAATTAATTCGATGAATTAAATTATTCGAGACTCGGGGATTTTTTTAATAAATTGAGGATAAATAAAGTGAACTTGAGAATTTCAAATAGAGAGCGTCAATTTAGTACCGAGAATCAACGCAACGCGTCGCCACATAGTGAAACTCCTTTCCGCTAGTTGAGTATTGTGAAATAGGTGTTAAACGCAAAATGAGGACGGCGAAAAGCATACTTACCTGGCGCAGAGGCTACCGTGATCATGAAGGCGGTTCCTCCAGGGCGAGGCTCTTCCATTGCACTAAGGTCGAGCTGACCCTTGCGAATATCCCTAATGTGGATATCTCGGGCGTATAATTTTTGTTAGTCGGGACTGCGTTCGCGCTATCCCGGTATAAATTATATCAAACTTAATTTCCCAATTCTCATTATATAGGAGAGAACTCCATAAAATCATCCATTGAAATAAGTTTTTGGGGAATTCTTTATTTTTACAATGAACTCCGTTATAAACAATTAAAAAATTATTTACAAGTTTTTTATTCTATAAAATTGCTGAATGAATTTTACGTAGTTTTTGCTTTAGAAACAAATTATTTTTATTAATTTTAAATGCATGAGCTTCTCTTTGCCAAAATTTTACCTCCAAAATTCTCCACCAGGAGCGCACTGTCTAATTTTTTTTCCCCATCCAAAGTACCCTCAAAAAATCGTTAAATTCAAGATTGTCAGAGGCTTAAGCATACTTACCTGGCGCAGAGAACACCGTGATCAAAAAGGCGGTTTCTCCAGGACGAGGCTCTTCCATTGCACTTAGGTCGAGCTGACCCTTGCGAATATCCCTAATGTGGATATCTCGGGCGTATAATTTTTGTTAGTCGGGACTGCGTACGCGCTATCCCGTAATTAATTAATTCAAACATAATCGATCATTCTAATAAAAGAAATTAAGAGAAATGAAATTAAAGATTTTCCCTGGAAATTCTGAATTCTCTGCAAAAGGGAAGAAAAATACGTAGAGTAAGACATCAACTTTCCCATCAATTTACATAAATACACTTAAATTATACATCATAAAAAAAATTACACAGTCTCTTCCTTATAACCTCAAGTTAAACTGCGGAAATAATGGGAGGAGAGGGGGACTGATGCGGTGGGTTTAAAGTGCATGAGCGTTGGAAACCGCGTCTGGCGTTAACACGTGTTTTCACACCTTGTCGACGACGAAACAAATAGTTTCCAGGCTCTCTAAGACACAGAAGACTTTACCTCACGACACTGCAAGAAAGATTAATGGGATTTGTGCGGGCGGAAAATGGTGCGTCACTACTCGTGGAGAAACCGAAGGAAAATACTTTTGAATTGTCCGAGAGATAAATTGAATAAAACGGAGAGACGGAATTATTTATAAAGAGGGGAATTATTGGGAGAGTGAAGTTTGCAATTTACAGGGAAGTTTTACACCTCAACAGCTTCTCTGTAAGAAGTCCAATTATTTTTTAATTACTTGGAAATAAATTATCGAAGAAATATGAGATATTTAATTCATTATTGTTTTTTATAAACTAAAGGACTTTGTAAAAAAAATCCAAAAAATACTTTAACGTGTTCACTTTATCGAGGAATTTTTCCGGATGTGTCGACACAATTCATCCACATGAATTATAAAGTGATGAGAAAACAGTGGACGCACAAGAAAGCGCCTGAAATTTTAAAATCTTATTATTTCCTCACGTGACACAGCAGCTAGTTTATAATACACCAGATGAGAATCTAAATGACAGGAGGCGAATGAGAAGAGATGAAAAATAGAATAAAAATACTGGGATTTGAAAAACTACAAGTGCCTGTGCTTCGACTGCTGTCATCTGGATGAATAATGCATTGTGAATTCGAGAACGATTCCGACGAAGGGAATTTTTCCTCAATTTTCCTTTTTTGTTTCATCAAACAAAAACAGTTAAAAAAAAAAACCACAGAAAAACGAAACCAATTCCTTTATTTCAATCTTTCCATTATTCTTCGTAAATTCTGTGAAATTATTGGAAATTCTCTCGTGTCACATAAACTCTCTAATTAATTATTTACGATGGAAAAAGTGAGCGTTAAAATGACCCATAAAAATGAGCTTTATGGGGAAAATATTCAAAGTTATTTCTCCTCCTCAAAATAAAACGTGAAGCACAATTTTCTTTACAGCATTTCAGTTGCTCTCGACCTTTTCTCTCACAATTCCTCTGTTTCTCCACGAAATTCTCTTGCGCACGTTTTTTTTTTTATTTCACGTGCAGAAGTTTTCACGCTTGCGAGAGCTCCGTGACCTTAGTTAACGTTAAACAAGCAAATCTGCACGTATAACGTCTGAGCATTCATGAATACTTGAGCAAAAGAAGAGGTTAAAAAGTTTGTTTTCCCTTCTTTTTATTTTCTTGCACCTTACACCCATAGGCCGGAGGTCTTTGCAAACGGAGAGGCGAGGAAATGAGGTGCCGAAGAAAACTCAAACTTTGATATTGCTCAACTTTAATGTTTCTATTCAAGACTTGTTTTTTTACATTTTATTTCCTCGGAACTTTTATCTCTCACCTTCCCACCTGCTATTGTCTCTGCGAGAGGGCTTTTATTGCCACACATTTCACTTGCCTGATGCGTTTTGTTTGGAATGAATGGGTAATGAGGGATTTTTAATTAAATTATCCTTTCAGAATCGGTTTAAACATTTTTTTCATTATTCTGAGAATATCTCAGAAGCCATTGAGTTTATCGAAAAATGTCAAGAGACCTTTTTTTTGGGAAATTCAATTCTCTACAAAAAAGGTCTCTTCACATTTTTCGATAAACCTAATGGCTTCTGAGATATTCGCAATTTAATGGAAATTGCATTTTTTTAAATTAATTTATTTCTCCTGTACTTAAATAAAAAAATTGATTACATCAGAGCAATTGAATTGGCGGAAATTTTCGAGCAATTCTCCATGTCCCTTCATTCACAAATAAATCAATTAAATCGTTGAAAATCCGTGGAAAATACAGGGAAATAAATGGACTCAGTCATGGACGCAACAAGTTAGTGTTTTCTGGTTTTGTAGGTCTCTATCCACTGATTTATTCCAACGATTTTATTAAATTTACACGCAAGTGGAACAATTGAATACTATCGAAGTTAATGAGGCGTATTAAATAATGGTAATTACTTGTAAATTATCTGCACTTTTTTTTTGGAGGGATTTTATTCAGGAAATTTAGCAAACTCGAAATTTCAAGTGACGAGATCCACAAAATCTCGAGGTTTTCATGAGAAATTAAGTTTAATTAATTCGAGGAATCTCGTTAAGTTGTAAAACGACTTTAGATTCTGTCTCACTCAATGACATTTCACTCTCGAATTATTTTCACAGCTATTCAGAGAATTAAACTAATCCATCTCATTTTCTACGTCGTTGCACATTCATTACTGAATTCATTGTAACATTATTTCACTTTCTTCCACTAATTCCTGGGAATTATTGATTAAACCAATTTTTTTTGAAGTGAAGAATTCTCGGGAAAATTCGGAAAAAAATTGAGAAGAATCTCCAATATGTCTGCCCTTTCCCTGAATTTTTTCAAGCTTCTATATGGGGTTTTACCTTGGAAAAAAAATTGAGGGAAAAGGGATGAAGAGAAAATTGTGGAAAAAATCTTATAAATCACTGAATGGTGTCGATAACGGAGACCAGACAGTTTGAATTAATAGATCATCTTCTGAAGAATTTTTTCAATGAATTTTCATGGCAGCGGGTTTTACTATATGCTTCAGAAATGATGATATATCATTTTTCCCATTATTCCAATAATTTTAAATAAACTCTCATTATTTCAGAATAAATTAATTCCCATTAATTTTCGTTTTTTCGTGATATCTCCGTAAATAATGGAGATACAAAAAAAATCATAGAAATCTTTTTTGTAGAGGAGAATTTCTTCTACAAAAAAGGTATCCACGATTTTTTTCCAATTCCTATTATTTCTCGAGTTAATCTCAAAAAATCAAAAAATGAAGAATTAAGTCTCAACGTGGGATTGACAATTAATCCTTCTATTGGACTCTCAGCAGATGTACACAGTCTCTCAGGGCTTTTACCTTTGCCCCTAATACACGCACACAACTCTCAACCATTTGACCACAAATTCACGTTAGCTTTCGTGCTCGTTCAATGCGTAATCCCTCGTTACGTTCACTCCAACGTCATTTTCAGTCTGCAGTGAAAGAGCCTGATATTGTATAGTATCATACGCATTCTGCAATATCTCATGTATATCTGTATATATCGCCATACTGAGGCGTAAATGTGCCATTATTGTTACGTATTGCTGTATCCCATGGATAGTATCCTATCATCGTGCACCACGTGATAGTCTGGATTACTCCAGAATGAAAATGCAAAATAGTCTGATTTGATCAAAAGAGAAGAATGTGATTTCTTTTAAAGATATCTCGGAAACTAAGAGAGATAGAGAACTTTTTGTGGATACCTTTTTTGTAGAGAATTTCAAGAGCTACAAAAAAGGTATCTATAAAAATTTCTCTATCTCTCTTAATTTCCGAAATATCCTGAAAAAACAAAATTATAAAATAAAGTCTTAATAAAAATTAATATTTTATTTTCTGGAATATCTCGGAAACAAAACGAGATAGGGAAAATTTTGTAGATACCTTTTTTGTAGCTCTCAAAATTCTCTACAAAAAAGTATTAATCAAAAAATCTCGTAACTCCATTAGTTTCCGAGATATTCACCAATGATTACTGGATTGAATGGATGCAATTTACCTAATCCAATTTTCCCTGGAAACAATTAGAAGCACTCATTCATAAATTCGAGTTCATTTGGTTTTAAAAAATATACAAGAAGCGAATGAATGCAGTAATTACAGGTTAAATTGAGATTCAACACCTCCCACATTTGTTGCATAAAAAGTAAAAAAGATTTGGTGAATCAGGTCAAGCTGTACTAGTGTATTCGTGCCCTCAGGCAGCATCCACATTACATAAAACAACACAGTGTGTACATACTCACTGGTTTCACCATGGATATTATAAGAACACAAACATTACGAATAGAGGGTTCACAGTGTTGCATGAATGTTTGCAGATACTCAAGCTTTCATAGCCATCAGGTACTTTGCTTGTTTCTGTGATAAATCTGAAACCCTATTTTCATCATTAATATTCCCAGACGATTCGTGGGAGCTTCAATTTTCGTACAACTGCATTAATATACTTTGAGTATTTAGTGAATGAAGTTTAAATTTTCGAGGATGTTTAAAACTTTGAGATTGATGTTTGTTGAGAGTCATTAAATATCAGTGCTCGCTGCAACTCTGGGATTAAACGTAAATGGTAAAGTTGGAGCTGTTGGAGATCGAATGAGACGAATGAAACTATTACCCTGAATATCTCGGAAACTAAGGGAGATAGGGAAATTTTCATGAACACCTTTTTTGTAGAAAATTTGAAGACCTAAAAAAAAGGTATCCACAAAAATTTCCCTATCTCCCTTAGTTTCCGAGATATTCAATAAAAACTAAAAACTTGAAGAAATTCTTAAAAATTATTTATTAATTAAATTCAATCACAATTCTCGATGACATAAATTCCAGTTTAGATACGAGGGCAATGATAAATTGATGATGAAATAGAGAGACACGGTACGACCATTATCGTATTTCTTTCTCAGCCTGATCTATTGTGAGTGGGTTGGAAGGGGATGAAAAAAGAGAATTTAAAAAAATAAGAGAAAGAGCAGGGGTTTTGAGAATGGAGAGTGCACCGACTCAACGTTTCCTACATACCCCCGAGGGAATATCTTTCCTGCTAACGCAGGTTACCGTCGCATTACCCCTGGACAGTGGCCAAATCGTGAACGAGGTGGAATAACGAGAATGTGGAGAATCCCGGGGAGAATTTCCACGTTATCTCAAGTGCACTACCTTCATCCTCATTTTTTTCCCCTCAATTCCGTTGATTCTGTCCCTTTCTTCTACCCTATTTTATTTTTTATTGCAATTGAGTAATTAAATTCACATTTAAATGAACGAGTTATTTATTGATATCAATTATTTTAATTATTTTATGGGAAAAAATGTAAACACTTCTTTTTCACTCTCCTAATGAATTTTTTTTTGCAGCACAAGTGTTCGCACGTAATTTCGTACAACATTGGACTGGCAGATGCAACCAACGTGATATTAAAGTGATCCCATGAGTGCTACGTATATATTCAAGTTTCTACTCCAACATCAGTGTCCAACCAGGCTGTCTCAATGGTAACGTAACCCATCTATGCTTACTTTTTTATTATTCAGGAAGACATGTGTTATCTCGATGCTGCAGCAATGTTCATGGCATTGTCGTACCCTTTTTTTTCATGAAAAGAATTGAGTTTTTTCAATAATTCAAGAAAATTTGATAAATGCCTTTTTTTCTAAATAATTTCTTGGAGCAGTTTTTTGAAGATATCTCGGAAACTAAGAGAGATAGAGAAATTTTTATAGATACCTTTTTTGTAGCTCTTAAAATTATCTACAAAAAAGGTCTCCTGCAAATTTGCTCTATCTCTTTTAGTTTCCGAGATATCTTCAAAAAACTTATCCGAAAAAATATTGAAAAAAAGCTATTTGTTTAATTTTCTGGAATTATTTAAAAAAATTAATGGATGGTTTTGATTGGTAATTAATTGATGCATCTTTGTTATCGAATTCTGAACGATTACAAAAACCACTGGCAATACTCGTATTCATGCATGGCTTAATTGTACAGAGTGGTTGAGTTACTCGGGAAAATGGATGGATCGTTCAATTCCAAACATGATATACCTATTATCCTATCTCATTGTCCCCTTGGGTACAGCCGCACAATTCTATTGTATAGATTTACAGTTGAACAATTAACTCACGTAGAAATAATCTCATTTGAAATTATTTATCATGAGTATCAGAGATTTAGTAATGTTAATGAATGAATTACGTGATTTCAATGGATTCATAAAATTTCTGAGTTTCAACGTTATAATGGAGGCTTTGTGCTTTTTTTTAAATTTAAGTAGTCTCTCGGTATTAATTAAATACTAATTACCTTTTATTAATTGTTTCACAAACTTGTTAAAAAAAATTCTCTCATTAATTTACGTTTTTTGAGATATCTCGGAAAATAATGGAGATACGAAAATTTTTGTAATTACCTTTTTTGTAGAGGGAAAAAAGAGCTTAAAAAAAGGTATCTACAAATTTTTTCGTATCTCCATTATTTACAGAGTTATAATGAAAATACTGAAATTATATGCATTCATTGTAATTCATCTGTTTTTTTATTAAATTAATTCTCCCTCTCTCTCTCCCTCCCCCATTCTTCTTCTGTGTACTCGCGAAATTCACGAGGAAAATTACACGAACGATAATGAAATTGCATCGACATTTTCGTATAGAAAATGGCTAAAAAAATACTGAAAATTTCACATTGCTCGTAATTTCAATGAGAATTGGTAAAATGCATCAGCATTATTATTATTTGTTTAATTCGGTTTTTTTTCCTCTCTCAAATAAACAGAGTTTTGAAATTAACTTTTTTTAACTGTCATTGACACATCGAATTTAAACAAAAATGAAAATTTCGTTTTTTTTAGTGAATATTTTAAAATTAATGAATTTTCAACAGAAAAAAAAAAAACATTCATTTAAATAATGAAAAAAAATAATTGAGGGAGATAAAATAATAATTTTTTTTTTTTTTGTTTAATGGACTTGTGTCCTTTTTTATATTTCTGCAGAAAAAATACGGAAAAATTGTCAATTTTATTGATTTAAATTCCACTCAAATAAATAAAAATAAAAAAAAAGGGGAATCGTGAAAATAAATGATGCACATCGAGAATTGAATGAAAGGAAAAGAAAAAGGAAAATATACAGATGGACAAAGGGTACTCGCCAACTTGGCCGTGAAGATATTTTGAGGGGTTTGAAACAATGCCAAGATATAAAATCAAAAGATAGAGAAAAAGGTAAAAAGAAAAATGAAAAAAAAAAGAAAAAGTGAAACAAGAGAAGAGAAGAGTAGTAGTATGATTGAATGAACAGAAATACAAACTCTATAAAAAAATGAAAAAAATAAACAATTGCACTAGTACTCTGTATAGAATTTCTCCATTGAATTTAGCCAGAGAGAATTGCAATTTTATCTGAAAACGAGGAGAGAAATATTTCAAATGAAAATAATGAGGCGCGTGAGATAAAAGAAATATTGGAAAAACCACAGGCATTCTCATTGTTATTTCACTGAATTTTTCTTATTTTTTTTTTTTCATTTATTTATTAATACAACACAGTACTATATCTCTTGTCTAATCCCTAGCGACGTTGAAAAATAATTCAAGCCGGAATACATTATGCAAGTGATTTAACGTGGATATAAAAATTACTAACACACGGAAACTATACATCTGCATTAAACATCAGTGGATCAATACTTCAGTTTTTTTTTTTTCCATAAAAAAAATAAAATAATGGAGAAAATTGTTTTTTAAATATTTTCCACGTTAATTCTATTTTTCACAGAATTGAATTTTGGAAAAAAAATTAGAAAAATTTCGATATTTGCACTTTGAAAAAAAATTAATTAAATAAAATTGGAAAACTCAATTTTTCATGTTTTTTTAATTTTACTTATTTTTTCATGAAAAAATCGTTTATTTAAACACTTCCGCTGTTTTCCTGAAAGGTAAAAGGAACCAGGAAAATATCGATTGGAGTGCGAGAGGAGAAAAACGAAATTGAGAATAGAGTTTGGCCGAGGAAAATTGAGGGAGTGGTTCTATTATTGCAGGCGAAGTGGTTACGCCCGACGCATTCAATCTCAAGTTCATACACAGAAAGTATGAGTGAAAGAAATGGAAGAATGTATTTTTTATATCGCAATTTCTATTAAATTCTGAAAAATTCTGGTGAAACCGTTGCAGATAGAATTTCTCCGATGATTTCATCGGAAAGCTGAGGAAATTTTAGGCGGAAATCATGTGTCGAAATTGATTTTTTCGAGTTTTTTGAAAATTCTATTTTTTTCACCCAGATTTGAAGGGGTTTACCTTGGAAAAATTTGAAAAATCACTTTTTTGGCGATATCTCGGGTTCTATTGGTCGCAGCTCAAAAATTCCGATTCGAGGTGAAAGGTGAGCTCATTTTCGATGAATTTATGTGGTTTTAAAATTAAAATGAGATTTTTTCAAATTTTTCCAAGATAAACCCCTTAAAATCTGGGTGAAAAAAATCGAATTTTCAAAAAACTCGAAAAAATTAATTTCGACACATGTTTTCCACCTAAAATTTCCTCAGCTTTCCAATGGAATCATCAGAAAATCGCTATCTCCAAACGTTCAATCAGAATGTCCATTTTACCCCAATCTCCTCTATTAAAACCCCTGAATTTCGTTTATTTTTCTAAAATTTCCATTTCAAATATCTCTGACTTTGGAATTGAAGCATAAAAACAATTCCATCTCGAAAAGGTTCATCGGGGCGTTAATTTTAAACGAGAATACCAAAACCTCGAAAACAACAATGAACATCTCCATTTACTCAAACATTGAGCAAAACATTATCCATTAAATTCCCAGTGAAATGTCCATTCAATGTAACAATGTATTCAAACGTTGAGTTTATTGTATAATCTCTCTCTTCAGTGATTAAATGTTCATTGATGATTGTTTACATGAGCAGAAGCCTGCACAAAGAATTTCTGGTAACATGAGTCCTTTTCATTTGAAACAATATACTCGAATTCACCAAAAATAGGAGAAATACGGAATAATGGCGTTTATTCAATTGCGTAAAGTGCTGATAATCAGAATGCACTTTAAAATCCGATAAATTAATCACATTAGTAATTAATTTAAAATAAAATTTAATAGATCCTGAAAATGTTGAATTTTTTAATTACACAAAAGCTCTGAATTTTCCAGTAGAATCGGATTTTATTTAATTTAATTAATCCATCAAAGTTAAATCGAAAATTAAATTCTCAGTTTTATTAATTAATTTTTTTTTGTCTAATTCAATAATTGTGATTAATTTTAAATGAAAATATTTCATTAAAATTCATGATTTTAAAATAATTCAGTGAAATAATAATTACAGTAATTCAATTTATTTCTCATGTCTTTTTTACATCAATTCAAATTATTTTTCAAATCCCTCTTATTACAATTACCCAGACTGGTAATCATGTCCAGGCTCACGTCACTCTGGTCAGAAACTAATTACAAAAAACTCGTTACACCTCTCTCCTCGATTCATTCCTCCACCTCCATTACTCAACAGACGTTTTCATTTAAAATATGACGTGAGTGGGAAAGCAATGTTCGAAATCTATTAATGAGTAATTTATAATTCATACCAATTTCAAAGTGTGAATCAAATTATCTTTCTTCTCATGTTCTCCATATTCTCTTGGATTTTTTAATTTCAATGTAAGAATTGGATTTCAAGTATTTCATGAGTATCTTGGAAACCGTTGGATTTACGAGGATTTATGAAGAGACCTTTTTTGTAGATAATTTAATTCTACACAAAAAAGGTCTTCTGGCATTTTCCCATAAACCCAATAGTTTTCGAGATATTCTTAAAAGAATAATCATAAACCCGGAAAATTGAAATTATCATTATTTTCATTTATTATAAGATATCTCGGAAACTAAGCGAGATAGCGAAATTTTTGTAGAAACCTTTTTTGTAGGCAATTTTAAGAGCTACAAAAAAGGTCTCCACAAAAATTTAGCTATCTCTCTTATTTTCCAAGATATTCCAAAGGAACTGAAAAAAATCGAGAACTGTAATAAAAAAATTGATGGATCTTAATTTTTTTCTCCAACTCTTGAAGAATGCATTAAGAACGAAGAAAGAGTGTTACTCAGTGGTCGGATATAACATGACGAAAGACATATTACTGGAAATACGTTGGAAAATGTGAGTTCTCCCTTCTCGCCAAAGTTGAATGCTTTTAAGCTCGACGGAAACCATTACGCGCAACGGATCTGTACAGGAAGTTGGCAATTAAAACTAAAACGCTTGAACGAGTAAAAAAGGAGTTGTATTCACGTCACTACCAGCAAAATGAGTGATTTCAATGAACATAAAAGGAGAATGAGATGACAGAGAAAAGGGCAGAGTGAAAAGGAATTATGAGGATGTTGGTTAATACATTGGGCCATTTATTTCCATATTTACCACATTTATGACTTTATTTCTTATTGGCTAAAAAATACATTCTTTGATATGTGGACTCAACATTATAAAATAACTTACAAATATACCTGCTATTTATTATTGATGCAAACTATTTAAATTCTCTTAGATTACATTGTTTTAATAAAATTATTAATGGGATTAATTTTTCATTATTAAGATTATAAAAATGGGCAAAAATCATGTGAATTCAAAATTCCAGGAAAATTAATGAACTTTAGACAAAGATAAAGTGTGGCTTGGGCTGACACAATGAGGCATCACAATCGGGTCCAGTTTTTTTCGTCCTCAGCCATTTTCCATGACAGTGGGGAGATGGCAGGATACTCCATCTGGTAATCATGGCCTCAGTACCACCATCACCCTCACATCGCCAGTCCAATACACGACGAAGAGCCTGAGTCTGACAGCGGACACATACTCTTGAGCCTGTTGATGATAGAGTCGATGAGACATTTTAGATAATTCATTATATTGAGAGTATCTTGGAAACTAAGAGAGATAGAGAAATTTCACAAGAATCCTTTTTTGTAGCTCTTGAGATTCTCTACAAAAAAGGTCTCTTGCAAAATTCCCCTATCTCCCTTATTTTCAAAGGTATCCTCAAAAAATTACAGAACGTAGTCTTGGACCTGTTGATGGAAACAATCCTCCTTTCCCCTCTTTTTTAAAGAATATCTCGTAAACTAAGAGAGATAGAGAAATTTCACAAGAATCCTTTTTTTTTGCTCTAAAAATTCTCTACAAAAAAGGTTTCTTGCAAAATTTCTCTATTTCCCTTATTTCCCGAGATATTCTTAAAAATAAAAAAAACTTTAATTAAAGAAATTAAATTGATTCGAATGAATTAACAGGTGCTAATGTGCAATGACTTACACCGTATTTGATATGACACAGAGTACATGCACACGTACTACTCGCATCCAAGTTACACAAATGAGAACTTTCGAATTTTCATGCATATGCATAAGGTCGAGTGGTTTGAGTCAAGGGAGGAGAGGATAAAGGGACTGGGGTTGCCAGAGAGGGTAATATATCCTCTCTCCATTCAGTCAAGCTAAATTCAGAGCAGTTTCCGCCAATTTTGAAATGCCGGATCTCCGAATGCAGTAACTCCGTTGGATGCAAATTGACGTCGTTTATTTAGATTAATTTGATCCACGTCATTCCCTAACATATCCTCGATTTCATTCATTTTTTACTCTCTTTTCTTGAACTTTACTGATTGTTCTCGTTCTCATTCTGATTGGGGGGAGGAATATTGGGGGGAAAGCAATGTGGGTGGCTTCTTGAGCGTAAAATGATGACGAGAACGATGGCTAACGTTTGATAAAGCATTTCGTGCTTCCACAATCTCACTCGATCTTTCCGATTGTCTGAGAGCTTTTTCTATTCTCACCTTCTGATAACTGCGAGAGACCAGACTCCTTGACGCAAGCCTTGGAGGCCTTCGTCACTGTGAAAGTTACGCAATATCTGAAACAAAAAAAAAAAACTCTATTGTTTTCTGTTTTTTTAAGATTCCTCGGGAATGAAGGGGTTTAGGGAAAAATGTCAAGAGACCTTTTTTGTAGAGAATTTCAAGGCCCACAAAAAAGGTCTCTACGAAAATTTCTCTATCTCGCTTAGTTTTCGAGATATCATATAAAGAATTGAAAAAAATCAAGAGAAATTAATGGTCCTTTGCTTTACGCTCTTTTCAATGGGTTTTCTCAATTCTTTTCATAACTTGAGTTATTGTACATTCGAATACGATGGAAAAAAAGAGCAGTAGGAAGAGGAATACGTGAGAGTTTCGGGATGAACGTATAAAATTGAAAAAAAACGAAAACTATGAATCAAAAGAAAAATTGAAGTAGTGAATGGGAGATTCTTTCTTTCAAAGGCTTTACCGAAAAGTTTATTTTCGAGTGTTCGCCAAACTTAGATATGAACCCGAGTGCAATCGTAATTCCAATAGGAAATCCCATCCTCCAATGTTATGTGTATATGTCTGCTATTCTCTTTTCCTCAGAAAAATGTAGACTAGTGTAAGTTTCAAATAGAAAAAATATTATTTTTATTATTATTTCATTAAAAATATTTATAATTTTTTTTAAAGAGAATTGGATAAATTTCTGTTGAATCTTTTGGAGTAAAATGTGTCAGGACTTCATCAGTTTAAAAAGTTTCTCATATTAAAGAAGAGAAAGGGAAAAAGAAGGGAATGATTTTAATTTCAAGAGTATACGTTAAAAAAGAAGCTTTTCCTTTTCTCCTCTTTTACTTTTCATACTCCATTTTAATATTCAAAACGGAATACGAATTTTCATTCACTAGATGGATGTAATATCGAAAATGTTTGAGTTATGTGGCCCATGGAGTGTCTCTATTCACCAGTGGAATATGTATATTTGATATGTATACGATCGTATACCTCAGCACTGTAATATATACTAGATTGAATGGGTTTGGTGGATGACACAGGTGCGTCAGAGTTGAGATTAAATTTTTTTTGAAATCCTTAGAAATTGATATTTAGCGATGAAAAAATTGTCGGTAGTTTTTGTTGAATATCTCGGAAACTAAGGGAGATAGAGAAATTTTCATTAGAACCTTTTTTGTAGCTCTTGAAATTCTCTACAAAAAAGGTCTCTTGTAAAATTTCTTTATTTCCCTTATTTTTCGAGATATTCTCAGAAATAAAATTGAATGATAAAAAAAAATGTGGATCGTTTTTTGGGAATATTTCGGAAACTAAGCGAGATAGAGAAATTTTTATAGAGACCTTTTTTGTAGCTTTTGAAATTTTCTACAAAAAAGGTCTCTTGCAAAATTGCTCTATCTTGCTCAGTTTCCGAAATTTTTCACATCTCACTGAAATACTCTGAGATAATGCAATTTTCCATAATTTCATGTTCGATTATCGATAACAAGGATGCAAATAAACAGGGAAAAACGTCTGCCGATAACGGGCAAACTCAATTTAGTTCTCTTGTACAAGAACGTGGACATTCTCTCGGAAAACGAATTTAGAAAGCATGTCCGACCAATGGCGGTGTTGTACTACTCGTGCTCTTCGCTGAATAAGCACACATTTATTGAGTCGTTCAATATCCCTAGACTTTTTTCCTCTCTATTTCCGTGATTCTCATGCAATTGAGATAATTGACGAGTGTTCAACATTGTCTTTCCAAATGCATTAAATAATTGACAAAAAAAATCCCTAAAATGCACTTTACTCGATTGAAAAAGTGAAAAAAAAAGGAATAAAGTGTCAGCGAAAAAATTCATCGACACATTCTGTTTGAGAGAGGATTCGTCAGATGCAACTTGACATATCCATTCAATTTCCAGTGATAAAATAAGGAGAAAAATGGAGGTGAAGACAGACAATGTTGAAAGGAATAAATTCCATTGTGATGTGAGAGGAGAATGATTCGATGTTGTAAAGTCCTTTATCACACTTTTCCATTTTATGCATGCACTTTTCCACCGGAAGACGCGAATTTACATTGACGGAAGTAATAGTCACCATTTTGAGTCATAGATTTATTTTATCGGCGACAATAGGATGAAAGAAAGAAATAAAATTAATTGAATAATTCTATTAAACTAAAGAAGTCTCCAAAAAAATCTAAAAAAATTCAGAGAAAGACGCTCTGTTATATCAAAATTATTGTGTAATTTTTTCAGATTTTTCAGTGGAGGCATTTGAAAAAAAATTGAATTTCTTGTGAAAAGAATTTGATAAAAATGGAGAAGTTATTATAAATTCCTCTTGAAAAATGGATAATGATAATCCCCATTTGAATTTCCATTTCTTTGCCATGAAGAATCCTCGAATAATGAAAGTAACGAATACTTCATATTTCTTTCTCAATTCATGAGATCACGATTGCTGGTATTATGAAAACAAGATTGTACAGTATAATATTCTCCCTGACTCATCTCTCCAGTGATGCAACCAGCCTTGGTTCCTCATTTCATCTTTCGATCTTCATGGTTTGTCGCACTCTCTGCTATCTCATCTCCTCTCCCACGAAAGATGCATTTCCGGGGATCCTTCCCCTCGAAGGAGCTTTCATAAGCGGATACTGGCAAAACTCTTCTATATATATATATATATATGATCACGTGCATTATGCACGTTTCAATTTTATCAACATTGTCATGCTTTTCATCTGCCTCAGCCCCTTGAACTCGTAATAAACGTCAATTCCATCATCCTCAATTTTATTCTTTCCTTCTCTCTTCCCTCAACTCTTCTCTCCAGACGTTAAATCCTTTTTTTCTTCACTCTCCTGAGGACAGTGCATGCCAAAGTCTCATCCAACAAATTTCCCCAGTCTTTAGTAACTCTGGAAATAGCTGAGGACCTTTAACTTTTTAAAACATTTCAACTTTGTGTTTATAATTTATTTTTTTTTCTTTTAACTCTTGAATTATTCACAAACTCTTACTTTTCTCTTGACACAAAAACTCGGCCCTTCATTTACATACTTACCCAGTCTATTTACCTCAAGATGTCTCAAAGTTTTTTGGATTTTTTTTTTTTTAGTACTTGAGGAAGTAGATTTTTTGATTATTGAAGAATTCATGATTCTCTTGAGAACCGTTGAGTTTAGGAGAATTTGTCAAGAGACCTTTTTTGTGCAAAATTCAATTTTCTATAAAAAAGGTCTCTTTACAAATTCCCCTAAACCCATGGGTTTTTGAGATATTTTTAAAAAACTATAGGAACTCTTTTTTATTTAAATTTGAATTAATTCTGAGAGTTAAAAAAAATTCTTTACTGCAGGACAATTAATCAGGATCCAATTCCAGGTGCATCTGAATGTCCATCAGTAATTCAGGCAGTTCAAGACAATCACTACTTTCTATATCATCCCTCCTTTCCACCACACGTACAACTGCCATTAATTTAATTCCCCTGGTGCAACTCACGTTGTCTTCAATCTTCTCTCCCCATTTTCACGATGGAAAAAAAAGCCATTGGCATACATAGTGCAGCAGGCTGAAACGAGCCACTTGGTGCACATACATAATCCACAGTATCATCCTTTCCACTTAACTCTTGTCCTCATCAAAAGTGTCCAAGTCGTAATTTTCACTGTCGCCATATTAAACTACGAAACTGTGTATAACTGGAAGAAGCTTTTCCAGAGTTTCATTTTTGAATAGAAAATGATGAGATGAGTGACAAATATTCGTTAATAACAAACTCCACTTCATCTCTCATTAAATTTAATTACATTTATTAAAGTTCCTCATCTAGCTCCAATTTCAGTTTTTCCAGAATATCTCATAAACTAAGAGAGATAGGAAAATTTTAGTAGAATCCTTTTTTGTAGCTCTTAAAATTCTCTACAAAATCATATCAGGGTGAAAAAGTCGTATCTCCATTATTTACTGAGTTATCTTATGAAAAATGACACGTTTCACCACTTTCCTGTTTTTTTTCTTTCCTTTGAGGAGAAAAAAGGGAAGAGCCTCAATTATTTAACACAGCATTGCTAGTGCAGCTCGTTAGGCTTTATTACGGACAAGGAGTTGAGTAATTTACAGTTGTGTCATGTCCACATTATTCCCCATGGGGGCAGCAAACATAGCTATCTCAGTAAATGACACAATGTGTTATACCACTATTTCCTTTTACCTCTCCAACATCTTTCACAATTTATGATAGCTCGGAATGTTTATACATACACTGCATGATGATGCTCTTGCCTTTTATGGGCACATGGGTATTATTCATTTTTCTTTTATTCTATGAATTGTAATGATTATTGCAGTGAATTCGTTATTGTGAAATGGACACTTACTCTTTTGATGCATCGTAAGCTGAATTGTCCTTGTAACGTAATCGCAGATTTGTGCGGATGTCATTACTGTCGTTTACGTGACGCATTTCACTCAATTCTGCTGGTAGGAGTAATGCAACTTCTGTAATTAGAGAATTATTATTTTAAAACAATTTTTTTTAGTGAAAAACAAAGGGAATTACTGGATTTTCATTCAGTTTTTTTGAGATATCTCGGAAACTAAGAGAGATAGGGGAATTTTTTATAGGACCTTTTTTGTAGAGAATTTCAAGATCTACAAAAAAGGTGTCTATGAAAATTTTGATATCTCGCTTAGTTTCTGAGATAATTTTGAAAAAAGTGAATTTATTGGAATAAAAATATTGATAAGTGATGAGACACTTCAATGCAGACTCTGTAAACATTGAGTTGAAATTCAGCACGTAGAAATACTCTTCACAATCCACTTGTGAGAATTCTCGTAACCATCTGTTATACAGTAGTTTCAATGTGGAAGCTGTATAGCAGATGGGAGGTGGGCCAACACTAGAAATCCCTGAATAGCCTGTATCAACTGAATTTCTATGCACATGTGTGCTGGATATGTACAGGAGGTTGGAGTAGGTGAATCTTGTGGGCTAAGTCTGAGTGAGATGGAAAATTATCTGGCCATGTGCTGATCAAAGACCATGATGTTGCCTTGTTGGCTATTGAGATGGAATTTGGCCAATTAGGAGAGTACTAAGGGACTTGGATGCTGGATTATATTTGGAGAATGTTCAATTGGTCAATTTTCAAGGGATTATTAATTATTTTCGTTGGTTCTGGTCTTTGTGGTTCTTAATCCTTGAATATCTCGGAAACTACAGGAGGTAGAGAAATTTTCGTAAATACCTTTTTTGTAGCTTTTAAAATTCTCTAGAAAAAAGGTATCTACAAAAATTTCGGTATCTCCTTTAGTTTCCGAGATAATCTCCAACAAGTGTTGATGGATCTCAGGAAAAATGAAATTACTGAATAATTTATTTAGGGGAGATTGGGGTAAAATGGACATTCTGATTGAACGGTTGGAGAAAGCGATGTTGATTCCATTGTCCTCCAGTTTTAGAAGAAAACAATCACTTACCCTTGAGTGCAGTTTTCGGGTTTCGTTTGTGGCACTTTGTTCCCTGACATCCACGATGCTGCACCAATTGAGGACAATGTTTTCCACCATTCTCTGGCTCTCTCTCGATTATTCTCGATCTCGTCTGTGCCCCAGGACCGCAATCGCTGTCGCAAGATGACCATTGGCCCCATCCCGAGACAATGCAGTCGAGGACTGAAAGCAGAATCAAATAAAAATCAATTAATCCACAGAATTTGTTAATTATCAAAAAAAAAACCCTGATTCAGTAAAATTCGATTCTTCTGTAATTATCTCGAGAACCACTGGGTTTAGGGAAATTCATCAAGAGACCTTTTTTGTAGCTCTTAAAATTCTCTACAAAAAAGGTCATTACAATAATTCCTCTATCTCTCTCAGTTTCCGAGATATTCTATTGTGAAGAATTTTCGTCTCCAATTTTACTGGAGATCGATTGAATCCCTCATTTCTTCTGTTTCCTCCCATCAACTGTTTCTTTTTTATCTCCCATTCTCATGTTTGGTAGCAAACACACCAGCCTTTGACACCCAATCTATCTCGCGTGCATTGAAACGTTTCGGATGCAATTGCTAGTTTAAATTTACACAAGACTCGGATATCCAGGGACCTCCGAAGACGTCATGTCACGTAAATCCGTTGCAAGACATCAGCATGGCGTGCGAAAGCCACGAAAAAATCCGAAAAAAAGTGAGTAAAAAAGAGGAGATAAAAGATTTGAGGAAAAACAATCGGTGAATAAATTCGTACCGTGACAGGAGCAAACTGGAATAATCCTTGATTTAATTATTCCTCTTTTCCTCGTTTTAATTAAAGGGTTAAAGAGCACAAAGCCATCTTTTTTCCTTCGGTTTGGAGCCGTTGAAGAATGGGGTTAAAATCCGAGTTTAACCGATAGATTGTAAATCTCTGGTTTTTCCCTTTTTTTTAAAGAACGCAAGCACACACTGTCTACAGAGGCACAGTCTGTATTGTCGACTCTCGTTGAGGATGTTATCGAGAAGACTCTTGAGGATGCTAAGAAAATGGCGGAATCCAATGGAAAAGCACGAGTGTCAATTGTGGAAATTGAAAGTGCCATGAAAAAATTGTGCCAACGGCTTCACAAAAGGAGCATCGACAATATCAATGGAGATGACATGTCTGGTACCAATAGCCTGGATATGCAGATCTGATTCTTCGGAGGAATGATAATAAATTTTAAAGAATCAATGAATTCCTGATTTTTTTTCTTTATTGAAGAATATCTCGGAAAATAAGTGAGATAGAGAAAAATTCATAGAGACCTTTTTTGTAGAGAATTTTAAAAGCTACAAAAAAGGTATCTACAAAATTTTCTCTATCTCTTTTAGTTTCAGAGATATTCTCAAAAAACTGAATTAACTCGTTTTTTATGTTTTCTGGACTTGGAAAATGTTTGTCTTTATTTTTATTTGAGAGATGCAGGAACTTTTGCGGAAAATATGATGAAATTTTCTTGGACGAAAACATGTGGTACTGGGGGGCACTTGAATGTAACTCGTGCGAGTTAAATTTCATGGTATGACTTAAGGATTCGTACGTGATGCAAATTCCAATGATAACAAAAGGGTCAAAGAGGGTTTAAGAGAGGTGAATTCATTCTGGTTGCTCAGGGGAATCTGAATGTGTCCGTGGTGGACTGTTCATTTATTCGTTTTATTCATTTTCAATTCATGGTCTTAATTTGTCGGGCTCTAAACACTCTGACCAATTCTCCAACTTTGTTTGAATTAATCATACACAGATTAACTCGAATTTAATCAAAGAGAATTTCAATCTCCATTCACATTCATCAGGATGGATTAAAACTCAGGGATTCAAAGAGGAAAAAGGTGAGACTCAACTTTAAACTGAGATTTTGATGAAAAAAGAGAGGAAGCTGTTCGGTTAACCATTAAGAAGATGAATCGAAAGTTTTTTAGAGTAATGAAAGGGTTTTCAGTTCAGATTTCAACTTCTAGAGAAAAAGGAAATTAAATTTATCTCCAAAAATCCTGAATTATTTCAAAAGACTCGATAGAATATCTCGGAAACTAAGAGAGATAGGGTAATTTTCGTAGAGACCTTTTTTGTAGATTTTCAAATTTTCTACAAAAAAGGAAGAGTGAAAAATTTCTCTATCTCTCTTAATTTCCGAGATATTATCAAAAACAGATCTTTAATTTTCAAAATTACTTCTCCATTGTCCTAATGACAACCCAGAGTCTCCACCTGCTGCCCGATGCTTCCCTGGCCATTACAAGAATTAGAAAAAATGAATGAGCAGAAAAGAGCTCTCGAAATAAACCCCAAAGAGGTACGATAAATAATAGATGACAGATATTAGTGAGACTAAACACTGCTTTTTTCATCTCCATTGTCATTCTCTTTTCTCCAGGAGAAAAGAATGGTTTTTGGTATTCAGAATGTCGTTTCATTCATTCCAAAGATATCGTGGAAAAGGAAAATTCATTTCTCTCTATCCAGGAAGAAAAAAAGCACTGTGAATAATCATAAAGAACAAACGACCACCAAAACTGGACACTAGTAAATTACACTCAGTGATTTATTCAAAAGGGACATTAGTTCCAAGGAATTTAAAGTATTCTCACAAAATTATGGTGTACGTGGTTGAGTTCACTCAGAAATGAAGAAGCACATTTAAAGAAAAAAAGAAATTGAAACAAATTGTTTGAATAAAAGAAATCCATTTTATTTATTCACAGAAATAAAGATTTCTCCCTTTTTGTACAGAATAAATCCCTCCACTTCTCTGAATCACGTGAAAAGGCCAACTTTACTCACACACAGCCTCTGCTGCAAAAACTTTTCCACCTCTAAAATCCTGGACAGAATAAATGTCTAGACGAAGGTTTTATCTCGACGCCTTCACATCGTACACGCACTCACCTCTTATCTTTCCCATGGGACACTGATCCCTGAATTACCTCTTATTCTCTCAGTGGTTTTATTCTATCCTGGACAGTGTTGATGAGCTCAAATAAATTCCATCAATTGTTGTAAATTGTTTTCCCCTCTGAAACTTTAACCGTGGCTAACTTTGAAGCAGTTGGATTTAGGAAAATATGTCAAGAGACCTTTTTTGTAGAGAATTAAATTTCCTAAAAAAAAGTTCCTCATGTCCAACCTCGTAAACTCATTCATTCCCAAGTTATCCTCAAATTTACATAAAAATGGAGTGGATTAATTCCGGTGACTTCATTCAGGAAAAATAAGAACCCAGTATGATTAAACCTTATTCCCAAGCCTAGACGAAATTGAAACATTTTCTTATTCCCACCGGGGATTATCACATTGACGTTGCCTTCATTTTGCAATTGCGAATTCTATCGCAGTCCATTTGTAAAGGGCCTGCAACAAGCTCAAAACGTGGAGACAAGAGAGAAAGAGCATGTGCCCATTGAGATGAAGAGGATGGGCATTGGAGGAGGTTCCGAAGATATGGCAAAGTGGTGAGGCAACGAAGTGGATAGACCATGGGATTACTGAGGCGGCTTCTCAAATATGCTAACAGTAGCATTAACCCCGGAGCTTAGATGAGATTACCAAGTATAATGTCCCTCCTGCCACATTCTATTCCTCTCCCATCTCCAATGGTTCCAGACTGACTCCAATACTCTGGTCCTGTCTCCCCTCATTTCTTTTCTTATAAAAACTTAGAAAGAAGGATAATAGTGAGTACATGTCATTATTATTATTGGGATTTGTTAATTCAACTTGAAAAATGAAGAAGGTCATGTAGCTTCTTTTTTTTGAGAATATCTTTGGAAATAAGAGAGATACGGATTTTTTGCATGAATACTTTTTTCTAGAGAATTTCAAGAGCTACAAAAAAGGTCTCTACGAAAATTATCCTATCTCTCTTAGATTCTGAGATATTCCGAGATTTATGAAAACTCGATGCAATTAGCAGAAAGTTCATTCAGAGAGTCTGTTTTCCTGTGTAATTCAATGCAACTAAGGTAGTCAGAAGTTGAGTTAATGCAAATTTAAAACGAGTTTCACGAACAAATTCAACATTTCCCTCTTCTCTTTGAATATTCTTCTTTTAAACTTCGATATCATAAAATTAATATGTACTTCAAAAATTCAGGAGAGAGATTCAACTAAAACTTTTCGTGTCTTCTACATAATCCATAATCAGTTTCGAAAATTTTCCAATTATAAAGTGATCGAACTTTTCAATCAGTATTAATAGGAGAATGAGGGAAAAAAAAATTGGCTCCAGGCATTATTTTCAAATGCTCATGAATACGTGATAAATATTGTGCTTTCATCAGCGTTTGAGTAATCCTGAATTTTCCATTAACGTGAATATTTCAGGAGAATAAAAGTTTGAGGGTTTTTTTTGCAAACTTACGAAATATCTTCTCTTAATTTACATCAAAGTAAAATTACAAAGTAACCGGAGAACAAGGAAATAAAGTCAATGAACTGTAAACTGAGTGAACGGAAAAAGCCGTGTGAAAAACCGTCCACTGTAGAATCGTTAATTAAACGACTCTCCAACCCGTCGGCTCACATAGTAGGAAAATAGTTGATGGTTTGTCCTTAATGACAGAATTAATTGATGCTTCGTTTAAGCAACTTGAATTCTGGTCTGATGCAAGTGTATCACTGTACGTGATACACTGCCTCGTGTAATCTCTGTGAAAGCTTCTCTTTTATGAAATTATTAAAATAAAAGGAGATACTAAATTGCCTGGAATTTACCCCAGACTAGACGTCTCATTTGTTGAGGAAAAATGTAGAATTAAGTGCGAGACACTGAAACATCTAGAAAAACTTATTTTCTCAATTTTCACTGAAAAATTAAGATAATTAATAAATTCATGAATATCTTGAAAACTATTAGAGATAGAAGAAAAAGTAAAGAGACCTTTTTTGTAGAGAATTTAATTTCCTACAAAAAAGGTCTCTTGACATTTTCCTCTAAATCTAATGGTTTTGAAGGTATTCATGGTTAAACCTAATTTTCTTCAATTATTGAATTAAATCCCTGGAATTCTGGTTGAGATAATGATGATGCAGGTGTTTCAATGGAAATATACATGATAACGACAATTCAGCGAATCTTGACGTATCAGATTATGCAGTATCGTGTACTGCATCTGAGATTAATACTTGGATATAACTCGATGATACGGACGCTGACAGAGCACTCGAATCCCTTCAGTAACTCAATTAATAATAGGAGGGTTTGGCTTGGAGTTGAGCATCAGAGAAGTTTGTTAATTACACAAATTGATAGACAATTGGAGTTCCAAAATTTTGTATCAACAAAATGTTACACTAATTGCTGATAATTCAGGCATTATGTCGTGCTCACACATTTCTCCTCAATTTCATCAATCAATCATGAATTCCTTGAATTTAATTAAATTCAATGAAATCTTCGATTTCCATTAATTAAATTCAGACAATTTAATTCCTGGGTAGATAATAATTAATCCTCCATCTGTGGCTACGTAAATAGGCACATGCGATTGAGGATAATTCGTATCTCCTCGTGCAAATCTCCAGAATAAGCCATCTGTACCATTGGACAATGAAATTCTCTGCAATTTACCCAATTTTCACTTTAAATAATAAGTTATTTAAATTCAAGTGAACTCTATTTTTATTATTACTTTCTCACAAACAATTGCACATGCATGAAATAAGATACGAAAAAAAAAAGGGAGAGAGTAAAACGAGTGAAAACGATTTTTGAATTGACTCTGTAATTAAAATGAAGTTACTTAATTGAGTGAAAGCATCAAAATGCTTCCTGCTCGTTTTAATTAATAAAGTTCATTTCTGCTAACGAGACTGTGCATTTTTCGAATTAATGACAATTGGAATAATTGAAATTACCTTATTTAATTGAATTAAATGATAGGAAAACCCCTGAATTTTACATTAAAATGAAAAATCCAGTTTTTTATAGATATCTCGGTAAATAATAGAGTTACAAAAAAAATCATAGAGACCTTTTTTATAGAGGAGATCAAGATCTACAAAAAAGGTCTCTACAAAAATTTCCGTATCTCCCTTCAATTCCAAGAAAATCCAACTTTAAAAAAAAATATAGAGTTTTCAGGAAAAATGAAGATTATTCAGTGTACTTCGTGAAGTGGCTGTGCTCCAGCATACAGATTACGATGGATTTCTCATGCTGAAATATTTTCCAAGCATTTCACATTATAATATCCGTATCAACAGATTTTTCAAATGACAAGGAAAATTCTATTCGTTTATCCTCTCACAAAAATAAAAACATCTTCCTCCTCAACATTTTCTTTCAATTGGTCACGTCAGAATAATAATAATAATAATAAAAAATACTGAAGTGGAGTTGGAGTGAGCGAAGTGGAACTTCAGCAGCTTGGAAAATAATCGAGTGGAAAAAATAGGGATAAAAAATTGTGAAGAAGCTTGATGAAAAAAAAAATAGGGATTAAAGTGCCAATAAAAGTGGGTGGAAGAGCATTGGAGAGTTTGAGCATAATCGACACGCTTCTTACGATGTCTCTGTGACTTTCTGAGTGCAGTCTTGGTGGAAGAAAATTCACATTACCTTTTTCTTTTAAAAATCTTTATTTTTCTCCAGGAAAAACATTTACTTTACTGAAGATTGTGTTTTTTTTTCATTGGAATCTTCTTTTTTTTAAATTAATTTCCATTGGAATCTGTGACTTGGATTTATTAATTAATTTTTTTTTTTAAGGAAAAGCATTGAGGCTTCTCACTTGAATTAATTACAATTTTTGCAATTAATTATGAAATGGAAAAAAAAAACATAATCAAAGTTTAAATTAAGAAGTTTTTGGCACTATCATAATTCATAAAATTTTAATTACAAAACTAATAATTAGCAGAGACTGTTAACTTTGTAACTGTTGGGGGTTGAGCTATAAATCATCTTTCAGTGGATGAAACTTTCGAATACTGGAGTATTAAAAAAAAAGAAGGATGAAAAATGTTGAAGCAACTGATAAAAGAAAATGAGAGATGAAACAAGTGGAAAATGAATTATGAGAGAGAAATTTTGAGGGAAACTTTAGCAACTTGTTGAATTAAATTATCACATGAGAGTGATAAGACAGAAAAATAAGTTATTGATAAATGAATAGTGAGAAGAGGTGCAATTAATTCAGGATTAGGGGAAAAGAAAAATTAATGAATGGGGAGAATTGAATGATTTGGTGATTGAAAGATGTGGTAATGTGTGAGATTAATTTCACGCTATCAAACTTATCCTCAATTACTCAGGCAAACTTTATTAATGATGGTAATTAGAGAGGTTCTCGATTACCCCAAAGTCTTCCATACAAATTGAGAATTTTGATCCACCCATTAATCATTAATCATTAATCCTTATCTAAATCCCCCAAAAAACTTAATTTTCTCAATTTTTCCTGATTATTCATTATTTTAAGAATATCTCTGAAGATACTGAGTCTAGGAAAAAATGTCAAGAAATCTTTTTTATGCAGAATTAAATTTTCTACAAAAAAGGTCTCTTGACATTTTTCTCTAAACTTATTATTTCCAGAGATATTCAAGATTGAATTTAAAAAAATAAAACAATATGAAAATCACATTTTTACGTTATTAATTATCGATAAAATATTCCAGGAGATATAAAGGGCCATCCACAAATTAATTATCCACCTAATTAAGTATCACTCAACCTTAATGAAATTAAATTGTGGCAAAATCCAGTAATGACCATGCCAGGGAGACAAATACACCGAGCAACCGATTTTCCAGTTAAAATCGAACGAGTATTTCACCTAAGACGTTCTAATTGATAGTGGCTATTAAATTCATCGTTTTAATGAAAATACCGAGGTAAATTCAAAAGAATCGATTTAAACTCAATTATTCTTTTTTTGTTCTCAATTAATTTCTTTTCAGGAAAATTAAATGTTGTGGAAATTATTGGTAATGATGTTGATCCTCTCTCAATTCCACTGAAAATAATAATAATAATTCATTCGTTTGAACAAAAAAGGATTTTTCGAGACATTCCAAAGAAAGATTTAAAAAAAAAAACCCTAATTACCAAAATAATCTCCGATATTCTTCGAAAAATTAAAATAAAAAAATCTAAAATTATTTCACAGAAAGTTCAATGACCCCGAATAAAACTGAAATAATTCTGGGCACGACCGGAAGTGTAGTGTCGTCTTCATCCCACAATTTGCATTGAAATCAGCGTTTATTGGTCCATGAAAAAAAAAACCAATAATTACGATAAACCGTTTTTAATTAAATAAATAATAAAGAAACATTTATTCCGTTAAAAAAAGAATGATAAATGAAAGAGTTGTGTTATTAATAGCCACTCAATGTGTGGGCGAGCTCCAAAAAAGGATGAGAAAAATGAAGCAGAATGGTTTTAACCAGAATAAAGATGAGATAGATAAGATGTGGCCAGATTGAATGAAAAAAAAAAAAATGAAGAAATGGCCATGGGGTTTCGGAATGGACTCCCTGCCGTCGCGATTAACATAACCGGCCCTACGGGTCCTTTTCAAAAAAAGCCCCCACTCCCCAGGTAGAATACACAATGTCTACACTTTCTTTTTTGCCAAAAAAAACAACGAGTGACCAGAGATAAAACGCTTGAAATTCGCTCAATTCTTTATTCACTCATTCCATCTCTTTTCCTCTCTCCTCCATTCCATTTCCCCCTCATCTCTCTTTATCCCCGTAAACTTTCCGAGAGCATTGGAACAAAAATTTACGTAGAAATTACACTATCTCCAGAGGAAAAGGGAAAAAATCCGAATAAATCATGGATTTTTTATGCTAAAACTTTACTCAAAATTGAGGAAAAAAAAAGAGTACAAGGGAAAATGAAATTTCGAGGGGTTTTTTTTTCCTACACGAGTCTCCTTTGATCTCTCGGTATTTAAAATGAATGACATTCGAGGGGAGATAAAAATATAGGAAATTAGCATTTCAAATGAGAGCCAAATCCGAGACAAAAGATTAACAAATTATTGTACTGAATATAATCTCTTCATTACTGAATAATTATCATTTAATATTCATATTTCAATTATCTCGAGTCCTTCGGGAATATTCACAAAATCCTTATTCTCATTTTGGTAATTAATTCATGAGATGAAAACTATTAACTTTAAAATTCCCTGATTTTTAAATGAATTTTATTTTATTTTTGCAGGTGAAAATGGAGGAATTCTTTCGAGCATCCAGCATCCAGATACTCTTTCAAGAAATGCCTGTACGCCCACGCCAAGTCTCGCAAAGCAATCCTCGGGCATTCCTTTTTGCCCCTTTTTTTTATACTCATTTCGAAAAAAAGAAAGGAAAACACAAATGCACCTTTGCATTTCGTCTCACCTCTTCTCTCATTCATTCTTGCTCTTTTTCGGTTTTTTCGTTACCATTCTTTTCTCAAAAAAAAAAAGGGGAAAAAAAGAGGCCCGACCAGACTCCCGCAATTTCAACGAGCGAGCCATTGTGTTTGCCCTAGCCGTTTGATCCCGTATCCTTTACGCTGCCATGCACCCCATCCCCCTATTCACTTCCACAGCTTTGTATACGTAGCATAACCCAAAACGTTGAGCTTTTAAATGTCAACCCCTCCGTGCATATGAAGCCTGTGTTTTGACACGAATTTTTCTCGCCTCTGTTTTTACATTTTTTTTTATTTTTAATTATGAATGTATTTTGGTGCTTGCTTTGTGAGTGAAAAAACGAGATTCTTCTTGTTTATTTTATTTTATTGAAGTTACCTGGAAATTGGGAAAAAAAAGGATTTTCAGGGGTTTTTCATGAAAATTAGGATTTCTGGAGATTCGGGGATATTCTGGAATAATTAAGTGCAAATTGAGAACCATTGAAGTGGCTTCAGTAATTATCTGGGAATAGCACTGCATTCGATTTCCATTCGACTTTAGTCTCTAATTCCAAGCTCAATTATTAATACCTCTCTAGTACCCCAAAATTACACGGGAAAACATGGAAATAGTTTCAATGAATATTGCAGTATTAATTATCCCAGGAATAACATATGTTTGTATTTTGTTGGTTCATAGCTTTGTTGGGAATTTAGGAGCCAACAATGCGATACACTCTGCACATTACAATGATAATCCATAAACTGGTATGATGCTTCTCTCATTTGAATTCTGATGATAATCTGATTTACAGATTAGAGATTGATCATTTATTCATCATGCAAAGCCGGAGAAAGAGTGAATTCAGAATCAAACGTAAATCCTCTTTAATAATCATAATCCTGTTATTAATTATTTCATTTTTTCTCAATATTAAAAATGAGTGATTATAATATGAAAAAGTGGAAATTCATGAATTTAATGGTATCTCAGAAACCATTGGGTTTAGGGGAAATTATGAAGAGACCTTTTTTGTGGGAAATTTAATTTTCTACAAAAAAGGTATCTTGGTAAATTTCTCTAAACCCAACGGTTTTCGAGATATTTGAAGAAATGTGAAATTTGAGTAATTATGATAATTAATGCATTTTTTATGACTCACCCCCACAAGCCTCTTTAAAGTCATCGCAACAGTCCCCCAATTTGAGGCACGCATGATCACAATAGCAGGGCTTATCTGTAAGTCCCTGTGGTGATGTATTGAGTAAAACTTTTTGCACAACACAGGCAGAATCTTTTCCAGAACAGCAGAGATTAGATTCACGACAGCTACCAGCATCAGCTCCAAAAACCCAACAAACTCCAATAAAACAGATAATTCTCAAATACTTGACTCGATTCATGTTCTCAATATCAAAAGGAAAGCACTAAAACATTTAAAAAAATGTGAAAAAAAAGAAGAAATTAAAAAAAAATGAGAAAATAATCAAAAATTCATGAATTCTCTGGTAATTATGAAATTATTACATTTCTTTATTATTAATTTATTAATTATGTTTAATCATTGAGAAATAATAATTGTCTTGAGTTTCAGGGGTTCGATGACCGGATGATAGTGCCAGTGAGAGTGACCACTGGTGTCGAAGGCCAACGCGTCTCTAACTGCGGCTTCCCGGTTGTAGACAGTCTGTTAAGAACCGAAGCTTTCCCACTGATACACCCCACCACTTTATTTCCTTACACCCTGCACTATTCAACCGCACCATTCGTCTATATTTACCCCTTTTTAAATGCAAAAATGTTAAATCCAAAGATATGTCTCTATTCTATTCTTTTTTAATTAATTAATAGAAAAATTGTAAATTATTATTACAAATTCAATCATTTTATGTTAAAAATTGTGAAAATAATTGAGATTGTATTGAAAGTTAGATAGAACTCATTAATTATGAATTTTCCATGTCATTAATTATTCTCAAATAATTATGTTAATAATGAATGTATTGAGTGATTCTTGTAAACGGTCGTACGTGCAACCGTGAACTGAGAACATTGGTTATCTGAACCGAGTGATATCCTCGTACTCCTTGTCGTTGACATGAGTCCTTCATGCGCATGCTCCTGGAAAAATGAATCCTTTTTCATGACAATTATGGAAAATTCAGTTGTTAAAATGTAACATTAAAGACTCAATTTTCATTGGATTTTCAAGTGGGAATATCTCTGAATCTGATGGAGATACGGAATTTTTGGTGGGAACCTTTTTTGTAGGTCTCGATCTCCTCTACAAAAAAGGTATCTATGAAAAATTCTGTATCTCCTTTGGATTCAGAGATATTTACAAAAAACTGAAGGCAAAAGGAAATTCAATTATTTCTACTTTTTGTCATTCTTGAATTAATGAGAAAATGAGGAATCATAATATTTTTCCTAATTATTTTCCCTCGTTTTCATGAGAAAATGTACTTCAACTTCAAACAGGAGCATAAAACGACGTAATTACGCTTTTTATTAACGTTTTTTTTTAATGAAAAGTAGTAAACTCTGTGATGTTTCATACTACTTTTAATTGATACAAATATTTCCTGCTTTTGCACGTGGGAAAAGAGCTGATTGCAGAAGTACTTGACCCACAGACGGAAGGGGTTCATAATGAAGCTAAATATAATTTAGATTTTTTTTTTCAGAGTTTCTAGAAAGAGAAAAAGTTGGAGTTATTGGAGACCTGCTTTTCCTGAATTTTGTTTTTCTAGGATATCTCAGAAACTAGCGAAGATAGGGAATTTTTTGTAGAGACCTTTTTTGTAGCTCTCATTCTGTTCTAGAAAAAAGGTCTCTTGCTAAATTCCGCTATCTCGCTTAGTTTCCGAGATATTCTCAAAAATGTAACAGCACCCTTTTTTTTTAATTTTTCAGGATTAAATAATTGATTCAATTAACCAAATTAATTAAGTCACAAATCAGGGTTCAATTGTCAATAGAATAAATTCATTGCATAATCAAGTTTCCGGCAATTGTATTCTGATTAAACACGTGCGAGAAATTGTTCTCTTTAAATCATAATTCCATTGAAAGACTTGAGTCAGCATATCCTCAATAACTAAAATTTTCACTCTCTTGTGACGATTATAAATGATCTGAGAGGAGCGATTATAAATACGTTGAATAATGAGAGAAAACGATGAAAATTATTAACGTTGAATGAAATTTAATCCGCAGAGCGACGACAAAACTGACGGATCTAATAGACTGCTCTGGAAACTAAAGGGAATGAGTGGGATTTCAGCACTAAAATTTCATTACTCGTCCACACAGTCGTTCTTCATTAACAGTAAAACATTTTAATTAATTCTGAAGTAATCATATTTACTGGGTCAACTATCAAATCCCCCGGGGATTCAATGTTCATTATTCTTTTGAAATTACGAAATTTTCTTCATTCAGTAATTATTGAACAAAGTTTCTGATAATGTGAGAAAACAATTAAATTTCAGTTCTACAGATTTTTGGGAATATCTCGGAAATTAGAAGAGATAGAATTTTTTTGATGATTCCATCGGAAAGCTGAGGAAATTGTAGGCGGAAAATATGTGTCGAAATTAATTTTTTCAAGTTTTTTGAAAATTCGATTTTTGGTTTTTTTTTTTGAAAATCAGTTTTTCCACTAAAAGTCACTCAAAAAATCGTATTTTTAATTTTGAAACCACATTAATTCATCGCAAATGAGCTCAGCTTTCACCTCGAATCGGAATTTTTACGCTACGACCAATAGAACCGGAGATATTGCCAAAAATGTGATTTTTTCAAATTTTTCCAAGGTAAACCCCTTCAAATCTGGGTGAAAAAAATCGATTTTTCAAAAACCTCAAAAAAAATAATTTCGACACATGTTTTCCGCCTAAAATTTCCTCAGCTTTCCAATGGAATCATCAGAAAAAACCTATCTTCAATATTCCACTTGATTTCTCGGAATATACAATTTTAAAGTGAGCATGTGTCCATCTCACCCCTTAATTAATTAAAATAAATGTTTTCAAGATTCAAAAAATGTATAGTTTACGTGCACAACTACAGATGTCGCCAGAATCATGAAAAATCAACTGGTATCTTCCCCCTCTCCTCCTCCATTGATTAAAAGTTGAGGTTAGTTTGCCAAAGTCTTCGCGTCTTCGTTCATCGAATGTTGAATTAGGAGAATTAGATTTAAATTAACAAAAATGACCTCCAAAGAAAATGTAACGCCTGGTACGAAGCCATCGACAACGACAAATGCAAAGCCATACGGTAAAATAGTGTTAACATTGCAAAATTGTCTGCTACCAGAAGAAAAATTGAAATCAACACCATCACATTTGGATGGTCTCGACGCTGAGACTGAGACAGATTTGAGAATACTGGGATGTGAGCTCATTCAAACTGCTGGAATTCTATTAAAATTACCGCAGGTCAGTATGCACATCATTATCACCTCATTTTAATTATTTAATAACCCTGCAAACTCTGTTTACAAAAAAAATTCAAAGGCAACATAACCTCAAACGATTTAGCCTTGAAAAAAACGTTCAAAACAGAATATCATAACATCACTAGTTTTTTCAGAATATCTCAGAAACTAAGGGAGATAGAGTAATTTTGCAGGAATCCTTTTTTGTAGCTTTTGAAATTTTCTACAAAAAAGGTCTCTTACAAAATTCCTCTATCTCCCTTAGTTTCCGAGATATTCCAGAAATAAACTCAATTTGTTTTATTTCTGTTTTTATATCGAATTTATGATTTTGTTATTCAGGTGGCAATGGCTACGGGTCAAGTGATCTTCCAACGATTCTATTACAGCAAGTCTTTAGTGAGACACAATATGGAGACGACAGCAATGGGCTGCGTTTGTTTAGCTAGTAAAATTGAGGAGGCTCCAAGAAGAATAAGAGACGTGATCAACGTTTTTAATCACATAAAACAGGTTTCCAGTCAAAAGTGAGTTATTATTAATGAATAACCTGATTTAAATTAATAAAACTCCTTCACTGATCTAATTAAATTCAATTTCAGGCCAATAACTCCTGTGATTCTCGATCAAAACTACGTAGCCCTAAAAAATCAAGTGATCAAAGCAGAACGTCGTGTCTTGAAGGAACTCGGCTTCTGCGTGCACGTCAAGCACCCTCACAAAATAATCGTCATGTACCTCCAAGTATTGGGCTACGAGAAAAATCAGGAGTTGATGCAGAAATGTTGGAACTACATGAACGACTCATTACGCTCCGACGTGTTCCTTCGGCATCATCCAGAGACAGTGGCATGTGCCTGCGTTTATTTGGGTGCGAGACAATTGAGATTACCACTGCCAACGTCACCACCATGGTTTGCGTTGTTTAAAGTAGAGGAGTCATCGATAAGGGACGTGTGTCGTCGTATATTGAGGCTTTACTCACGTCCGAAAGTACGTCCAGAGGAATTGGAGAAGAAGGTCGAGGAATTGAGGCGCCAGTATGAAGAGGCCAGGTCCAAAGCTAGGGGCACTGATACTGATGGACACACACCAAGTCCTCCATTGCCTAAGCATCATAATGCTTGGGGCGGTTTCATCAGCAGAAGTGGGACACACGCTGTACCTGAAAGAGCAAAGTCACCTCGGTATTTGCAAGAGTACTACGAATTTTTATTAATTTATTCAAGCAACATTTGGTTCAACTTTGATTTTCTCTTCGGGTAAGCTCATTTCTAATACATTCACTTTGTTCCAGAAGATCAAAGACTTCAACAAACACTTCGTCATCAGTACAACGAGGAGAGGATTCGAGTACCAAGCATGCTAAACGAAAAAAACACACGAGCAGAAGTAGGTCACGTAGTCATAGCAGAGGACGTTCACGTAAAACTAAAAAAACCACAAGACGTAGATCCGGAAGCCGCAAGTACAGATACAGATCGAGAAGTTGAAAGTGTCAATTAAATAATGAATTATTAAAAAGTAAACGTGAATAAATTAATTTAATGGTATGAAATAAACGACGATTATTGAGGTAAATTGAAAATGCAATTATTTGGCAAGTATTCAATTGTATTTATGTACTGTAAAAAGTCAATCAAAATGTTTTTGTAAGTATGGCAATACAAATCAGTTTTTTTGTCCCTCATCAACGATTATTAATAATTCAGGGTAATAAAAAGAGAAAAACATTGAAGAATTAAATGAAAACAATTTTTTCAACAAAAATAATTGTTTATGATTATCTTTTTCCTCATTTAATCATTCTCTTCACAGCTAAAAAGCATTTGTTCAAGGCCACCAATTTTCCACTGTCCTCAATTAATTAATTTGCATAAATAACAGAAAGAAAAAACGGTAAAATCCAATTCTTCAAAAAATAATCTATTATATTTACATATACACAGAAAAAAGTAAACCGAAAAGAATTGCGTCTATAAAACTATAAAATACGTTTCATTAAAAAATTAATTTCTCTATTTGTCAGAATTTGTGTAGGACGGTCTCCCAGCTAATTGCAATAAATAACGATCAGGATGATCCAGCCAATCTGCAGTACTCAATTTTACAACACGTTGCTTCTCAGCCTCCTTAACTTGCCAATTTTTAATCTCCAACTGTCGTTCCCTGTTGAATAAATAATTCAGTGATGAGTTGAAGACTCAGAGTGATAAACACAAAAAAAAAGAATTATCTCAAAAAAAGAGTGCAATTCAACATCACTGTTGATGAATTATTAGGTAATCGTGCAAATATGAAAGAAAAAACGTTAAAAAATAATCTTCTCACCTAGATTTACGATCACCACATCCCCAAGCCTCAATGCTTCTGATTCTGTGTGGTGCTCCTCCAAAACTAACTGAATAAAAGCTCTGATCAATATTAATATAAGGATTCCTCGGATCTTTTCCAGCCCTCAGTCCCTGGGGATAGCCCCTGATTCCCGTATTCAAGTACAATAACTTGGGTCCCTTCTCCACGATTCTGTACGATGGTTGAAGTTGGATAATCAATGAATCATCTTCACCCCAGTACAGGTGCGACTCTTTCCACTCCATCGACGAACAAACGCAGTAAGTAACGTAATCCTTCTCGCCACTATCACCACGTATAAATAAAATCGTTGGGCCACGATAGCCGAGTATGTGGTGGAGTAAACGATTAGCACCAGCTCCATGCTGATCACTTGTGTACAGAAGAGTCCAGTGACTTGGGCATGGGTAACTGGAGAGTTTAGCAGAGAGGGCAGCTGCACTGTCTTGAGTTGGCGAATCTTCAGTCTGTAATTTTCATTGAAATTAATTTAAAGATGAAGAAAATTGAAGATTAATTTAAAAAATACCTGAATATAACAAAGTGGTAAACTGGTAGACAAGAGCCAGACTTGGCTGAGTGGTAGCATATTATCTGGCTGTTCAAAGGAAAGTACTTTCTCCAGAACAGGCGTAACTGGGCCAATATGCGGTTGCAATTCGTCAGTTGATAGCAACGCCTGTCCGTTACGATAAGCAGTTGTCAAAACATGAACAACATAACGGTGAGTACCAAAAACAACTCTTGGGCAATTTTGCCAGAGCCAATTGCTGATGAAACTCACTGACAAAATGTCTTTTCCATGAAACTGAAAGATCCAGGAGAATTAAATTGAAAATTCGTTGAATTATGAATTTTTCAGAAATAATAACTCACACAAGATACAACGACAGCATCAATTGTCTTGTGAACATAGGGACAAGTTGTAGATTCGTTGTCCATTGCCAATTGATAAGATATTATGAGTAAGTCTCTAAGGCCTTGTGGTATCACTTCTCCACACTCTTCCATTGTGTTTGAATACATTTTAACGTAAATATCTAGTATCGTTCTGTCATTCATGATACCAAGAAATCTCTCGATCTGCTGCTTGAATGCAGATGTGCCCAAGTGCTTCGTCGTGGCTTTTGATGATTTGTGGAGGTATTTGAATAACCTTGAACCCAATTCTGAGTAATTGGGAAATAGGTATTTAATAAATACGCCCTCGGACACACCGTGGCCATCGTTCTCGTGGTGATTTCTCTCTGATAAAATCTGTGGAAGAATTCATTTATGAGAATAATTCGGATTCTTTGTTTTTGCTGAATATCTCGGAATCTAAGAGAAATAGAAGAAAAAGGGAAGAGACCTTTTTTGTAGCTCTTGAAATTCTCTACAAAAAAGGATTCTTGGGAAATTGCTCTATCTCGCCTAGTTTTCGAGATATATTAAAAATACAGATTAAATGAAATAATTTTCTCCAAAAAATTTCATAATTAATTGAAAAAAATATATAAAAAACACCTGAGAAAATGAAGTTTTAAAGTAAATTTTTATAGGAATTAATTTCATATTATTTGAATAAATAGTTAAATTGGAAGAATTAATGATAATTAAAATTACCTTGCTGAGTTTATCAACTGGCCTGAAATGCGTGACAAAATTGTGCTCTATATCAGTACCCGATGGGCTCCGTGACATTGATTTAGTATTATTTCCATTATTTGTTATTGTATTTTTTTTAACATTACCTCCGGCACTTCGTCCCTGATGGTTTCCCATTTTAATAAATTAAGTATTAATTTCATATGATTCATCAACAATTACAATTTATCAAAATTATTGAAATAAAAATGGAATTCTTTCATAAAATACTCCTTTTTTTACTTTAATGTGTGACCGTATCAAACCGTGTCACGAGCACAAATGAGTGAAAACTTGCAGCTTATGCTGCAAATACGATACATACAACGCATGTGGCAGCCAAATGGTGAATTTTGTGTTTGTGGTGACGCTTATTTTACGAAGACACAATAGGGAGTTTTTATGTTTTTATTTTTCTAACCTCAAATTTTAAATTCATCATTTTTTTGATTTACGTAATCACTGATATTTGAACTCATTGAATTCAAGGATAAATTTTCACATTTACTTCAGAATTGAAAAACCTTGAATTATGTAAAATCCATTTATTCCAAAATTTTGAATCTATTTTCTATTTTTAATTAAAAATAAATTGTGTGAAACAGATGGCGTTTAAATAATTCCAATTTTCAAATATTTCAAACACATTTAATAACTTAAAAATACAAGAAATATTTTATTTAATGAAAATTCTGACATTTAATTTAAAAAAAAGACTTAAGTTTATTCTAAAAAATTACATGAATTAAGATTGAAATTCTCCTATAATTATCAAATACAGATGAATTTCTTTACAAATCACCTATGCTAGTCAATTCACTCCATCAAATTCAGTAGAAAAACCATTAACTACAATATAAAAACCCTCGAAACTCTATCACTATTTCCCTTTATCACTCCAAAAGCAATAAACCCCCTAATTCCTATCAATGACTTTCTCCAAGTGTCCTTTAAGTGTCTCCAGTTGTCTCAGAGTCTCTGCATCTAAATGCGGTACATGTGACCGGCGTAATCCATCATTAGGCAGTAATGAAATAACCGTTCCATTGCTGAGTGGTACATTCAGAGTTGCTGATCTCTCCTGAACAATAGCAGACACCAAAATGGGACTGCCCTGCATGCTGAGGACCATCTCCCCCTCTCGTGGACGTCTAAGCACGTTGATCGGAGTATTTGGCTTGACTTTGGGTGTAACAAGGTTGTAATCCGTCGCAGGCTTCTGTACAGAGGGTGTAACGAACTGATTATTCATTCTCGTTGTTGACGTTCCTCTCCTCACGCTCGAGGACGTCGATTTCTCAATTCTGCTGCATCTGGAGGAGCTCCGAGACTTCCGGGGCTTCTGAGTAGTCGATGTTACCTTATCCGCCCTTGAAGTACGCTTCTGATTATTATTACCAGTCTCCGTGACATAACCATCGTCCATCGATGCTGCTGTCTGCCTTTTTCCCATTTTCTTCGGTTTTACTGTTGATGGAGGTGCAATCATCACCTCCGGAGGCTCCTCAGTCGTCGAGGACACGTCCTCGTAATCTGCATCCTCATGCGATGCACTCATCACTTCACCCAACGTCAATTTACGTATCTGAAGGGGATACTTTGAGAGAGTCATGGTTAAATAATTCTCGAAACTTTTGCACATGAATTCATAATCAGTTTCTATTGTGTGCAAACGTGCTTTAGCTTGACGTTGGAAATTCTTAATGAGAATTTCTGCTTCTTCGGAATTTGAGAGAGAAGAGTTCCGTTTGCGTACCTGCTTTGTTCGTGGCATTTTTTGGTTTTTCTTGATGATTTTTTGGTGGAGAACGTTTTAGTTTGAGAGTACCTTTGTTTTTGAGTGAGTCGAGCGTTGAATGTGTCAATGGCCGTTTGATGTCCAAGCTCTTTTCATTTTTGATGGAATTAACGGATTTTTTTGAGGATTCTTCAAGTGATTGAGGGTTTATTCGAGGTTCTGGTGAATTCACGTTATTCTGATGGTCTTTGATTCTTGTTTTTCAAGAGTTTTATGGGAATTTAATGAGATTTTTGGGTGACACTGACGCAATGTGCTTGGACCACTCAACACGACTGGCTTGTAACGGATTTGAGGTTCAAACGCGTTCAAAACAACACTTCCCGGCTGTTTTGTATTGGGGTGATTTTATTGGTTGCTGGGATCGGAGCGAGGAGAATGCGCCAATGAGAAGGGAGGAGTCTAAAAAGAGTAGAAGGTGCTGCTCTCTTCAGGAACTTTTGGTATTTATTTGATTTTTGAAGGAACTTTGGATAATGTTAAAAATTCTTCTAAATTCCACAAAAATTATCCATAAATATTAAAAATCACAATTTCTTGAAAAAAGTGATTTTTATTAATTCTAATTTAGAATTTTACTTTAAGTCATGTTTTTCACTTAAAATATTTCATCTACATGTGCCTATTGTTGTTTGTACATGGAATGCTGAATTAATTACACCAATTTGATTGGCTCATAGGTGATTGATGAATCAATGACTTTTACTCTCTTCATTTGATGATGATAATGATAAATTGACTTAATATTAATCTTTGGAATTTATTTTGTGTTTAAGAACACTATTGTCCCATGAACACGTGAGCAATTCATCTCTGGACCACGCCAAGCCTCTGACAAAGTCCTGATGTGAATTATCTTCAAGAATTACGGATAATTCTTGAGAGCAGTCGAGGACTTTAACGGTTGTGTCATTGCAGCAGCCAGCTAGCCAATTATCCCTTAAAAAAAAATCACAAGAGTCAATTTATGAGAGAGAAGAATTATTAAATAATTTTTACCTCTTTGGATGGAATTTTAATCTATGAACTGGACGTCTAAATTCAATTGACTTGAAGACCAGCTCCTCAGGCTTACGAGTATCAATCAGAAGCACACTTCCATCCTCTCCACCAAGTGCGACCTCGTGATCCTTCAGAGAGTTCCAACAGACAGCAGTGAGTCCACCATATCCACTCTTGTATAATTCTAAATTCCAAAAAAATCATATTTAGTAAAAGGCTACTGTGTCACCAGTAATTTTTAATATTTCTGTGGGATTTATTACTCTGTGCTGGTTTCTCTTTCCGCACGTCCCAAACAATAGCTTCACAGTCCAACGAAGTCGACACAAACACCGAATCACTCTTCGATAAAACATCGACACTAGTTATTATGTCAGTGTGAGCGCCTGGGTACGATTTCTCAGCTATTAGTGTTGATGTCTGCCAAAGCTTCAAACTAAAAACATTAAAAAAATGTGAAATAGAAGAAGATTAAGGAGAATAAATGCATTTTATATTATTTTCACTCAATATCGCCTCACCAACAATCCAGTCCTCCGCTGATAAAATATTTCTTACTCTCGAAAGCAGCGAGGGAAGTGACACTGTCATCATGATGACAAGCATACCCAGAGCACTGTATACCAAACGCCCAAGCCTCTGGTGGCTTCATTATCGTGAGGATCTGAATGATTCCACCATCCTCAGCCAGTACGAATTTATTGTCCTCCAAAATTACAGCATCACGCACAGTGCTCTCTGTTCTCGTCGCTGCTGAATTATTCTCTCTTTTAAAATCCTTGCAGTCGTTGAAATACCAGATTGTTCCACTCCAGTAACGATCTGTGAGATTGCTGCCTCCAAGAATAACCTCGTCATCTGCAAGATTAAACATTTTAGGGAAAATTGGGATAAAATTCACATTTTTATTGTTTATGAAAAGAAATGAGGTTATACCGTTGTAAACTTCAATGAATTGCAAGTGCTTGTCAGGTACAGGTGGCCGATCTGCCGGAGTCATTCCTCTGTATATTTCTGCGTTTGTATTTGGATTTGTTGGGTAGTCATCTTTCTCCATTATTATCTATTCACTTTATAACTTAAATAATATTGAAGTTATGAGGACGGTTTTTTTACCCTTTGAATTCTGACAATGAAAACGCCGAACACGTGTTTATTGTCCGGTCACTGAAAGAGTTGGTCCCCCTCCATGATGCTTCCATCAGTCTGTTCGTTGTGGCCAATGGAATGATGGTCTAGGGGAAAGACGTGAATGTTATTGGCCACAACTGGAAGAGTGGTGGAAGGTCTGTTTTACAGAACAGAATCATTTCATTGCAAAATGGAGACAAGAGCACGAGAAGTACGTGCTGATTGGTTCTTGGCTTCTTCCCTTGAGCCAATGGCATGAGAGTCAAGGGGAAATATTGGAAAGAGTTCTGCTCTGTCGATAAATTTGAATTTAAGACGAAAAATCATTTTCCCTTTTTTTTTAAAGGTTTTTTCGGAATTTTCATAGAAATTATGAAGAATTTTAAACGAAAAAATATGATAAAATCAATTTTTTAAATAATTCTCCTTTTTAAGTAATTAATAAAATATTATGAAACATAAAAAGCCCGCCAAATTCAAGTACTTAACATGATTAAAGCAGTGACTAGCCATTCGTGACGTAACAGCCCATTCTCTCTCTCTCTCAGGGTGAAACCGTTCCGCCGTCTTTGATGATTTCCGTCATGACGCATGCGTATTTGGCGGAAAAGGCCTGAAAAATCAGAATTAGTTTAACGGATTCCCAGAAAAGTGCAAGTGTGAGAGAAATCGTTCTACATTAGGAAGAAAAAAGAGAGAAAACCTGAAGAATCCGAGTTACTCCAAAACAGAGGAACGTCGTAAATCACAAACAGTCAATTAGTCCCATTAAAAAGAAAAAAAAGGAAAACAAATAATTCATTCCAACCGAAATTAAACAAAAGTGTTATTTTTTTTTTTCTTTATAACCTGTCGATTTTGTACTCAACATCGCCATCGTAACGAATTTTTTTCTCTGCCACCGTGTGGAAGACGTATTGCTGTTTGTTCCGTGGGTGAACTTTTTTTTTTCCATCCGCCAATTTGATTTTCGCTGAGGTGAGGATGGCGAAGCCGGAGCAGGTTTTAATTATCGAGCCACAGGGAGAGCTGCGTTTCAGGGGTAAAAGAAATAATCAATGAACTTTTATTGCCATTAACAAAATTTTTTCAATGTCCAAAATAATTGCTTATCAATAATCAAACAGAGTCAACTGCAATTAATGTTGTGACATGGCGAAATTAACGTTAATGTCGCGTTGGAACTTTAATATTTGTAGGAAAATGTGCAAATATCTTCTGGGCTTTGGTGATGCACCTTGTCAATGTGACGTAAGGTTGTAATAATGAGAGCCAATTAATTTCACTCTATTCTTGAATTATTTTTACTTTTTTTTCTAGCATCTGGTGATTATGGAGGATTTTTTGTCGCTTTTTCTTGAGGCCATTGGCTTAATGGCGAACCTAACCCGCTTCTCGTGGGCACCGGCTAATGCTGTCAGAAAAAATGTATTTGTGAGGATGAAAAAACGGACGGCATTGTATCCACCTCCTTGAGTCTTGACCCCCCCTCATTTACCCATTTATGTCTATTTTAATACTTCCATAATGCGACGTTTTTTTTTTTAAACCTTTGTTCAGCCTCATTTCAACTCCGACATTTTCTCCCGGAATTTTTGCACATTTTATTAATTGGGTAAATGGGGAATCCTGGTTTTTCGAGACTCTTTATTATTCCATGGATGCAGAATTTTTTTTCCTCTATTTTCAATGGAAAAAATAATTTTTGAGATATTGAAAATGGAGCTGTGAACGTGATTCATGCTTCTAGAGAGATATCTCACTCCAGATGTTAGATTGGAGTGGTTCTTTGATGATTTCATCACGAGGAAATGAAAGAGTTTTTAGTTCATGCATCATTAATTAAAATGTTTCTGTTTGCTATGAATGAAAGGATCTTTTTTTTTTTAATGATTCTTCATTCATACAAATGTGCATCTCGTAGATTAATGAATAGATAATGATTAATTTCCTTATCTTTTGTGCTGTGACACAATGGAAAGAGTTGAACTAAAGCGGAAATATATAAAGACACTTTTACTTTTAGAAATTAATGAATTTTTGTTATTTTCGTTTCAGGCCCATTCACAGGTGCACCTGTCACATCGTATATAAAGCTCATCAATCCAACAAATCAAAAGGTTTACTTTAAAATTAAAACAACTGCCCCAAAGAGGTATTGCGTGAGACCCAATAATGGAATACTCAAGGCGAAAGAAGTCACTGAAGTTGCAGGTAATTATTATTTAATTTATTTCATTAAATGAATTAATTAGAGAAATCAATACTTCTTCAAAATAGAATTTTCTAAATAAATGATTAATTATTAATTGCAGTGTGCTTGCAACCTTACGAATTCGTTGCATCAGAGAAGAACAAACACAAGTTCATGGTACAGACAGTCATGGCACCTGAAGGAGACAATGATGACTTTGTCAATGATGTTGTGAGTTTATTTTATTTAAAAAATATATAAATTCGATGAAATAACTTTAAATCCCATTTATTTCATGTCTCTCAAGTGGAAGGATGTTGACCCAAGCCAGATAATGGATTACAAATTAAAGTGCGTATTTGAGAATCCAGTTAGCACACCGCAGCCAGCAAATGCAACAGCTTCAGCAGCAGCAAGCTCACCAAGGCCAGATGCTAATACTAATGGAAAAAATAAGGCAATTGGAGATACAGCAAAATCATCATCAAAGGTGAAATATTTCATGACATTAATCTCATTGATTGATAAAAATTGATTGAATAAAGTTTATTTACTGAGTAAATACGTTTTATTTCATTAATTTTTCATCAAACATTGTCAGATTAAATTTTATTGAGATGAAATTAATGAGGAAAATTGTTTATTTAATTTTTTTCATAGCCAATGGATGAGTCTGAGGAGGAACTGCTCAGAGCAGAACGAGAAATTAATCAGCTGAGGGTAGAGGAGAGCAATTTGAGACAGGAGTGTCTCCAACTCAAGGTAAATAATCGTTATCACTAATTAATTCAGGAGTTTATTGTTTCACGTTTAACATTATTTCAACAGGAGGAAATTCTGAAATATCGAAATGCAATGGTGAAAGGGCCAAATGTAACGTCTGGACGTTTAGCATCAGGTCCAAAAGAGGGACCACAGCCAGTGATCAGTATGACAGCGACTGTAGTAGGAATAGTCATGATCCTAGTTGGTTTTTTACTTGGGAAATTGATCTGAGCAGTTAAATTTCTGATTATAAAAAATAATGTGGCCCCTAAGCACGATCCTTTATCTCATTTATTTAGCCTTCTCTCCCGAAAAATACCACTTCGATCGCCATCACTAATCAATAAAAGCAAGTACCATTTGATTTGTCCTCTAACTGTGAATTAATTTTGAAAAACAAAAAAAAGCAAATGAAGGAAGACAAGAATTTAACAAATTTTTTCAATCGTTTTTATTATTTTATTCATATAGTTCAATAATAAATTCATAATTACGTAGATTCAGACGAAGTCAAATAATGATTTTACCTCCAGATTTTTCGCAAATTTTATAACAATTATCAATTGAGGGATGGGATGGTACTTAATAATTATGTTTAAATACTTAATGAAAATCATGATATTTTAGGGACGATTTGAGGAAAAACGATGAAAAATAAATTAGTCCAACGTTTTACTCGCTTTACTGGTGAAAATCGTCTATACAAATATTTAAAGTGAAACGTGTCGCTGATAAATTAATTGAATATTAATAATTGATGATTTTTCATCGATCTTGAAACTGTTAACCATTGATAGGAAAAAAAGAAGAGGAAAATGAGAGTTTTTGTGGATTAAGGGAGTGTTTGGATGAATTGATGATATGGGGCTGGCAGGTGTCAGGGGGTTCGTGCATTTTCACGTTTGTGAGGGATGAAATGGAATAAACGCTCGTAAATTCATTTTCTTCTTTTTTTCTCTTGATTTTTTTATCAGATTTTTTTCTTTTTGTAGTCAAGTGGATTAAGAAAATGTTTGTTTGAAGTTTTATGGTAAAATGTGAATTATTGGAGGAAATCATGAATTATTGATGAGCCTGATTTGGAAAGCTTGTGAAAATTTAACACTCCCTCTTCATTTTTTTTTTCTGAATGAATTTATTTGAACGCTTCACTGCTGATTTTTCATTCCGATAAGAAAGGAAGACAGTTTCTTTTTTTCGCCTCTTTTTTTTTAACGGCTGAAGTCTTTGGGGAAGAATGAAATAAAAAGGAATTCTTAAATTGTTTTTTTATCGGTAAATTTTCTCAAGCTTTCTAATGGTAAACTGGGAATTGTTCCAAAGTCATTAATTCTCTGCATTATTTCCACCATAGAAAAAGAAAAAGAATTAAAATTAAATTAAAAGAACAGAGAAACTATGAAAAATATTTCTTCTCATTCCATTTTTCTACTTGAATTATTGTGGTTATTTGTATATAAAAATAATGGAATGAATTTTTGAAAAAAAAAAAAAAACAAACAAATTATATATATATAGAAAACACAATTGAAGAAATTTGAATGTCTTCGTTAATAATGCCAGTGTAAGAGATAATGGTGATGGCTGATACGCTAGTGGATTAGTACAGATTTAAAAAATCATAAAAAAACGTAAGAAAAAAAATTTATACTGAAAACTTGTTTATCATTATTTTTAATTTCTCGTTTTCTCTCTCAAAAAAAAACACATTAGCGCACTATTCCTCCATCGATTTGACGCATTTGACATTAAATGCATGTAATTTTTATTTATTTATGTTTGTCTCATGATTAAAGAGAATTATTTCATTGAAAAAAAAAAAGGAAAAAAAAAGGAATAAATAATGTCTAATAATAATGTTTAGTAGTCAAAGTTTTGAGATAAGAGAAACCAAAAAAAAAAAAAAAAGGAGAACCCAATCCATTATTTTTCATTCTTTTTCACTCGAAATAGAGGAAAAGCGAAGAGATGAGTCTTCAATTTCCTTTCTTATCATTTATCTCATTTTTTTTTCTTTTCAAACGGCTTCGCGTGAAAACTTGGCAATAAAAATTCACTTATTTCGAAATTTTCTTCATTCTCTTGAAATTAATTTCATACAAATTTTCACTCCAACAATTCTCATTTAATTCCAAGGAAAAAAGCCTTTCTCCCATGAAATTTACATTGTCAACAATTTTTTTCCATTATCCTCAATGTAACGCCGTTATTATAATGATAATTAAATCACATTTTTTTCTTGAATTCGCAAACAATTATCGGGGAAACATTAAAAAATGTAGCTTTTACCATACAAAATTTTACATATGCAGATTTTTACATTGCTGACGCTGAAGGAAAATGCCCCCTCGTGATATAGATAATAGTTATTGGCGTTCTGGCCCATTCACAGTTTTTTTTCCACCCCCTTCTCTCTCTTCCAAACTAGTCTTTCACAATAAAGAGAATAAAAGGATTCCAACATTGTTTTACTTTATTTTTATGAACCGATAAATTTTACTTCTAGTTCAGATCCAATCTTTTTGCGATTATCTCGGAATTCAAGGGAGATACGAAAAAAATTGTAGAGACACTTTTTTTAGAGGAGAATTAGAGCTACAAAAAAGGTCTCTATGATTTTTTTTGTATCTCTTGCTGTTTTCGAGATATTTTCAAAAATACATCTGCAGATATTAATCCACTAATTTTTGCTTATAAACATTAATCAATGCATTAGTCTTCAATGTAATTCAATACTAATCAAGCTACATAATTAAAGAAAGAAGAAAAATGTTGAAATTTCTGTTTTTAAATCTATATTTTTCACAACGAAATGTTAATAATTCAATTAATTTTAAAATTCAGTAATTTATCATTCCTCAAAATATAAAAAAATAATAAAATAGTAAAATAAAAATGAGAACAATTCATTGAATAATTCAAGTAAAAACTCAGTGTTATTGTAAAAGTGTAAATAACTCATAAGCAGGGAAAAAAAGAAAATTTTAATCAATATGTTGAATAGATAGAGTCAAATGGTTTATTTCATTGGACAATTTTCTCTTCTTTAAAAATTCATTAAAAAAAGAAAAGAAGTTTCACTCGTTTTACTTTAAACAAAACATTAGCATAAGAAGCGTGCATGTGTGTATGTATGTGTGTGTATGTGTGTGTGTGTTATACAGTACTCAATTTTCTTTTTTTTTTGTCAGAGAAGAATGTGGAGTTGAAGAAAAATGAGGAAAAAAAAAAAAAGAAGTAATAAAACGTTTGCACTAATAAACATTATAGAAACATATGCACAGTGGAAATTGAGAATAAAAGAATAAAATTAAGAAAATATATAAAAAAAAAACATTAATTAATAATTGTTAGGAAAATTATTCGTATAGCTTGATTGCGGTGCAATTATCCGTACTACATTTAGCACTAAAAAAATCATGAGTTAATTAAAAATGTTATTATTATTATTATTATTAAAGATTAAAAAAAAAATGAAGAAAACTGGGAATTTTAAATTGAAAAAAATAAGGGATAAATCAGTGAATTGAGAGAAAACAAAATAATTAAGAGGATTGAATAAATTTATTATGCAAATAATACCAATTGATTTAATCAGTTACTCGAATAATAAAATTAAATACACAGGCTTGTGTCTTCAGGTGCCTGAGAAAAGTAGCAATTGCAAAGAGGATAAAACGAACGATCAGGTGAAACTATCTAATCACTCGAGGGTGCACTCGAGACAAGTTTCATCAGAATCGAGGTCAGAGAGCCGCAGGACTCTGTGACGTCATTACATCTACCACCGCCCTCGCTCCACCCCTCTTTGCCTCTTCTGTGATTCAGATCGAAACCCCCAACTGCAGTCACCATTTGTATTAACGAAAATTCCACGTTTTTTTTGTTCATAGAATTATTTTTATATAATTATTCACCAAATTGAGTGAATGAAATTCAACGACAAATTCCAATACTTCCTCCACTATTTGACGAACAAACAAAGAACTTCCAAACTACTGAATACGAGTTTGAGAAGTGTAATTTGACTTTCCCCGAGTTGATACAAATTCATTAAATTTAACATCCCCTTAATTTCCAAAATTCCCCCAAAAATCCAATGAAAAAAAGTTCATTAAAAAAAAAATGATTTCTCAAAGAGAAATGGGAATGGATACGTTCATGTTTTGTATCATTGCCATTTGCTAATTTCGAGTGGAATAAGAGTGCATTGAGATGAGTGTTGAGAGTCGGGCAAAGAATGACGGTGAGACTGAATAAAAAAAGGTGCATAAAAGAGAGAAAGAGAGATAGAATAAAGGGGAGAAAATAGGAGTATGGCCCTAGCCGATATGCGCAAGGGATTGAGTAAGTGAGCGCATCCCCCTCCCTCCGCATTTCTATACATGTACGTGCGCGTTCAGATAGTAGGTCAGCGTCGGGCCTTGCGCCCTGCGTCATTATACATGCGTGCACGGGGTCAGGCCTTGCGAGTCGGGATAAAACCAAAGAAGAGAGAGAGAGAGAGAGAGAAAGAGTCAAGAATCCGTTATATATACTTTAAGATGGAGTTGTGGACTGCAGCGCCGGCGGTAATGTTGGCTCTTGGCTTTTCTGGCTTATGAGCCCGACGTTGTGACGTACACACGAGCCATGATGTGTTGCATGGGTAAGACTGCGGGTTAAAACTTTTTTCATCCCCCTATTTTCTCGGGCTCTCTTTCTCCATTACCCTCGGCACTAAATGTCAAAGCATCAAACGATTCTGTAACGCACTGTATTACGTGCAATCTCGGAAGTTTTCGAGAGAGGGGAGAAGCGGACAAAGGGCAGAAACGGAAATGAGTGAAAATGAGGTGCGGCAGGGAGAACGGAAATGAAAATGAGGCTGATAGCCCCAGAGTCTTCTCTCATGCTGTTTTCTATTCCCATTATTTTTATTTTCATGCATTCTTCATTCCTCTCATATTCCGGGGTAAATTCTTTCTCCAATCTTTCCGTTTTTCCCACTTGGTTTTATGGGAATCTCAACGGAACGAAGCCATCGTATAATAGAAAGAAAGAGAGAGAGAGAGGAGCGTTGGCAATGCGACTGTGGTGTATCGGGCGTTGCAAATAAAATGAGGTGGTTTTTAGGAGGTAAAAGAAAGGGGACAGAGAGGAGGGGTCGAGTGTAAAGACACTGTTTCTGTGTGTGTGTGGGAATTTGTCTCGGTATGAGAAAGAGTGGCGCATGATCACGATGCCTCACCTACGTCCAACCAGAGACTGAGCCGGCCGGTCCCACGCTGTCCATGGACGAAGGTTGCGCCGGATATATAAATTCGAAGTTCGTAGTTAAAGGAGCGAGAGAGGACTAAGACGAGTGACTCCCCCACCTCTTGGCCCGTGGGATGGGGTGATAGCGAGTGGAGCATTGTGGCAAGAGAGGGAGGTGGCAAGAGAGAGACGGGGAGAATGTGAAATTGAGTGTGATGAAGAGAGAAAGGGAAATTCAAATGAGGGAGAGAGAAGAAAGAGGAGAGAATTACGGTGGGGCGGAGGGAGGTGGCGGTGGCACACTGGCGGTGGCAGTAGCGGCTGGCTATTGATTTCAAGGGCTTCCTTAACCATCCCTCCCTACCGCCCTCTTTCACTCTGTCCGCTTTTGCCATGTCGTGCAGAGTGCCCGACAGCATCAGGCCGTGCCACGGGGCTCTCGGTGCCCTCGGCAATCTTCCAATGAAAATTTCATTGGACATGAAAAAAAAAGGCGAATTCCTCTTTGTCTCGTTTCTCAGGTGAATTTTTCAGGGAATCTCCCGGGTGGAGAATGCTTGGGAGCCTCCGCCATTTCGTGGCTGCATGACAAAATGGCGGACAAAGGAAGAATCGAGGGAATTGTCTGGGTGCATGGTTATTTTTAGATAGAGGAATTCTGAGAAAACGAATGGGTTATGGGTTAGTGGGATTGAGTTCAGGGCTCCACTGGCAGTGCCCGTTTAGCAACCACTGAATTAATACATCCCTGTTCTTGCGATTCGGCCCGAACGAAGCGTACAGTGTGTATGCGGGGGTGAATCGTTGCTGGCGATACGTCGAAGCGAGAACTGTGCGTTTTGGGGCGTCTCCTGGCCATCGTTTTGTCGTCTTCTTCGTCTGTTCGTCTTTTGTCGTTGTACTATGTCGGGGTGTTAGTCGGTCTCCGTAGTTACGAAAGGTGGAAAGGCGTATTTGCTGTAGTAGAAGAGAGAAAATACAGGGGGAGGATAAGCTCATAGAGAGAGAGAGAGGGAAAATGGCCAAGTTGGACGGCTGTAGGTGAATGTGTATTGGAGGGTACATTGTGTTTACTTGTGTATGTGTTACGAAGCCCGGAGAAAAGAGAAGCTGAACGGGGAACCACCGCCTTTGGCTCCGTGTGTGAGTGCATAACTCTTTGTACGTGTAGTATGTCTCTCTCTGTTGGTTTCTCTTGGTACAACTGTGTGTATGTGCTTTCGGTTCAACTGTGATCCGCATGTGCGCTGGCAGTCGTTTGGGTCTCACAACTGGCATTTTCGCCAGTTTAGTACGACAACGAAACGAGAAGCGTCAACCGTTGTACGGTTCAGCGGTGGGCCTTCATTTTTATCCACTGGGCCAAACTCGCACCGCCCAATTTCATATTTGTTTTTTTTTTTAAATTTAATTTCCATTGCTCTTTTCGTTTATTTGATTATTCAATATTGAAAGGCATACAATCGCGCACACTGGCACAAGTCGAAATTGTTTGAATTCTTGGTTTATTCGGTGCTGAGGATAATCATTATTTTTATCGGAAATAATAACAAATGTGATTTTTTTAAAAAATTCCACTATATATATGTCTCTCTCTCTCTCTCTCTCTTTTTCTCTCGTATGTGGTAATTATCATTGAGAGTGAATCTGTGAATTTAGTGTACAAATGTGCTGGCTCAAATTTAGAATGACAAATAATATGAAAATGTTACAATGTACGGTGTAACGTTTTATTGTGATTTATTTAAATTAAATGATAATAATAAAAACATTATTGAAAATAGTGTGGCTGATTGTAATAGAGGGTGGGCGTTTGTGTTCGGTGGTACTGGGTGCCCGGTGACAAGCAGATTTTGTGAACTCATACGATGGGATATTATTTCAACATTAATAAATGATATTATCAAATTTAACGATAAATACAATCGTAAATGAAATTTAATGTCACATTATTTCAATGTTACTGCGGATTATATACATTTACTGTATCACACGCGTTTATTTAGTTTGTCATTAAATTATTATTATTTTATTTCATGTTTAATATGTTTTTATGAGAAAGTAATTACTGCCATCGTCACTGCCCCAGCCGTCGGTGCCACAGTCAAAAACTGTCAACTTTCGAGATTATGCCACTGTACAGTAAAACAGTAACGGCCCATTTGACCCCGACATTCTGGTAAGTTTAATTATTTTTGCATTATTTACGGATTTTTTATCCGTAAAATTCTCGTTTTCTTCATTATTTTTTGCCTCATGTTGTGACTGCCCTCATTCTCTCACCACTGGCCTGACTAAATATAGCTCTCCTCTACTGAAACACTTCTCTCGATTCTTTTTTTTCTATTCCAACCCGACAAAGATACCGTAAATTTTTCATGAAATAAAATTGTTTCCCCAAGTTTTTTACTCTCTCCCTTTTTTTTTTTCAGAAAAAAAAAAACTCCAACTTTTTCCTACTTTTCTTTCTCTCTTTCTTTTGTGTGTGCGGGTTTTCTTGACTAGCAGGCTCGTTTTGCCACGACCTCGAGGAATCACGGGGAGGATGTCACGAGTCGGCTAAATCAATCGATAAACCACCCCAAGTTAGAACTGCAAAACCCACGGATCAAGACTACGTCATTGGGAAAAAAGAGAAGGAAAATATGAGCGAAGAATTTTACTTTTTGCTCTCGGCTTTTTTGCAGTTCTGCTTTTCCTCGGCTCTTTTTTTGGGGGGAGATTTTACTGCATGATGACACGCATACGGAGGCAGAGAGAGAGAGAGAGAGGGAAAAAGCCGCTACGGAAAATGTCCAGGAGTAATTGAGGCGAGGCGCTGCACTGGCACGCCTCTTTTCAACCTGGAGCTTTCCAATTTTTTGTCCCTTTTATATTTTTTGATTTTTCGATTTTTTGTTGGACAATCAATGCTATTGATTTTTTGCACTCTTTCTCCGCGGTAGTTGCGGGATTTTTAGTTACTTTGAAATTGTATATTACGAGAAATCGAGAGAAATATTGGAGATTTAATTTTTTTGATGATTCCATTGGAAAGCTGAGGAAATTTTAGGCGGAAAACATGTGTCGAAATTAATTTTTTCGAGTTTTTTGGGAATTCGATTTTTTTCACTCAAAAAATCGTATTTTTAATTTTGAAACCACATGAATTCATTGTAAATGAGCTCACCTTTCACCTCGAATCGGAATTTTTGAGCTACGACCAATAGAACCCGAGATATCGCCAAAAAAGTGATTTTTTCAAATTTTTCCAAGGTAAACCCCTGCAAATGTGGGTGAAAAAAATCGAATTTTCAAAAAATTCGAAAAAATTAATTTCCACACATGTTTTCCGCCTAAAATTTCCTCAGCTTTCCAATGGAATCATCAGAAAATCGCTATCTCCAACCGTTCAATCAGAATGTCCATTTTACCCCAATTTCCCCTACAATTTTGTTTTAAATCCTCAGGGACTTTGGAATTAATTCTGTATTTTAGTTTTTCTTTTCTGTGAAAGAGAGAAACGAATGGAAATGGTTACAGGAGTAATTGATTAGTAGTGCACCGTTGAGTCTTGAGGTTTGAAGTCTGGAATATTTGAGTGGTTTTTAATTAAATTGGGCGCTTTCAGTTAAATCAACATTATTGAATGTAGATTTATGAGAGAATGGAATAATTCGAGAGTATCATTTCTCGATTTTCCGGAAATTTCGAATTCAATGAATTATTTTAAGTGGCAAATGACTAAATCCAATTCTCATGTTTTTTTTCATGAAAAAGATGGAAAAATTCAGGTCTAAAATTTGATTGAAATTCCCGTGGTTTTTAATCAAATTTATATTCTACTTTCTTTTTTTTTCAACAAAAAACGAGAGAGTCAGGTGTAAAAAACACAAAATATTGGAATTACTGCGGTTGAGCTACTGTTGTTCTTCCAACAGAATTCGACTCTTTTTTTTTTTTGGTAAAAAAAATTGGGAAAACCGAAGTTATAACCACTGCACACATACACGCAGGTTGAATTGGGCGGTGAACGCGTCACTGTCTGATTGACCTCGCTGGGGGTCGACATGGACACCCTTTTGCCGTTCCATTTCCGCTTCGACATCGCCAATTATCGGTGAAATATATCACGCGATCCACTGACCTATACGCCATTCGTATCATGAACATCAAACTTTTTTCCACTGCATCCAAAATAAAACATGGATATTGAAAATATAAAAAATTAAATCCAGTGATATTTCCGGCTGGAGCGTTGACATTGCTTCGTGAAAATATTTTTGTCGTAGTTTTATTAATTAAAAAAATTCCAGGGGATCAATTTATTGACACAATGTTCAATTGAAAAATTGATGTTTTTTTGATTGGAGATTAATTTGAAGGTATCTTTGAAAGGAGTGGGTTTAGGAGAAAATGTCAAGAGACATTTTTTATGGAGAATTTGATTTTGTACAAAAAAGGTCTCTTAAGATTTTCCTCTAAATCCACTCGTTTCAGAGATATTCTTGGAATTGGTGAAAAATGTTGATGTGATTGGACAATTGCTTCTTCCATCAAACACAATTCTTGGAATATCTCTGAAACAAGTGATTTTGAGGGAAAATGTCAAGAGACCTTTTTTGTAGAGAATCAAATTCTCTAAAAAGAAGGTCTCTTGACATTTTCTCCTAAACCCACTGGCTTCAAAGATATCTCCAATAGTTAATTCCCACGACCCATTTCACAAATAAACAAATAAATAAGAGTCGTTTAAATAATTCCATGACCTGCAAGACTTTTATCAAAGAATTTAATTAATTTTGACCTCTCAAGTGTTGCAGAAATAACTCGAAACTTCCTCCGAGATTCAATTGGATAAATGAAGCGAAAAAATGAGGGGAGAAATGGTAGAGAAAAAATGAAATAAAAATTATGAATTATGTCGAGGAGTCTCGAGATACGTAGAGTTTGTATAGCATATGCATAAAGTTTAGTCGCACGCACAGAGAGAAATTTACCAAGGGAGAGAGGTACATGAGAATTTCATACTGAATGGTAAATTTCAGAGGGGTGAGAGCACAGAGACGGGAGAGATAGAGAATTTCTATGTAAAGCTATTAAAATACATGTATGTTATTTAACATGGTGAGATAGTTATTCCAGGAATGTATAAGCGTTGAAATAATTGATTTTCGAAGGGCTTATATGCACGCTTGTAATTACCAGAACTATGCAATGGTGTAGGTGTCTCAAAGAGTAAGAGAAGAGTTATTGGTGTACTAAGGATGCACAACTTCCTGCGGTGTAACACCGGGTTTAACTGATATCGATGTTGTTCCAGAGAACTAAATAAATATCAAATTTTTTTCCTCAAATCTCTCGAGTTTATGGTTGAATGATTTTCAACAAACTTTAATTAATTCACTTCATGGAAATTCATTTTACCTTTGGATAATCAGAATATTGGAAAAACTTGGTAAATTTAATTTTCTCAAGTTTTTTTTGACAATTCATGAAAAAGATTATTTTTTTGTCAGTTAAACAATACCTCGGGTTAATGAAACGTTATTAGACTGAATTTCGTGATTACATCGTATAATCAAAGACGTCGGTTCATCAAAATTTCACATGAATCCCTGTTTCCCCTCATCTGAAGTTACCTAAAGAGAAAGAGAGAGGCTTAATTAGTATCCATTCATTTTCGAGAGGTCACGAATTAATTACCCAAGCTCTGGCCCCTCTCCCTATACCCACAGCGTCTTACCTTCCAATGGAGTACATTTCACACCTCCAATGCGGCAAAATACTCGTGGCAAAGATATTTCCAGTGTCTACATGACCCAGAAGCTCTCCAACTTTAACCTCAAATTATTTCACACCATTCCATCATCATTTTCCTTGAATATCTCCCAAACCAAGCGAGATATCGAAATTTTCATGAAAACCTTTTTTCAAGCCCTTGGAATTCTCTACAAAAAAGGTATTAATAAAATTTTCTCTATCTCCTTTAGTTTCCGAGATAATCGAGAAGAATTAAATGTAAATCACCCAACAAAATTATCACCATTAATTCCCCTCCATATTTTCGAATTCCGATAAATTCTCCACCTCACACTCCTCTACAAATATAGATTTTCCCAGTGGAATTAGTATTCCAGTAGTTTTACTCACAGTTGAATAGTCAAATGCAATCGCACGTTTCTATCATTACCCAAACGTTTTGACAAAACTAACTCGTTTAATCCCACGAAACTGAAGGGGAAATGAGGGGAATAGGGGAGGGGATGGTTATCAAGTGGGCCTACGATGTACCACTGCAAGCACGAATACATAATAAGTTGCACTTGATTCTCCCTCTTCACAAAGATAAGCCCCTCAATTCCAAGCACTTTGTTTTTCGCAATAATTGATTTCCGAATTGTCTGGGGATGCTGGAACCCAGAGCATCCATTACTTTTGTGTGAAAACCCAGAGGAAGAGGTATATATATTTAGTGACACTACTGTCTTACCACTCGATACGGAAAACGTGTATTGAGAATACACTGTCACCGAAAAGTGGTTGCCTTACCCGAACGATGGGCCCAACTCAAGTACTGTTGTCGAACCGCTTTCTCAAGCATCATCTGTATAGAAGTGTATCCCCAAGCTATCGTAACAACTGTCAACATTGTACGTGAAGTTTGATGATGGTTATTGACGTTATTTATTCTATTTATTTAATTACTTTTTTTTTAAATTATTCTGCAGTTCTTTTCTTCCTAGTTAGAGGCAGTTTGGGCTGATGGTTTTGATGTGATTGGACAATTGCTTCTTTCATCAAACATAATTCTTGGATTATCTCCGAAAGTAGTGATTTTGAGGGGAAATGTCAAGATACCTTTTTTGTAGAAAATCAAATTTTCTACAAAAAAGGTCTCTTGACATTTTCTCCTAAACCCACTGGCTTCAAAGTTATCCTCAATAATTAATCATTTTTTTTTAATAATGTAAATTTCCGAATTTATCTGCAATGAAATAAATCAGAGATTTTTCTTCCCTGGAAAAAAATCATAAATCGCTACAAATTAAACATGCAATTTCTTCTTTCTCTCGAGGTCATAAAGCACTCGTAATCTTGCATCAGCTTTGCACTAGTCCCCGTATGATTACCGTAATAATCCGGTAATTCATTGAACCCCGAAAAAAAAAAAAAAACGCAATTACAAGATAAAATGGGAAAAATTGAGTGGGACTTTGTGTTGCTGAATTTATTTCATTTTCGTGTACATTCTGAGGAGAAAATTCATGAAAAAAAAAAATGGATTTATTGATGAAAGATTTCCGAGAAGGCGAAAAACTTTAAATTGCAATCATTAAAAAGCGTTCGCCTTTTTTTTCTTTCATTCCCAGTACAATTCGCCAACACACATTGCTTCATAACCCACAATTTTCCTGTTTCTCCATCTTTTGGTTTAATTTTTTTTTACTCTTTTGCCACTATAACGAATCCCAGAGGCGTCGCACCGAGAGAACGTACGTATCCCTGGTGTTATCGATCTGAAAATCCCAGTCGAGATTAAACTCGGCAGGGAGTTTGTGCCCACACGAGAATAGAGAAGCAAAGTACCAGCTGGTAGAGAGGCAGAATGAGAGGGAATGAGAGGGAGAGGGATGAGGAAGAAGTTTTATCGAATCCCCCAGTGGTTTTAACATCGTGATCCTCGTGTGTCCATCAACGGTTACACTGTTTTCGTCCTCTATATGTGAACTCGAGATTTTTCACACGAAATATTGAAGAAAATTAGAAGAATTCTTCGTTTTTATTTTAAATCCTGACTTTTTGACAGAATGTTTTTCATGAATTTTCCACTCTCAGAAATGTATTCCTCTTAATAATTCAATTGGGAGATGGAAAATTCCATTTTTTTTATACACTTCAAACGATTTTTTTTCTCGAGAGGCGAAATATTTTACTTTTTATTGTTGTTTATGAGAGGAGCTTTTTGACGTTCACTTTTTACGCTTGTGATGAAGAGAAACGAACGTTTTCATCGGAATCACGGAGAATAATTTAATTCCCTCAATTTCCTCTTATTTAAATAATTTCCTGAAATTAAATAGAATGAAATATTTCAGAAACTAATAGAGAGACAAATGAGAAAGTCTCAAGAAAGTGTGAAAAAACTCTTGAATAATTGAAAAATTCACGTTTTTTTTTTTTTAAACTCCCACTTTTTCATAGACTCGAAAGGATCCCAGTTTGTGTGAGGGTAATTAGCGGAGGGTGTGCATCTCAGGTTTAACGAGCTGTATGTATCCTGTTGTGTATGAACCAGTGGAAAGAGGGGGGAGTGGTCCGGTGGTTATAACCCAGGCGTTAATACATATTAGACGAAGTGAATCCATTTTTGCTTCATCTTTTTTAAAAGTTGCTGCCTCTGGGAGTTTGTGTCCTCATGTGCTTATGCGGGGGAGACTTGGCCTTCTCCAACGGGAGTCGTTATAACAGCTGAGTATTATGGTACGGGGCTTATGGATATTCCTTTGGTACATGGATGTTTCCTCTGTGGCCACTGAGCACACCTGCACCCTCTCATGTACATGTGCACAAAGATGTGCCTGAGAGTGCCTTGTGTGACGTATTTCCCAGGTTAATCTCTCTATTCTGTGAACACATTTTTCAAATATTATTTTAAGGAAATACCTCATTTTTAAACTCTCATAATCTAAAACAAATAAACACAAATCGAGACGAAATGATTTATCTCCCTCCGAAAAAATTCTGTAACCTTATTTGACATTGATAAAAAAAAAAAAGCCTCCAGAAACATGAGAAATTGTGGAAAGAGAGCATGATAAATCTCCGCATTAATCTCACATTCTGTGTAACGAAAAAAAAAAAAAAAACCTTCAGACTCCTGACAAATCCATTTTTAATTAAAATAACATTCATTTTACGTTGTTTTTCATTTTTTTTCTCTCGTTCCCATTCAATTGTCGTTGGATATGCACTCGAGGCTATTCTCTCATTTTTCCCCCCCCTTCTTTTCTCTTTCACTGAGAACTATGAAATATGATCACGTAAATGCCACCCAAACAATGCGAAAAAAAAAAAAAAACAGAAAGCTTCACACCGGCCTCTCTTCTCTCTTTACAACTCTTCGGGTATTACCATCGAGCACGTTCTCCCATTTTCACGTAATAAATCTTCCAGTGAAGGTACGCCTCCTCTTAAACCCCCCTATCACCTCCCCCCTCCTTTTCCACATCCCTCTGTGTCCGTTAATACTCATGGGAGTCAACTTTCTTTTCCTATGGAGAACGCACCCGAGTCGAAAATCGACAACTTTACTCTGAATGTACATAAACCCACTTGGGAGGGTGGAAAAATAATAATAATAGATGGCATCTCATGGTAAAGGGGTAGAAAGAGAGAATAAATTGTTGGAATGTGGAAAAAGTTTGAATTTTGTATTTTATAGAGTGTCTAGAGACGACCATGAAAGTCCTCAATTTTACATTTCTCTTTGAATCAAATTATCTCTGAAAATAAAAGAGATAGAGAAATTTTTGTAATAACCTTTTTTGTAGATCTTTAAATTCTCTACAAAAAAGGTTATCATCATTTTTTCTCTATTTCTCTTAGTTTCCGAGATATTTAAGCAAAAGTGGAGCTGCGATGAGTGACAAATTGAGACGATTAATAACGAACGATTAAGACGCAATATGAGATTGACAATCTTTCTTCCACACCCTGAAAATCCACATTAATCACTCTCATAAAGACGGATTTACTGCGAGCGTCAACAGGAAGACTATGAACACTGTAATAATGTCAGTATGAGCACCCTCACACGCTTCTAATTGACAGATAAACAAGCATCCATTAAACCATTTGGACGGATTTTCCACGACGAAATTATGTGGATGAACTGCCGATGGGACAAACACCTTGAATCGGAAAAATGTGAACAAACTATAGTATACCTGATTATCCACTTCCTTCTACTAGTTTGTGAGTGTGTGTGTGTAATCAGTGGGTAATGCCTTGAGCCATCAGTTGGCGTTCACTGCAGACAGTCGACGTTACTACTTCGTCATTTAAACAACTCTTTTCTCTCTCTCGGAATTAATTCGAGTGTCTCGGGAATTATTCGTTTGAACTAGTGAAAATTTGGGAATGGAAATGTGGAGTTTATTCGGGTTTTTTGTGCAGTGAAACTTGGTTTTTTAACTTTTATTTTACTACATCATCAACGCTTTTTATTCTCTCTCTTCTAAACTATCGATTCGTAATTTATTCCAACTTATTTCGTGCCTTTCTCTCGTGAATTGTGTAACAAGGCCGTACCGTGATTTATCACGAGATTTTCTAATGCTGAAGGTAAAAATATTGGAATATTTTTAAGTAAGAATTTCATTTTTTCGTATTTTTATGTTTTGAGAAACAATTTGGTTCATTGGCTACAGTTTTCTTGAGATATCTCTGGAAATAATGGAGATACGTCTTTTTTGCATTAATACTTTTTTGTAGAGAATTTTAAGAGCTACAAAAAAGGTTATTACTAAAATTTCTCTATCTCTTTTATTTTCCGAGATATTTTGGAAAAACTGGTGACATAATTGATATCACGTGAATTTCGTTCTTCAGAATTTAAACAGCTGTTGATAATAAAATATTTTATCAGTAATTGGGGCATGACGGATTTTTTTTTCAAGTGATTCACGATGATAAATGTAATTCTCGTGCAGTTTGAGAAATCAGAAATTCCTGAATTCAAGGACTCAATAATTTAACTCTAATAGTCCTCAACACCTGAAATTTATGTATTCACACTCATACCTTCTTTTTTATCGAGCAATTTCATTCAAATTGGTGGAAAAATTGGTCCCTCAATCATATTCAATGCTTCAAATATCTCCAAGTGCTTCCCCTCATTTCCCCCTTTTTTCTCATTATTTCTGTTTAAAAAATCCCAGAAAATAATTTATTCCAATACTCAACTATCCCCAGTTTTTTCAAAATATCTCGGAAACGAAGCGAGATATCAAAATTTCTCAAGAACCCTTTTTTGTAGCTCTTAAAATTCTCTACAAAAAAGCTCTCTTCCACTTTTTCAATAACTCCAATATTTACAGAGATATTGACCCTAATAACAGTTTCTCCCCAAAAATCAATTGAATTACCACCGAAACCCCAGGAATTCCCATCACGATTTCATTCCAAAACGCATCACCATTGTTCTCCACTCAACAAGAACAAAAACCGCATACACAACGAACAAGAAGAAGGAGTACAATTCAAACACCCAGTCTATGCTTTTATATTTAAAACCAATACGTGGAAATTGAGTGTTGGAATAGAAACTAGTTGGAATTGAGTTAGTCGAAGAGCCACCGGATTGTCTGTCTCCCATAGACTATTCCAAACACAAAAAAAAAGAGCAATTCAAATAAAAGAATCCAAGAGACAGAGGAGTATATAGGTTTGCAGTTTGAGCTTCAACTACAGCACGAGGAAAATTGTTTCGTGAGTTGTGTTTCGTCTCTACAGCGATATTGCTTCTTCCCTTGTGTGAGAGCACACGGTCACGCTTCGTTGCTCCCGGTTATTCCAACTAAGCCTTTTTTTTTCCTTTTTTCACCCCAGGGACATGCTAGAGTTGTTTCATTATTAGATGGCGAAAAAAAAATTGGGGTGAGAAATATTTTTTCCAATGATAACCATTTTTTTTTTACGAATAATTCAGTGAATTATTACAATTTTTTCTAAAATTATTTTAATTCAATTCTTGTGGGACTCGTTGTTGTGTACTCTTTAATGCCCAAAGTATGAATATTCAATGCGACAATTATTACGAAGTTGATTAACACGGAAACAGGCGCAAATGAAGGCTTCAAACTGGGGAAACACTGAGAGTCCTCTAGAGACTTGGCTCACTATGTATCACCACTCGCTTTTATCTCCTTTCCTTCGTGTCTATCTCTGTCTCTGGATGTTCTACTTTATCTGGTGAGTACAGGTGAAAGGCCTGTGGATGCTGCTTCTTCGTGGGCATCTCTCACGCACCAGTTTGTCTCGCAATAGAATATTCTCTCTCTCTCTTATTTCTCGGGTACTCGGGAAAAGTTTTTACGGATGGACGGAGAAATGCCGAGTCGTACAAATATATACTCAGGCAAATTCAAACACTTTCTTAATTAATAATCCAGGCTTTTTCTTAATCATTATAATGTCTGCGCTTTTTTTTTCTATTTTTTTTTTATCACTTGAATTTTTGGGATTACTTGGATCGAGGATAACTCGGGAATTAAGGGAGATAGGGGATTTTTTGTAGAGACCTTTTTTGTAGAACTTGAAATTTTCTACAAAAAAGGCTTTCATGAAAATTACGATATCTCGAGTAGTTTTCGAGGTATCGTTGAATAAAGATTCTTTCAATATTTTTAATTTTTTATTTTTACTAATTACGATTAAATCTACATCACTGAGAACAAATTATCAAACGGAAATATCTTCTTCACTTGTTATCACCAAACTCCGCTTAAAACTATTATCAGTTGGCCTTAATTTGAGTTTCGTGTTTACAATTCAAGTGTTAATTAACGATCCAATAAAGTAATACTTCTTTTTTTTTAATATTCGAGATTATTGTTCTATTATCTTCTTATTCCATCATACTGTCTACGTGATTTTTAATTGAATTAATTGCGTCTAACCACTTGATGAATTTTCTACTTAAACGAGAATGCATTCAATTTTTCCCAAATATCTCGGAAACTAAGTGAGATACAGAAATTTTTGTTTCTACCTTTTTTGTAGAGAATTTCAAGATCTACAAAAAAAGTCATAACAAAAATTCCTCTATCTCTCTTAGTTTCCGAGATATTTAAGAAAAACTGAGGATTAAATGAAATTTAAAAAATTCACATTCTCGAATTCATGAACTTATCAATGTCACAAACTAAATGATAAACACAAGAAAAGGAAATTTGTTTTGTCACAAAAGAACTGTCTGTTAATTTTTTATTGTCTCTTTTTTTACTCCATTTTTTCATCCCTTTTCCATTCACTTTTACGTTGCCGACAGCACACTACAACAGCAAGGAGAAATGGGGAGGAAGTGGGATGATCTCTGTTCCGGTGCGACTTATCTCTCCACATTTAAAATGTCGAGTCTGGCAATCAACATTTCTTTGCCTTGTGCATTTTTTTTCCCTCTCATTCCTCCCCAGTGGCATTTTTTTCTCTCTCTGCAGATGAGTACAGAGAAAATTCCGAGGTTTATTATCACTCTGAGAGACCTAAAATGCGATATTTCCATTTTTTTTAATCTCTGTCTCAATGTGAAACTATTTTCTTTGAAAAACTCCAAGTGCACAAGTGTCGATTCCTTTTTTTTTCCCCCACTCTTTGTTTACATTGAAAAGCATTCTATAACTGGAATTAATTGAATTCTCGAGAAATGGAGGTTTTTATTATTTTTTCGTGCATTGACTTGGCCAACAGAGTCAGCAGATTAGTTCTTTTTATGTGTGGGAAATTCACAAACAGTTGGGGGGGTAAATGTTGGCTCCATTCAAATGTACTTTTCCCATTTGTGTGTTTCCCCTCCCCTTTTTTTTAACAATCGAGGAAATGGATGGAATTGATAGGAAAGTTTGAGTTATAGTTTTTTCTTTCAAAACATTAACGAAGTAAAATTCGTTACTTTTCGCTCAGAAAGCAATTACTTTTTACACCGACATTTTCCCAAGGAAATTACAGTTTCATGGATTTTTATGATCACTTTGTTTCTAATCAAAGAATTGTGTAACACGAGGAAAAATATTGCTTTGTCTATTTGTGGAGGTGGAATTGAATCTATTCACTGCCAAGGTGACTCACTCATTATCTCCATGTCTGTGTGTTACGTATCGAGTGTCGGAATGATAATTATCCTACTGGAAATTCCAGTTATGCATGAAGAAAAAAAATTGAATCACGTGAAACGCATATTTCAAGTGAAAACATTTCCATCACTCCCAACTGAAATAACTCGGAAACTAAGTGAGATAGAGAAAAAATGGAAGATACCTTTTTTGTAGAGAATTTTAAGAGCTACAAAAAAGGTTTCTACAAAAATTTCCCTAGCTCCCTTATTTTCCGAGATATTGATGAAAAAATAAAATAAAATTCCACAATTTTTTTAGAATAAAAAAAAAAGTGGAAATGATTTTTCATAAAATTGTTAATCTCTCGTAGAACAACAAACTGAATTGAAAACGCCACATGCTCTGTATGGACTATGCATTATGGTTAGTTAGAGCTAACTGAGTTTTCAGCCCCGAGGACGTTGCCCTCACGGGAGCAATGGAGTTTCCAAATTAAAGGGAGAGTGCATATAGTGCGCAAAGTAATATTGGAGTGATGTGGGATGGTACAGGAGAGGGAAAACAACGATGGGCATGTGTGCTGGGAGAGGGTTGTGTCGGGCCTAAATTGCAAAATTAAATTTTAACCCTCTAATTTTAGTGGAGAGTTTAGAAACTGACTTTGGTGAAATATTTCCAGTTTGACGCTGCGCCAGTGCCAGATTTTAACGGATTAATAAAGGAGTAATTATCATCGGTCCAACCTCATTTCTTTCGTCTTCTCTTTTCACTTTAATTTCCAACGAAATAAAGAAATTGAGAGGTCAGAGAGGAGTTGAGAAGAGCTGCTGAATAATCGAGCACAATGGAAAATAGAATATACTTTAAGGTAAGAATTTTATATTATTTATTGATCAGTTTTTTGATGATATCTCGGAAATTAAAAGAGATAGAGCAAATTTGCAGGAGACCTTTTTTGTAGAGAATTTTAAGAGCTACAAAAAAGGTTTCTATGAAAATTTCTCTATCTCGCTTTGTTTTCGAGGTATTATGAAAAAATTGATGAAGAAATTGAAGAATTTATGAATTATCTTCAATGAGAATTAAACAAGAATCCCCAAGGACATTTTCAACATTCGCAAGTAAATATCCGGGAGCCGATGGCCATTTTCTTGTTTACGATAACTTACGGATTTTCCGGAATGATTAATATTCAACCGTGAGTAAAATCCTTCCGGCACTTTAATTCCCTGTGAAATTGTCTCCTCGAGATATTATTGAAGAAACCACAAATATTGATGCGATTCTTTTTTATTGAATTCTCTGGAGCGTTTAAAGTTACGACAATTGGATTACTCAATATTCTTTACTCTATTCTTTCTGAAAATTCGCAAAAGTCATGGGAACTTTGTGGAGGATGAAAAATAGTTATTTTCATTGAATAGATGAAGAATTTCAGTGGATAACAGTGTAAGCCCTCTTACTCTTCCCTTTCAACTGCTGCAAATTGTTTTCATTTTTTCTTATTCCAAAAGTTAAAGTTCAGGGGATAAACTCCCAACTATTGAAGGCAAAGTGGTATTTTTCATCTTCCATTCTTGGAGTTGAGATGAGGCAAACACCCGGAGTTCCTTTAACATCTAAATTATTTCACAACTGAATTTTATTCAAGAGAGTGACTGAAAAATTCGGAAAAATCGCAAAAAAGTCCTATCTCGGAAACTAACCAAGATAGGGAAATTTTCATAGAAACCTTTTTTGTAGCTCTTAAAATTCCCTACAAAAAAGATTCTCTACAAAATTATCGTATCTCCATTATTTTCCGAGATATCCTCAATAAACAAAACTCTCACAATTAAACAAAAAAAACGGTAAAAATTTCCTTGATCCTTCTCGATGGAATATCTCAGAAACTAAGCGAGATAGCGAAATTTTTGTAGAAACCTTTTTTGTAGCTCTTAAAATTCCCTACAAAAAAGGTTCAGTGTAAAATTATCGTATCTCCATTATTTCCCGAGATATTCTGAATAACCAAAAAACCGGTAAAACTTTATCAGCACATACGATGGCCGATCCACACGGCTTCAAGCCAATAACTCAGCATTGGAGTGCTGGTGTCACAGTTGATCCTGATTACGAGGAAGTGACTTGTCCACCCACAACAATTGATCAACAGCCACCAACAACGGAGTCAATTGAGCGTGCACGTAAAAAACGTAAAGTAGGACAGGAGGAGCCTACAGTGCGTACAGCATCGGTACGTAGCAGAACTGAGGAGCGCCAGCGTAAACAAATTGAAGAAAAGAGCAAATCAACAGCAACAACAACTGAGCATCCCCAGCGTGAACCGTTTGGGTTCAGTGTGGAGGAACAGTATGCGGTACGTGGATTTTACAGTGATGTCGTATCGGGTGATCCATACGAGACATCAGCAACCTTTAAGCTGACGAGGGGATCTAATACTGGACGTTATCCCCAGTCTACTCCTCAACAGCATCATCATCATTATTATTATCCTGGTGGTAGTTTGAGACGGCCATTTTGTAGGCAGCCACAGCGCCATTATTATTATCCACGTGGTGCATTCAGTAATGAGACGCAGGAAGAAATACAGGAGGACGATGAAGCTACTCTCAGGGAGTTGCTCGTAAGGTATGTGAACATTATCATAAAATCAGAAGAATTATTATCAATAAAGAAGATTATAGAATAGGTTTCTTTTTTTTTTTTATTGATTTTTGTTACTCCTTTATCTCCAATTGCTCCAAGTTTTTCCTCATTCCTTGGCAGCTCTAAACAATTTGTGTAATTCATCTCCAGAATTGTTATTTTTTTGAGATAAATAAATATGCAGTTTTTTTTTTTATCATCTTTTTTTCCCTGTTTTGTTTTTTTTTTTGAATCTTCTGATGAGACTCAGGTTTAGAGGGGATGAGAGAAAGGGAAAATGGATGCTGGATTATTTGAATTTTTATGGGATATTAAATTGAAGAAATATTTATTATTAAATAATAATTTTGTATTCTAAAGATATTTTTCTCTTGAAATAACGAGTGAATTCTTGTTGAAATAAAATATAAATAATTAACTCTGGCAAAAGTTTTTTCCACTCTCAAATAATAATTCTACTTTATTTATTTTTTTTGAATTCTATTTTTTGAAAAGTCAAATATTTATATTGCCTTAGTTTGATAAACAAGTTTGCAGCAACTCAGAGTTGTAAAGTGGCATTACACACTGAATAAATAAACATTTGAAGTAACATAAACTATTTTTTTTTTTTTTTTAGTGAATTTTTATATTTACTTCTATTTATTTAACGAATAAAAATAATCCAGAGGAATGCTTATTTAAATTGCCAATGCTTTCTCATTCAGTGAAAATAACAGAATTTCGTGAAAAAAAAAAAAAAAAAAAAAACATAAAATAAACCATTATCATTATTTAAACAATAATAAACCACTGCAAGCAATAATATTATTTTAATTGTACATAATTAAATCACACAAACACAATAATCTCAAAGAAATCATCAGAATTTATAAAAAAAATTGAAAAATTCATTAATTTCAGGGAATAATAGGGTCTCAATCATAACTTGAAAAAAATTCATTTTATAATTTTATCATTTAAATCCAGTATCAAATATTATTTACTCAATTTTTCACTGCGCGGCGCTCGCAGGCTTACCACTTGCTCATATTCATATTACTTTTAACTCATGAAACTCATGTTTGTAAACGAATTTCTATTAACCAACCCAAAAAAATTAAATAAAAATTCGTTCATCATCCATTGCAATCATTCATGAGGTCACGCTGACTTTCCTCAATTCCCCCAAAAATAAAAAACATCACCAAATAAAAAAAAGAAATTGGGAATTTAAGTAACGAGGGTGAGTAAGCTGGCGGCGCGTCGCAATTGAAACTAAAATTATTTGGTTAATGATGAAAAAAAAATTAAATTAACTAATTGGCGATAACGAGACAAGTGCGTTCCCAATTTAAAAAAAATTAAAGAATGTATTTCTATTCTAAAACAAAAAACCAAATAGAACTGCATTCTCTAATGAATCCAGTGACTTTATTTTTAAATTAAATTAAACAATTGTGTACGCATTTGTATCGTTAATTGCGAGCGATAGAGCGCCATCAAGCATCTTACTGAACCACGACTGTGTTTCCTAAACTAGGTAAAGCTAAACTGAGTGCGCAAAAACTTGGTGATAAAGACAAGGGGCAAATTAACCAATTCTACATGCCTACTGTTCATTGGACCCACTCGGCAAGACTGATCGAGAAATAATGTGTGCAAATACTGGGTTAATTGTGTCGGATTTAAACGCCGAGTGAGTTGAATTAGAGAGAAATAAAACGAGACAGAGGATTAATGATAAAATTGAATAAAAAACAAGAGACGTGAGACTATTAAATAATTAATCATAATCTTGATTCAATACGAATAGGAGAGTTTTAATAATAAAATTTTAAAGACTAAATCGAGTGAGTCTGTGCAAGACTAAGTGTGTAAGAGAGAGAGAGAGAGAGAGCTTGATTACGGGGGAGGCGTAGAAGGCTACTGTAGTTTCGGAACACAGCCATGGTCTCCCTATCTCCCAGGTACATGAAGTAACATCGTTCACTGAATTATTTATAATTAAAATTAAATAATATTTTTTTTTATTTAGGGGAGATTGGGGTAAAATGGACATTCTGATTGAACGGTTGGAAATAGCGATTTTCAGATGATTCCAGTGGAAAGGGGAGGAAATTTTAGGCGGAAAACATGTGTCGAAATTAATTTTTTCAATTTTTTTGAAAATTCGATTTTTTTCACCCAGATTTTAAGGGGTTTTTTGAGTGACTTATAGTGGAAAAACTGATTTTCAAAAAACACTCTAAAAGTAGTTGAAAAAATCGTATTTTTAATTTTGAAAGCACATGAATTCATTGGAAATGAGCTCACCTTTCACCTCGGATCGGAATTTTTGAGCTACGACCAATAGAACCCGAGATATCGCCAGAAAAGTGATTTTTTCAAATTTTTCCAAGGTAAACCCCTTCAAAACTGGGTGAAAAAAATCGAATTTTCAAAAAACTTGAAAAAATTAATTTCGACACACATTTTTCGCCTAAAATTTCCTCAGCTTTCCGATGGAATCATCAAAAAAATTCAATCTCCAATATTTCTCTTGATTTCTCGTAATATTCAATTTCAAAGTGAGCATATGTCCATCTTACCCCTCGTGGCCTTTTTACCCCACTTATTATTTCATCTTCATTTTCATTATCATTCTGCTGTTCATCTCAATTCATCGCTCTGTCACCTCCCCTCTCCACCCACCCACCCACTTCCAATTTATAATAATTTTATGAAGATCGAGGAGAAAGATTTATTTCCATTGAAATTGCAGAGAAAAAGATGAATTCAATCAATTCTTTTTTTTTCTTCCTTTTTTTCTCTTTATTACTAGACATAAAAATTCTTTCTCCTGATTCTAATATTTTTATTCTCAACTTTTCATAACGACTCAGTACTCTTCAATAATTCCTGAGAACTAAAAGTTTCACATCACGCCTCGCTGTGCACCAACCGATAATCGAGAATTGCTCCAAAGATATCGTTATTCACTGTTCACTTCTCTCTTCACTATTTCACTCTTTTTTTTTCTTTCGTATCACGAATACCTCTTTTATCGTTTTTTTTCCACCCTCATTATTATTATTATTTTTTATTGAGCACTTGCATCGTGCCCCTTTCCCCAGTGCCATATCAATCGCTCGTCGATACAATTTTCAATGGAGCAAAAAAAATAATTCTCTATTGTTGATTAAAAAAAAAATGAATAATGTCAAGTTGAAATTAATGATTTTTCTTTAAATCACAATAATTTCCCATTTTATCATAATAAAAAAAAATAAATGTGTGCACAGCAGTAATAAATCTATCCAAAACACAAATCACAACACATAATTGTCAATAAAAAAAATTTTCAACATTAATATTATTTAAATTAACACGCTTAATCAATTATTTTTGGCTATTGTATTCTGTGTTATATATTTTCCTCGTAAAATAGAGTAAAAAAAAAAAAAGAAGCAAGAAAATGATAATAAAGAAAATGATTCTGTTGCTGGCGAGCTGAGTGCACTCTGGATGATTAAAAAAAAAAAAACGAAAGAAATATGAATGGAGGATAAAAAATTTGTAGGCTAAAACGATTCCACAGTGTGTGAAAAGAGAGCACGAGAGCTCGCCAGTATGCAGTGTTGAAGAGAGTTAAAAAAAAAAATGAAAATTTAGACGTCTAAATAGAGACTGGCTTTGTTAGCTGGTCTTGGTATTAGCGTCGATGTGTGTTTCTAAGAATCCAAAGAATGTTTAAAAAAATATGATAATGCCCGTTGTGATGTTTATCAAGGTAGACGTGTGGTGCTATGTGTCTGAGAGAATGTGAGAGAGAAAAATTGTTTTTAAAGAATGAGAAGATTGAGAGATTTCATTGGAGCTAATGTGTGTGTCGCAGTCTGCAGAAACAGGTCAGCGTGATGAGTATGAACTTGAGTGCCAAGCTGGATGAGCTGCAGCGGGGTGACCGCCAGCTCGAGACAACTGTAGCACTATGTGAAATACGTACGCAACTGCAGGAACTCACTAAGAGTGTTGAGTCCTGTCAGAGCGAGGTCAGCGAGGTGAAACGTGACATGGTTGCTATTAAGGTATTGATAAAGATTTTTTTGGCATTCTAAATTGTCCATTGGATCATCTTGGAAACTATTGGAGATGTGCTTGCTTTAGTTTCTGAGATTTTACCAGAATTTTAGGATTTTTTAATGATATTTGGAATCGCCCAATTGAGGGCTGATTGTAAGGAACGTAACTTGTGATCTGCATTTTTAAAAAGAGCGTTATTCTTGTTGCCTACGTTGTGCAGCACGAGCTGGACACTGTGCAGCAGGTTAAAGAGGAGATTGAGGAACTGAGGGAATATGTGGACAGACTGGAGGAACACTCGCATCGCAGGAAACTCAGGCTTCTGGAGCAGGTTCAATTAATTTTGAAATAAAAATGATTTTATTTATTATTCATGGATATGTTGGTTTTTTTTTTGTTTTCATTGCACGTTTTTATTATTCTTTTGTGTATTTTGGTATTTTTATGATTTTTCAATAAACTTGGTTTATTTCCTCATTTTTATTTATTTTTCATCCCAATCACTGATTTTTACTGCTAATTTTTTGTCCTTCAAATGTGTTTCCATTCATTGACTTTTTTTTAATGCTACGAGTTTTTATTTCTCTCGTTACAGGGGCTCACGTTTTTCCTGGCGTATGCGATATTCGCTGCAGTCCTTGGTATGCTGCAGTTTGGTTACAACACAGGAGTGATAAATGCACCAAAAACGGTAAAAAATATTGAACAAATGTAACTACAGGAATTTTAAAATGATTATCCTTTTTTTCACGAATAACAATGTATCATTGAATTGATACATAATCATTGATATTTTAATTTCAGAATATTGAAAACTTTATGAAAGATGTTTACAAAGACAGATACGGTGATGACATGTCAGAGGATTCAGTTAAAAATTTATACTCATTGGCTGTTAGTATATTTGCTATTGGAGGTATGGTCGGTGGTATTAGCGGGGGTGTTATTGCCAACAGATTTGGCAGGTAAGTCAGTGGATATTCGATCTGTTGTTGACCCCAATGCAGATGAGAATCTCATTGCAACAATATTTTATTTAAATTTCACAGTAAAATGAGTCTAAAAATCATGTAAATTTATATTGAGAATATCTCGTAAATAACAATGTTTAGGAGAATTTATCAAGTGACCTTTTTTGTAGATTTTGAAATTCTCTACAAAAAAGGTCTCTTCACATTTTTCCCTAAACCCACTCAATTCAGAGATATCCTCAAAATAGTGTCCACATGATTTTTTAATGAATTCTCCATTTAATTTCAATTTAATAAATAATTATTAGTAATTAATCGATGAATTTATTCCAACAGAAAGGGAGGCTTACTGCTGAACAACGTGCTGGGAATCGTGGGGGCATGCCTTATGGGTTTTACCAAAGTTGCCCATTCATACGAAATACTTTTCTTGGGTCGTTTCGCAATTGGTATTAATTGTGGTTTAAATACATCATTGGTACCCATGTACATATCGGAGATAGCCCCATTGAATTTGAGAGGCGGCCTGGGCACGGTGAACCAGCTCGCTGTTACGGTGGGCCTCCTAATCTCCCAAGTGTTGGGAATTGAGAAGATACTTGGTACGAATGATCGTTGGCCAATACTGCTGGGTCTTGCTGTTGTTCCTGCCATTGCCCAACTTGTATTGCTACCAATTTGTCCAGAATCCCCAAGGTAAAATCATCATGTGCTCTATTTTATCAAAAAAAGAGACAATAATTTTCCATTCTCAAAGTTTCAAATAATTCCCCAAGATTCCTGCTTATCTCCTCACTTCCACTTGCCTACTTTCCCTCAAATTCCGAAAATGCTTGATATTTTGTTTACTCAATTGTGTGTTTGAAGCACTAGCCGAAAACTTTGTCCAACAAAGTACCCAACCACTTAATCAGAAAGTTTGTCGTTTATGTATAATTTATGTCTGACAAGATGTTTACTATTATCACTTTTCGTGTGTCTATGTGTGCCACAGATATTTGCTCATTACAAAGCAGTGGGAGGAGGAGGCACGTAGGGCATTGAGAAGGTTAAGGGGTAGTAACCAAGTTGAGGAGGACATAGACGAAATGAGGGCAGAGGAAAGGGCTCAACAGGCTGAGTCGACAATTAAAATGGTGGAACTCATATGCAGTCCAACGCTCAGGGCGCCCCTTGTTATTGGTGTGGTCATGCAACTCTCTCAGCAACTTTCTGGTATCAATGCTGTAAGTTTATAATTGTTCTTGTTCCCTATTGTAACTATTTCCTAGTTGTTCTCCCCATATCTACGTGCCATTTGGCTATTATTCACTTTTATGGCTGCTACTAAATTACTCGTATTAAACAATCTCCCCATGGACCTTCATGTTTGCCCCTTTTTCTCATATTAATTTATCAAGAGATTTCATTATGTTTTTCATCATCAACTGATATATTTAATTTATTTGATTTCAGGTCTTCTATTATTCAACAGAATTATTCACTAACGCTGGATTAACTGGCGAGAGTGCCAAATTGGCCTCAATTGGTATTGGTGCTATTATGGTTGTTATGACACTGGTATCAATACCACTCATGGACAGAACTGGAAGAAGAACACTCCATTTATATGGTCTCGGTGGAATGTTCATATTTTCCATATTCATCACAATTTCATTCCTCATAAAGGTAAGTAGAAAATTTCAGTCAAAAACTGGAGTAATCTGGATATTTAAAGTTACTCATTAAGCAGAGATTTCACATAATTAATAGAAATTACTAATTATTACTAAAGTCTTTTGATACTGACGTTAAAAAGTCAATGAAACTGGAGCTTTACATGGACAAAAAAAAATAATAAATTAATGTGGCAATATTAAATTTTAAAAAGTGATAAAAAATAAAAGCTGTAAATACAGATTTTTGTGGCTTTGTCACGGGCACACACGAGTGCTGAGGGTACTTTTTTTTAAAAGCTTTGTTCCCAGCTGCAGAGTGAGGCACTGCACACGACTGTGAGAAAAAAATATCACTTGCTAAATATTTTGATATCAATAACAGTCATAATTATTACTATATACATTTTTTTTTTTTTTACTAGTACATAAGGATGAAATGTCCCATAAACTTCCATGCATGAAAATGCTTATTCTTGTTCCGTATAAAATTTTTATTATCTTCATTTTAATGTATAAACCAGGTTTATTTTCATGTCAATACTCTATTTTTTTTTTTTTACTCTCAATTCACAATAATCTTTGCTTTCAATCATGAATCAAGCCGTTTTTTTTTTTCACCTCAGTGTTTTGTTAATGTTTTGTTGGTCTTTTCTGATTTTATCGAGACGCAATTGTCCATTAAACCACAGTCATTGTGCCCATTCTGAGCGTCAGCTTGTCGTCGTTATGTGCACAATGATTTTTCACTGATAAAAAAAAAAAAAGAAAGGATGCATCACTTTTTTTTTCACTTCCATTATGATTTACCATCTCATGTTTACTCGGTAATTCTTTTCATTTCTTTTTCTTTTGCATTCCTCTCCCCCTCTCCTCCCCACAATTTCGACCTCTTTCGTGACAGCTTGGAGGAGGAATAATCATTTTTATTAATCACTCTTTAATTTCCTCAATTAATCCAATTAATTCAAATAATTGTCAAGCTCAAACCTGTTTGTACAAATGTCAATGACAACATCAATGGCTTCTCCATCCTTTTCATAAAAATTTCAATATAAATTCAATTGAATGGGAGTCGTTAATTAAAATTAAAGAATGAACCAAGTCTATTTGCAGAATTTAATCAATTTTTCGAGGGATAATGAAGAGCATAAGAACATCAATACTCGTTGAACTTTATGAGGTCGAATTATATTCATAAATGTCCTGGCACTTCACTATTTCATTGAAGATGAAGGAAATTTCATCATAAATTTGTCACTGCTTAACACAATTACTTTAACTCTTTTCACTCGAAAAAAAAAATTCAGACTAAAAATACTGCACATAAATTAACACAAAAAAATAATTAATAAATACAATAATTAGATAATTTACACAGGATTGGGCACAACTGCATGCTTTATTAATTTGCTTTATTATTATTTGAATACTTTGACTTTACTTTACTCCTGAGGCTCCTCCAGTTGCTCAGGAAAGATGAACAAACGATACTACCTCCCTGATAGGAGTTTTTCAATTACGTACAGGAAATGATTGGCTGGATGTCATATCTATCAGTGGTATCAACCCTGAGTTTCGTTGTATTTTTCGCTGTGGGACCTGGCTCAATACCATGGATGATAACAGCTGAATTGTTCTCACAAGGGCCAAGACCAGCAGCAATGTCAATAGCTGTACTTGTCAATTGGATGGCTAATTTTATCGTTGGCATTGCATTTCCAAGCATGATGGTAAGTTCTATTATTTTGAATTCAATGGGGCAAATGACAGGGGAAGATAAGTCTGCTTTATTCCATGAAAAAAATTGATTTTTTTTTAATTTTAAAAAGACAATTCCCTTTGAATATTGATTAAAAAAATGGAAATTGTTGAAAAATAAAGAAAAATGCATTTTTGCATTGAATTTCTCTCAATTTAATCAAAATTCTCATTTAGAACTGGATTTTCCTAAATTTTTCTTTTTTTTGTTACAGAAATGTCTCGATAACTATACGTTCCTACCATTCAGTGGATTCTTAGCACTATTCTGGATATTCACTTACAAAAAAGTACCAGAAACGAAGAATAAAACGTTCGAGGAGATTCTAGCATTATTCAGGCACAGTCATGACAGGTATGATGGTGGATATCAAATAGAAACGCAACAACGATAGTTCAAATAATTTAAAATTCAATTTTTCGGATTTTTTTTCTCTCTCACACAAACATGACGAATAAAAAAGTAAAATAGGAAAGAGTGAAAGAAACGGAAAATATATTCATACACAATAAATGTATAAAATTCACATACAAAAATGTGCTTGACTTTTCTGCTGAGAGAGAGAAGTGGAATTTTATATCGGAATTCAGTTCGTTTTCACAGTTGCGTGATTTTAAAATGAAAAAAAAAAAAAAAATGATAAAAATATAGAGGATATAGAAAATTTACGGTACATTGACGATTCATTTTGGCAATATCAATGATTTCTGATACGTAGAATATTATTTTTATTTTTTCAACATTGACGAGAAGTATTACGATTGCATGCAATGACGGGTTTCATTTTTTATTTCGTTATCAATGCATTATTATCGTAATTTGCATTTAAAATTTTTGAATCGTAATAATTCATCTCGTATACTCGTTTTTGTTATGTATTCTGTGATAAATTAACGTTTATGCGAAAATAGTATATTTTAATGGCTGCGGTGATGTGGTACAACGAGATAAAGGGATTTATTCATTATTTGGGTCATTTGGGGAATGAAATTATGGAATTTACGGAATTATAGGAATTTTTGGGAAAATTAACTTCACTTTGTCCTCAGTTTTTGCGGAATATCTTGGAAACTAAGGGAGATAGGGAAATTTTTGTAGAGACCTTTTTTGTAGAGAATTTTAAGAGCTACAAAAAAAGTTTCCATGAAAATTTCTGTATCTCGCTTAGTTTTCGAGATATTTTAGAAAATGAATACGATGCATGAGTCTCACAGAATCGCAGCTATTTTTTAATCCCATTTCTATCAACTCTACAATGCAATGCTCAAACATATCAGCAATGAAAATTTTTCTCAAGGTTTTCATGAAGTAAAGAGAGAATTACGTAGAAAAATTGTTATTGCACAATAAACTTTACGTAAAAGGCAACAAATTATTATGTGGATAGTCTTTAATTTGTTAATTGTTGAAGTTTTAATTGAGTATTATATAATTCGTTCATTTTTATATTATTTTGATGAAATTCAGATGAATGCAGTTAATTAATTTTTTTTTATTTTTGATTATATTAATTTTCATTTTATAAATAAATTATTAACATTTGCATTATTTTGGTATAATAATGTGTACATAAATTGTTGATTAAATAAATCATTAGTTAAAGTTCATAATTTTATTATTATTTCATATTTTCTTATGTTTCATTTGATTTTATGATTTTTTGGAAAAATAAGGCCACAAGGGGTAAGATGGACACATGCTCGCTTTGAAATTGTATATTACGAGAAATCAAGAGAAATATTGGAGATTCAATTTTTTTGATGATTCCATCTGAGAGCTGAGGAAATTTTAGGTGGAAAACATGTGTCGAAATTAATTTTTTTCGAGTTTTTTGAAAATTCGATTTTTTTCACCCAGATTTGAAGGGGTTTACCTTGGAAAAATTGGAAAAAATCACTTTTTTGACAATATCTCGGGTTCTATTCATCATAGCTCAAAAATTCCGATTCGAGGTAAAAGGTGAGCTCATTTGCGATGAATTCAAGTACTTTTGGGGTGTTTTTTGAAAATCAGTTTTTCCACTATAAGTCACTCGAAAAACCCCTTAAAATCTGGGTGAAAAAAATAGAATTTTCAAAAAACTCGAAAAAATTCATTTCGACACATGTTTTCCGCCTAAAATTTCCTCAGCTTTCCAATGGAATCATCAGAAAATCACTATCTCCAACCGTTCAATCAGAATGTCCATTTCACCCCAATCTCCCCAATATAAATATATATATTTTTATAAACGGTGTACTGTCGTCGTAACTGTGCTTTCTGTCTGTGTTATTTGGAGCAGGAGCAGCTTGCGGGACAGCAGACTTTATGGGTGAGTCCGCCTATAACAAAGAAACAAAAAAAAATAATAGAATAATTTTTTTAAGAATAAACAAGACTAAAAAAATTTTAAACGAAAGATTTCTCGTTGAAATAACAGAAATATAATTATAAAAAAATAATTCGTTATCTGCGATGCTTTTTAATTACTTGATTATTATCTCTATAATTTCTTTTAATTAATGCATGAAATAATTAACAGAATTAATTACAAATTGGGTAATTATTTTCTCTATTCAATGAATTCGTGAATTTTTTCACTTTTTCGTTAATATCTCGGTTAATAAGAGAGATACGAAAATTTTCATAGAAACCTTTTTTGAAGAGAATTTAATTCTCTAGAAAAAGGGATCTACAGAATTTCCCCTATCTCTCTTAATTTCCGAGTTATTCATCATAATATGAAAGAATGAATACCCAGAGAAAACTCGAATAATTAAATTCCAAAAAAATAACACGATCAACGTTACTAGTAAGTTTTCAAACGGTTAAGCATGTTAATTATCATAATTACTCCCTACAATCCATGAAAAAGGATTCAAAGAACCCGGCATCAGGGAGTGCTCAATAATATGAAAATAATTGAACAATAGCTGCATGAACGACTCTAAAAAATTACCAATTAAAAAAAAAAAACATAATAATTAACCTAAAGAAACATTTCACAGTTTCTACAAAGAGTCAAGGCTATCATGTAATTCTCAAAGAATAAAAAAAAATTCAACCAATCCCTTTTTCTCTTTCGATTGAAATGGAAAAGCCAATTAATTACATGAAAGCCTCGGTACTTTTTTACAATGAACCCCTGGAGCCTTGCATTACCATAAAAAAAAAAAAAAACAAGACATTAAAAACTGCATGTTATTCTAGTGAATTTATAAATTAAATAAAAACGAAAACATTTTCTAATATTTTCATTAAATTTTTTTATTTACTATTATCAAAAATAAATAGCTGGCACGAACAAAAAAAAAAAAAAAAAAAAAAAAAAACGAGTTTTATAACGCTGTTACTTGTGACATTGCATGCAGGTTGCTTTATCCAAAAAAAAAAAAAATAATAATCCATAATAATAACAATAAAACGTATAACACGTTTATCGTATTACTGAGGTTCGTTATAATAGATTTTTCATTAAAATAGTAAAGTGCTGCCCAACTAGGTTGGGATGATGAGAAGGTGGAGAAAGAGGAGGAGAAGGGGAAGGGGTAAAGAGTGATGAGGTGGATGGGAATGTGCTTTAATTACTGAAGCGCATCTATTTTTGTGCTCGCCACTGCAATATTGAACTTGCTGTATATTTTCCCCAAATAGTATGGAAAATCGGATTCCAATTTTTTATCATATTCCTTTTTTTTTCTTTATTTTCATTCCCTTCCGGAGTATATAAATTTATGTACGCCGCAATTTATGTACCAATATCGTTTTATATGGCATTTTATATCTGCATTAAAGGGTATTTTATGAAATCGATGCAATGACGAGTGGGATAAGTGGATACGCTGAATATTGTTTTCTACTGTATTTCAAATTATATTTTTCAGAGTTTAGTGGATTATTTTATTTGCAGTTGAGTGAAGATGAGATTTTATCGTATTTTTGTGTGTGTGGATTAATTGAGAAAGCTATGCACTTCACTTGACTGTAAATTATTCATTTTGTGATTATTTAAATGCTTATTAAAGTTCAGCAGTTCATTGGTGAAGATAAATGAGGTTTTTTAAACTAAAATCAGTTTTTATTGAATATCTTGGAAACTAAGAGAGATAGGGAAATTTTTGTTGATACTTTTTTTGTAGCCCTTGAAATTTTTTACAAAAAGTGTCTCTACAAAAATTTCCCTATCTCTCTTAGTTTCCGAGATATTTGAGGAAAACTGGGACAACTCATTCAGAGTTCATTAATTTACTGGCGAATGAATTTTCAAGGTTTTGCCGAAACATTCAGTGATTTATTAAAGCTTGATACCTTCTCTAAATGTTATAATTGATTCCTTAAATTCCAATAATTATAAACGATGAAGAAAACACGTTGAAAACAGATTACGACAAATAATTAACGGATTTAAATTAAAATTACTCAACAATACTTGAACGAAGAAGATAAATGGCGCTATGGCCATTTATAAATTGTTATATTGCAGGGAAGAAGAACTCACGACTCATTCTAGCAAGGAGACCATCCTATCAGACGCCACCACTGCCACTCATACTCACGCAACTGATAAATCATAATTTTATTAAAAATTAAGAAATAATGAAGAATTTGAAGATAACTATGATATCAAACAATTAATAACTTTCACAATAATACCAATTATTGACACTCAAGGTCATTAATTATCTCATTATCATCAAACGGAATATTTCGGCATCACCAACAATTTAAAAAACAATTAATAAATATGAATTAAATGTTGTAAACTAAATAGTTCAATTTTATTTTATTTTATCAAACTTTTATGTGATGTTGGTAAATCATTGATTATTAATTTGAAAAAAAAAAACAAAAAAAAAGGAATTAAATTAATTTCTGTAAATAGATTATTTAAAAGAAAAATGAAAAATTATTCTGTAAATTATCGAGTGCAATGTACGTCTGAATCTCAATTATCTCTTCCATTAAGAAGAAAACATTATCATTATTATTATTTGTTTGTTCTACTACACAGGCCAGTGAGAGAGAATGAATTCTGAAATAACTCAATCGATATTAAAGAGAAGAAAATTGAGAAACTGTGAAATGCATTCTGTGTTTCAATAATTTAATTATCACCAGAGAGAAAGTGAGTGTGAGAGATATAAAGAAACGAAAAAAAAAAAAAAAAGGAAAAAAACATGAATTTTTTTGTGCAAGCTGTCGTGTTATCATACAGAGAGCTGTTCATGCAGCACATCGTATATTTTTTCATTTTATTATTTTTTTTGTTCACTCAATTGAAAAGTTTGATAACAAAAATTGCATGTCATCGTTAAATTAAAAAGAAAAGTAAAGAATTGCAAATTAAATGAGAGGAAAAAGAGTTGAAGAAATGAAGAGAAGAGATTTAAAAAAAAAAAATGGAAAAAAAAAAAACAAAAAGTGGCGTGGTGTTTTGCAGGACCATGCTAAACTGCACGAATGCATTAGAGGGACACATACGACCAGCAGAGAGTGCAGCACTGATGGTGGCAGAGGAGAAGCCCCATCCTGATTCATGTAAGGCCTGTCAACCTGACCGAGAACACCCGTATCATCACCTGTCACTACCAAAACTTCCATCAACAAGGCAAACAATTCCTCAGACCTGGCTGTAGTCCAGAATCCAATGAAAATAATTTAGAGAGAGAGAGAGAGAGATATTTTTCATTTTTTAGGGAATACTAATAACAATTAAACCCATTTATTACAATTTCGTGTGTCATCGAGATTATAATACGAGTTAGAGCGAGAGAGAGAGAGAGAGAATATTTTTTAAAAATATATAGTGTTAAATGAATCGGTACGATTTACTTTTTTTCTACTTAAATTCAAGTGGTAAAATGGTGATTTTTTTTTTTTTGGAATTCATTAATTTCTTCGAAAATAATTGACAAATTAAATGATTTAATTAATCTCACCATTTTGCTACTTTAATATAATTTATCTGTTTGTATTTAATGAAATTGTTTGAAGAGAAATAATTACTGGAGACATTTGGGTGATGAATTTTTAGATGACACAAGCCAGGAGAGAATTAGCCATCCTTACAAATAATTCCATCCGCAGTACTCGGTAAGATGAAAAAATGGAGAGATATTAATTTTCCCATTTTCATGATAATTTAATTGAAAGAAAATAACGCCAAAAAATTGCCTAAAAGAAGAGAAAAAGCACACACACACACACACAAAACACGGTAGATGGCACGCCTTTTAAACAATTAAAAATGCCCAAAGTTCATTATTTTTCCATATATTTTTCATTAACAATAATCGATGGACACATGAGAATTGCACATTAATGGAAATTCTGTTGAAATTGGGGGTGAAAAAATTTGTAAAATTGAGTTTTCAGAGGCAAAGTGGCACTCCACGCTTTTACCCTATTACACAATTAATAAATCATAAAGCGCACGAATTTTCCATGAAAAAAACATCTACTGAAGGACAGAAATCCTGGAAAATTGACAGATATTCTTGAAAAAAAAAAAGGAGAAAGAGGAATCACTTCGCACGGTTACAATTGTATTTATCATTTACTCCACCCCCTTTTTTTTTTTTATAAAAAAAAGGCGAAAATCTCCTCACGGAGAATCCACCGAGATCCTCTTTTCTCAATTTCTGTAAATCCCGTAAAAAATAAAAGAAAATGAAGGAGGCAAAAATAAATGAGAGAATGAGAGTGAAAAGAAGAGAAGAGGCATTCAACTGTGAGTCTGGTATCTTGAAGCCTGGAGGAATCGTTTGCTGCGTGTTGAGAATCCTTACTCTGCCTTATCCCGCAAATTTTCCATCACCAGCCCTATCAAACACTTCTGCATGCCATCCCTTATTTATTATCTCTGTATGTACGTGAATTCGTTGATTTGTAGTCTCACTGTAAGCAATTTTATTTTATCATTATCCATTTATTATTTTATTTTATTTATTATTATTCATAAAAAAAAATAAAAATCATCAATTTTTGATAATTCATTGAATTTTTGAATAATTTAAATGAACATTTGAATGAGAAGATTGAATGATGAACTAAGAGACAAGTGACTCGTTAGTTATTCATTTAATCACGAAAATTTATTAAAATTCACTAAAATATTCACAATCATTAATTTAACCATTTTATCATTAATTTAAAATAATAATAATCATTGTAGTTATTTTGTATCATTCGACAGTAGTTAAATCACTAGATATTTCTTTGAATCATTGAATTATTTAATTTGTAACCAAAATGAAAACACCCACACATAACACATCCTCTGTAAATTAATAATTTAATGAAAAAAAAAAAAAAAAATGAATATAATTTAATGAAAACTGTATTTTGTTGATGACAATATCACACACTAATTATTAAACACACACTGGCCTCTGTAGTAGTCTTAAACTGTAATAATCAAAATAATCTTATAAAATAATTGAAAAAAAAAAAAAAACCATTAAATTTCTGAATCTGCGTTTAAAGAAAAAAAAAATCCACGATGACTCTTTCTCAATGTGTTTTTGTAATTAATTATAAACCAACAAGCATAAGAGAAGTGGAAAGTGTATGTTCTTCTTTTATTCTTCTTCTTTCATTTTCTTTACTTTTTCCTCTTCTTTTCACCTTTTGTTTAATGACTCGCGTGTACTTCTGCCCAAGAATAACACGAAGTCATGTGTCTTCTAGTTTAGATAGTAAATGGAGCTTTTTTGTAAAAAAAAAAAAAAGTAATAATAAAAAACCTGAATGTTTCAGCACGACTGTGAATGCATGGAATTTAATTGCATGAAAAAGGAAAAAAAAATAAGCGAATCCCGTTCAATTTCCGGTGTTAATGAAATTCGAATTTAAATTAAGAATTTTTTTAAAATTTTTTTCATTTAAAAAAAAACTACTCTAATTAATTATGCTAATGATTTTTTTTTTCATTATGTGACAGTTGTTTTTGCAGCTGGATCAGAACGCTCTTCCATCGCTCCCGCTCAACCGGAAAGAGCACCGCCCCCGCTTCCCCCGCCACGCTTTCCGAACAGCGGTGTCTGACAATGGGAAACTCCTCTTAATATTGGCAGCTTTATGATAATGAGTATGCCTATACCAATATTATTGAGTACAAACAGTCGCGCAATTGAGAATCATCTTTACGAATTAATAACTGAACGTAGCAAAGCGTGCGCTAAATTTTTACGCCGAAGTTTACGTCGAAATGACAATGGAAATTCAACGATAAGAATTGGATGGAATGTGGGACTTGTTGAGGATATTTGAAAGAAAATTCATTAAACAAATTCGCAAATTGATAAAACAATTTATTTGAATTCATGAATTAATTCAGCGGTGAAGTGGTAAACAAAGTTAAGTCATACATGGATACTAAATAGACTTAACCTTGTTTACCTATTCACCATTAAATTGGATTTTTCCATTTTTTTTTTCGAAAAATAACGTGCTTCATTATTATTCCAGTGTTCAAAATTTTGAATTAAATAAAATTCATTAACTCAAGCTTTGCACTTTAATTAAAAAATGTTAATTAGTGAATTTTTAAAAATTGTGGAGAATAATTGCGAGTGACAAAAAATTAGGTTCACTTAATTTATCAATTTTTTTGTTAATTTAATGGAATAAAATTGATACGAAAAAAAATGATAATTTAATTAAATTTAAAGAAAATCGTGGAAAGACTGTGGGAAAATAATTAAAGTGATATTTTGTGGGTGTAACGGAAGGTTTCCAGTTTGTGTGTTTATATGTGATTATAAAAAAAGGAAAAATTAATTAATGAAATTGCTCAGTGGTTTAATGAGATTAAAGGAATTGTTTTTCTCAGTGGAAAATTTAATTTCTTTCATTATTAATTATAAAATATTTGAATTATCGAATGATTTGATATTAATTGACCAAACTACTGGCAAACCTTCCATTATATGTACATAATTATTGTAAATAATTGAAAAAACACTGATGTAATTGAATTAAAATGAAAGAATTAAATTAACAACTTGAAATAATGTATAAATGTACTATATTACTCATTAAAATGCAGTAAGTTAAAGAAAAAAAAAAAAGAAAAAAAATGAAATCGTTGAGATGAGTTTCTTAATTACGATTAATTATTTGTGTTCATTGTTAACTAAAGTGAAAATTTAAAAAAAAAATTCAATTTTATCAGTATTATTCGTTCGTAATTAATGATAATAAGTGAAAAAAAATAATAATCCTCTATTGTTCAAGTTTATTACAAGATAAATGAATTTATTAGCGAAAAAAAAAGCAAATTGTGAAAAGGGAGAATGAAGAAAAATAAATTAATAATAATTCATTGACATTCCATATCAACAAAATTCAGAGAGTAATATAGTACAGTTTGTATCAGATTTAGAAAAACTAATGTTTTTTAAATTCTCGATGCACTTTATTGTATTCATGTACTCGGCGAGACTATTTAATGAATAATTAACGAAAAAAAGAAAAGAGCAGAAAATGGGAAAATATTGATAATCTGAAAACTGAATAAAAATCATTCAAATTAAAGGCAAATAAAATTGAATGATTTCAGGAAAAAAAAAAACGACTTTTACAGTAAATAATTAATAATAATAAGCAAAACCATGTCAGGCTATTTATAATAATAAAAAAAAGGGGAATGAGAACAAGCGTTGAAAATTTATAAGGCAGAGAGACATTAAACAGTTGAGAATGAGAGGAAAAAATGTCCGAGTTTTTTTTCCCTTCAAGTTGCAAAAATAAAAGAAATGATAAAAAAAAAAAAAAACAATCTAGAAGACAGGCAATAAAGCTCTTGACCCGAGTTGAAAGATAAATAAAACGTTTTCTTCTGCATTTCTGGTGTATTCCAGTGTGTTTTCCGAAATAAAAAGGATAAAATAAAACAGAGGAAAAAATTTATTATTAATGACGTAGGATAGGCACTTAGATAGTAGTAAAAAATGAAAAAAAAAAACATGTAAGTTTAAATACAAGATGGTTTTATCGTAAAGAATGAGGAAATTCGTGTGAGAGCATTTTTTTTTTTAAAAGAAAACTTCAGACATGAAATGGCTAATTAAATAAATGAGAAAAAATGGAGAAAAAAAACGTGCGATTGAGTTTTTATGACAAATATTGCTGTACAATAAATTGAAAATCAAGTAATTATAGCATATCTGTTTAAACAAATGGAAAATTGAAGTAAACATTATTTAATAAGCTTACAGAAATGTTAAGTGTGAGTGAGAATTTTTTGTTTTTGCAATTTTTGATTTTTTTCATGAAAAATTATGAATAATTATGTTTATTCGGCAATTGTGATTTATTATGAATCGAGTGAATGAATAAATCGGAATGTGATTTTCTAAAAATCCGTTTTTTATAGTAAACGAATAACAGAATTTTTAAATTATCAAAAATTGCATGAATTGAGGGATTTAAAGCAATGAAAAAAAATAGATTAATTCATTTAGTATACAATGAAATAGAATTCAGTGATTAATAAATATTGAGAATGTAAATTTTCAATGAATTACTCAATTATTATTATTTTTTTTTCATTAAAATTCGATAATAAGCCAATAGTGAACAATTAAAATCGTAAATTTCGTAAATAAAATTATTTTCCCCGATGAAACTCAATTATTTTTTTAAACATCAAGAATCGACCAAGGGACAGCAGCCTACAATTTAAAAAAAAAGGAATTCCCAATAAGAAAATTAAATGAAAAAAGCTTCAATAAAATCTGACATCGGGGCCTGAAGCCAAAATGGAATGTAATGAAAAATAATACTGATTGAAAAAAAAATAACATTCTCAAGGTTATAATAATTGTAATAAAACTGTGGAAGTCACACACAATTTTCTTAGGCGTGTATCGCAATTTCACGTACCACGACTTAATAGATAAAAAACAATTTAATAATAATGCAAAAAAAATGCGGAGGAATCTAAAAATATACTGAGAGAATTAATGAATAAAGAATAAATGTTTCTGTCAATTTCAGAAGAGAATTTATTCAAATTTTCCATCAATTATTTTATAATTGAATTTAAATCTTGAAATTCAGTGAGAAAGTAATTGAAAAAAAAATCGAAAAATCCTGTGCACTTTATTTTTACGATATCTCAGAAACTATTGAGTTTATCAAAATTTATGTAGAGACATTTTTTGTTGGAAATTAAATTCTCTACAAAAAAGGTCTCTTGCAAAATTTTGATAGATTCAATTGCTGCAAAGTTACAGGCAAAATAAGATGCATCAGATTTTTAAACACTGAATCACTGAATTTAATGACTTTATCAATTACTTCATCTCAGTTAAAAGAATAATTGCATAATAGTAATGAAGTCAGTGATAAATTAAACTAATGAGAAAAATAATAAAAGAAACCATTGATGCAAAATAGATAGAGCCTTAAGACAAAACGAATGAATTGAGTGAAAAGAGACTCTAAATAATTTGTATCCACGCAGAAATGAAAAGCGAGTGATTACAATGAAGAGAACTTAAAGTAATTAATTAAATAAAAAGGGCAAGAGTGTGTAAAATATAAGTTCACTGCCAATTCAAATGACTTGCGCTAATGAAAAACCATGAGAATAAAATTAAAATGAGAAAAAAAAACCATTACAAGGAAGCGCCAAAGATTATTCCAAAATGTGAATGTGTACAGTTGTGTTAAATATAATTTATCTAGTTATATTTACATGAAATGATATTTAAAAAAAAAATACGAAAAACTGATGAAAAAAAAATAAATTATGAGTCATGTAAAACTCATTTAGCATATTAAACTGAAAGAAAATAATTAATAATAATAATTAAAATGAAATAATAATTGATGAAAATACGGTAGGATTAAACGAACAAAAAAGAAATAAAATAATGAATAAAACAATTTAAACAATTACAGAGCTATTATATAAAGAATGAAAATGTTCATGCACGCTTTAAGTTAAACGCTGAGTTACATCAATAAATAAATCATTTTTCATTTAATTTACATCGTAAAACGATTTTATAAATAATCGAGAAATTATGAATATTTGCATTTAAAAGAGAACGAAGAATATTCAATTGATTTCACTCACTGAAAGGTTTTTTATATTTAGAATGAAATGGGAGGAAAAAAAAAACAAATCAGTGATTAAAATTCTTCTCTATCCTTAAGAAACGCCTAGTTAATTACCCACTCCATATTTAATCCTAAAATACCCATGGAATAAATGTAAATAATCGTTGATAATCTCAATTATTATTTCCCAATTGAATTAAATAAAATGAATTAATTAAAAATGAAAAAGAAAAAAAAACATTAAAAATATAGTGTAACGAATGGATGTTTTAGATAAAAAATTATATATATACATAAAACAAGTTGAGGGAATAACTCTAAACTAAATTTCACGCATTTTCAATCCATATAAAGCTCTGTGATGAAATTAATGGGAGAATAAAATTAAAATGAAAACAGATGGAAAAAATAATGAAAAAAAATAATATATAACACGCTAAATAGATTGCTAATTTTTAGGATCGAATTGTGTACAGTGCAAATGCGTTAGAGAACTGAATGAGATGATTAATTCTCGAAAACAGTTTGTAGTTAATCAGTGATTAAAAAAAAAAAAAAACGAACAGAACAATGGAGATTAACACACAATACAAAGTAAAAAAAAAAGGATTATTTTGTTTTATTGTATTCGCAGGAAGCTCTGTGTGGACCAACTTCCGTAAGCCGTATTGAAAGAAAAAAAGGAAAAATAAGAATCCAACATTGTAACTTTCTATACTAATCGAAGTAGAAAATGAAAAATCTGTTAACGCAATTATGCAAATAATTTTCCTGAAAGAGTGAAAAGAAAAAAATGAAGTGAAAACATTGAGATTTAAAAAAAAGGAGAGAAAAAAAAATAAAAAAAATAATAATAATAATTAATGAAGAAAAAAAAAACAATTCCCAATCCTTCAACTTTATACTATCGTCAATTTTGTTATTCAATGAATAAAGATGACTAACAATACTTGGAGTCTCATTGGGAATTCAATTATTAATAATTCAACAACTTCAAGTTCTTTTTTTGTCTCTTCCCTTCTTCATAATTCCAATTTTTTTTATTATTATTTTCTAACTGGTACTGATTTATGTACAGAAATGATGGAAGAGGATAGTGAAGTGGAGTCCCTGTTGACTATAAGTACCACTCAGGGCTTGCATTCCTGATGATATGGCTCGAGTGTACGAAAATCACGCCAAGTTGGTGGCAGAGCACTGTGTAAATGTAGTCCACATCGTTTGCACGGTTCACTGAATAAATTATGAAAACTTCCGAACCAAGTCTGCAAAAATTTCATTAGAATTTATTAAAATCCGTGAATTATTGATGCTGAAATAAGTCGGAAATTGATTATTGAGATAGAATCCATTAGCATTTTAATGGAGAATAAAAAGAAATTAATTACCATGAAGGATCGAACAGCGAGTTCTGGTAGTGCAGGTGAATGAAAATGTAGCATAGCAGCATGTGCATTTTCCGTTACTTTCCTGAATACTTTGTGACGTGACTCTGTCCACAGATCCATCGTCTCACCATAACCTTTAACAACAACCCACTCCACCATCAATCCTTTAAAAGCAATTGCTGCTTTGAGTACATGACCCTGGGTCACATGAAGTACAGCATTGGAGGCAAAAGGTCGAGATACTGTTACTGTCATATCATTGTAGAGACGATCCAGTGAAGCAATCATCGTATCCACTTGCCTGATCACGAGAAGAATATAAGAAATGCATATATTACTCTAAAAAAAAATCAACTATTCAACTCACTGGGGCGAGACATTGTGGGTACTAGTTTGTATTCTTCCTCTCTTCGATCTACTCGAATTAATGTAAGATCTCTTCAACGAATTCTGGCTCAATAATGATTGGGCAACATTACTGTACTCATGAATCTTGTCTGTCCATTTGTAACTGTTAACAAGCGTACTGTACAGTGCCTGTCTATCCTGTGTTGTCTCTTGACTGAGAAATGTGGTACTGGCGAGGTTAAATGGACCCGGTGGTGGGTTGAGGCTGCTCACAGCTTGCTCCACATCCCTGGAAAGACATTAACTAGGAATAAACGAATTTCTGGGATAAAACATGATAATTACCTCAGATTAACGTTGACTGATGTCAAGAGTTCCTGGAGTTCACTCAAGTACTTGGCTTCTCTGTTCTCTTCACCATGATCTGCTCTTATTCCATTGCCAAGGGAATCAAAGACTTGTCCAACACTTGATCTCAAGACTTTTACTGCTGTCAGAGCATTCTGCAGCTGCTCCATTTTTTTATTTATTTTATCAGGTATTTATGGTTGATAATGTTCTCATTCTCATTAAATAATTGGTGTTTTGACACTGCTCGGCTTTTGTTGACAATTTTATTTGAAAAGAGATGGCTACTTGTTTGTATTGGACGCCGCCATCTTGAATTAGTTCGACGGAGCATATTAAGGAGAATCTACTTTATCGACGAATCATTTTTCTTCTCTTCTCTTTGAGGCCAATGAGAATTCCTTTGTTATCCACAGTGCTTATCATCACCCTCAGCTGATAGCTTCAATGAAGAAGTGGTAAAACAGTAGATAATTTTAAAAAAATTAATAATACACAATTTGTTCACTTTGCATCATTGATTTATTTGGATTTTTAAAATATTTTTAAACACCGCATAATAGCTTCGTCATTAGCATTAACAATAGACTTTTGTGTATATTTTATTAATTTTTCAATTTGATTTTGATGATTTTAAGGATAAATTCTCAATAGACGAAGTTCCTTTTATTTTTTATTAAATATAATATTGGAAAAATTGTTCAAGATAATGAATCGAGATATTTTATTTACGCACACAATATATTTCTCTGAATAGCGAGAAAAATTCATGTGAACAAATTTAAATTCAAGCCTCTTCTCATCTTAATCACAATGAATTATTACTTTCTTACATTCATGATTTTTGAAAATTGTTTTTTTTTTATTGAAGATCAATTAGAATAAGTGATCTCAATTAATTTAATAATTATCCAAGTTAATTTTAAAACTTCTTCAATATTCTCAGGAGATAAATTCATTCAGGATATATATTTATATAATATATATTAATAATAATATAAAGAATCATTGAGCATATAGTGATCGATACAGACTAGAGACATTATCAGCTTCATGATGTCTTTATTTAATTCTTATTAAATTGATTCTCACAGTCTTCATATTCTCACAAATTTGTGTCTTTAATCTGTTCCGAAAACAGTGAGATGAAATGTAATTGTTCCTTTATTTAATATTTTTCAATTTCCAAAGTCGATGTAATTCTGATTCATATAGAAATCTACATTAAGTTAACTCGATAAGAGAAAAATTCGTGTCCAATTGATAAAAGCGCAGGCGTACATTTATTTCTGTAATAGGAAGCAGTTCTTTGCCTCACTCAAACAATTAATGATTAAGTGATTAAATTGTAATAAAAAAAATTAGGAGATAACAGTTTTATGAGAATTAATAAATTCTTCAATTATCGATGAAAAAGACACATTTCTTCATATTCTTAAATGCAGTAAATTGAATTCCCTCACGTATGCTCAGCATTTGTCATTACAAATAGTATTAATTCAATTGATAATAAAATTAAAATTAAAATTAAATTCCTTCAGTAACTGTAGACTCATTTGATTGTAAAACGCGAAATATTTCGTTGCAGATTCACTAAAAAATTCAATTCACAATTAAATAATAATAATATTGAAAAACGGATAATTACGTCAATTGGAAATGACGAATTCTTCAAAACTCGAAGAAAGCGATTAAATTACAATGTACATGATACATACATATGTATACACATATAGTTACACGTGACGCAGGTAATTGCGTGGTGATTGATAAAATTTCATTATTTTCGAGCAATGAGAGTATTTAATTAAATTCTAATAAAAGTTTCTTGATATTCTCTCCATTATTAATTTCTTCAAATTTCATTTTTCATTTCTCAATAACTTTCAACTAACGAATAATAGTGAATAAGAATATTTGGAGTTAAACAAATGGACTCTTGTGCATCATAGATGAATTCTAGAATGGTGGCGATTGTGGTGTTTCCTCTTCTTCTTCGTCGTCGTCCTCGTCCTCCCCAGGTTCAACCAGTGACCGTGCAAATTCTTCAAACACAAACATTAATATCAATGAATTATGCAGTTTTCAAGAAAGACACAAAGTTTAACAGAAATTTAATATAAAGGGAAACAAAAGGGGGTCAAGTAGTAATTGTTTGTGAAAATTTCGAGGAAAGTTCATGGTTACCTGTTGGAAATAACTGTTGAACAGTGCATTCAATAGTTTTCATCTCAGAGGGTATTGCAAAGTAACAAGTACGGAAATTGATGAAACTGATTGAGCATCATGGAGAGGCAATATATATTCTGGTCAACAAGGTCATCAAGTTGCAATTGAATGAAACTTTGAATTAAAAGTTTTTCCGTAGAGAAAAGTGGCAGAGGAGAGATTGCAGTTGAATTGATGCTACGTGTAAAAGAGTTAGAAAGGTAATAGTACTTAAAAAACTTTGATCTTACTAGACATTGGCCCTGTTCAACGGTTCGTGACTGATTATAAAGAATGAAGTTCTTTATCTACCAATGGGTAATTTTACTCGATTTAATGACTTGTCGATGATAGTGCATTTGAAGTTGAAAGGTTTTTTTTTCAATCTCTCCTTCTTGAGAATTTCTCAATGGTCTATTAGAGATCAGAGGCAATTGAATACCACATAAACTCAACAATCAACCTGGCAAATCTTATCTGGCAATAGTTTGGTTACCGGATTGTATTTCCCGGAAAAAATTTCCCTTTACATGAATACCCCCGGAAAAAAATTCCCCCGGGAAAAATTCGAAGATAAAATTGAGTTGAGATTAGAGAGCAGATAGATGCAATAAAGATTTTTTCATGTTTTTGATATTTGAGGCTCATACTGACCATAGAAATCAATTCTGCCGTCTCCATCCTCGTCAACTTCCTTGATCATGTCTTCAACTGAAAAAGAAGAGAATTAAATTAATTGTCAATTCGAATAAAAATCATCAGTTATCCAAGAATTGGAAAAAACATTCCCATAATCACAGAGTAGACAAGAATTTCTCTTTAATCAGTTGGGCACATTGTGGAAACCTTAAAATTTTCAAACGGGAGTTCTGCCTCTAATAATGAAGTGAGGAAAACGTTTTCAGTGCTCAAGCCATTAGGGACATTGAGGGGGTGGTTTGGTAGGTACCAGTGTTAACTGGGTTGCAATAATTCAAAAATTATCTCGCCCTCATTATTCCCAGGTAGAATGTATAAATTTACGTATTCGGTAAGGATTTCAACGGTGTACTCAGGATTTTTTAGCCGACTTAGTTTTAAAACTTTATTTTTTTCTAGAGAATAAATAGGATAAAAGTTGAATATTATTTTCACTCATTTGGAGAAATGTATCATGTTATTTGGATTTTTTTTAGGAGGAGAAGCATTCTGGCGAGTGTAATTTAAGCTTTTTCATATTTAATCGAGAAATCGAGAGGATAAACAAACGCCAGAAAAAAAAGCGAGGATGAGTGAAGGGAAAAGTACAGTCATAGCAATTACCCAAGAGATAACTAGTTTTAAAAAGTTGAGTTAAATTCAACATTGAATCCTCACTTCTTCATGGGTAAACATTGAATTCTTATATCCCCATGTGTGTATTCACTCTCAACGACAATCAGAGAGTAAAACGCAAGCTTTCAATCTGCAGTGAATTGAAGTGGAAAATAAAATGAAGTTAAAAGTTTAATTTTCTTTTTTTTTAACCAGTAGCTTTGTTTACAATTTAATTGGCTCGTGGCATTGTTTAATTAGTAATTTATTTTTCATCAAAAGAGCACAAAGTTCATATACTAAACTCATTTTTTGTTCCACCCTTGAGGGAAAATAAAAAGCAGTTTTCTGCTTTATGAATTCTTGGGTTTATTTAACGAGTTACAAACACCCGCAATCTCAAATTCAAATGATGATGCTAATTAGCTCATGAATTTGCAGTAGATTAGCGGATGAATTATCGATTTTATAAGCATTCAGGTCCTCCTCTGGTAATTATATGACAATGAGTACAAATTTCCCATTTGTTTGTGATAAATAGAGGTGAATTTGTAGAATAACAATTGTTCGAGAATTGAAAGAAGATAATGGTGATGAGAAGATTAACAGTTGTTTCTTTTTTATCATGATGAAGCAAGATTGGTGAAGTGCTTCGAGACAAATTGTCATTAATTACTGGAAACTCAGTCTGAGATCGATGATAGTTCTTCTTCTATACTTTATTTTCTCATGTCCATGCTTTCTTATTCTGATAAATTCAATTGCCATTTCCTCGGAATTGAAATAATTAATTAATTATTAAATGCAAAAGGGAGATGGTCATAATCAAAATGAAATGTCATAACGATTTCGTTTGTAGACTCAGGTGCAATAACGTCGATCTCGTTTTCCAATTTACTCAATGGTCAACAGTAGCACATGCTGCTGTGTATGACTACCGCAGTTGGCAAAATTATTTGAACTGAGAGGACACGGAGTTTAGCAATGTTTGTGGTCCATGAGCATCACCACAAAATGGCAATATGACAAATTATAATGAAAGCCATTCAATATCACATTAGATTCTATTGACTTTAATTCACATCTTTTTTTATCATTTTCACTTCATCATTAAAGAAGAATTTATTTTCTCAATATTGAATAACTCGTTAGAGTTTATCAAAGAAATCAATTTTTCACGCATGAAAAGAGTCAATCCAAGTAATTGGAATTTTTACAATTCGTAAGAAATTGGATTATTCTCCAATTATTTTCATTCGTTATTGTCTCGCAGGAATAATCAGAGGATTCCTTCGTTGTCCATGGATTCTCTGCTTTGATAAATACACAGGGATTATCGTCCATTATTATTCAAACGAGCGGAACTAATTTCCGGAAATTCTGATGTTCAGTAGAAATGTTATCCGTTAATTTGTGGTATCTCCGTTTATCTAAGCCACATAATTACGGATCCTATTGGACAATCTACTGGACACCTTTGAGGTAACATCCGTGACAACAATGGCTGTGATACAGAATCTGTTGAAGCAGAATTCCTCAAGAAAACTCGAATTAAGAAATTCTGTAGAGAAGAATTTATTAATAAAGTGTTAAAAGAGGTGAAAAATTTCTTGCACATTCAACTGCGAATATCTCTGAAACCAGTGGGTTTAGAGAGAACCTCGAAGAGACCTTTTTTCCAGGGAATTTCATAAGCAAGAAAAAAGGTCTATTCATAAAATCCCGTAAACCTCGTATTTTCCGAGATATTCTCATCTCAATCAACCTCCTCATAATTCCACTAAAAAATAAATCTACTCACTCTCTTCCTCAGACAAATCTTCACCAAGACACTGCAAAACAGCACGCAGATCAGATGCCGTTATATACCCCCGATTATGTTTATCGAAAACCTGAAAAAAAAATGAAATAATTTATTGAAACAGTTTCATAACTCTTCCTGAATTTCAATGTCTCCAGATAGACCAAGAGTTTACACTGAAACTCAACGAAAATTTATAGAGTTACATAATCATTTCGTCATAATAATATTGAGTCTGCCTTATGGGCACAACTTTAGTACTTGATATTAATGTCACGTATATAAGAAGCATCATGGAATATATGAAAACGAAAATGTGAGTTATCACGATTATTAAAGACCCGTGTTTCACCGTTCTGTGACACGTTTTCATCAGCAGGATGTGGCATTGAATTTTGAATAATAATGTGCTGTGTTTTATTATTAAAAAAGAGGATTAAAATAAAAATAAACATGAGAATTAATAAATTGTGCTATTTAATTGAATGAAAAGGAAATTTTGGAATAATGAGGAAACGATGGATTTTCCATGGATGCAGCAAATTCACGCGTGACATGCTAAAAAGTTAAATTGGCATATCTATAATGCTTGTTATATTGAAGTTTACAAATAGTGAATTTCAACGGAGCGGAGTGAATGCAATTATTGAACGATTTGCTGGATGACTGTGCAATCGATTATTTAGTTAATTACACTTCGTTCAGGATGATAGGATAGATACGTAGTAAAATTAGTTTATGGATGGGCATGGTTTTGTGATTATTTATCTGCCCGCAGATTTGTCATGAAATTTTATATTATCTCAATTTAATATAAATCATTTGTGTAATTGATTTGTGACAAATGTATCTGCACTTGTTAATCAATCCATTGATGCTAATTACAGTAATGAGTGCATGTTACTCCATCAAAAGCTCCTGATGAAAAGAAATGCTGAAAAAAAAAAAATGCTTGTGATTAATTCGAGAAATAGATCATTTCTAAAAAAAAAATAGTGAAATTGTGTTTATCAGCTCTCTGCATGATTGAATTACTCGGAAATAACTCGAAAATTGCATAGTTATTACTTGCAATCTATGAATTGAATTCTCCTTATTCATTCTTCAATACTGCATTCATTGAATATATTTTTTCTCATTCTCTCCACTGCATTACACAGAATGAGAATCCATGAGGCACTTTTTCACTCAACAATTATTCCGCTCTGTTTTCTCATTTCGATGTACGGACAACGATGTATTGATTCATGGTGAATTGGATGCAAGTAATGTTCATCAATGGGTTTACATATTCTCACATTAATATGAATAATGTTGGAAATTCCAGGATTTAATAGTGCAATTAATGTCGATTAAATCCAGAACATATGGCAATAATCTGGTAATTAGGTTGATTTTTAATTTCGTTGAATGTAAATGAAATTCATCGAATTTAATTTCTCTCATTAAATTCATAATTATTGTTGCATTAAAACAATTTAATTGCACATTTTAATAACGTTAAAATTCATCATTTCATTTTACTTTTTCGTTAAATCTTTTTAAAAAATGAGAGAAAATTCCTGCATCACCTTTCATTAACCCAGCAAATTATTACCCTCAGTCCTAACAATGCTCTTTACTAGTGTCCCTTCAAATTTTCCAGTTTCCCATGCAATACGACCTTAATGTACATGAATGTACCAATTACTGACTTTTTTTTCCTCTAATTGTGCACAATTTTCCATCATTTTATTTACTAAAACAATTATTCTCACTAAACTTCGACGAATTCTTAGTTTCTGAATGTTCTAGAATTTCATAAAGCCCTTTAAAACGAAACAGAAGAAAAGACAAAGCTGAGCCATTAGCCGATGATTATCCGGCGATTCTCAATTCACCAAGTCGGTGATTACTACTCGGTTTCTCTCATTGCGAAGCTCATTATCTCGCACAAGTAGAGAGCACTTGCACAGTTGGTACTCCAACGAGATCACCGAAGTATTAGGAAACTCGTGCTACTATTCGCTATTTCTAACCCGAGATCATGAGTCTTCATCGAATAGCATCAGAATTTTCAGGGAAAAAAGGCTTCGGTAATACTCGATTATTCATACTCGAAATTTCCCAATGCATACCCATTAGTCATTGAGAAGCCAATTCCGTTAGAATGGGATTTGAAATGGCAGGAGAATGTGAATGGGCCACTTCTAACAATTCGCCTCCGTAAATTTCTCCATTGCCTTCGATTCATTTACCCACAGAATAAACCCGGGTACTTGAATTACTCCAAATACTAAAGCAAAAACTTGAATCCAACAACTAATCAACTGGTTTATGCAAGCGTCAGTGACACTCTTATTCAGTTCTACAAGACAATGCTAAAAGATTTCTGAATATGGTGAAAAGGGTTATGGACTTCAATCTCTCGAGATCAAATAATCATTAATCGCTGAAATTAATTATTAATTCATTATGAAATATAATGAGTGAAAATTGAGTTATTTTAATTTAAAAAAATGGTTATCTTCAATATTTTCGGTAATTTTCCACTTTTCGTTAATTATAATTTTTACGTTTTATTTTATATTTTTTTTATGATTCGAGCCACCCACTTCGATATTGTTTCATTAATCCTCTACTCTCATTCTTTGGATGGAGAAATGGATATCACACTATTCGTTGATTAAAATATCGATTTTATCTTTAATTTTGAATAAGATTCTTCGACATCTGTCTCTGTGAAAACCGGTGACCTGTCGAATACTCGTTTTTTTTTTTTATTGGACTTGCAGAATGTGGAATTGATGTGGTTTTTTGTTAGGAGGTTTAGAGAGAAACATAGATTTTCAGGGAATGATGAATTGGTAATTGAGTTTGGGTGATTTATGATATCAGTTGAATATTTAAAGTGAATTATGGAGTGGAAGGGAAAGGGATTGAATCGATGCACTATTTTTTAACAAGAGTCTTTCAATCATTTAAAACAACTGATTTTTTTTTTTACTGAAAATAATCCAGAATGCTGGAAAATAAATGGAGTAATTGTGAAAAGTGGAGGATAATCTGCAGTTTGTGTTTATTACTCCTGGATTATAAAAACACATTTTAATTTTCTCTCATTATTTAAATGAAAAGTGGATTCTCGCTTCAAATTTCTACTTTTCTCTTCAGTTAATTAAAGAGAAAATTGAATGAATGCTTCAATTAATCAGAGAGTCTGATGATTAAATTCTTTGAAGATAAAGAATTCCTTTTTATCCAATTTTTGGAAAAAATTGTTGTCACTTGTCATTTTGAGTGAAGAGATGTGCAGAAGTTTCTGTAAACTTCCAAAACATTTACTTAAAGTTACATTGTTTAGAGAAATTTACAAAGTTGTTGATACACTAAGTGCATTATTGAAACTTCTTACTTTTGGAGTATCATGCTTCATGCACGTGATACTAACGAATACGTGTAACTGAAGTTTAATACTAATTAAACAAATAGCATCAGGAATTTATTTTATCTTCCTCCGAATATTTATAATTAAATGAATTCAATCCTCTTTGTTTTTTTTTAATATCTCGGAAACTAAAGGAGATAGGGAAATTTTCATAGATACTTTTTTTGTAGAGGAGAATGAGAGCTACAAAAAAGATCTCTATAATAATTTCCCTATCTCGCTTAGTTTCCGAGATATTCAATGAAGAACAATTCTCTTCCATTTGAATTTGAAATTAATCCCCAGAAAAACCAAAAGCAAATAGATTAGATTGATTAGCTGTCGTTCAGAGAGATGAAGACGATGGAAACCCGATGGTTTTGGCAATGGAGAGGCTGATGGCTGCTCGTTGATCGCCTCAATGGTATATCACCACAAACTTCCGGATCGACACGTTTGTCGACCCAATTTTCAATTTCCCATTGCAAACTCCTATCCAGGTTTCAGGGTAATAGGCGGATTCCACTGAAAACTCAGGAATTGAGAGAAAAGAGGATGGAAAAAGGCCAATGGAAGCTGCACGACCTGCATGTCGATTTCTTCATGCAGTAGATATGCCATTTAGTGGAAAAAAGAGGGAAAAGATGCTACGATGAGTGAGCAATTGAATTCAACGGGCAAATTCATTCCTAATCTTTGTGATAATGGATATTACCTTTGCGAGTTTAAATTATTGAATAAATGCACTCTCCATGCCTAATTTAAATCCAATCAACTGTTAAATTGGAGAAATGCATCAACTATAAAAGATTCTGAATAATAAATTTATTGGGGATAAATGTCAAGTGCTTTGGGATAATAAGAATGTATTGATGCAATGTGTTCCACAGTTTCACTTGATTTCCGTAAGGCAACTTTATGGAAAAACGAGAAGAGAATGAAAATGTATTTTATTGAAGATTTTTTCATAAACTCAAAATGAATATTTTTTTATAGGAATTCATCTGAATGTCGTTGATCAAATGAGCAGGTTCATTTATAATTTAAAACCGAATGAATTTCATTCAAGTAGAGCAACAAACGTCAATTCATTTCTCTATACCACATTCTCCATTTAAATTTTATTAATAGATAATACACAATACTTGGAGCAACGTTATCCCCCATTATTCTGCACCTGATGATTCCCATGGTTTTGTGCACATCAGTATCGATTGTTCCTATTTTAATTTCCAATGGATTTTGACTCTTTAAAACAACTCGAATATCTGCTTCAAATGTTGAACAATTATCATTTATCTTCATACACAATATTGTTTAATGCACATATCATGTAGATAATGTGAAATATGATTGAATCGGAGAGATTTATCGACACAATTGTTGTCTGAATATTTTTAATTTCAACCTCATATCCTTCCTGTTATCATGAAGACACGTTTTGTGAATTTACTGGTGAAAATGAAGGATAAACTTTGGGTAATAAATTTTGA